>VSWD01000006.1:18302664-19502664 GCA_033119305.1 Pinctada imbricata
TCTACACAATGCGACTACATACTGTAACTGACTGCTACCGACTGCTACACACTACCTCCGGCGTGTCAAATGAATGACCTTGCCAGAGGTGCCCTGAAAAGGGAAGTTGGCGGATTTTGGCCAGGAATCAATTTTGTTCAATTTCATTTCGTTTCCATTTCGTTTCGTTTTGTTTCGTTTCGCATTTTACAGGTACCCTGTAATAACAGTATATATTTATCTTGTAATGCTGTTTTAATTGATTATACAACGATTAGTTATGTAAGGTTGGAGGGGCAGCTCATTTGGAGCTGCCCATTAATTGAACATGTTGTAGGGGCACTCACTTCCAGCTGCCCCACTATCTGTCCAAGAGTATATAAGTAGCACCTGACCAGTATGTAGGGAGTTGAGAAGTCCAAGCCTGCACACCTCCTCGTGGTGCCTCCGGTAACTGGAATGGAGTACACACACACAGACATCCCCGACAGATACTACACCGTTGCCTTGCCAGCAAGTTTCCTAACGCATCTACACTCCACTAACTCCATTCCAGGCTAAGTGCACCCCAAAAAAACTAACCAGTAAATAAATTTCGTTTCATTTTGTTCCCATTTCGTTTCATTTCATTTCGTTTTGTTTCATTTCGTTTCGTTTTCATTTTGCTTCGTTTCATTTCGTTTCGTTTTGTTCAATTTCGTTTCGTTTCCATTTCTTTTCGTTTCGTTTTCATTTCGTTTCGTTTCGTTTCGTTTCCATTTCGTTTCGTTTCTTTTCGTTTCGCATTTTACAGGTACCCGTCATTACATATAAACAAAACATAATCATTATTTCGTTACATTAGCAAACGATAATATCTGTTTCATTTGGAGTATTTAAAATCGGCCTTTGGACGTTTAGACAGCAACAGATACGTTACCAACTATCCAGCTCTACAGTGAGCTGTTGAGATGAGACATTGGACTTCAAAATCTGGAATGTACGTTAGAGCGATTTACATGTACCTATATATGGATAATATATTTCTAAATGTCGTGCAAAGGGTGCAAATTTGTTAATCAATTAGCCCATTCATTAAGTATGTGTCTTTTTAATACACATTATTAATGAACAAGGGGATGATTGCTGTAAAATGAGTTTGCACACTTTGATGTCGTGTGGACTGCGATCGTCTCCGTCTGAATATCGTCTAGGACGAATTAATGTATGGATGGATTGTCTAGATATCACACAATATGGCCAGTTCCTCCGACTCTCCCCAACTAAATTCAATTTTTGATGCATTTCTAAATAATACTTCGCGAAGATTTGATTTTTTACATATTGGTCATCTTTGCAATGGATCGCGTAGCTTCAGTTTCACTGACGCATTCTGTGACCTTGAAATTATTGAAGTATCAAGTATACCTGGTTGCCCTCTAAGTTTTCCTCTTTCAGTGTATATGAACGTTCTGTTTCATCGCGCATTTCTTATTCTTGAAGCGCAAAAGTCCAACAAAGATATTTCTATGTCAACAGAGGAAGCCATAGCATTGCATGATCTTCAAAATTATCTGTTGAATATTGGTATGTCAGCAATTAATATGAATTGAGTCAAAGCCTTATGAGCGAGTAATTTCTTTTTCCATTTGGGCACCCGGCAGACCTCTATTGGGTCAATTGGCTGTATTGATCTTACTTTGCGGGAAACTCATTGACCAACTGCCTGTTACAGAGTATTTACTACAGGCCGTTCCCCTCTTTGGGGTGCTTATCATAGCCCCTTCTATTGTTTAGGGTACCTGTAAAGTGCGAAACGAAACAAAAACAAAACGAAACAAATCGAAACGAAACGAAACAAATCGAAACGAAACAAATCGAAACGAAACGAAACAAATCAAAACGAAACAAAACGAAACGAAACAGATCGAAACGAAACGAAACAGATCGAAACGAAACGAAACAAATTAACATAAAACTTAAAGAAAATGAGAAAAAGAGGAAAAATCGCCGAAAACGAATATTTCAAGACAAGATCTTATTGAAGGATCAGAGGGTAGCACTCTCCTCCTGCCGCCTCCCCCCTCCCGATGGAGGGATGGGGTCTTGGGCGGTCAAGACAAATGTTTAAACTTTTAAGTGTAAATTGGTGCAGTAGTGAAGTTATTTGGGTTATTTCTTTTTTTAAACCTTGAAAAAAGAAATAGACCTGTTTCGATGAAAAACAAAGATGAGCGAAGCGAGCCTGAAGTATTTTAAAAATGAATTGAAAATTGCGGCCAGCGAAGCGATCGGGAAATTTTTTTAAGGTATATATAGATGAATTTCGTTGTAATTTTTAAAATTTAGATAATGTACATCAACGCATAAGAGCAAGATTATCTATATCAAAAGTAATTTCCTAATTTTTTGGGGTTATTGTTACCCTCCCAATCATCTGTCCCTCCTCTCGCCCCC
Source organism: Pinctada imbricata (assembly GCA_033119305.1). Taxonomy (NCBI): domain Eukaryota; kingdom Metazoa; phylum Mollusca; class Bivalvia; order Pterioida; family Pteriidae; genus Pinctada; species Pinctada imbricata. The sequence goes on from VSWD01000006.1 coordinate 18,305,080, forward strand.
TTTCCTCTCCTCCCACCCCCTTCTTCCCTCCTCCCGCCCCTTTCTCTCCCCTCCCTTTGTCCCTGTCCACCCCCTCATTATTAGGTCTTCCGACTTCCGTCGGAAGACCTATTGTTTTCGTAACCGTGGAAAATTGGATCAGCGATTTCTCAAGAACCCTGTAAGCTAGGACAATGAAAGTTCTTCAACGTTACGTTTGGAGTAAAAGCTAGATTGGTCTTTTTTATTTTTGGTCTCTGTTATTTTTTTTATCATGTTTTTTAGTAGATTCAAATATTTGACGGGAGCGTCGAATTACTCAAAAGGACCAAAAATTTCATGTTTTGCTATTTGTAAGCTTAAATATCTCGTATTTTGCTATCTACAATTTCCATTCTTTTTGAAAGTCGACAGCCATGCAAGATATGAAATGCTAGATGCACACTGTAACGATTTATTACAATGACGTCCTTCACCGTCCTTCATATTTCCTGATTCAGAAGTTCATAGGAGGAAGACACTTTTTTGCATATAATAGTAAACAAAAATTAAGCTTATGAAGTTTCCTAAAAATTTCAATATTATTATTTTTTATCCATATATCTGTCTTATTTAGTCTTTCTGATTTTTCCTATCTCTTACTGTTGAAAAGATATGAGCATCGAAATTTTGAGTTGGGTATTTCGATACACCTTCACGCCAACAGATCGGGCGCACACTAAAATTGGTAGTCCGAGTCCGACTCGAGAAAAGCAGTGTTGAGATTTTCAAATTCCGATTTCACGGCAATGATGAATATGCATTTCATAAATACATTTATCGATATACACAATTTGATTTTAAAACAGTTGATTAATTTAGAAGAGATCAGCTACAAACCAGAATTTACACACAAAAAGTGGTAGTTTGATTCCGATTTCTAACCTACAAACCTGTTTCTAAACTTCAATAACTATATTTTGAACATCAAGTTTAATTTCTAATTCTAGCAAACGTTCGAACATAATTTTCGATTGGTTTATTTACAAATTGATGAACAATTTCTCCAACATTCTTCCCTCCCCTCGTTTTTCGAAAACAGTTCTGTTTATATTGAACGATGTCGCCATGATGGAAATTCAAAATAAACTTTGAAAAAAGGGAAGGGGGGGGGGGGGTCCAAATTTGAACCTGCACAGCGAGAACCTCATGGTATTTATATATATATATTGAACGTAACTTGTTATTACCATTTCTCTTCTCAAGAAAATTGGTTCTACAGCTACGAGCTCGCCTTTTTTATGGGGGAAGGGGGCAGGAAGAATTTGCAAAAAAAAAATCCCGGCTCTGAAAAATGCTGAAAAAAATATTCCGGCCCAAAGGGCCGGCAATTTTTTTTTTCCCGGACCATGCAAAAGTAAGGATACATTGCATGATATGGAAATTTTTGCTGGCCCTTTGTGCCAGACAATTTAAAGTCAAAAAATTAATTAATATAAATACAAACTGTTCACATAGCTGTATCTACCAGAGACCTAATACCCATAGGCACAAAAATCTAGAAAAGGTTCTATTTAAACATCATACAATCTGTCTGAAATTCGCTAATTGCAAAGAGACATCTGAAGGAACGGTTATTAACTCATACTCTGTAACAGCGGGGAGTTTAACTTACACAGACATTCACAACATTTGACAATTTGTTTAAATCCGGCCCGAAGAACCGGCGAAAATTTTTCTCCGACTCTGGTAATGGCTGAAAAAAATGGCCTGCTCAGAAAATTGCTGAAAAAATTTTACCGGCTGGCAATAGAATTCCTGCCCCCCCCCCCCCAAATCAAATGGTTGCTCACCAACAATTATCGGTTTGAAAATTTAATGTTACTGCTATTTGAAAACTTAAATATATAATATAAATACATGTAATGTGACGTCCTTCATATTTCCAAACCAAAAATTGTATAGGAGGAAGACACTCTTGTTGCAACCGCAACAAGAAACCTTTCTAGTTGCCTTCAACCGTTAGTTCTTGAGGCTGGAGGGTTTTTTAAAGAATCAATGTTGACGATTCAAACATAATATATACGGTATATAGCACACTTGCATTTTAAATGAGAGTGAATAGGATGAATAACCTCGTCATAGACGGAAAAAATATTATTAAGCAGGGAGGAGTCTAGCGCAGAGGAAACGGAACTGTTCCGTTATGTGTATTTGAAAATTTTATCAGAAAAATGAGAACAATTAAAAACTGGTGGGGGGGGGGGGGACACATTTCGTTTGAAAAAGGATAAGACTTTTTTTTCCTGAAATGTGCCCCCACCCCGTTTTATGATCTCATTACGGTGTCATAGCGTGGTTTTCTATCCCCTCCCTTTTATTCCTCTTAAGGTATCCGATGTACAATAGGGCATTTTTCCATGCCTGGTAAGGTACTATAAACTATATATTTTCTGAAAGCTTATAATGCCCACTGTTCAGAAATAATAATTTTGGGGCCAGGAAAACAAAGGGGAATAACTGATGAAGCATTTAAATTGTCTATTTTCTTTATATAATATATGCGAAATAATAAAGTTGTGCAAGATTTTTTCCCTTTGATTTTTAAGACCTGGGAATCTTATATCTGTACTCAGGGCATCATGACCTTTCAGAAAATATATAGTTTATAGTACCTTACCAGGCATAATTTTTACCATACTTTACAATGGAGATGATTAAAACGCTATGTAAAGTGGCTCTATTGTACAACGGATACCTTAAATACATGAATGGCATTTGACATTTACTTTTTTTAATTGTCAACTTTGACTCTTTCAAGAAACCCTCTCGGCACTAGTTACAAATGTAGAACTCTTGGATTAAGGCAATATTACGTGCTGATATTGTCTTAGAATATTCGTTTTCGGCGATTTTTCCTTTTTTTCTCATTTTCTTTAAGTTTTATGTTTTGTTTCGTTTCGTTTCGATCTGTTTCGTTTCGTTTCGATCTGTTTCGTTTCGTTTCGATCTGTTTCGTTTTGTTTTGTTTCGTTTCAATCTGTTTCGTTTTGTTTCGTTTCGATTTGTTTCGTTTCGATTTGTTTCGTTTCGTTTTTGTTTCGTTTCGCACTTTACAGGGACCCTATTGCTTAAGGAGGTATTGAACACTTGGACGCCAATTCAATTTTTCTCAAAATTTCTGAAATTATATATTTCTTGTCTGTCCTTGATTATGCAAACTTACATTTGATTCTATCAAGGACTTATAAACAGAAGGATTGGAATCTCGTCTTTTCCCGTTAACATCTCGCGTGCCCTTTTGATATGCAAATTAGGCAACGAGATGTTAGGGTTGTGATATTCAAAACCATGAATGCCCTAAATATGTTAATTATGACAATATAAAAACGACTTGAATAAGTAGAATAAATTATCCTGATCATTTTGGTACCAATATTTTGATATTACGTCTTAATATAGTCGAGAAATTGGTAAATTAAATCGGGCCTATTTATTTAGGTCACGTCGTACTCGTAGTCGTAATGGCGAGGGCGAACTTGCGTCGAGATCCCTTATATCTGAGGCAGTTATATTATGGTCAATTATCAACATCTATACATGAAAAATAATTATATCAGATACAAAAAAGTCCAACTTTATTTTAAAAACAACTTTTCATAGATACTTTATAATAATAATAATAAAAATGGTTTTTAGATGGCTTGTTTACCTTCTTCGTTACAGGCCGTGGTAAACAGGTGATCGTAAACACCCCCATTTTCAAAGTCTTGTATTCTTATTAATATTCGGTATAATGAAATGAAAATGGTACAAATGCACGCATGAGAATTTATTAATTATTTTGATAACAATATTCCTTGTGTTTATCGTGTCTTGTTTGAGAAAACGGGTCAGAGCGTTGACCTGCCTACGTCTTTTGGGAAAATGGCCGCGCGTACCGACGAGTGAAAACACCCGTTTTCGAAGCCCCGTAAAACAATGAAACTGTCGAATTAATTAAATAAAATTGGTCCTAATGCACACTTTAGGTTTTAGTCTTTATTTTAATAACAATATTTCATATGTAAATCTTGTCTAGTTTGAGAAAATGGGTCAGAGCGTTGGGCTATCTACCTCTTTCAGAAAATGGCCGCGCGTACCGACGAGTGAAAACACCCATTTTCGAAGCCCTGTAAAACAATAAAATTGTCGAATTAATTAAATAAAATTGGTCCTAATGCACACTTTAGGTTTTAATCTTTATTTTAATAACAATATTTCATATGTAAATCTTGTCTACTTTGAGAAAATGGGTCAGAGCGTTGGGCTATCTACCTCTTTCAGAAAATGGCCGCGCGTACCGACGAGTGAAAACACCCATTTTCGAAGCCCTGTAAAACAATAAAATTGTCGAGTTAATTAAATAAAATTGGTCCTAATGCACACTTTAGGTTTTAGTCTTTATTTTGATAACAATATTTTATATGAAAATCTTGTCTAGTTTGAGAAAATGGGTCAGAGCGTTGGGCTGTCTACCTCTTTCAGAAAATGGCCGCGCGTACCGACGAGTGGAAACACCCATTTTTGAAGCCCCGAAAAACAATAAAATTATCCAATTTATTAAACAAAATTGGTCCTAATGCACACATTAGGTTTTAGTCTTTATTTTGATAACAATATTTCATATGTAAATCTTGTCTAGTTTGAGAAAATGGGTCAGAGCGTTGGGCTGTTTACCTCTTTCAGAAAATGTCCGGGCATACCGAAGAGTGAAAACCTCTATTTTTGAACCTCCGGTATATGATGAAATCGTCAAATAAATTAATAAAAATTGGTTCTAATGCACGCACTAGGTTTTCATTTTCGATTTGCCACCAATATTTTATGTGTAAGTCTAGTAATGACGAAGAAAATGGGACAGAGCATATGCCTATTTTACTCTCTTTGACGATATCTGGGTCATAACGGCGAATGTCAAGGCTCCGCTTTGAAGCTAGATATTATAACAATATATCAATATATTTTGATAAAATTGGTATTTATTGAAACAGTAAGGTTTTTTCTACATGTACGTATCAATATTTTATATGTTTATTGTGTGATGCTTGAGAAAATCATGTTATTTGATCACCCTTCTCGGATAGGACTGGGCAATGTTTTGATCTCGTTCAGATCTCGTTACACGCGAGTTTTCGTTACTATTCTCAAGGCGGTGTAGAGAGTTGCGAATCCTTCTGTTTATAAGTCCTTGATTCTATCCACAGGAAAATTTCCTACGAGACTTTGAAATATGCATAAATCGACATTTCTTGATGACGTCATAAGATTGAAAGTGTCATTGCAATCTCGTTAAGCTATAGGAAATTAATTTTGATTTAACTTCCAAAATCTTCATAAATGTATTGCCCTTACATATGGAAAAGATGAGATTAATTATGATTTTTAAAAACAAAGTTAGGATACTGGAATAAAAGAAGACACTGTCGCTCAAAAATTTGCAATTTAGAGCCAGTTGACTGTAGTTGATAGTTAATTATTAGAAATCGTGTGGATAAATCTTTGTCAAAAACTAACAAAATTATCAACAATGTCCAGAGATGATTTCATTATTAAATGAGAAAAATTGAATTTTGGATTAAAATATTGCAAAGCTTTTTATATCCAATTTTTCTTTCGAAAATCGTCCATTTTTAATGAAGTGATATCCGCTTTCCTGTGATGTTAATTTGTCAAGGAATTCTTTGTGATGAAGATTAAATGTTCTATTTTATGCATGTAAAGTTTCAATGCGATACGTTTGGTACTAATGTTTTTATTGCATTTTGAATGCGAAGGTCTGTGACGCCATTTTCCCTGATAACGTCGAAATGAGGTAGTGGTTTGCTCATTGATAAAAATCCACAATTTCGAAAATCGTCATAATTTCTTCAAATGACGCCGAAAATTATTCAAGCTTCATCAGGATACTCAAATGTGTATATCAAACAGCGTATCAAATGTTTTATGAAAGTTAAGACTGTACTTTTCCTAGGAAGTGAGAAAACAAATAATGCCGCCGCCATCTTGGTGTTCAAACCCTCCTTAAGGGGTGGAGTACTACCCCATTTAATGCCCACCCTCCACTTATGTATGTGATGTATGCATGTATGCAGGAGGGTTGTATAATTATGTACTGCTTAGATGGTATGTATTTCCAATGGCTTTTATAAGGTGCCACCACACCTGGATACCCTCGCCACAGCATGAACGTGGGTACCCAACCGGGCCCTTTATAGTCCCTCCGGTCAGGAGACTTTATAGGGATGAACAAATGGGCATGACTTTCAACTCTCATATGACCGCACCGGGATTCGAAGCCTGGTTTCCAATGGAAACTTAGGAGCTTCTTTATTTTATGTCCAAAGCGCAACCTCCACTGGCGGATTTAGCCGAGGGGGGAGGGATCGGGGCACATGCCCCTGGGAGTGCTAACGAAGGGGCACTTGTGACATGCTTTTGGAAGCATTAAGGGGGTCCAGAACGGTATTCTCAAGAACCCCATCAGAAAGCTCTGGATCAATTATGACGTCACAATAGAAACGGCAACATTGGCGCGTTTTTTGCAAGAATGTCAGAATTAAGTAGTGTAGAAATAAGGGGGAGGGTGTAACAAAAGAACTATAACTTCAAAACTGATGGTCAAATTTCAATAGGAATTTATCAGTGTTTCACTTGACAATATATGAAGAAGATGATATCAAGTTTTTATGGAAAATAAATGATAGAGTTTCAGATAAACGGACTTTATTATTAAAGATTAGCAACCCAAAGATGTTTTGAAAATAGACATAAATTTATCTCCTTTCGACAATTTCTTTTTAAAGTCTTAGTGATCATGTATAATTCTATACATATCCGATTGCCTACATTATATCTAAATGAAAAATACAGAACTTGTTAATATTCTGTCTCTACAGAAGATTTGTTACTGTTTTTCATTACCTAAAGTGTGTTAATTTTAATGTCACATTTATGGCCCACTTTGGGGCTTTCAGTGGGTATATATGTACGTCCGTAGCTTCAAAACTAACGGTAAAAAATTGATGAAACTTTGCATGTAGAAAAAGTAGCGTGCAGTCTGTTGTCAGTCCGACGGAAACATTTTACATTTTCGACTTCTCCTCTGCAACCGCTGCACAGAATTTCACGAAAGCTTACAGGAAGAAGCCTTAGAAGTACTCAAGGTCCTCTACCAAGTTTGTGTTTTTCGTGCAGATCGGTCAACAATTATGGCCACCAAGAGTTCTGATTGGCTGATGCTTTTTGGACTTCTTCTCTGCAACCACTGCACAAATTTCACGAAACCTTTTAGGAATCAAGTACTCAAGGTTCTCTACCATATTTTTGTTTTTCATGCTGATCGGTCAACAAATATTACGGCTGCTAAGGAATTTGATAGGCTGATGTATTTCCAACATCTCTTCTGCAGCCGCTGCACAAAATTTCACGGTTTATATCAAATTTATACTTACCAGCATCTAACTATTTGCAAAATACCCAGACTCCTACAGTCATATGTCCGAAAAAATCTTCGTACGAGATAACCTTCGTACGAGTTACCTTCCCTTAGTACACTCTCTAACACAGAGATCAGTTTATATTCGGACACCGCCATTGTTTGGCGGAATTTTTCTTTTGAGAAACCTACGGTCATATTTTAGATTATATAACTATCTCGTGTGGATATATTTGCTCGCGGGATATTTAGTTTATCATGGCAGACAATTTTAAAACATGTTCAAAATGCTCAAAGGAAATGAACTTTTCTCGACGAGCACGAAGACTGTTTCCGACATAGAGTATGCAAGGAACAATTTTCATGTGACGTTTGCGAGAATTGGTCGAAAGATAGATGGAATTCTTATCGAAAGATGGTCGACAAAGCCATAGCTAGAAGTAACAAAGCGGCTACGGTGACAGGACCGACGTCTGAGACCAATCGAACCGCAGATTCGGACCGAATTTCCTCCACTGGAAACGCATGTAGTACCGAATCGTCACAAAGCCAAAGTTCCTCTATGGGAATCTATAGAAATACTCAAGTTTCCTCTATGGGAAATAATAATTCAAATCCACAAGTTTCCTTTATGGGAAGCAGTAACCCTCAACAAGTTTCCTTTATGGGAAACAGTAATCCTCAACAAGTTTCCTTTATGGGAAACAGTACTAGCACCCCACAAGTTTCCTTTATGGGAAATAATCCTTCACAAGTTTCCTTTATGGGAAATAATAGTAACTCGCAGCAAGCTTCCCTTATGGGAAATATACCAATGCAGGGTCAGATGATGGGATATAATTTCATGAACCCTACCCTTATGAGTGAACAATTCTTCAATGCACTTATAGATAAAAGAATCCAAGAAATGAACCAGACTAAAAGCCAAACATCAGAGGCTCCTAGTACAGAAAGTACATCTAGTTTATCTAACACTGTCGTATCTGAATCTTCTAAGAATACAGATAATTCAAGTGCTAGGAAAAGGTTCAGTCGCTTTGAACGTTCATCACATTCAGTATCGGATGAAGAATCCAATGCAGATATATTGGATGTTGTAGACTCAAATAATAATGACTTTGAGTCCGAGACCCAGTCTCTAATTGACACAAGGTCGGTTCGAGACCAAGATACTGTGTCCAATTTGTCCGCGGAAGAAGGTGTCACTTCATTAGAATGGCGGAATTTTGTTGGCAAGATGGCTAAGGAGCTTAATATTTCTTTAGAAAGTGAAAAGGATGAAGAGCCATTTGTCTCATATGTATCGGAAAGACTTATGTCTTCTAAGCCTCAAGAAAAACACAAATTGCCGCTTGATGGTTTTGCCATACAGTCCCTAAGGGGAGTAGATAAGGAATGGCAGAACAAGGGCCGGTTAAGAGCTTTTAAGGCTAATGACGATGCTAAGTATTCTATCACTGCGGATCACTTCTCAAAATTCTGCAAGACTCCTCATCTGGATGACAATATTGAGGAAGGCATAATGGGGCATGGGCAAAAAAGCTCATATAATGCTGAAAAGAACTTTAAGTTCAGAAATAAGCAAAATGTTTCCAGGAATCAGGAACTGAGAAAAGTCGATATAGCGGCTAGACTCCTTCTAAGGGAAATCTCTTATGGATCTATGATAGCTTCATACCTAGATAAAGTTGTATCCGAGGAGGATAAAACAGAGGCTTTACAAGCACTCTTGCAAGTATTTCATTCTATGGCGGATGCTACATCCAGGATCATAGTAGGAGCTGTGGGAGCGAGGAGAAGTTTATATTTACAAGATATGGCTTTCAAAAATAAAGCTACGGAATCGAAGCTTCTCAACATGTCTACCCTAGGATCCGATATATTTCTGGGAAAATTCTTTGATGTTCTACACTCAAGTGCAGAGAATATGCGAAAGAAACGCAGCACTTACGTGCTAAACCTGCTAATTCGACTAATCTTAAAAGGAAAAATGTAGATCAGCGACAGGATGAGGCTTCAGCATCAAAGTATCCTAAGAGAGGCATAGAGGATAAGACAAATCAGCGGAAGTCTAGGTCAAGGCCTAACAGAAGGGATAATAACACTTATGCTCAGAACAAGAGCAAGGAAACCCAGCAGTTGGGGTTTCGTCCCTCCAAGTAATTTGTCAAACAGATCAGAACTTGCCCCAGGTAGGAGGCAGGTTAGTCCATTTTGTTCAATCTTGGAAGGAGATTACAAAGGACAAATGAATTGTAAATATTGTACAGAAAGGATTACACCTCACGTTTTCAAAAAGTCTGCCAGAAAGCGGAGTGAAAGTTACAAAGACTGTAAATACTCAAGTCAGTATGTGTATATAAGAAGAAATTCAAAGCTTATTAGAAAAAATGCAATAGAACGTGTACCTCGAGCATACATTGTAGCTGTCAAGTGACCCGATTTCCGCGGGTCAGTCCCGCTTTTTCACCCTTTGACCCGATTATTTTTATCACCCGCGCGGGTCATGTCTTTCATCCGATTTTTCGTTGCTGACCCGGGAATCACCCGATTCTGATTCGGTTCCGTCTATAACTTGGGACTTTAAATTTCCAGCTGTGACTTTTTAATTAAAACACCTGCATTTACAGGTAAATTGGGATGTTTGTTTAGTGATATGGGAAGTAATTAGCCACTTTCATGTTGTTTTAACGACCTGGGCTTGGATTATTGATTGGGAATGTCTATGGAAAGATGATCATAAACACGGAGATTTATGCAGACGAAAAGGGACAAATGTTTTTATAGTGTTTAAAACAATTGAAGCAGTGAAATGTAGAGTTTATTTCACACAAAATCTTCATCATGGTATAGCAATGACTAAATAAAAATATATCTAGCGTAGCAAATTCAACTATGAACCTTCAGGCATTGATTAATAAGTCCTAAAATTTTACACAAATTGTGCTACATTATCATGATTATGCAGTATTACAATTTAAATAAATGCTTTACATATCTTACAATAAAATGAACTTTATTGACCTGTATTTTAGGGGGGGGGGGGTAAATTTTATTCATAATGACACAAGCAAAAGGTCGCGATTTTGTTTCGCGCGCTATGACCCTCTTTTTCATTTCCCAAAGAGGGTCATTGACCCTCTTTTGTCTGAAAAAAGTTGACAGGTATGACCTTGAGACCAAGAAGGTCTAGGATTTTACAGCACTTTCTTCATTGTTCCAAAGAAGGACGGTGGTCTACGTCCAATATTAAATCTCAGAAAGTTAAATTCTTATCTGGATGTACCACACTTCAAGATGGAAACTCTCAGGTCAATAATATGTGCACTAGAGCAGAACGATTGGGCTCTATCTCTGGACTTGAAGGACGCATACCTGCATGTAGCAGTTCAACAACAATACAGACAGTTTCTCCGATTTTGCGTTCAAGGTCGTCATTATCAGTTCAGGGCAATGCCATTTGGTCTGGCAGTAGCACCCAGAATTTTCACGAAGCTAATGTCCGCTGTCGGCAGCCATCTCAGATCCCGACAAATTCATGTTTACATGTATCTGGACGATTGGCTCATAAAACATCAAAACTTAGAACTCCTGATAAACCACAGGAGGGAAGTCTTGGCAACAGTAGAAAGCTTAGGCCTGATTGTAAATCACTCCAAATCTCAACTGGAACCCAAACAGATAATTCAGTATCTGGGGTCAGTATTCAACCTACAGAAGGGTATCCTTTATCCTTCTCAAGAGAGATGTGTGAAACTAATGGAAGAAATCAAGTCGATCATTGCACAATCACATCAACCTGCGCAGAGGTTTTTGCGGCTTCTAGGACTCATGACGTCCTGTATAGACCTTACACCATGGGCCCGTTTACATATGCGCCCTATCCAATATTATGTCCTGTCTTTTTGGAGACCTCACAAGGACAACCTTCTTCAACTGATTCCAATCAAGGAACTCCTAGTTCAACACCTCAATTGGTGGCTCAATCTGAACAATCTGTTGGAAGGGGTCCCGCTTTATCTCCCTCAATCAGTGACCCTATGGACAGATGCGTCCAAGACAGGATGGGGGGCTCACATGGAAATGCATCAGATCTCGGGCATGTGGAATGCACAGGAGAGATTAGAACATATCAATTGGCTAGAAATGAGAGCGGTACAACTTGCTCTTCATCATTTCCAACAGTTGGTAATAGGGAAAAGGGTTCTCCTGAGATGCGACAATTCAACAGTCGTAGCTTATATCAACAAGCAAGGGGGGACCAAATCTCTACATCTATGTCACCTGACGTGGGAAATTCTACAGTGGGCACGACTCAACAACATAGTAGTTCAAGCAGCACATATTCCAGAAGATTTTTTCGGACATATGACTGTAGGAGTCCGGGTATTTTGCAAATAGTTAGATGCTGGTAAGTATAAATTTCTCATAAACAGGGGTTTTACATTAAAAAACCTCCAAATTCATGCAGGAAGCAAGTACCCAAGTTTGTGATTTTAGTGCTGATCGGTCAACTAATATGGCCACTGAGGCCTCGGATTGACCAACACATTTTTTATATCTCCTCTCCAACCGCTGTACAGAATTTCAGGAAACCTTAGGCTTACAGGAAGCAAGTACTCAAGGTCCTCTACCAATTTAAGTATATGTTTTTAATTTGGATAGGCCAACAAAGATGGCTGCCAAGGGCTCTGATCATCGTTGGAAAGTCAGCTTGGTCATGCAAGCTCATCTCCCCGGGGTCACAACGGCAGAATTTTCGTTAGATAGCATTACATAAATGTGCTTGTCAATGAATGTGTTATCAATATCAAAAACATGATTTATTTTTATTAACAGAAAAATCTGATGCTCTAATTTTAAAATTGTCAGTGGTTCATAAAATGAATTTTAAGAGTTAAAAATCAATTTGACTTATATTGGCTTTAAATAGATCATTCATAGTGGTTGTTAAACTTTGAGTATGCACGTTTTATACTTCTTAAACATTTAGAGGAAAAAAGATACTATTTTACAGTCGGACTTGGGCATAATATGGGCCCCAAATCAGGCAGATTGAGAGCCCTGTTTTTGAAAAAATATAATATATTTTTATGTATCGAACATTGAATTGCTGATGATATGCAAGCAGTTATTTTAGAGGAGAAAATGTTTAACCAATCTAATAAACATGATATAAAATTCAGTGTCAGTGTTCTCCCCAGAAATTTCAGATAGCATGGTGCTAAGTCTTCGCGGTGCACCTTGCGTTGAGATGTGTCATTGCGTGTTGCGTCATAGCATACTGTTTCATGTGTTGTTGCTTTATTACTAAACTGTTTATAATAATTTTGATAATGAAATAAATGTGTTATCTACATGCCAATTATCCTTAAATTTTAGACAGTTGGACATTGGTGTTCCATTTGCAAAGAGAGATTCATGACAGTTTCAAAACTCAATTAGTTCGGCGCCTTTTGAGAAAATTATCTTCAGAATCAGACTGTCTCATGACCATAACTCCAGGTAGCTTAGTGTCAAAATTTGGCATATTACACTGATTTGGAAGGAAATTCTGTGAATGGGCCATTTTCCATGATTTTCCAAAATATCAATGGGCAATAAGTTCTCAATGGGCCATTTTGCAAATTAATGGGACTATGGTGCATCTCCTCTGTCCTTCCTAATCACTGATATTAGTGAATGTAAGCATGTTATGGAAAGGGTGTCTTACCTTGAGTTCTGAATTTTAGGTTCAGGGAAAGGGCAGGTTTCACCTTTTAAAAAAGGTTGAAAATTATCTTTAGACAAATTCCTACTTGTAAAATTTGGTCCAAATATGGAAAAAAATTACTCTGCCCCCCCCCCCCCCCCCCCGCTCCTTATTAGCCATTGCAATATTATTTGTGGTAATCTCTGGCAAAGAACGTTGACAATTGTTCTACTTTGCCCACAGTACGGAGCAAACTTGCCCACCCCCCCTCCCCCAAGAAATCAATATCTATTTTATATGTCAATTGTATACAAAGCCTTCTATATCGTGCTCAGACCCTTACGAAAAAAATCTATACAAAACTATATGTCTCCTATATGTAAACTATATTTCTCCTATAGGTTTCCAGCTTTTGTGTCTAGGTTGGTTATAGGTATAGGTAACATATAGGTAAAACTGAATTTAACCTATAGGTGATATATATGTTAAAAATAGGGGAAATGCATACAGCATACCATGTCTGCTGGAGCTATAGGGAGGTTATAGTGCAACTATATGAATACTGAACTTAGTCTAATTTAGCTTCTGTTTAGACTTAGAAAATTGTACTGCTCTTCATCTTTGAGGGAAAATTTCTAAGTCCAGAACCAAGACAATTTCTTTAAAAATTGTGTTTAAACTTATATGACATGAAATACAAGGCAATATGGGTATCAAAATGTGTATTTTTCCGAGATCTGTTAGAAAAGAAAAGCAATCTGGAATTAAACAGTTTTTACTGTTTTCACATTGTACCTTAATTATCAGTTAATCTGTTTGTAATTGGTTTTAGTTTGGGGGTGGGGTGGAGTGGCGGTTGTTTACAGCCATGGAAGTGGGTCCAGCCTAATAAAAAGAATATGACAAATCAGAAAAGCAAAGAATGTTCATTAATCCAAGTCCCTCCCCCCTTTTCCTGCTCTGAATATATGAAAAGAAAAAGGCTCATAGACCATGAAATACAAAATAATGAAAAAGTCCATCCTTGCCAGGATTCGAACCCTGGACCCCTAAATCAAAAGTCCGACGCTCACCCAACTGAGCCACGACACTCACTTACTAAAGACACGGTATATCTTAACAAGAATCTTATTTTGAAATGTTTGTGTACGACACGTCCATGACTAGAAGTCAGCCAATCAAAACTACGGATTTTAAAAAGGTCCGGGCGGAAAAGTTGAAGTTTGGATCGTAATTTCGTCTGCATTTATGTGATACACTAAAGACAAGTGAATAAATCAAAGTAAACGACCATGAAGCCAAGTGAAAATTCCCACGGTCTACTGAGCACGTCGGTATACTAAGCACCTCAGTCGATGGGATATTTACATCAAATCTTTGTTTACGTTCTGTGAAAAGATGCAGTAGAACTAGAAGAGCTGAGAAATTTTGATGTTAGACCGACAAGAAGGTAAGCTATGTTTTCCTTGTGTATTAGAAATAATTGATTCGCTAGTTGTAAATTAACAGCTGAACAGAGGGAATCGGAGCTAAATCTTAACAAAAGGGCGGAGAAAATACACTTTTATGTCTTATCTCTACTGCATCATGGGACTGAAAAATTCTACAGTGGAAACATCCAATGTCATGACTTTAAATCCGGAGAAGGGCCAGGAAGTGAGAGGAATGGAGGGATCATGGAAGAGGACAGAATGGGGAAGGAATGGGGGTTGGAGGGAGAAGGGAATAGTGGGCAAATGTGCACCTACATGTATATGAAGAGTGTCACTGTGTGTCACTGTTTCATGCATTTGCAGTGTGCGTAGATGTATAAAAGAACACAGCATGAATGGTATTTCAGTGGTTTTAAACATCATTTTTAAAACTTTGATGGTTCCGATAATTACCAGTACAGAATCAATACCTAGCCTCCGATAGTGTCCAGATAATCAATAGTAAAATTTGTCCAATTGTTCATCACTATTTCTCCTGAATCTAGTATCATAAATTTAATTTGCTCGTTTTTTTACTTTCAGACTACGGGGTACTGTACAATTGTACCGGTAGAGGGAGAACCAACGTGGCAGAATAGTCATGCAGCTAGATGACAGAGGCCACTGACTGTTAGAAGTAGAAGTAGAGGTAGAACCAGGCCAAATTAAGGACAGAAAAATGTGTAGATACTGTACCAAAATGCTTTGACAATCTTCTTTACATATTGTGAAACATCATAATCATTCTCTGTGTAATTCTCGTGGATATTATAAGATCATCCAGTGTAATACAGAACCGTACAGAAATTCGTACTTCCCAAAGACCATTACTGATTGGAACCTACTTGAAGACACAATCATGCTTGTGAAAAGTTCAGGGGCCTTTCGATCGGCCATCCAGCAGCGAAACTAACATCACTTGTGCTCTTTCCTCCATCGCATATGCTGTAAAACGCCAGGCGACATAACTATCCAGATCCAGACCAGAAAAACTATGACTATGTTACATTTTAAAATTGATTTGAACTTCAACTGCTTTGTTGTGTTAATGTGAGATAAAAAGTTCATTCAATTTTATGTCTTGATAGTTATTTTTACCATCAATAATTGGGAATATTTGTCATATGTTGATATGTCTGTACAGCATGTAATGTTCAATACTTGGTAAAGAACCAATCAGAATGCTTAAAATTCCCATATATTTGCCCTATATGGGAAGTATAGGCGAGCTTCTGAATGGCACCTATATATCTACCTATCTATGTATAGGTAGAGTATAGGGGGAATACAGGTACCTCTGAAAGTGACCTACATGCATGTATAGTTCAAGTATAGGAGTATAAAGGACATAACGGTGAAAGACATATAGACGAACTATAGGTGATATAGGTAGAAGCTGCCAGCAAGTATAGGTTGAAGCTCATTTGCATCTAATTTGCATTTAAAATCCCTATATGTCACATATATGTAAAGACTATAAGAGAACTATATGTAACCAATAGCAGATCCCTATATGTCACATATAAAATTTTTTCGTAAGGGGACTCATCAATAAAACGATGGTCAGTGCACCATGTTTTGTATTTATGATTAATTTCATCCATCCGTCTAAACTTCTTATTAACTAGATTCAAGCTTACATGTATTTAAAAAAAAAAACAAAAAAAAAACAACAACAATACGGACATACCGACTCGTTATTTATTCAAAGTAAAATGATTTTGCGTGAGCGAGATAACCTCTTTCTTATCTTGTAAAAGCGGCAATTATTTTGTATGACAAAGACGGCGAGGTTGGATAATATGTCGAACAGTAAGACGGATTTAAAACATATTTTAATGACATCTGATATAGCGTATTTCTCATGTTTCTATTTCCAATTTACCGTAACGCTGTAACTATATGACACGTGCCGGTCAACACGATCTAGCAATTATACATGTAGATGAAAACGTTTTCACGAACTACGTTATAGAATGGTCGTATTTTGTTGGACCGATAGACATTGACAACACAGTTATTTTAAATGTCCAATAGATTGACGTGCGCCGTTGAAGCCAGACACGTTCTCAGCTCAGGTAAATAAAGCTTGCGGGGCTAAAAGACGTTTAACACCTCAGGTTGTATACAACCAGGGTTAATTAACCGGGAATGCGGCGATTAAATCAATCAATTAACGCAAAGGGGTACACAAAATAGTTAATACACGAATTTTTAGGGAAAAAATATAGCATGGCAGCCCTAAAATATAGCGTGGTGCTAATCCCGATAGCGTGGCGGTAAATCGCGATAGCGTGGCGGGGCTGCCATGCAAAAACGGCCTGGGGAGAACAGTGAGTGTCTTTGATACAATTCCTTATTTATCATGCTCGACATACATTACAGTGTCTGTGATACAATTCCTTATTTATCATGCTGGATTTACATTACAGTGTCTGTGATACAATTCCTTATTTATCATGCTCGACATACATTACAGTGTCTGTGATACAATTCCTTACTTATCATCCTCGACATACATTACAGTGTCTGTGATACAATTCCTTATTTATCATGCTGGATATACATTACAGTGTCTTTGATACAATTCCTTACTTATCATGCTTGACATACATTACAATGTTTGTGATACAATTCCTTACTTATCATGCTTGACATACATGTGAAACATTCTTTAATCAATCTCAACCATCAACTTAACATGTATTCTTTGCTTTATCCATGCTAACATGTTTTAAAAGATTTTAACTTTCTACTTTGAATTTAACCTAATACATGTAATAGTATATGATATCATAAATGAGAGAGTTGCCCCTCCTGGTTAGGAGCTTTAAGTACTGTGCATCGTTGTTTATTCCATTTGACTATGTATTTATTGTAAATTGTCTCAATATGTGTTTAGTGATGAGATTGAAATAAATTTGTAAACTTGAGATTAACTGCTCCAAGAGTTTCTAGATTTTCGACTTTATATTTTAATTTTTTTATAGTTTATATCTTGTTGGTCTCTTGGTAATATTCTTATTCTGTTCTTGAAATTTTTTTCAGAGATTCACTCCAAAAGCATTTTGAATGTCAGTGAGAAAAGTGCAACTTTAGCAGAGCATTTGATCACTCCATTAGCATCTAGATACACCTACAGCATGGATGCTAGGGCACAAGGGAAAGCGCAGAACAAAACCTGTAAGTGTGGATGTAATAGGCCAATCCACCATGGAACTACAGGAATAGGTAATAAAAAGAAGGAAAACTTTCAATTTGGCTAGATTGCACAGCAAATTTTGATCTACCCGGTACCAGTATGAAATGATGGCTTTGATCTTATGATACAACTCACGAATGGATCTGTCTGTCTGTCTTTGACAACATTTTTGGTTAAGCTGCTACAATTTAAGTACTTTTAAGAAAGGTGTTTGAAGTAGCAACTTGAAACCATACATGGTGGTATACTTTGTACATGATGTATTGAATGAGGTATTAATTTAATGCCCCCTGGAATATGTGGAATCAAAGATTCGCGAGCATATTGTTTTTTACCTGTCCGTCTGTCCAAAACGTTTTGTAAAAAAGTGTACATAAATTTTGAATAGTGGGTGATTGGGATTTTTGAATTTGACATATGTATTTGACCTTATGACCTTCACCTTAGAGTTTGACCTATCCTTCCAAACTTTTAACATTGTCCATAACAATTGAATGATGGTAAATTTGCCCATATCTTTTCAACGGTGACAGGGAAATAATTCTTCATGTTTTTTCCTTGGTGACAAGACCTTCCATTAATACCAGAATTTTCACATTTGACTTTGACCTATTGTTAAAATCTTTATCCAAAAACTCTAACCTTGACCATAGCTTCTTAATTCATATGAAAACTTTAAGGCCTTTCAATTGATATCGCCTTGTGACCTTGACCTAGGAGAACTTCTTCTTCAGTGCTGAAGCATACTGAGACCAACGGAATACACAGAAATTATCCAGAGGGATGTGTGAAGATGTTTTGTTATTTTTGGTACAATTCCGAAATCAAATTTTTGATTGGTTTTTAAGGTTTTTGCGGACTTCCTCATTTTAATGCAAAATAGAGTGTTTTCTTTCTTTGTGTTACCTTTTATTTGAAAACTATGCAATATCTTGGTTTGAATTAACCAGAATTAAGGAGCGAAATGCACCTGTGAAAGAATTTTGGCGAAATTTCTTACTGTTTTAGTGTAAATGACTTCTTATTTGCGAGGACTTTTATTACTGTAAATTCATGAGCACAACATGACGTGAAAATGAAGTCCAAACAGATAAAAGTTAAACAAGTTAAATCATAGTGTTCAATTCCTTTATGTAGTACATGACTACATGTTTCATCATTTTAGAATTTGGCCATGTTTTAAGAATTGAATGTTTATTTTTGTCATTTTGTTTGATGATGAAATGTCAGTTGTCGTATCACAAATTGTGTAAAACCGCATAGCGTAGCGTAGCGAAGCGGTTTTACGCAAAATGTGTGATACGACAACTGACATTTCATCATCCAATAAAATGACAAAAATAAACATTCAATACTTATAATTACCAAACATATGAATTTATTACGAATTCGTACAAATTTTAAGGAAAATAAACGATTGAGTACGTGGCGTATGAAAATATTAAACTGGTACGAACTAGTTCCATAACAACAAAAATGTTCGAGAGGAAAAAAAAAAGCAAGCCGACATTTAATCTGGAAAAAAGCATTCCCCCCTTCAGAACCTCAGCATGTTTTACCTATTTGCACTTACTGCTGTACTGTTATGACATAATTTGTGACGCGTTGTTTATCGAAGGCAGCAGACATGACAGTTGAAAGTAGAACATGAAGCAATTTGTGTTGGGATTTATACGGACTCTCAGACAGCATTTCTTGTACCTGTAGATCTTACGTGTGAAGAAAAAACACGTTGTTATGATCTACAGGTATCAGAATATCGACTGTAAATTATTTCTTAGGAATCAGAATGAAATCGGCATGACAAGTTTGGTAAGTCGCGATTGCGTAGCTTTTGCTCAGTACTTTCAAATTTATTCATCCTACATGTTGTATATCCATGTATATTAGATAAATTTCGATGATTTTAGAAAAATAAAGGACAAGATTTTTCATGCATTTCTAACTGGTCAATCAAAATTTCCCTAGAAACACAAGAAATCCGTCAACAAACTGGGCCATTCATGTTCACTTGTTGCAGTTTTCAAATCATGCGCGTAGCAACCGATGTAATCTCTGCAAGGTACTGTGCTGTGATGTTTAGGAGTCGACACATGGAACTGTCTCTAGTTTAAATAGATTATTTGAGACCATTTGTATTGTTTATTTCATGCGTTAGACTGTCAATTCTTGATTTCTGTTGCGTAAGTGTGAAAGTAGTTCCGGTCAATTTTGACATTTTATCATCTCATAACGGAAGTCACAATAAATGCGATCGACCAATCAAAATGCTTAGAATCAGATAAACAAACACATTTGGTAATTATAACTTTTTGCCTACAACCATTTGAAACTTTATCAAACTTTTACTTGTTTGGACCATTTGATATTGAAATAGCACATTATGTTTCAGTTACCTGGATTTATGACTTTTCTGTTTTCTGTTTAACAAGGGTTTTTTTTTTTTAACATATATTTCCAATGGTATATTAACCACAGATTCAGGAGCATCATCAGATCATGGTGTTTGTCCTGTCTGTTTGTCTGTCTGTTTCTCTGTCTGTTTGTCAGCAAAAACCTTGGCCATTATTAACTTTTGAATTTGAATTTCATGTTTTTGGTACAATATTTAGATAATGCATTCATAAGGCAATCGGTTGGGTTTTCAGGTGAGTGATATAGGCCCAGTCGGGCCTTACATTTCTTTCAACTTCGAAAAGCACTACATGTGCATAATTGTACTCCCTTTAAGAGACTTGATTTTCATTGTTATAGGTCACCATAAAGTTTGGCACGGATTTGTTGATATTGTCATGAAGGAAAAAATGGATGAAATGAAAGCTGTAGGGATAGCCAAAATTGTTACAGAGGCGGATATGGAGAAGGATGAAGGAAGCATAGGAGGATTTGCATTCTCAGAGATTATGAAACAAGAAGAACCGTTGGAACCTACCTCTGCTAAGAGGCAAAAAGTACAAGGTATAGCATGTACTTTCTATACATGGCCACTGGCATATATCATGTTGTCACTTGTCTGTCATACCATCGGCATCATTGTTATATCTCCTGGAAACACGTTTTTGGGGGTATATTGTATACATGGAAATTTTTCATGGGGGAAATTTTCGCGTTTTACGCCAATCTAAGAATTTTGCAAAAATTTCCCCTGCATTAAAATATCCCTACTGTATTCTTACAATAGGAAATACTTTTTTATCGAGGAAATTTCCCCCATGCGTAACATCTTGATGTTATAATCACGAAATTTTCCCCAGCGGAAATAACCATGTTCACAGTATAGGTTTCACCCTGTCTGTCCGTCTGGTTGTCCTTCAGGCGTGTCTCTGCCATATCTTTTGATCGGTTGGATGGATCTTGTTTACATTTCATGAGATTGTTGCTCAGGACCAAAGGATGTGTCATGACTTTGAACCATGGTCATTGGTCAAATGTCAAGGTCACTGTAGACATTAGGTAAGGAGGAAAATCAGTGTGGGTGCTGTAAGCCAATTTTTGGCTTTTACTGTTTTCTTGACTTTGCTATTGATCATGTTGATATGGTTAATGTATTTAAACTTTGTACATAGCTTAAATATTCATATTGACGTCTTTTTCTAATAACTTTTCATAAAATACTGAGATATTAGATCCTGCCGATAGGGGACTCATATCGCCTGCAATAGATTTACGTGTTAGGATATCGGATTGTTTCCTTTGCCTTTGAGTTTGACATACAATGTACATTCAAAATCTAACATGTCTAAAGTATTTGGTTTATTGTCAAAGAAGCCATGACGGTTATTTATGTATTACAAAGGCATTTTGTTCATCGGATTGTTGCTGTGAGGCTTAACAATTTGTCACAACCTTAAAAAAAGTTCATAGTTCAATATTACAAACTTTGCGAAAAGTGTCAGTAAGATAAATTGGACAGATAATAGGTTGATGAGACAAAACTGCTGTATCTTTCGGACCAATTGTCTGGTTTAGTTTGACTTTAATGAGACAAATAATGGAAAAATTGCTTCGCATTCCAGTTATACCATCTTTATCAGTTTCTTGCATGATTCATAGCTGTCCTATGATAATTCCTGTATTACCTATAATAAATATTAGAACCTATAAAAGTCCTATATTTGGAAATTTGTCCTGTAAAGCCCTATTATAGGTTCAATTGTCCCCAATTTTCCCCATCGTTTGCTGCTAAATGAAAATTTTGATCATACACAAAATGTGTTTTACAGCAATTTCTGCCAATGGTATCATAGAAAAAAATGTTCTCTAGATTTGCTCGCTACCATATCTGTGTAACGTGAAGCGACGGGGGAGCCCAAAGAAGGGGTCTGAAGTCAAGTGCACTTGACCGCATTCCCGATAAAGCTAGCCTGCCGGGGAGGCAGTTCAAGTGGCTTATATTCCTAAGCTCACTGTTCGTTACATCTATTTGTTATCATTTACCTTTCATAATCATTCATGAATTGTTACAGATAGTATAACGTATAAAGCAGATATGCTGGGAGCCAAACATTCTGTCAATTGCTTTTTAGCTCGCCGGGACGAAAAAGACCGGAGAGCTTATGCCATACCCTCGGCATCGTCGTAGTGCGTAGACAAAATTTTAACCTGGGCTATATCTCTTGAACTGTAAGGGGTAGGGCTTTGTTATTTCACATGTAGATACCTTGTGACGAAACCTTTCATTTAAGACCATGACCTTTGACTTAGTGACCTTGACCTTGGACTTTGACCTACTTTTCGAAAAACTTTAACCTGGTTTCTGACAAAAACCTAATATACAGGCGAGCTATGTAATCTTTGATTACCCTATGTTCCAAGCTTTGTTTTGAAGTTAAAAAGTCCTATAATTATCCCTTTTTTTTCTTGAAAAATTCCTATATTATGAATTTTCATTTCATACGATGTATTATGAAACAAGTTATGTGTTTTTATATCCCTGAGCCTTGGCGAGGGGATATAAAACACACGACGAGTTTCATTATACATCGTATGAAATGAAAATTCATTTGAGATTCTTTTTATCACATGATTCTGCCCAAAAAATGTTTATTTCCAACATGAAATCAATGATTCTGAGAAATAGAGGCATTCACGCCATGACCTGCAAGTTGTCTGCTACGCTATGAGAAGTAGTTCCCGATCGTATAGATGTTCTGTGCGTAAGGAGAAAAATATTTCAACTTTCTTTAGTACTGTAATGCAATAATTATTTCAACAACAACAATTTTAATCATTGATATTGAATTTACGTCTGAATTTAACATATAACCGATATTTGAAAGGTCACAGTCTTGTCACAGTGTAGGTGGTGAGGCTCCAAACTTGACCAATCGCATTCAAGCAGAGCGATATTTAACATGTTATCATGACATTCGATTATGAAATGGCTTTATAAAACTGCATAACAGGATTATCATGTGATAAATTCATATATGATATACCTATATTCTTATATTTTGAGTACAGGAAGTCACTGTAACTTATGTTTTTGTCTTGAGTATGTTCAAATTTATCTTAGAAAATATATTTGTATTTCAGATGATGATGATGATGAGTCCCTGAATATTTCGTCTGTGAGCGGAGACAGTATTTCAGATGTCAAACTGAAAATCAAAAGACACGTGGAGGATCAGACAGTAGCCCAGGCCATTGTGTTTGCCTTAATACAAAAGCAACAGTCTCCAAACACAAATATCTTTATTCCGAATATTTTGATATGTGATACCAAATTTTACATTGTAATGTATGAGCCTGTTAGGGATATCCTAATATGGTCAGGAGAATTTCATCTATGGGATCAGTCCTCTCCTACTACATTGAATACAACAGCTGTAATAACTCTCTGGATGGTCATACATTACAAGTTATTCTGTTGTGGGGGTGAGATATTTGAGGACCTCAGTGAAGTCAAGGCTGGATTTCTGGATCAAATTTCAGAGGAGAAAAAAACATTTTATGAGCAGTTAAAATTTGGTGTCACAAATTTTGAGACAGACACTAAGGAGCTTGGTTTTACGTCTCGTAGCCATCAAATGTCTGACAGTTTTATACTTGCAAAAATCAATATATAAAAGCAGGGAACTATCCAGATACAAACATCTAAACCAGTTGCATGAATGTGAAGGGTGAAGTGTCAGCTTTTAATTTGAAAACTGAACATTCGGATGACCCATCAAATGAGGATATTAACCGAAATTCATTTGAAATGAATAGGACAAGTTTATTGAACATGGATTATTCTGGCTGTTTCCATTGAAGAGAGAATTTTATGATTTTAATCATTTTCTTGGAGAGAATCTGGAAAAATCAAGAATTTCTATGAGAAAATTGTAAAAATTTGGCAGCCCAAAATTACATTTATCTCTGTTTATTAGTTTATGAATCAGCAAATTGGCTGATAATTTCTATGCAGCAAAATCTGAAATAAAGTTGCAATGTTGATAAATTAAGAAAAGAGGGGTTAGGCTCAAAATTGCTCTTCATTCTATCTTTTATATAAATATGTCTGAATATTGTATTATGATGCCAAAGTATCATAAAACCATTTTTGGTATTTAGATTGAATTTTAGTGAGAAAATATGTTATGTACATTTTACAGTTTTGAAATAAGATTATGTATTTAAACATGAAAAATCTGTGTTTCTAAATGTTGGAAAATGATTTGATTTGTTTATCATGGTTGCTTTATGTTACAAATAATTAATATGTTCTTCAATAATGTTAAGAATGTCTTCCAGTAAACTTATTTTGTGATTCCTCTGTGTTATGTAATCTTTGTTCAAATAAGACTCTTTCATGGTCTACTATGAAAGATACATCGGCTCTACCCGAGGGGTCTCAAAATCATGTAAAATCTGAGGCTTGCCGAGAGTTTTGCAAAATTTTGAGACCCCGAGGGTGCAAATGATGTATCTTTCATAGAAGAACATAAAAGAGTACATTTCTCATATCTAAGGGCCAAAAACAAAACTAAAAGAAAAAAGACGAAATTTGAAAAATATCAAGTTGATCTAATCGCAAAATTTGAAATCATGGCGTCACAATAGTGTAAACAATCAAAACAATAGTGTTATGTGATACAACTGTCATGAGATATGTGATACAGATGTCATGCGATGTCATGCGATATGTGATACAGCTGTCGCGTGTTATATGACACAGATGTCATGGGATATGTGATACAGATGTCGCATGATTCAAGATACAGCTGTCATGTGATAAATGATATAGATTTCAATATTTGAGGTAAAACGTTCAAATGAACAAAAAATGAACCGAAACTCATCAACCTTGCCTTGTTTGATAGAAGCATGATGTTTGTTTTAAGCCCTAATGAAAAATCCTGTTCTTTTAATGAATCTTTACTATTATTGTTGAGATTGAACATTTCTGTTGTTATGTGCTTCTTGGTGCCAATTATTTTGAATATTATTATTTTGTAAAATTTTCCATTGATAAGAGTTTGAACACATTGCACATGTTGTAATTGTTTGTAGAATTGATACACAATATTTATAATACATGCATTTGTATATTTCCAGGCTTTCTTGTTCAGAGTTACAATTTGATATTGTGAACATACAAAATAGCAATTCGGTCTTTTGATTTACACAGTTACTTCCCATTTATGCAGGTATATGAGGAAAAGTGATTGTGACATCATCAAATTATAAGGAATGGGCATAAAATTCAGGGAAACAGAACTAAAAACATGACGTTTTTAAGAGAAATAATGACGTCACAATGCTTTTATGTCTGCACAGATGGGAAGTAACTATACCCCGTCCGGCTTTAGTATTACCTTTCGTCGATGTAGCGATTAGAAATTACGTCAGACAGAGCTGGGTGATTAGAGTTCAACTCGGTCAAACCAGACAGCTATGAAAGGTAAACCACATGATGCTGGTGTGAACAAAGCATGTCGCAACAACTAGGATCGATTTTGATTGGATAAAATTTACTGTGATAGTAAAACTGTTCATCAAGGTGAGATGAGAGGTCCTCATAAGGTGAATAATCAAACTGCAAAGAGAAACAAAGTAAACGAAGTGTACCAAACATGACAAAGTATGACAGGATCACAATGCTAGATTGATGTCAAAGTAAAATATAATTTTTATCAATCTTTGTTCACAGTTTAAAAGGGTATAATTAAACTGGATCGCAGGAGGAGTGAATCCCCCTTAACTACTCCTCTTTCATCATCCATCATTCACAAACTTCTTACTCACATTCATAGAAAATGTGCTACAATTTATCTAAAAATAATATTTTCAAAAGTATTTCAACCAATCGGCATGCTATATTTAAAGTACAATGTTCACTTTTTTCTTGAAAATATCGAACCCCCCCCCCCCTTCCTCCAAAAGTAAATAGCACCAACCCCCACCCCCCCCCCCTCCCCCCCCCCCTCCAAGAAAGCAAAGTTCTTTTAGTTCAAGAACGAAGTCAAAATTTATATATGTAACGGTTCTATCGTATATGTATAGGTCCTTTTTATCCAATTCGTACAGTGGGTATTTCCCGACTGAGACAATCTGAACACAACTCATGGTGTAATTAGGGGTTTGTTTGGAACTGACGTCTATGTAAACATGCACCTGTATGATGTAATATTTTTAAATGTCTCGATCAACGAAAGGTAACACTAAAGCCGGATGGGGTGTATGTATTTAAAAAGGCTGAATATGGCAGTACTGTGTTTAGCTGAATAAAGTTAAAGTGAGCTATTGTCACTATGCAGAGTCTGGCATTAACTTTCTACATTTTCAACTTCCCCTCTAAAATAGTTCCACAGAATTTCACAAAACTTTACAGGAAACAAATACCCAATGTCCTCTCAAAGTTTGTGTTTTTTGTTCTGAGTTGAAATCCAAGATGGCGGCCAAGAGCTCTTATTGGTTGATACATTTTCAACTTCTACTCCAACTGCTGCACAGAATTTCACAAAACTTTACTAAAAGCAAGTACACATTGAGCTTACATGAGCCGATCGAGTGCTAAAAGTGAGCTATTGTCATGCAGAGTTGCCTGTTCATCTGTCTGTAAGTCCGTTAACTTTTCACATTTGTGACTCGTTCTCTTAAACTGTGTGATTTGGATTTTAGTGAAACTTTATATTCATGAAGTACTTACTCAGAGGTACTTTCAGAGAAGTGTGTTTTGATTGAAAGAGGCAACTTCAACTTCATATAACATGTATAATTAATGGCTGCACTGTATTTCATGAAACTGTACAAAAAGCAGCTTGCATTTTTAGACTAGATTAGAAATTCTAGATTATTGCCAGGGACGGGATTGGTGAATATATGCTCCCATATTTATGTCCCCCCAGCGGGTAGGAGACAAATTGGTGGTTTTGCCTTCGTTGTCTGTCTGTTCGTCTGTCTGTCCGTATGTCACACATCGTGTCCGGGCTATATCTCCTGAACCGTTTGCCCAATCACTTTCATATTTTAGTATGTTGTTGCTTATGACTGGAAGGTTTCACATCACCTTGATCCAAGGTCAAGGTCACTTAGTGCAGTTTTAAAGAAATTATGAATACATTCCTGTCCGTGCTATATCTCTTGAACCGTTTGCCTGGATCACTTTCATATTTAAGTATGTTGTTGCTTATGACCCGAAGATTTCACATCACCTTGACCAAAGGTCATGTGACGAAGGTCAAGGTCACGTAGTACATTTTTAATGAAATTGTACATGCATTCTTGTCCGGGCTATATCTCTTGATTTGTTTGCCGGATCACTTTCATGTTTTAGTATGTTGTTGCCCATGACCCAAAGGTTTCACATCACCTTGACCCAATTTCATGTGACCAAGGTCAAGGTCATGTAGTACAATTTTAATGAAATTGTACATGCATTCCTGTCCGGGCTATATCTCTTGAACTGTTTGCACGATCGCTTTCTTTTATATACAAGCTTTGAAGGAGAACTTCAGTTTTTTGAAATTTTCCCCATCTACAATTCTTAAAATACGTCTATCTCTATGTTTAGAAGTGAATTTTTCATAAAAATAAAGTAATATTTTAGAGTTCTGAATAAAAATAAAGAATTTCTATTTATAAAACACAAACATTCTTAATATATTGCACATCACTTGTTAGAAAAAAAACTTTTCTTGCTCCAACTTTGTAAGAAACATTTTTTTTTTTGCTACGGTCTGGGGCGAAAAAATAATCTTACTCCAACAAAAACCCCCCATCCCCCAAGAATATCAAATGGACCATGCCTTTGATAATACATCCTTATCACCGTAACCAATTACCTCAAAATATAGTGCTGTGTCTAGATTATGAATTTTGGCCATATTACATGGTTGGATTAAGGATCACTGACGAGGGTTAAGTACCCGAAACGTGCATGTCTGGTCCATGCTGCAAATTTATGTTCTTAAATGATGCTTGAATTTGAAGACGGTTAACATTTGCTGTAAGCTGACACATGCAGAAACAAGAATATTCTCCTTGTAAAAAAGTTTTGTATAAAGTAAATGCATAACAAAAATCAATAATCTAATATTGGTTGGTGGCGTTATGATATACAACATATACTCGGGATACGATTCTTCAAACAACGCTGATTGAGTTAATAATCTTTTCTAAATTTGTCATAAAAGTTATAAGAAATGTCCTTAAATTTAACACTGAAAGACGATGAGAAACGATAGTAAAAACGAAACATGATCCTGTTTCTGGAATATTTGAAATTAGGATTTTCACCAGCGAAAAAAAAAATAAAAAACAAAAAAACTGTGATTACTAGATGGAACTAAGCGCTCAAATTTTATAATAAATTGGAGATTGCGATATCTCTTCTGCAACCATTGTACAACATTTCACGAAACCTTACAGGAAGCAAGAACCAAAGGTCCTCAATATGGCCACTAAGGGCTCCGATTGACTTACAAATTTTCGAATACCCCTCTGCACTCGCTGCACAGAATTTCACGAAACCTTACAGGAAGCAAGTGTTCAAGGTCCTCTAACTGTCATGCGTTTTTCTTACCGATCGGTCAACAAATATGGTCGCCAAGGGCTCTGGCTGACACATTTTCGACTTCTCTGACACTGCTGCACAGAAATTTACAAAACTTTACAGGAAGTAAGTACTTATGGTCCTCTATCAAGTCTGTGTTTTTATGCCGATTTGTCAACAAATATGGCCAATAAGGGCTCTGATTGGCTGATACAATTTTTGACTTCTCAGCCACCGCTGCATAGAATTTCTCAAAACCTTAAATTGAGCAAGTACTCAAAGGGCCTCCTCCAAATTGTCTACTATCGTTCTTCTGTCTGGCACTCAGGTGAGCGAGGTGGCCCCCTTGGGGCCTGTTGTTCATGACCCTAGAAGCAAATGAAGCATGAAACATTCGAATGTTGTAACGTGTTCTAGAACAAGATTCAACATTAAAAAATGAGCGATGTCTAATGTGTATCAACCAATAATTTATACCAATTAATTCAAATAAATATAATGAGAAAATGTAATTTATTAAAGTAAAATAAGAGTCTATTTTAGCACGAATCTGAGATGTCCAGGATCACCATGTTCAACCCAACATAAGGGAGTTCGGTGGAATTCGGACCGCGGGTTCGGTGCGTTTGCATTGTTTTCGCTCTGAGGTTGAATATTTCTTACAATTTTCAAATCTAATATTGCAAATATCAGGAAAAGGACATGCTAACGGGTTGAGGGAAAGCCTACTCTATCTTCTGATGCTATTTTATGCTAGGAACAAACTATAGAAGTCAAGAACATTCGTAGACAATAAAGGTATCTTTGCTAAAATTGATGTTCTGGTACCTATGAATCATCTGGCTGGCAACAATATACAGTGAAATAATATTCAAGAATTTGGACAATTTCTGCGTTCTTAATTTAGAACAGTTTATATTGAAAATTTAATGTTGGTCCGGAGGTTCGACCCAAAGTTGGTATGGGGGTTCGACGCATTTTCGTTTATAGAGAAATATGAACTTATCAGACTGATTTACGGTATAATTTCTCGTTAATATGAATCTCTGCACTAACATTTCTCTGATGTAAATGAAAATTATCACTTTACAAAAATCAACCTTTTTTCACTGTTTTATCATAGGTACCCTTTCTCTAAAAGTATATACGGTAAAATGAATTAAAATGTATATGTAGTAAAAAAAAATATTATATTTTTATATTATAAAAAGTTACCACTTTGGCTGTCGAAGACAAAACAAATAAGAAATGATCGATCCACCAAAATAGTGGATCTATTTGTCAAAATCGAAGCCAAACTCAAAGCCGAAGACCTTGACAATAAAACAGGAAAACGAACATATAAATCTACAACAAAAGTAACAACGCAAAAACGGATTCGAATTTATTCCCCGGGTCACAATTCTCATAATTCAACGCTGACTTTGCATAATCGCCTTCTTCACCATTTCTTACGCCTGAATTAGAGACAATACAGACTCATTTGATTACACTATCCGGATTAAAAGAAGACAAGTTTGAAAAAGAATTCATTGTCTCCTTTCCAATCCTGCTTCTCCCGTCCTCCGTCCTCCTCTCTATCTCCCTTCCCTCCATATCCGGCACCCCTTCCCTCTCCAACCATTCCCGTCAACCCTGTCCGAACTGTTTTTTGAAGTTAAGCAAGAGAAGTGATATGACATTGATAAACGAATTTCACTTGAAGTATCAGCAGTTTACTGTGCCGTATTATTTTAAAACGCAATACTGTCTAAACAAGATTTCAAAAAGCAATTTTTTTCGCCAAACCGTTTGGTAACATTTGTCAAACAAAAGCAAGTGTATAGCTATGATGTCAAACTTCATATTTGTATACTTGTATCAAAATGTATATTTCTAATACATGTAAAATATTTTTGTATAAATCATATTATACAATAGGACATCCCTTTACTCAAAACCCATGAGCTCAATATCCATAAATTTCATTCTTACAACTCTTTCAGCATTTGTGTATCTGTTGAAATGGAAGCAAGATTCAAGACTAGCTGCCGGGGGCCTATTGTCATTACATTTAGAGGCAAACATTTAGTTTAAAGCTTTACTGAGAATTGATTTTTTTTTCTGCTTTAATTTTAATACGCCATTTTTAAGATCATGATGTGGCGCTGTCTGTCTGCTCGACCTCTGTTTGTCTGTCCGTCCGCTATCTGTTAGCCGATCTGTTTGTCCGTCTCCTTACATTGTGGGTGCAATACAGACTGAAACCCTCTTTCACATCGTCATACGGCTCTCTGTGATCGACTTATTGATTACAATCGCTAGGTTTCGTGCGACTGCCGTACGAAATGTTTTGTTCGCAAGCTTGTCGCAGACTGAAATCTCAGCTTGCACATTATCATTGCGATTTCTAGACAACATTTGTAAGAAGTAAGGCTGACATACGATGTCGTACGAAGTACGAAAAACAGGAAATAGAAACATACCAGCAGAGCAAGGACATCATGGACTGTTTCCGTATGTCTTGTTCATTATAAGATTCTACCACCCTGTACTTTACTGTGTTACTTTTAATTGTGACGCCGACATAAACAAAATTGTTTTTTTCTCTCTTGATACCTCAGTCAGTTCATCTGAAGGGTGGGTGGATTTGTGCACGTATTACATAGCATAATTATCCTCCTTTCTGAACCGACATTATTATCCCCATTTATACTAATTAATTTCATGCTTTCGTATGTCTGCTTTGATATGTTGTTGATGTTAGCGTTCATTTGGATCTCGTGCTTCCCTTTTGTTTGTCGAAGAAATACACCATGAAGGTTGCCTATTAAAGGGCAAAGAACCATTTTGATTTTGAAGGTCATGGGTCTAAGAGCAATTTCATTTTGTGCAAAAATTAGCGTTCTGAGTGACAATACTTAATGCAGAAAGGTTAGGGGATGTACGTTAAGTGATAAGCCGAATTGCAACACTCGGTTTTTAATTTGATGTAAGTTCGGCGAGCGGGGTTTCCGAGCCATAACTTCGATCAATATGTTTAAAAGTGCTATCGCAATAAAACCCCGTACACTTACTCATCATTAGTAAAGGTTGTTCCTAATTGATTTTTAAGGTCAAAGTCATAGGAATCAGATTATCAAAATATCTTTCCAGATCCTAATTGAATATGTATTGCATCTATCAATAAACATGATAATTGACAGGTATGTTACCCTGGGTCAAAGATGACCTTATTGATTTTCGGGTGAAAAGGTCAATGGTCAAGGTCCTAAGACTTTGATTGTTGAAAAAAAATATTGCCGAGTGTGTATTGCACCTATTGATATGAAACGTGCAAGGGATATTTAAAATGAAAACGGAAGGACTCCTATTGACTTTGTGGTCAAAAGGTAGAGGTCATAGGACTTTGATTATTGAAAATGACTTCTGGAACAGTAATGAGTGTAATGCACCTATCAAGAATGTAACCTGTTGATTTCTATAAATGGTTTCAGTTCATGAATGAATGTTTCGTATGTCTGGTGACATGGAATCTAATAAGTGCTCTACTGATTGATTTTAAGATCAAAGGTTTAGGTCAGAAGTCTTTGATAATTAAGAATTGGTCAAGGTCATGACTGAGAGCGTATATTAAATATTATATTATATCATATGATGTGAAACTATCCAGTACTTGGTACTGCAAAGTTGACTGTTGCTACCGTAGGTGAGATCATTATCTGACACATTCTCTTGGCCTACCCATGAAGTACAGACAGCGTCCATGGAACATATTCTCCATAATTCTTTGATAACATCTGAATTCTACACTTTTGAAGTATTTTTCACTTCTGAAGTATTTTCTAAGGAAAAGATCTTACCGTTCCAGGAATAGAAGAAGAAATATGTTTTCGAGAGGATAATCACGTGCTAAAAGATTGAATTTCTTTTTCTTTTTTTTTTAAAAGATGTCTTCTTTTAATCCGGATAAGTGTATTCAAAGATGTTTGTATTGTCTCGAGTTTAGGCGTAAGGAATGGTGAAGAATGTGTTTTTGTAGAGTCAGCGTTGAATAATGAGAATTGTGACCCGAGGTATAAATTAGAATCCGTTTTTGCGTGGTTGTAGATTTCCCTCATCCCGTGAGCATGTCGTTTTTCTGATATTTGCAATATTAGATTTGAAAATTGTAAGAAATAGTCAACATCAGAGCGAAAACAATGCAAACGCACACAACCCGCGGTCCAACTCCAGCGAACCCCCTTATGTTGGGTTGAAAATGGTGTATTTACTGTCTGCCCAAACTTTACAAATCTCCTTACAAATTTCGATTTATTGCTAACTCGAGCAATTGTACTACTACAGTTTTATCTAGGAATTTGACATCAGCGTTAACAACAATTAAAGATCATTTATCAAATATTGTGAAACTGCATTCAATAATAGCAACATCAATTATTTTTGGTCAGGTTGCCCTCCACCATTATTTTGACATATCGCGTTATCGCAGACCCCACCAATTATATTACTCAAAATGGACTACCTAATGTGATGTCGTACTAAGTTTTTGGTATCAATAGATTCAGAAAATCAAACATTTTTACTTTATAGACAATTTAACAATAAAATTTGATAAAATAACCACTTTATCTGTG
Source organism: Pinctada imbricata (assembly GCA_033119305.1). Taxonomy (NCBI): domain Eukaryota; kingdom Metazoa; phylum Mollusca; class Bivalvia; order Pterioida; family Pteriidae; genus Pinctada; species Pinctada imbricata. The sequence continues at coordinate 18,338,475 of VSWD01000006.1, forward strand.
CTGAAATGACATGAAAATGGGGTGAAATTTCATGCAAAAGATACCATATTGGCCCATGTTTGGGGCATTTTTCACCAAGTTGCTTGATTTTTTCCAGAAATTTCAATCAATAGTCTGAAAGATATATTCTTACTCTAAATCACATAGAAAAAACAGAGGGGTGGTGCGGCTAGTTCTCGCGTAATCACTGTCGAACCGACTTTAATGATTTTTGGCGCGGGGAAATTCCGACGAAATTCAAATGGTCCATCGCATGTTGTAGAATTTATATAGGATACGAAACTAAGGATTAAAAAATTTATGGTCGAAACTCGTAGAATTTGGTATACTTATAAATTGTTTCACCCTTAAAACATGTAAATGACAAAAAAGGTACCTTGTATGGGGTTTTCCTTTAATCAAAGGGCATATGAATGTAGTCTCTGGCATATTTTGACATCAAATATTAGACCGCAAATTGTGACATTTTAAAAAGGTCTTTGCTATTTCTCAAAATATTACAATTACCTTGTCTTCTACTGCTAATAATAAGTGCCTTCAATTCTTTTAAAAAACAAGTCTTTTCCATTTGACTTTAGATACCTTATATTCATTTTAATTCAGTTTTCCTTGGATATACTCAAAATTTGGGCAAAATATGATTTTCCACTAAGAGCGCCCGACTTTGTTAGAGTATTAGACCCTAAAGATGCCCTGCACGATGCATATATTTTATACATTTAAGAATATCTGAAGATAGGTATTTACTTTAGAGAAAAAATAAAGTTAGTTTGACCATCCAAACAGTGTCAAAATAACGATACTCGAACCCCCTTGACATTGTTTCATGAATTGTTGTTAAAGATCTCATGAATGTGTCATTACCTTGACTCTCATAAGTCAAAGGTTAACGAAATTCTCATAAGTGATGGAACCTTGCTTATATATCTTTTTACTGCTTTAGAATTAGATTTCAACAAGGTTTCACGAATTGTTGCTGAGGATCGAGGGATGTGCCGTGACCTGGACTCGAGGTCGAAGGTCATTTGTCCGAACCATATATCTTGCCTGCTTTGATATATTTCAATAACATTAATATTTCATACAATGTGACAGGTGCATTTTGCAGCGTTAGTGTTGCTCTTATTATTAATGCAGATATTAAAGAGTGTCTATATTCACAAAGCAAGAGTGTCATGGCTCTCATGTGAGTGATGTAGGCCCACTTGAGCCTATTGTTCATAAATGGAAATCCAAGATGTCGAAAGCTCTGATTGGCTGATACATTATTTACTTCTCTGTAGCCGCTGCACAGAATTACATAAAACTTTATAGGCAGCATGTACTCAAGATCATTTAGAAAGTTTACAAAGCTCCTTAAGAATCCTCAAAACTGCTGCACAGAATTTCTTTGATTCGTTTGTGTTATCAGTTTTATATTGGACTTAATCATTTCTACTAAAACGACTTGATTGGTAAATAAACTATTAAATCTAGCGCATGCGAATATGACGTACTTGAATTCTCTCTCTATATATATATGAATATTACGTATACAACACAACTTTGCACTTTTTAATACCCTTGCATTTATCCTCAAATCATAGCATAAAAGACAAAATACTCTATGTGCACTGCATTACATCTCTTGATTTACATCTTCTAAAGTTTTAAGTCTCTTTGATTACAAATGTTAAACTTCTTCAAATTCAGTAGCATAATTTCAGAGCAGATAAATTTACAGCATGGACCAGACAAGCACGTTTCGGGTACTTTACCCTCGACAGTGATCCTTAATCTAAACAAGGTAATATGACAAAAGAGTGTGAATGGTATAAAGTTAAAAAATGTGCAGAAAGACGTAGTAGATCGTTGGTAGAACTGTCACATCCGGTAACTTCCAGCAGGCGATGAAGGGATGTTGCTACTCAGAAAAGGAAAGATTGTTATGCTGAAATTGAAGTCGTCATGTTTGTTATAGAGTGAGGTGTTCATGTGACCATCAATGTCGTGGGACAACATTATGTCCAAAAAGGATGCTGAATTATTTGTCTCTGTAGTTTCTTTGACTTCAAGCTCCGAAGGATAAATACTGATAAAAAAAAAATACATATATTTCTTCCCTTGAAACACTACACCGCTTCTTCCTTAGCTGTATTTCTATAATACAAATTTTCTTTGAAAGCGGAGTTGTGTTTCAAAGGGGTTAACAATAGTCAATTTAGGGGTGAAGGAAAGATTTAAAATTAACAGAGAATTAGAAATTGGCATTTGATTCGCTTGCGGCAAATACTTAACTTCTTTATTAATAGTTTCGAATGTATCAGTTTTCAACAAAAATATTCGTTGCTGTTTACTTTTTCACTATTATGCTACTTTATTTTACTTTTGGACATTGATAATTCAACTACACCTCGCAATAAAAGTTAACAATAAGCGTTGGCGACTGAAGTACCTGTCAATCGTGGGAAAATGCTGAAATGCTGTATTAAGACTCCAATTTTAACCATTTTAATACTAAGTTTTCTTTACCTCAACATCGTTTTCCCATCTTTTTTTTAGCAAAAACTGCATCAATATTTTTTCATGACAACCATTTGAAGTTAGTGCACCGAACTGCGCAGCTACAGGTTTACAAGATTCATGATTAATACTACAACCTTCCTTAAACGTTCCTATCATCATATGTCTTCAAACATTTGTCCTCCAATTTTGATCATACTTTCTCAAAATACCTGGTAGCTTTTTTTCACACGGGGGGGATGGGGGGGGGGGGCTACTAGCCATACCAACATAGAAAGGATTCCAGGGGCAGATCCCCGGAATGCTGCACATTTGTTATTTGTCACCAATAATTCCAAAGACTATCCCACTTTTCTAATATATATCATGTAAATTATTAATTTATAAATCGCAAACAGTCGAAATTCTAGTGAATTACCCAAGGAACTTTAAAATCGTTTATTTTTTTCTACCTATGTTTGGGCGGATCGGCACAGGAAAATGGCTACCAGTAAAAACTCGTGTTCGAAAAGACCCCGTGTTGTATTATCAAAAAAATTGTAAGATTATGAGACCTTGTACTCAAAATCGAAGGACAAATGTTTGTAGATATTGTACCAATGTAATGTTTAAGGTAAGTTATAGTATTATTCATAAATTCTGCAGCTGTGCAGTTCGGTGCATGAATCTAAAAAGTTTCTAATGCTTAAATCTTAATGTAATATTCCATAGAAAATATGGGATAATGTAGCTATTGAGGTTGAGAATACTTGGGGTTAAAATAGTTGAAATTGGAGCCATGACTCGGTGTAAGGAATATTTTCAAGAACACACTACATAAAATCCAATATGGTGAATAACAGTTTTTCCATACCCTTGAGTCCAAAAATGTGCAGAAAGCAATTCTAATAATAGAAATTTTCGAATGCCTTGATGAGACGATCAACCGAAGCTGATCGAATATGGCTAAATGTGCCCTCGAGGACTCCTGGGCCACCTAGTAGTGATACTCACTAAGTGGTACAATTGTTAAACGTCTTCAAATTCAATAGCATCATTTACACGGTATCATATCACGTGACAGGCAAATCATCTCTAGCCTGGGAATCCCCTCCGAATTAAACAAGGTAATTACTGTCTAAACCTACTTTATAATAGTCTATATTGTAGATGGCGCCAGAAAAATTCTTTTTGGCTTTATTTAAGCAATTTGACATGAAGTACTACTGACGAGGATTCAATATCCTAACCTAGTACTATAAATTTGGTACTATAGAACATATATTTCAATATTGACAATTTCAATCACTAGGCTGGTATCGCTGCTGGTGGACTGTTAGTCCCGAGTATAACGCTCACCTAGTTTTAGTGTTTACGCACTGCATTGAAATATATTCTAATTTCCTATCATCAAATTAGACCTAGGGTATCTCCCTTATTGCATAGCTCTGTCCTTAGCTGGGGTTTCGGCATTAAATTATCCATTCTGAATGCTGTGTTCGCTTTTATTGTTTGTTTGCTGTTTTCCACTGTAAGCTTTATGATGTCCGTTTGCTGTGATGCTATTTTCTCGTCTTAAATGTGAACTGTTCATTTACCCTGTTATTTGTCTATTTTCTGACTAAGAAAGCCCGTCCGTTCTCGTATGTTCTCTTCGTACTCCTTTTCATGTTCAGCTTCCATCAAACAATGATATAACGACTCTTTTGAATATTTCATCTTTATCCTGCTGTTTTATCACTTTCTCTTTAGCACTATCAAGATCTGACTTTTTCACTCTTTGTTTTAAATCAGATTTTATGGACGACAGATTCTTTCGTATTGTTTCATTTTTGTCTGTCTCATGTACGGGTACCCCTCCGCTTTCTTCATCCGCCTCTGTCACTTGCGACTGTCAGACATCGATAATCTCTCATTTGTATCCTTCCCCTGTACCAATGTACCGATAGCTTTTGTTTGTATACCGGTTTTACCATTAACGCTTGACTGACTCATGCTTACAAATCCTCGCTATTATCTCAAAAACCCCAACATCAAAAACAAAACTTGCTAAAGACCTATCAAAATAGCATTGTCCGAGAGGGTTGGTACTAAGATGTTTTGACAATTTCCGAAATATCAAAATAATAATATGATGTCAAATTGATAAAGGACCAAAGCAATGCTTCTATTAGGTGGCATACTTAGAAAGAAGTCATTACTACGCTCTAAATATCCAGTCACGGGCAACAAGTTTAACTGATCAACAATAACAATAAATCAAAAATCAAAGCGTCCTGTTCTGTTGCCAGAGAGGAGTATTCAGTTTGGTTCTGTCTTCTAATCGAGAGAAAAGAAGGGAAGGGATCTCCATTCAGACCTGGTTGCAGTACCAACAGCATAACATCAAAACACCCGATGCCACAACACAGAAAAATCGAGCACATCAAGAGTCGAAAAAAAGAGACATACGACATAGAAACATCAAACATCAATGGGTAACCGGTACCGACTTCGGACGGCCTTTTGCTACACAAGTAGCAACAAAGACCAATAGATTATCAGGTAGAGATGATTCGTAAATAGAAGAACACGGATATGGATTACCTTGTATTTAGGAAGTACTTGAGTAGCTCTTAATGTTATCAGAGTTCCTGAATATTGTTGATAAGCCATCGCCTACTTCGTATGTATTACTATATAAGATGCTTATTAAATTCAATTCAAAACAAACAACCCAGGTCACCCATCAAGACAAAATGGTAAGGTTATAAAGCATGCACATAAATAACGTTGTGATGTTAAACGGAATTTTCTTTATAAAGTTCATTGTCTAAACTGGCTCTTTCAGTCATAAAATGAACACAACTGTAAATGGTCTTTGGTAAAATTATAAAGAAAGAAGAACAGTTATATGTATATTTATAATTATAAATCATGAATGTAAACGAAACATTACATTCACTCATTCTGAGTTTTAATTTGACAATAAGCTAACCTTTAAAGAATAATGAAACAATCATTATATTGATTTGGTAAGGGATGTTGAGGTTAGCTCTAAATAGTTTGAGAATCATAATTATAAATTCGATAATCATGTCTATAAGAAATGAATGAACGAAAAATGTCGTTAGCAACGTAACATCTTTATGCTGAATTTATATCACACTACAAAATCAAGAATCCAGATATTCACAAAGAATGCGTTCGGACAGATAGACAAACACATAAAGATGATCCATATATTTGTTGCTTTGCCAGATAAAAAATGAGATCAATATGACAATCTTACTAATATTAATTCTTTATTAAACTTATTATTGATACGGAAGTGTTCCAACTCTAAACCTTCTTGAAGAAAATTTCAAACCAATTTTCATGCTCCAGATACGTATTTCGAATATTAAATTCTCATCAGTGATGCTTCCTGCCAAAGTGCTTTCATACGCCACCCAAATTCATTTCGCTAGCGCCCTCTGGTTTAATTTTTCAGAATTTAGATTTGTACATAAACTTTACAGAGTTCGCGGCTTCAAATTTCCTGTAGGGTCGATTCAGTAGCATATCCAAATAAAATCTATGTTCAAAATAACATTGGAGGGATGGTGCTAAGATGTCAACCTTCTTTAATTTCGATGATATTTTCTTATAAAATGGCAAGTTTCCGAATAACAAAAATGCTATATGATGCCACACTTGATTAAGGGCCAAAACAATGCTTCTTTCAGGCGACAGAGCTGGAAAGAAGTAATAAATACACTTAACAAACATCAAGTCACGGGGAACGATTTTAACTGCTCCATACTGCAACAAGAAATAATGTGTTTAGTGTTTAGTTATACATGGAGGAGATTTAAAGCGTTTCGAATTCTGTCCCGCAAAGAACAAAGTATAACACAACTACAGTAAGCAACGAACATCAAATTTAAGAAACGCAACAAATAACATGGGCCAAGAAGCATACACAGAAAGATACACAGAAACAATGACATAGGTCTAACATTCCAACATGAAATCAAAGTGAACAAAGCATAATATGAAATACAAAACAATATAGTTATCAACTTAAAGTAATGATTTTTAATTTTGAAGAAATAAATCAAAAATATGATTGCAAACCTATCATGTGAAAAAGATGTTATTATATTTCTACTAAAGTCAACAGAAAAATCAAGAAAGATTTTAATAATGTCGAAGGGTTAAGGTTAGGGTTGCGACTACAGGGAGATAACTCTATTTTCATATCACATAATATTTGAAACCGACATAAACAATACATGGTATAGGCTCAGATTGTTACATCATTTTAGAAAAAAATAATACTCCTTGAAATTTTCATTGCTGAATGGATATTTTGGGGGAAAATGCATATTTTTCAATTAAAAATCGCCGAAAATAGGAAAAAAAATGTCATTTTCGCACGAGTTCTGCTATCAAAGATTCAAACATCAGAATATTTACTATCCATTATACTCTTTAAAAGTGAGATAATTAGAAATTCGAACTTCAAGTTAAACTATATGTTTTGGGGTCAAAATGTTGAATTTTTGCATAAATTATTGTGCTATTTATAGAAACAGTCATTTTGCTCAAAAACTAATTCGGGTACATATTGATTTTACTGCTTTAGGATAAAGCAATACCATAGATATATATGTAGAAAAAAATGTAGCTGGCGACCCTCTCGCTTTTAATAAAAATAACGAGTTGTTGCCATGGCAACCAGCAACATAGTTTTTATAAGAAAATACTCTCCCTAGATTTGATTATTTTATCAGAATTTCTTAAAATAGACTTTAATTCAACCACAAGGTATAAGAATCTTAAAAAAATAAGGATATTTATGATTTTTTAAAAAAAATTTCATGCATTTCAGAGGTATGTAAAGTTATGATGTGGTATTCTCTAAAATTACAAAAATGTTGAAATAGGCCAAAAATGGACGTTTATAGCCAAAAAACAAGACGGGCAAATTTTGAGTTTTTAGTCTAAATAGTTCGAGGAGATATTCCTCTACATATGAATCTATCAATTTTTCTTCTACCTCATTTATATTAAAAGTCGCAACCCTGACCTTAAGTAACACACCACTCTTCATTGTCTGATGATTTTCTACTTTATAAAAGTACCCTATGTTTCGTTTAAATTCATTTGTTTTTTTCTCAGAATTTGAAACGAAGTATCAGTCTACTTATCGTGCCATGGCTGCTTACGACGCAAACAACAACAACAACAAATGGCCGTTCTATATTATCTAATCACAGCAGAATGTCTCATCACAAACAAAGATCTTACCATCTAAAACACAGACATAGGAGATCGTCAGAGTCAGTTTCCATGACGTCATCAAAACTCTGCGACTGGGAGCAACACGTGGATATCTTTAATTGCAGACGACCTTCCTCAATTATGATCGCCAAGTGCCCGGATGTTCCAATACAACTCACTAATACCATTTCAATTGTCTGTCGGCCATTTCTAACTCGGGTGTTGGTACATTATACACCAGATGTCATCTTCACGGAAACACGACAGTATTTTTGGACGTAGTCACTGGTTGCTATCCGGAGTTTCGATCTGAATTTCCAAATTGAAACTGTTACAAAAACCTTCGTCGACGATCTAAAGATTAGTCACACAAATTTTGAAATGTCGCATTTGATATCTAAAGAGACTATTTATATGTTTATTTATATACATTTATATTTTCGTTTCATTGTTTTACCTTTCAAAGTAATACTCAGGGAAATTCATGAGTCTTTCTAACAAATAAACTTTTAAAGAATGAATGTGAGTTGCAGAATCAAATCATATTTAATACCTATTTCTGTCTTAATGAAACGTACCAATTTTAAACATTGTTCAGTTACCTTTAGTTAGCATTGCCTCATTGTTATAAGTGTTCTGATTTGTGATTTTCATCGTCTGTAGATCTATTTTTGTGTGAGATTCTGTTTGATTTAGATTATGCTTTGACTTATCAAATAAAGTTTGATGACTTTATTAGCCATTGCACTTTGTAAATGTATATTCCTAATATCCTTCCAAAGTGTAAACGTCTTCAAATTGAATAGCATCATTTAGGAACAGATAAATTGGCAACATGGACCAGACATGCACGTTTCGAGTACTTAGCCCTCGTCAGTGATCCTCAAATCTAAACAATGTAGTAAGCCAAGAAAGTATGAAAGATACTATGTCGAAAATGCGTTCCGAAAGACGTAGCAGGATGACATGCGGATTCTCGCTTGATGTCTATTCAATAGAGAGGTTGAGATTTCCTACGTGTAACTTGTACGTGTACTTGTATTCTGGTCGGCTATTGTGACGTCATCATGCATTGCGTTTGACGTCATTTTCTTTACAGGGTACACGTCGCAAGTGAACGTGTAAAGTGCGAGATACTTCAAGATATTTCATCCCCTTTATTCTATCAAATAGGAAAAAATATGGCATTCAATTTATAATGATTTCAAGTTTCTATTTCAATATAGATTTAACCGAACTTAATGTTCCTCTTGAGTTCATACTGTCCAAAAGTCAACTCAAGTTCACTTAGAATTTACAAGTACGCGTAGTGGTCTTTGAAAAGAAATCTCAACAACAGTTACGTGTAATTCAACTCGTACACTTGACGTACCCGTATAAGTTACACGTAGGAAATCTCAACCTCTTTAATAACCTTGATTAGTATATACATATTTATTTATCAAAAGCGTAAGTAAAGTCAATTATATACAAGGTACCCATATTACCTATTCTTCCAAGCCTGGGATGTAAACCCACTACAGTTGCGCAACCGGTAAGTGCACATAGTTTACCGATACGATAGAAGAAGTGCCCCTTAGAATAGGATACCCGATAGAATTTGGCCCATATAATTTGTATAAGATTCCCCGTCTACGTACTTCTCAATTAAATAATTAATGACATTCCAATACGGCGGAAGAGGTGTTTATTTGCTTATAATCTTATTTTGTATTTATCTTATTCGAGAAATATAATAATTGATATTATAAATTAAACAACATACCTCTTTATTAATAGCACTATAAGATATAACCGCTAGCGCTTGATTAAGGAACCCATAGCACCCTATAGAAACCGATAGCACCCCATAGAAGCCGATTAAAACTCATAGCGCCCGATAAGAGCATATACAACCAGAAAGGAGCCCATAAAGCCAAAAAATCCCGATCGGATAGAAAATAGGATAGAATCCGTTACGATACCCCTTAAAATCAATCGATACGATAGGATAGCTGCCCTATACGATAGGAAAGAAGATGTGCACTCACCGGCTGCGCAACTGTACCTAATCGAACACAATAGCACCATATGGCGCAAATAAACAATGCTTAGGAGTCCTTTGGACGGCTTTCGTAGTAAAGCGGAACGTCACACAAAGTGTTCGCACCATGACGTCACAACTGGATGGAGCGGAGGCATAAACAATCGCACAGAGTGACGCCACGGCAAAAAGCTTTCTAGACTTTGAAGACATTACAAAAGAAAAAGGAATTGTTTTGATGGATTGTAAAAATCAGATGTGAAAAAATGTGACAATAGTTTAAAGTTTGTTTTTCTTCATAAGGCCATTTCTTTGTTATTTTCTGTTTTGCGTCCTCATGCTGGTAGGTTTTGAGCCAAAAGTCACAAAACAAAACAAAATTGAAATAAAGAGATCTTTAGCAATTAAATGTGTTTTCTGCAAAAATTAAAGAAAAATTGTATAAATTTTTATATTTCATGTAAAAATGAAAAAAAGAACTGCAATGACTCATTGTCTATCATTCTTTTGTTGACTAAAATACCTGTATGTCAAGATGATCAAATGAAACAAGTTTCTGTCAGATTTCACACAGTCACATAATATGAAATTGCAATTTGTTTTTTATGCTTGTTTGTTATTCTTCCTGGCTGGCTGGTAGGTTTCTCAATTTCAAAAGGACGCAAAACAGAATAAAAACAAGAAATGCCCTAAAGGCCTGTGGCCGAAACATTGATAAATTAGCGAATAAATAAACAGTTATTAAATGGTGTTTTGGTAGAGAGAGGAAAACTTATATTTGTAGATCTGAATCATGATCAAAGAGTTTCTTTTCCGCAATAGACTACAAATCATACAAATCATGGACATGTAGTGACCTGTGTTATGCCCTGTCATTCCTCTTGGACAACATTTATGTTAAATTTGGTGAGAATCTCTACAAGCACGTTGTAGGAATCCCTATGGGTACTAACTGTGCGTCTCTTGTTTCAGATATATCTCGACATCTCGAAACATTTATGAAACAAATTATCCGAAATCTTCAAAAGCAAAGAAAACATGATGATTTGAAAATTTTCAAAGGTACGTCTGGGTACCTGAATGATATTCTTACTATCGACAGTCATGACACTGAACAAGACAAAAGTTACTACACAGAGGACCAATTTTGGACCTAAATATCAAGATTGTAAAGAAAAAGATTCATAGGAGTGTTTATGACAAAAGAGATGATTTCGGATTCCAACATAGTATATTTCCCCTAGCTTGACGGTGATGTTCCTAGATTACCGTCATACATTTCACAATTCATCCGGTACGCTAGAGCATGTGGTTATTATTTGGATTTTCATACGTGAAATCTAAAAATTACCAAGGTCAAAGTTTTCGCTTTCACTAACTAGTTAAGACTTTCTGGAAATTGTACAAAAAATATCGTCAGCTTCATTTGAAATGTGGACCTATACAAGCAGCAAAGTATATTACTATGGATATTTCTGTACTTGCCTTTTATGCTGACATTATAAACAAAATAAGAAGGAACAAAGGTAGACAGACTTATCATTGAAATTGCGTCAGATTCAAACGCCTTCGTTACTGTCGATATGATCTTGCTGTCACCAGGCGGACATTTGGTTTGGTACTTGGCCAATCTACACACTTGTACCGTCGCTTTCTTAAGAATTGCACTCTGACTTATTGTGACGGCAGGATTCCATGACTGGCCCTGTTCAAATATCTTTAGTTAATCCACACCTGCCCACTCTTAATGTGGGTCGGACTCCTCGGGTGATAACATACATGAGTTCGATAAAGCAAGCAGAGCACGGACTGTATTTCGTAAGCCATCTATCCTTATATTCATTTACATATCCATCTGTGTATTGATCGGGCCCCTGCGTCATGCCTTCGTGATTGTATGGTCTTCTTATAGTGAGAAGGTTATTTCATCGAGGCCCCTTGGTAATTCAAAAGGTGGGAGGGTTGAGCGCACGCAATCCGGATAACAACACCATTTGCTACTGGCGTATCAGATGGTCTACCTATGTCTTCAAATTGGTCTCTGTGGTTTATGTGTGATCTTTAGTGTTGTTTTGGTGTTCCTTAACCCTATAACATCTCTTGCTGCAATACTGTCATCTCTGTGTTTTTGCATGGATTGTTTTTGGTGTTTTGCTGTGGGTGCTGCAACTAACTGTTGTTGGAGATTGAGATTCTCACCTTTCTCATACGCAATACTATCTTATCCCTTCATCGCCTGCTTATGGCATGTTCATATCTCAGTTGATACGCTATGCCAGAGCAAGTACCATATATGCGGATTTTGTTCTGAAAGCTAGGCGTCTTACAGATGAGCTTCTCAGTCAGGGATATGTTTGTGACCGACTAACATCGTCACTGAGGAAGTTCTACGGTCGATATGGGGAACTCGGCATACACTATGATGTCCCACTCTCCAGAATGGTGGATGATATTCTGTCATAGACCATTTGAACCATCCAACCAAATATTGTACTCTATGTCTTCCGAAATGGAAGTAACCGGATGTGACAATTCTACCGAATGAAGCGGCGGGTGTTGCATGCAAGCAGGAGATGCTTACTCTTCCTGGGCACCTGGTCTCATTCCCATATTGGGAGTTCGCTTCTTTTCATGTGGTGGAGGGTTTTGTTTATTTACTTTGGTTCCTGTTTTATCCTGATTTTGTAAGCCTTCGGTTTTTGATTTTCTGTATTATCGATGTTGGGCTGTATACAGGGATATGGTCATTATCCATATTTGTCATTACACTTTAACAACTCAATGAATAACTGCATGTAACAGAAAATAAAATTTTCAAAAAGATAACAATCGTAAAATCAAGTTTCGTCAATATCACCTATACAGTTAACAGTAATGTTTTAGGTCTTTTTTCAGAATCATCAATTCTGGAGGAGAGTTTTTCCCATAAAATAGTTTCTAACAATAAATATGTCTTATCAAAAATAAATAAGCCGTTAGAAAGTATTCAAAATTTTAAATGATTACCCCATTTAAACAATAATAAATAAATAAATGAAACATAACATTATCAATTGGTCAGGAAAAATTCTTTAAGGCAAGCCTTTGTTTTATTCAACCATCGCTTTTTAATAATTTTTTCAGTAAAAACATGAAGAGGTTATACATTTTGCATGAAACAAATACTTTAATTCGGAAACGGTATCACTGAATGAACATCACATTCAAAATTATAATCAAAAGTAACAGTAAATAGACAAACAAAACCTTCACAAGTACAATAAACACAACAGGATAACAGCGGCACACACTCTTATATGACAAGAAAGAATGAGAAAACAAAGGGAGACAATAACATCATACTTCAGAAACGTTTTCTCGGTATTCACTCTCTGCAAAGCAAATGCACAAATTTAGATTCTTGAAATAAAATCAGAAGGCGCTACTGACTTAAATTTGGCTGTCAGAAAATAACTTAAGTATGTGTCACTGATGAGGATTTACTATACGAAACACGTGTCTATTGTTTCAAAATTGTTTTGAAATTTTCTTCAAGATGGTAAAGAGTTGAAAACTTCAGTTTTATTATTAAAAGCACAACTTTTGACCATTCATAGCTTTTAAATTAATGTATATGGCACCGCACACATTTAATTAAGAAATGACTGTCCTACTTTTGGTGTTCATGAGTGTGAAATTCTGGTAGGCGAAGCGATTCTCGGTGCACGTGTCCAACCAGAATTATACACCCATGAACACCAAACGTAAGACAGTCATTACTTACTGTAAATTGGTTTTTATTCGTCTGGTACAAATTTTCGTCATTTTCGTCAGTGCCTTCCTTGACGAAATTACGCACTGACGAATATAAATACTCCTGACAAAGTGTAGTGTAGAAAGGAAAAATTAAATCTTAAAGAGTTAATATGACAGGCAAATGATAAATCAATGAAAACTGAATACGCACACAAAGTCGCATATAATGTATTTATAATTACCAAATGATATGTTTTCACAACAAGCTAGGTGGTATACATGTCTTTAATTGTTTGTTTACCAATAATTGTTAAACAAACAATGAAAACAAAATTCTAATATGACTTGAAATTTTCTCCCTATATGTACCATAGAATTCGCTTGGTGTAAAATCTCCAACAAACTTCCAGTGCGCTAAGCTCCGCCAATTCACGTGCTATATTAGAATAGAAATAACAACTAGCTAGCCGTGATTCATTGTCCGGTAATTCCACTCGTCACATGAACCAATCAAATTATAACCTCGCGACTCGGTGATAATTTGATTGGTTCATTCGACTCGTGGAATCACTGGACAATAAACCACGGATAGCTAGTTGTTATTTCTTAAGCATGCGGCCTATACCTGAATGTTAAGTTGGCATTTGAACAGACGAATTTATCACAATAGCAACCCAAGTAATTGGAATATAATTCTAGTTACCTAATTGGTGTTAGATATGGAGAATACACTAGTAATGTAAATATTCTGCTATAGATCTTCCTTTGTTTGGATTAGTATGAATTTTAAGCATATTTGATCAAAGAGAATGTAAAGGTTGAATGGAAAAGTTGTTGAATATTTTACTAATATATTATGTAATAGCAGATTCTACAAGGAATGGTTATATTTGGCAGGCTTTAGATCAATGTATATGCAATTTTCAATAAAAGTCCACATCTAATTTGAATTCTTCATCCAATTTATTCAGGGTAGTGCTGCTTAAGGTCATGCATCTTTTGTAATTTTCTTGTTCTAGTTCTCAAACCGAGGCCGTTTCTAAATACTATCAAGACGTAAATTTAAAGAAATCTTGAACCTTTTCTTTTCCGTCTTACTTACATATTATAACTTGCAATTTGAATTTGAAGACGTTTACATTTATACCACTTGGTGAGTGTCACTGCTGGTGGACCAGGAGTCCCCGAGGGCACATTTAGCCAAGGTCGATCAACTACGGTTGATCGTTTCTTCGACGCATTCGATATTTCTTGTTATCAAAATTTCTTGAAATTTCTTAAACGTAGGTCCTGTAGAATTATATTCCATCCATCCTGCTTCGTCTTTCGGTACATTTTGGGCATAATAACTTCACATTCTTTGGTTACATTGCATTGTTACAGTATACAGTTGATTGTAAAAGTTGTTGAATATTTTACTAATATATTATGTAATAGCAGATTCTAAAAGGAATGGTTATATTTGGCAGGCTTTTAGATCAATGCATATGCGATTTTCAATAAAAGTCCACATCTAATTTGATGGGGGCTTTAATTCCTAATGCTGTACATAAGCACAAGCACCACATTATCATATGTAATACTGGTTATCTAATTGGGCAGTTCCTACATACGTCTACAATACATCAAATAAATAGATTCAAGATCACTGACGAGGGTTAAGTAACCGAAACGTGCATGTCTGGTCCATGCTGCAAATTTATCTGTTCTTAAATGATGCTATTGAATTTGAAGACGTTTAACAATTGCAAAATATATGTATCATGATCTATGTGATATTTGAATATGATAAGCCTGGCACCGAGTTAAAATGCCACCTACAATACATTCCTTACTTGCACTGTACAATTAATAAAGTTGTCCATCGGGTTCTCATGTGAAAGTTGTGTTATATAATTATACTTTATTCCAAACAATGCAAGCCTTTTGATAGTGTTTATGTGAATCTAATTTCGGGTTATGTATTTGAATTCATTCACTCATTGACATTGATACCTCGGCACCTGGTCTCACTCTCATATCGGGAGTTCGCTTCTTTTCATATGGTGGAGGTTTTTGTTTTTGTTTGCTTTGGTTCCTGTTTTGTCCTGATTTTGTATGCCTTCGGTTTCTGATTTTCTGAATTATCGATTTTGTACTGCAGACAGGGATATGGTCATTATCCATATTTGTCAGATACTATTGTTTAGATTGAGGATCACTGACGAGGCTTAAGTACCCGAAACATGCATGTTTAAAAATGATGCTATTGAACTGAAGACGTTTAACATTTGAACTACTTGGTGGTTATCACTGCTGGTAGACCAGGAACCCGAGGGCACATTTAGCCAAGGTCGATCAACTACGGTTGATCGTCTATCTTTTCAACGCATTCCAAAAAATTCTGTTACTAAAGTTCTTGAAATTTCTACAATGTGGGTCCTGTAGCATCATATCTCTACCATCCTGCTAAGTCTTTCGGTATGTTTCTGGACACAATTTTCACAGTCTTTGGCCATATACCATTGTTGAGATTGAGGATCACTGACGAGGGTTAAGTATCCGAAACGCGCATGTCTGGTCCATGCTGAAAATTCATGGGTTCTAAAAACGATGCTATTGAATTGAAGACGTTTAACAGACACTTATAAAACTAGGTTTTCAATCTATGTAGTGGTAAAGATGACAAATATTTGTACAGATAAGTATCGGTGAGCGCATATTTCACTTCGATATGGATGCGACCATTTGGCGAAAGAAAAAATGACCATACACAAATAGGATCTGCTCTGTTGACTTAAGAAAGGTTATGTTTGATGACCCATTCCGGTATGTCCTTAAGTAAATTTTGTTCTTCAATTCTTTAAAAAATAATAATAAAATGAATGATTTAGCTTTATCGATTTTATAATTATTGAAGGAAAAAACAGTAAGTCAGTATGGAAACTGCAGTCTTAATTATGTTTAAAAGATTGTGTACAAACTGGAGAGAATAGTGAGAGAATACCTCTTAAAAGAAAATAGAAAAGATGATGAAATAAACCTCTTGGCTATTTATTCAATTTTCATTTAGGAAGATACAATAAACTAGTTAACAACTTTTGTTAAAACTAAATCTTTATCAATTTCTACCTTGGGTACAACATGTACAAATAGAACCATGAAACTTTTTACAAAAATCCGATTATTAGAATTACAGTCAGATGGTAGGAGATACTGAATATTACTATAATAAACATACGGTGAAATGTATCCTTAATCTACTGTAAAAAATGGCAGCATGGAATGAAGAGGTAAGGAACGGTATATAACTTTATTAATTTTATTTAAGATGAATTTACATAATCTAATTACTTTCTAAATACAAACCAACCATACAATAGCGAATAGTCCAAGTCGTACAATATAATTCAAGAATAATCTCTAACTTAATAGATATCGAAGTCGTTTAAAAAGAACTGTAAGCTTTTCTATTCGATAAATAAGCGGGAAGGATTTATTTTGATCATTTCTTCAAAAAAAGCTTATTCTGTAATGTGAAGAAGTGCACAATGATTTTTTGGTGGTGGACTTTTTTTATCAAAGAGTTTCTTTAGAGAAGTTCTTTATTCGGAAACCAGGAAGTACTTCTCATGATCATTTCAGTGATGGTTTAGGTCCATTTAAAAAAAAAACAACTTAATCGCTCAAAGGATTGTTCTCTATGATTTTTTAAAGTGCCCAATGAAAATCTTTGTAGTTGTCTTTTTAGCAATGTTTTCTTAAGCAAGGCTAAATAAAGCCTTTATTTTTACAGATCCTTTGATATACATGATAAACTAAATTTTTCATTTTTCATCTCGGAAAAAAAAATAAGTGAATGCGATCAAATTTTGGGAGTAATTGCAAGAACGTCTGAAACACCCTTGTGTATGGTTCGCAAATTCATTGTGATTGACTTAAACCCGGAAGCAATGGTGGAGGACAGAATTTGGGGAAAATGATTTCGATAGCCGATTTTGACAGTTCTAGTGGATAGGATAATTTGGGTGATAATACTTATCTTCAGTTGATAATGAGAGGAAGCCATCAGAATGGGGGAAATATATGGAAAATTTTGACCGTCACTGTATCTTATCATAGATGATAAACATTAAGTGGTCTTCGTTGATGATTTCAAGAGTGAGATTCCAAACAATGCTTTACGGAGAGTAAATATTTTATTATTATATTCTCCATGTAAGATTTCTTTACTTAAATTCATTTGTATTCTGTTTGCATTTTCAACAAAGGAACTGTAACGATCAGACATTAAATGTGCCAAAAATAATTATCCTTTTTAAAAAACTTTACCAAAGCATTTTTTAACTATTCAAGTATATTTTCACAATATGTAAAAATTAAATCCCATATATCTATAACAACAAATTGGATGAATCTGAAAATCGAAAGGCTGCTTCCATTCCAGAGTATAATCGAAGATTTTAAATATCATGAATATCTGTTGACGCATTTTCCAGTTATTGCTTTCCATGAGCCTTTACTTCGCCCTTCATTTAACATGTATGTACACAAAAAACCCTCTCATTACACATACAGTAGTTTCCCAATCATGCAACAAAAAATCAAAAACCTGTCACACATGTTACATTGTTTAGATTAAACCTGACTGAAGGTTAAAGGAGCAACCATTTGATTTTTAAGGAGGGGGGGGGGGGCAGGAAGACTTCGCCAAAAAAAAACCAACAACATGCATATCTGGTCCATGCTGCATATCTATCTGTTCTTAAATGATGCTTATGAATTTGAAGACGCTTAACATTAGTCCCATTATGCTTTGACGACTGAAGTACCAGCCAATCCTAGAGAAATGTTCACATTTCCTTTATAGCATTCATAAACAATTTAGGAAATGTAATCTTGGTAAATTTAAAAGAAATGTCCTTCCATATACATGTACTGAAAAGCTAAACCAAACTAATCTGAAATGGGCGGCGTTATTTGTGGTACAATGGATATGAAAGTGAGTGTTCGATCATATATCTTTGCTCATGTGTTCACGAGATCATAAATCTAGAGCATAATATTTGGTGAAAATTAATCTTTAGAACGATTTATTTTTAGTTTTTGATACAATATTATCCTTTTGTAGTACATTTTGACATTTCGATGAATAAAAGCGACCTTTTCTTACACATTTTGAGACATATCACTAATATTATCTATATCATAAAAGGCACTTACCCTAGCTTCTACTTAAAACTTCTGCGTCATCTTAGAATATCTACTATTTTTTTCATTAAAGGCACTTGAAATGAAATATTTGACGTGTATGGCACATTTTATTCATACTGGTTTAGCTTGTGTCGCAAGTTAAAATGGGGCATATAATGTCTCTTAACGTTATAGGGCCTTTATAGGATGAAATATTTTTATAATGATAAACATGAAGCATATAAGAAGTATAAATGGAAAGCTGATATGTTGTATTGTTAAGAGAGTCATGATGATCACATCTGACAGTGTCAAAAACGCATCGCAAAATAATATAAAGTTTGGTTGAACTAATGATACTTACACTTCTTCAAAACAAGCCATGTGTACTAATGTACTCATATACTAATGATGTGTTGTGATGCCATGAAAGGAAAAACAGCAACATTCGTAATAGTTACTTTATGTTTAAACTAAACAATAAAAAATAAAAACGTAAACACTCAAATATACAATTTTTTTATAGGCAATAGGAAATTAAAATAGGCAATGAACGCCAGAGAAGCAAGGATGGTTTTTACTTAGAATTGTAATAGATCGTCGTGCTTTACACTTGATAAAGGTCAAGGGGCCCAAAATTTGTGTATTTGAGTGTTTGTGTTTTTATTTGTTATCATCTTCCCTCTGGAAGAAATATTTCAATCTAAACGCTAAAATGTACCTATTAGTTATTCAGTGGTAGGTCTTCAAAATCATAACTATGAATCCTCTGGACGTGGCCGTCAGTGGCTGATAATATTAAGAATAACCTTCAAAACAAAGCATAAAAATACGGCAAAGCATTGAATATATTAGCAAGCATTGAATAACATAGCAAGCATTGAATAAAACGCAAAGCACCGAATAACATAGCAAGCATTGAATAACATAGCAAAGGATTGAGTTAGAACGCAAAGCACCGAATAACATAGCAAAACATTGGTAAACATATATTAGAGGATTTAATAAGATAGCAAAGAATTGTTTAACACAGCGAAACACAGAATATAACCGCAAAATATTTCATAATACAGCAAAGTATTGAATAACGTCATAGTAAAGCATTGAATAACATAGCAAAACATTGAATAATAAAGCAAAACGTTGAATAATACAACAAAGCATTGAATGTTAAACGTCTTTAAATTCAATAGCATCATTTAAAACCTGATAAATTTACAGCATGGACCAGACATGCACGTTTCGGGTACTAAACCCTCGTCGGTGATCCTCAGTCTAAACAATGTAATATGGCCAAAAAGTATGAAAATTACTATGTCCAAAAATGTACCAAAAGAAGTAGCAGAATGGGTGGGATATGATGCTACAAGACCCACGTTTTAGAAATTTCAAGAGATTTTGTAACAGAAAATTTCAAATGCGTTGAAGAGACAGCAATCAACCGAAGTTGATCGAACTTGGCTACATGTGCCCTCGGGGACTCTTGGTCCACCAGCAGTGACACTCACCAAGAAGTTCAAATGTTAAACGTCTTTAAATTCAATAGCATCATTTAAAACCTGATAAATTAACAGCATGGGCCAGACATGCACGTTTCGAGTACTAAACCCTCGTCAGTGATCCTCAGTCTAAACAATGTAATATGGCCAAAAAGTATGAAAATTGCTATGTCCAAAAATGTACCAAAAGACGTAGCAGAATGGATGGGATATGATGCTACAGGACCCACGTTTTAGAAATTTCAAGAGATTTTGTAACAGAAAATTTCAAATGCGTTGAAGAGACATCAATCAACCTAAGTTGATCGATCTTGGCTACATGTGCCCTCGGGGACTCTTGGTCACCATCAGTGACACTCACCAAGAAGTTCAAATGTTAAACGTCTTTAAATTCAATAGCATCATTTAAAACCTGATAAATTTACAGCATGGACCAGACATGCACGTTTCGGGTACTAAACCCTCGTCAGTGATAATATAGCAAAGCACTGAATAACATAGCAAAGCAGTGTTTAACATAGTAAAGCAATGAATAACTTAGTAAAGCATTGAATAACATAGCAAAACATTGAATAACATAGCAAGACATTGAATAATAAAGCAAAACATTGAATAATACAGCAAAGCATTGAATAATATAGCAAAGCATTGAATAACATAGCAAAGCAGTGTTTAACATATTAAAGCAATGAATAACTAAGGAAAGCATTGAATAACATAGCAAAACATTGAATAACATAGCAAGAGATTGAATAATAAAGCAAAACATTGAATAATACAGCAAAGCATTGAATAACATAGCAAAGCATCGTCAAACATAGTAAAGTTATTAAAAACATAGTAAAGCATTGAATAACATAGCAAAACAATGGATAACATAGCAAAACATTGAATGACATAGTAAAGCATTGAATAACATAGCAAAGCATTTAATAGTACAGCAAAGCATTGAATAACATAGCAAAACATTGAATTACATAGGAAAACATTGAATAACACAGCAAAACATTGAATAACACAGCAAAACATTGAATTATATAGTAAAGCAATGAATAACACAGTAAAGTATTGAATAACATAGCAAAACATTGAATTACATAGAAAAACATTAAATAACACAGCAAACCATTCAATTATACAGCAAAGCATTGAATAATATAGTAAATGTTAAACGTCTTTAATTTGAATAGCATCATTTAAGAACAGATAAATTGGCAGCATGGACCAGACATGCACGTTTCGGGTACTTAACCCTCGTCAGTGATCCTCAATTCTAAACAATGTGATATGCCAAAACAAAGTATGAAAGTTACTACGTCAAAAAAAAAAAAAACATACCGAAAGACGTAGCAGGATGGGTGGGATATGATGCTGCAGGACCAACTTTTTAGAAATTTCAAGACATTTTGATAACAGAAAACTTAGAATGCTTTGAAGAAACGGTCAACCGAAAAAAAAAAACATTGAAAAACATAGTAAAGTATTGAATAACATAGCAAAGCATTGAATAACATAGCAAAGCATTGAATAATAAAGCAAACATTGAATAATACAGCAAAGCATTGAATAACATAGCAAAGCATCGTTTAACAACGTCAAACATTGAATGACATAGTGAAGCATTGAATAACAGTGCAAAGCATTGAATAGTACAACAAAACATTGAATACCATATAAAAACATTGAATTACATAGCAAAACATTGAGTAACACAGCAAAACACTGAATTATACAGCAAAGCATTGGATAATATAGTAAAGCATTGAATAACATAGCAAAGTATTGAATAACATAGCAAGCATTTAATAGTACAGCAAAGCATTGAATAGCATAGCAGAGCATTGAATAGTACATCAAAACATTGAATAACATAGTAAAACATTGAACAACATATCAAAGCTCAAAGCATTGAATAACACAGCAAACATTGAACCATACAGCAAAGCATTGAATAACATAGCAAAGCATTGAATGACATAGCAAAGTATTGAATAACACAGCAAAGCATTGAATAATATAGCAACAAAGTGAATAACATAGCGAAGCATTGAATAATATAGCAAAACATTGAATAACATAGCAAAGCATTGTCTAACATAGCAAAGCATTGTCTAACATAGCAAAGCATTGTTTGACAGTAAGTGTTTTGAATATACTTCCCTGACATTGTTCCCATAGCCCTTTCTATATAGACATTACGTCAGACATTGCATGAATTTTATATATTTTCATTTCCATGCTTCATAAACATCGAGGGCGGGTGCGGCTAGCCAACAGGGGATGCTTACTCCTCCCGGGCCCCTGGTCCCACCTCTGGCTTGCTGGGGGTCCGTCGATGTTTGATTTCGTGCTCTAATGTGAGTGCTGTTGAGATTATCGTCAGGATCTTCTTTAACTCATTTGTGTCACACTTATGCCCTTTGCCGTGTGGAGCTCGTAAAAAAGTTCCCCGCGAGGGGTTTGACAAGTAAGTGTTTTGAATATACTTCCCTGACATTGTCGCCATAGCACTTTCTATATAGACATTACGTCAGACATTGCAGGAATTTTATATATTTTCATTTCCATGCTTCATAAACATCGAGGGCGGGTGCGGCTAGCCAACAGGGGATGCTTACTCCTCCCGGGCACCTGGTCCCACCTCTGGCTTGCTGGGGGTCCGTCGATGTTTGATTTCGTGCTCTATTGTGAGTGCTGTTGAGATTATCGTCAGGATCTTTTTTAACTCATTTGTGTCACACTTATGCCCTTTGCCATGTGGAGCTCGTAAAAATGTTCCCCGCGAGGGGTTTGACAGTAAGTGTTTTGAATATACTTCCCTGACATTGTCGCCATAGCACTTTCTATATAGACATTACGTCAGACATTGCATGAATTTTATATATTTTCATTTCCATGCTTCATAAACATCGAGGGCGGGTGCGGCTAGCCAACATGGGATGCTTACTCCTCCCGGGCACCTGATCCCACCTCTGGCTTGCTGGGGGTCCGTCGATGTTTGATTTCGTGCTCTATTGTGAGTGCTGTTGAGATTATCGTCAGGATCTTCTTTAACTCATTAACATAGCAAAGCATTGTTTAACATACCAAGGAATCATTAGATAGCATAGCGAGGCATAAATCTATAACGCGGGTCCTGTAGCATCATATCCCATCCATCCTGCCTCATCTTTCGACAAATTTTCAGACATGATAACTTTCACAATCTTTGTTCATATTTCATTGTTTAGATTGAGGATCACTAACGAGGGTAAGGTACCCGAAACGTACATGTCTGGTCCATGCTGCAAATTCATCATTTCTTAAATGATGCTATTGAATTTGATGACGTTTAATATAGATAAAATGTTACAAATACAAAATGAATGCGTGATTAATATGACACCTAATTGGGTCAAGTACGACATCAAAAGCATGTCTTACTAAGTATAAGGAATCCCCGTCGGTGCCTTGGTCTGAGGACTCCTTATAAAACCGAGGTGTAACCAGAATTTTAACATGACTTGAGATTTTCTGCCTATATGTATTATGGATCCCGCCTCGTGTAAAATCTCTAACAAACGAACAGTTCGCGAAGTTCCGCCCATGCACGTGCTATAGAGCTAGAATAGAAATAACAGCTCGTTTGTCTGGGCTCCGTTCTTAGTTTTCTTACTTATCTATCTTAGAATAGTAAACGAAAACTGTTTATTTGTAGTCTTAATTTCAGTTTTCAGAACACTTCTTAAATTAATGTGAAGCCAATTATCACCGAGCTTCGCGTCTCGGGGAATTACTCGACAACAAATCACAGCTAGCTAGTTGTTATTTCTTCAATAAGTTATGACGAAAGATGTGAATATATCTTCGAGAATAATTTCTATGCTTTTGGTTTGTCCATATGCATTTCTTGAAGGAAAACAAAATGCGCATTCCTATTGATTGATCTATTAAAAGGTTGCCTGGAGATTAATGTTTCGCAGCAATTTTTGCTATGACGTCATCCGTTTTTTATGTCGACGTCTTTATAGCAGACATTTTCTAGCTAGCCAAGTGTAACAATAAATGTACTGATGCTTTACAAAAACTGACAGGGAATGTCCTGTCAGAAATCGAGTTTTACCTCGAGGCGTCAGCGATTTTTTTTTATAGAAATATCAGTTTTACAAAACTCGATTTCTGACAGGGGATTATCCCCGTCAATTTTTTGTAAAGCACAGGCACGGTAGCCCCTAATGTCTTCAATTCAAAGTAGAGTCATTAAAATCTGACGAGTTTGTCTCGACAGGAGGCTACAGATTCTTAAAAAAGGACCTAAATATAGAATTCCATCCAAGATAGATTTAATTAAATGTCGTGCTAAAGCACTGTGTATAGCCGTGCACCGGATATTGGTACTATTTGTCGGCGTATTGGTACTACCGAGGCGGTAAACAAGTATGGCATAGGTATTACCTTTATTATACTTAAAATTGAGAAAAGGAAAAAAAGTATCCTCGTCCGGGATTCGAACCCACTCGGAAAGGTGTAAAATAAAATGCAGATGCATATGTTATAACCACTACACCACAGCGATTCTTCACATACATGTGTATTTTACAGTCAGATTTAAAACTTACAAAAATCTGATGCATACAAAATCAAATATTTACTAATTACTTCATAATATTTTTCAAATATTTATACAGCCATCTACTTCTGTCCTCTCGTGCGATAATATAATTACTTTTCGAACGATACTGTAGTAGAATTTGAAAGAAATTTATAACGACAGGGAATGTTTCAAAGTTCATTTCAAGGAACGGGCACATGCGGTCGTGCGAAGTGCCATCTGGTTTCAAAATTGAAGTTAGCATTGACGAAGCAATAATAGCATTAAGACGAAAGGATAATGGTAGAAAGAAGGATGTCATAGCGCATGGTAAAAATGACATTGACAAAGGACAAATGTAAAATGCAGGGAAGCAAAATCACACAATGAAGAAAGATAAAGTCAATTTGAAATGAAAGTAAGACAAATGAACATGGAATAATCAAACATTCAATAAAGCAACATATCATGAAGCATGTAAGCTTGTGACCCTAATCCCCCTCCATGAAAAATGAGCATTTCTGACAAAGTCCGAAAAGATGTCATAAACACGTCAAAAATTTAACTTCGGGCTGAAACCAAAACAACAACACTTGTTAAGACATCCTTCTAGATCATCCAGATGCTTTCGATTTGACGATATGTACTTCTGTTCTGAAGAAGAAGTTTGTCAAAGGAGGGTACCCCCGTGACCTACTTTTGCCTGTGGTGGCGCCACCTAATGACGGAACCGGATGAAAAAAAAAGCTTGTAGGGGACCATGAGTACTTCATCTCTACCAAGCTTCATTAAAATCCCTTCTGTGGTTCTGGATAATATGTCCCGTATGTATGAAAATACCCCCTACCTCTCTTTCTTCACATAAGAAAAAAAATCATGAAAAATCATGAAAATAAAAATTTCAACCAAAATCAATATGAAACCACTGATTGCCTTAAATATGGCAAACATACAGTTATTGACAGCATAAAACCACATGTTTTTGGGGTTATTCAAAGAAAAAGTTCTCTCTAGATCATCCTGATGCTTTCGGTTTGTCGAACTGTGCTTTGGTGTATCAAAGGAGGGTACCCCCTGACCTGCTTTTGCTTGTGGTGGCGCCACCTGTTGACGGAACCGGACGAAAAACAACACCACCTGTAGGGAGCCATGAGTACTTCATTCCTTTCAAGTTTCATCAAAATCCCTTCAGTGGGTCTTGAGAAGTCGAAAATGTGAAAAGTTTACGACGGACGGACGGACGGACGACGCCACACTATGACAATAACTCACTTGAGCTTCGCTCAGGTGTGCTAAAACCACTTATTGACATACAGGTGCTGCTTTCCACATGCAGTGGCGGATTCAAGGGGATGACGTAGGGGGCACACGACCCCCCCCCCTAAAAGGAGAAAATTCACTAACTCCTTATACGGCCTAGTAAAATTTACAAAAATAAAGTAGTTCATTGGAGACTTTATGCATGGGAATTTTATTTAGGAAGATTTGGGTTGAAAAATCCATTAACCTGGATCCCTATCGGAAACTACATTTAGTGCAGTACATGACGGAACCTTTTATGATCCTAGGATTCCGACATTTTTCTGCAATTTTCCATCATAAAATTTTACACAAAAATTTACTATGAACAGAAAGCGGACCCAAACCAAAACATATCTTAAGATAAACTATACTTGATAAGTAGTTCACAACAGAAAAATCATGTTGGGTCATCATTCTGTTCATTATTTCCGAAGACGATATATAATGCAGAGAGACCAACGAAATATACACGTCCATGGCAACGAGACGCATGTATAGCAGCTATGCATGCTAGATAAGGCAAAACAAATAAAAATATGTAAAACAAGATTCACATTTTGGTAAAAAAAATAATAACCATCTGAAAAAGAACATTATAAATAGAGAAGAGAGCAGAACTGCGACGCGGAGTAAGGAAAAAATTGGAAGGGAAGCAACTCGCATGAATGTATCGTTAGAGCTTAGATCCTAAAATCATCTCTCCAGCAATAATTTTATGTTATCAATCGAAGTCTATAGTATTATAATAATATTCTGTAGTAAGCTGTATAGTCATTTTAGCAAAATATAGAGTTTTTTTGGCAAAGTGTCAATGAAGAACGTCGGCTCATTCATATCTCAAGCTGCGGCGCCCGAAATCAATTTGTGGCGCAAAGGTAATGTCATAAGGTCATCGCGCGGTCGATCCGAGTTCGATATACAGAGAGTTACTTCATTTCTTTTTCTTAGACTTTAGAATATTGTTCTATGTTAAAGTACAATTTTTCAACAGCGTGTATCCTTTTAAAAGAAGTAGGTGCGGTAACCTGTCATACCGGCCATATTTTCAAAGTTTTTCATAATATTCTAGTTTATAAAATGTCAAATGTATGGTGAATCCGTACCAGGAAAGCTTATTTTGATTGCTCAGTCCTATACTGAATAAAACGTCGCTAAAAACGTATTAAAATATCAATAAATGAGCGAAATTTCAATAAAAATTTATGAAATTAAGTACAAAATGTATCGATCCAGGCCTTTCCCATGATAATTTATGAACCAATCGATGGATTTCTGATCGGCCTTTTAATTTGCATGAAAAATATCGTTGGCGAGGCCTCGATCATAGATGAATTTTGAATATTTGCATGTAATAGACGACGATTTTTCTTTGTTTTGCGTCATTCGGGGCAAATGACGTCAGAACATGACGTCATACATCACGCGCGTGACTTTACGAGGGCTCAGAGTTATGACACCGTATTTTCTCAAACATTCAACATTGCAAAAAGTGATAATTTATAGTTCGTTTATCAAAAGCATTTTTCGTCGAAATTATAGGGCCGATATAAAGGGTTAGCGCACCTTGCAACCTCAGACAGTGCATGTATTTTATATATTGTTTTCATTTTCGTGCGTGAACATCGACGGCGGGTGCGGCTAGCCAACAGGGGATGCTTACTCCTCCCGGGCACCTGGTCCCACCTCTAGCTTGCTAGGGGTCCGTAGATGCTCAATTTGGTGCTCTATTGTGAGTGCTGTTGAGATTATCGTCAGGATCTCCTTTAACTCATTTGTGTCACACTTATGCCCTTTGCCGTGTGGAGCTCGTAAAAAAGTTCCCCGCGAGGGGTTTGACAGTTAGTGTTTTGAATGTTTTTCCCTGACATTGTCGCCATAGCACTTTCTATATAGACTTAACCTCAGACAGTGCATGTATTTTATATATTGTTTTCATTTTCGTGCGTGAACATCGACGGCGGGTGCGGCTAGCCAACAGGGGATGCTTACTCTTCCCGGGCACCTGATCCCACCTCTAGCTTGCTAGGGGTCCGTAGATGCTCAATTTGGTGCTCTATTGTAAGTGCTGTTGAGATTATCGACAGGATCTCCTTTAACTCATAAGTCCTTAGTAGCATACATAAAATTGTATATACATGTGTATCATTACAAAACGTGAAACGCTCATACATAAAATCGCCGTTGGTAGAATGTAATGTTCCAAAGAATTATGTTAAATCTTGTTTATTTAAAGCAGTACATAGTGATTGATAAATAGTTTCGATACTTTGCACATTTATTACCAATAACTAGAATTCAAATTTGCAAGGTGTCCGATCCATGTGATCTGCAATAATATTACGATAAGTGACGGGTTGACGTTTTGATGTACAAGCAAAATCAAACAGGGAGGTATGCACTCTTGTTTTATTTCTTGTTTATATAAGTAGGACCCACAACTTGACGGATGAACTTTGGTAATCACTATGTCCGTCTCTCCGTATGTATCTTTGTCCCTCTGTCACTATGAAAAAAACATAACCAGTGACGGATTAAGAGGGGGCCCGGGCCCCCTTTTTTCACATAAAGTTATTGAATCAGAATACTCTTTTTATGCTTCGTGCGTCGTCACTTCGTCTTCAACTTTCTTTGTCGTCGTGTTTGAACGGATTCATATATCATAAACATATGTAAAATTCAAAATCAAATTAACACTTGAATAATTACCAAATGCTTCATTTTCATGGGCCGATCTAACCAGTTTAGACAGGTAGATAGTGGCGTTGCAATGCCCTACTCTTCCCAACCTTCCCCAATCGGTCAAACAAAAATAGAGCATGGAAAATGAGAGAGAGATTGTATTCTTAATGTAACCATCTATTCCAAAAAATGTACGGCTCGCTCCGCTCGTCAATATAAAGTTGTATATACATACATGTATAGATGACTGAATTTAAAGATACAGTGTCCCTGAAAATTAATTTTATTGAAAACGTAAAATGTATTCCGAAGGGTCTAGATTGAGGAAAAAAGGAGCCACAAAAAGTTTTATTTGAAAATATGCAGTAACGACCATAATATTGTTGAATTTGTATAATTAAATCTCCATATACCTCTATTGTAAAAACGTAGGTAGCACCAGTGTTCAATGAATTCGAGCTGCACACCCCAAATTAAAAATGACGTTTTCAAACAGCTATAACTGCGAATGTATGCGTTAAATTCGCCTGATAATTTGAATTTAAACAAATGAGAAGGTAATCTTTCATATGAAAAGAAAGAATTTACAATATAAAATTTTGAAAAATTAATTAATTTCAGGGACACCGTACCTTTAAAACAAGATGAATACTTCATATCTTAAAATTTTCAGACTCGCTACGCTCGCCAGTCTACCTTAAAGTTTAAACTAAGGCAAATGTATCAAGAAAATCTACGTCTTGTCTATGCAGCGGGAATGAACTACCCCCCCCCCCCCACTTCTTTTTTATATAACCAGTCTTGAGATTCACGTTTGTCGTCTTAGAAAAAAAAAATTTTGCTTGTCAATTTTTCTGTGAACAATTTTCTTCAAGCTGAAACCTTGCCCCCCCCCCCCCCCTCCCTTCTGAAATCCTAGATCCGCCACTGATTACGTTGCACTTCAAAAGGCACAGCTTGTTGATAAGTTAGTGACATCGGCGAAACTCCTGTTACACTACAGTGGTTGACAGCAGCGTATGCCAGCATAAAAGGCCGCTAGCTAACACGCTGAATGATCGTTGTACATGCTTCAGGGACGTCTCACAAGAAGATATACGCTGTCGAACGCTCTTGGATTAAAAATAATTATGCCTGCACAAAATTGGCAGCGTGAGCGTACGCTCCGGAACATGCTCATGAAATAAACTTGACGATAGTCTAGCGTTTGCGCAATGTGTTTGTAATATGTACGGAGCGTTCTCTAACGACTACCTGGCGTATAAATTATATAAACCACTTCAGCGCAAAGGATCTGAAATTCTCATACAGTGTTCAAAAACGCAATCAAGCGTCCTATGAACACTGCGCGAGTTCCGCATACGTCGAGATCGCTAGAAATGCGGTGGGTATACGCTGTTGTTTGCTATTCATACGTTATAAACACGTTACACACACGCTAAGTAAACGTTCTGCAGTCGCTGTTACATGATAGTTTTGCGATAGGCAAACGCTCCGAGTCTCAGAAAGCGGCTTTCTTTTGATCTTGTATAAACGGCAACACCGTTCGGCAGCGTGTGGCAAAAAACAAGAACAAAAACAAAAAATAATGAATAAAAAAATTCAAACGTAAACTTTTCCACACACTGTCCAGAACGCTGTAGTAAAATATATTGCTTACTAATACTCAGTGGCGTGTTTTCTGTTTAGCTCACGTTTCAATACTTCATTATTTTAGTAAGCATAGTAAGAACAGCCGGTATTACTAGCCATTCACTTAATTTTTTAAGAAAGACGGGGAGTAGCTAAACGTACATAAAACTTACGTTTCACAAAACGCTTTGTAAACGTACATATAACGTACGATCGATATAAGCTTAGCTCCCCCCGCATCCATGTCCGCTTTTAAAAGAAGTTTGTGGTAGCTCAGTATTTGGGAAAGTACCGATGCTACAGTAACAAAACTTGTACATGTGATTCATATTGAGATGCCAAAGTGGACCTATACATCGGACGCAGCATCTGACCTACTTTTTTCGCTTGAATAATAATGCCCAAGAGTTAGCGCATCACATGACCTCGATATTTTAAAAGAATAGATTTTGTAATTGAGATTATTTACAAGGAAGTGGCGACACCTATTTATAGCGCACTACTCTCCAAGCCACGTAACTCTGTTAAGCAAAAAAGCAATAGTGCCCGGTCGGGGCACTATTCTCTCATAGTCCCGGCGTGCTAAACCAATAGAATTACAAGGATTTATAATGTGATGTACTAAATATGTATTAAGATTTCCTTGAACGCCCAGTTTGACCTGCATCACTGTTGTCACATCCAAAATGGAGACAGATGTCAACGGTTAATTTGTTTTCTCTCTTAATTTCAGATAAATAACAGACATAACAACATGCTGAACTTATGAAATACATGCATATTATTTGAATTTTATCTGAAAGTAACGCAATAAATAGAATGTTTCAACACACATCATAATTTATAAATTCAACTGTTGACCAATACTACAACATCATGTATAATTGCGGTTTTATTCAGATACAGTTCGTAATTGGCAGATGAAAGAAATGCGTAACTTTATAGCACCTGTTTTCTGGCTAAATGAGTTGGATATGACTTGCAATAGAAATGCTTCTCAAAGATCAATGCACTAATTGCTTTTTCAAGATACAATGTATACCTATCAGTATGTTTACTTTTAAAGAGCCAATCCGGCATAAAACCATGCAAATTGGTCCAAATGACCTAGTAACCAAATTTAATGATCTTAAGTTATTTTAATAGATACATGACTAGGAATAATTCTGTCAAATATTTTTGTTCAAATATCCATGGTTACAGAGATATACCAACCCATCATTTTTCCCGCCAAATTTACAAAAAGGACGTAGAAATATCCCTATTTTCGCTGATGTACTTCTCTAAAATTTTAAGTATAAATTGAATTGGAGTAAATATTGTTATTGATATATTGAAATATAACATTTTATTCTATCTTAGGATAATATTATGTATGAAAATTTTTTTTCCAAAGACAGCCACAACGTAACTTGAAAAGAGGCAAAAATCGGCTAAGTGAGAAAACGACATTTTATACGTTTTTCGAGCACCAATATCTTCTGTAAGAGAAGTTTGATTTTTATCAAATTTCATCTTTTAACTCTTTGCTTTAATCTTATAAATATATCAAAAATCCACCGCTGCCAAATGATTACGTATTGAGATGTAGACAGTTAAAATATGTATAAAAGATCAGCTTAACGAAAAAACGACGTTTTAGACGTTTTTCACGCACCAATATCTTCTGTAAGAGAAGTTTGATTTTTATCAAATTTCATCTTTTAACTCTTTGCTTTAATCTTATAAATATATCAAAAATCCATCGATGCCAAATAATAACGTATCGAGATGTAGACAGTTAAAATATGCATTAAAGATCAGCTTAACGAAAAAACGACGTTTTAGACGTTTTTCAAGCAACAATATCTTCTGTAAGAGAAATTTGATTTTTTTTTCAAATTTCATCTTTCAACTCTTTGCTTTAATCTTTTAAATATATCAAAAATCTACCGATGCCAAATAATTACGTATCGAGATATAGACAGTTAAAATATGCATTAAAAATCAGCTTAACGAGAAAATGACGTTTTATACGTTTTTCACGCACCAATATCTTTTGTAAGAGAAGTTTGATTTTTTTCAAATTTCATCTTTTAACTCTTTGCTCTGATCTTATAAATATCTCAAAAATCCACCAATGCCAAATAATTACGTATTGAGATATAGACAGTTAAAATTTGCATCAAAGTGAATTTTTGCGGTGTAAAAATGCGAACGAAAAATACGGAATCCCAAAGATTCAATCATTGCACACGTAGAAATACGCATACATGTGCGGCGAGTTGTGACTACAGCTGATTTGATCATGTCTTTTCACACGCAGGTCAAGGTCAAACTCTTTGTTCAAAATTGTGCAATCGATAGTTGGGAATAAAAATAAATTTTATCGAAAACGTAAAATATATTCCAAAGGGTCTAGAAAGAGGAAAAAAGGAGCCATAAAAAGTTTTATTTGAAAATATGCAGTAACGACCCTAATATTGTCGATTCTTTAATAAATAAATCTCCGTATACTTCTATTGTAAAAACTCAATACATTGTAGGTGGCGCCAGTGAAATTTATTAGAGCTGCGCACCCCAAATTCAAAATCACGTTTTTAAAGGTTTATAACTGCGAATGTATGCGTTAGATTCGTCTGAAAATTTGAATTTATACAAATGAGAATGTATATTTTCATTTGAAAAGAAAAATTTTGCATTCCAAAATATTGTAAAATTAATTAATTTTCAGGGACACTGTCCCTTTAAAATTGAAGAGAGGAAATGATGCGAAGAAGCGAAGAAATTATCTCTTTTTCGCTTCTCCGTATCATTGAATCATTCCGTATTTTGTTTCTTCACATCATTTCTTCGTTTCTTTTCATATTCAGTACACGAACTAACAATGTCAGAATTACGCTTTTGCAGAAAAGAAGTTATATATAAAATGAAATTATATATCTCTTTGATGTTTGAAAGGCGTATAATGTATACATGTAGATCTACGCCCTTAGGTTAGCCCAGGAGTTTTTCTCTTTCTTTTCTGTATAATTTTGTTTTTGTTTTTTTTTTCGGAGGGGAGGGTGTCGGTTTTCTTTTTTTTTTTTTTTTTTCGTTTCGTTTCGTTTCGTTTTGTGTTTTGTTTTGTTTTTCAATATTGTTTTTTTTTTTTGAAAGATGGAGTACCATGAACTCTTTTTTTTTCTCTTCAATAAAAGTACTTTTTTATAGAACGAAGACCGCTCTGCTTTAGCACAAGATAATATCAATACTTCGAAGGAGAAATACCTTGAATTAAGGATATGAAGGAGATAAACTTTTATGAAAGAATTGAGATTTTATGAAAGAAAGTGATTACTCTCATAATTTACGCGCATACGGACCAGAGCGGATGAATACGGAGCAAAACAGCTTATACAAACGCAAGGATTTAGAGCGATGGGGGGGGGGGGGGGTCCGGGGAAAAGAGTGCTTTTTCTAGTACGATTTTCTTTTTTAACGCGGGAGGGGGGCCGGGGGCAGGTAGAGGTTAAGAAATATGACGGAGAGGTTGTCAGGGCCCCTGAAATTTGCCCCAAATTATTTTGACCTTGAATAAACAAAGACTTTTCTCATCATAACCATAGATGACCGATTTGGTTGAAAGCGCTATTTGACGTTGAGTTAAAATCAAGAAAGAGACAGTCATATCAAACAATTTTTTTTTCTTGTTTTATGCACGAAAATAACAGAATGATCGAGGTTTTCTCGAAAAAAAATAAGGACTGGATATATAGTTAATTCATTGATTTACTTTAAGTGAGGATAATTCGTGCAACCTGTCTATTTTTTCTCTGAAATACGAATAAATTGTTATGTTTTTAGGAAAGATCAACCTAACATTTTAAGAAAAAAAAACACGTTTATTTTATCAATTCAACAGATCGTTTTCAAAAGGAAAGAACTTTTTAAACACAATTTCCTATGAAACAATGAATTTGGAAAACCGATGAAAAGAGCAGCGAGTAGACTGTAAAGAAAACTTTTCTTTCCGATTTTCAACATTTTTTAAAGAAAATACCACAGTCATGTCAACAATACACAGACAGGACAATTTGTTCATATAACAGAGAATGAGAGATCATAGAAGAGTACATCGAACGACCCGTTGTCTACAGGACAATAGATCTACATGTAACAAATCTGATGACACGAAACTAGCAGTGGCATAGTGATCCTTTTATGATGAGCTTTCAGAAGTTAAACGTCTTCAAATTCAATAGAAGTGAGATTAAGTGCCCCTGCTCCAGGGAGACTCGAACCAGGAACATTTCCGTAATTGGTTCGACGCTCTAACCAGTACTTACTGGTAGATCTAGTAGCATCGACTATTTTAGAGACTCGTTCTTTTACATCTGTGAAGATTATTTCAAAAGATTTGGGATGGGTACATCTAATCACATCTAGAAACGAGGGAACGAGATTTGCTATGCAAATTTGAGCTAAACTCTATCAATGTTATAATCTAATGCGATAGTTTATCCGTGTCAAGTTCTTATTTTATCGTCATTGTTTACATGCTACCAGGGAACCTAACCATGTGACGTCATCACTAAAAGTCTGACTCGGTGGCGTCGTTCCGGGCTATCTCGAAAATCGTCTAGATTAATGATGGGGCTTATATAAGGGAAATTGAAAAAGACCTGAAACGATTTCCATCATTTTTAGAACATATTTTGTTAATATCTTAAATTTTTTTCTAGATAATGATCAAAGATGCTTATCTTTTGAACATTTTCCCATTAAATCTTTTAATCATATTTCGCAAAATAATGAATACTCTTGATAAAATTTGCATATCTTAGATACATTTGGCAGCAACAGTTTTTTTATATATTAAAGTATGATATGTTTACTTTATTATACTGAAATTTTGTGGGAAAATTTTCTCTCTTATAGATGTTCTTCATGTTCGAAATAGGGACGCTTTTGTCAAATCCCAATATAAGTCGTTTTAGAGCGCCCCCTGGTGGCAAGTCAATTCGTATATCTTAACTTTGCGAGTACTATAATGAAGATGAATTGAGTAAGTATCTGATTTTATCATGAAAAGAATTACTGCATATCAAAATCAAATCTTATTCAACGATGAAGATAGGGCTATTTTAGTGTTGTTTTTGAGCCCTGTTAATAGCGTTATGCCATACAAACAAAATTGGCCCATTTCTATAAAACGGGACATATATGAATTTTAAAATAATTTTTTTCTCGAATGTTTTTCATCATAGAATACAGAAATATACATAAAAATGTAAAACTTTGACCACCCTTTTGGACGGTTTTTACGATTTTGCATGGTTTTATGCCGGATTGGCTCTTCACAAGACGTTTTATGTGACGTCATCGACGTCATTATAAGTAAACGCGACGTTGGGGTGGCGTCATTGAAATAGCCATAGCTTTCTTATTTATCGAGCTATTTTCAAAATTGAAGCAATACTATAATCAGCAAATGTTACTCTTTTACAATGTAGAATATTACAAAATTTTGAATCTAGGCCGTATTTGGTAGTTAGTGACTTTTCTCCTTTGCAAATCATAGGTAAAACGATCATTTTCCATATAAAAGGAGTAAATATTAGTAAATATTTACTACATGTCAGATAATATAATTGTCTTCATCAATTTCAATTTTTTAATCAATTTCAGTCACGAGAATGGGTTCGAAAAGACTGAAATGCGTAAGCTTCCGGGAGGCTTCGCCTTCCTTGTCATCCTACCAAACCCCTCGCCGTTTTACGCCCCCTCTAAATCAAAGCTAGATCCGTCACTGACATGTGTCATAACGCCGCTATCACACATTTATGTATGTGCACCGCAGGGCTGTCCTTCTCTTTTATTATAATTTTTTTTAAAAATGCATGCATAACACGAAAATTACGCCCTATGGCCTGAGTGTTATTCAATACACCAGAGAAGTGAGTGGAGAAGAAACAAAGGAAATGTGTCCTTATTTCTAGAGAGTAGAAGTCATGCGCGCATCCAGCTTTTTTCACCGGGGGGGGTCTAAAAGACCGGGGTCTGGGCCGCCTTTAGGCCCCCTGTGGGTCCATGACGAAGCCTTGGTGGGGCACCATGGGCGAAGCCCCCTGAAGCTCATGAATTTCCACATTTTAATCGCATGTAAACGATGCGAACTGAACACCTAAAACTGAATATGCAAGCTTATGGAAAGTATGGTAATTAACACAACTGATAGAAGTAATTTTAATATCAATTCAATATAAATATGTCTTAGTTGATGTATCCTTTCATACAAGAGTTTTATGTATTTGGCGAGCGAAAGCGAGCCGGAAAAAATCCATATGAAACAATTTAATCCTATGTCGTATTTGGACACCCCCACCCCCGAGAGCTGTCAGAGGTGGGGACAATGGTCCATGATGGTTCAAGTGACGGACAGGTACACATAGTAGGTGGATTGTCGTCTTCGTTCCATAAGCCCCGAAATTGCTTTGCAACTCCGACCCCTAAATCAAGTCGCCGTACACTACCTATTTCAACAGGCCGTAAAGTAAATTCTTTTTTGTCCAGCAAAATGCCGTACACCTGGCGTGTATCTTTTTGGGAAAAATGCACGCTGTTCTTAGTAAGATCTTTACAAATCCATGAAATCATGATACAGTGATCAAATCGTAAAACATAGATATATTGCAAGTCTAGAAAAAAGTGCAAATTGCGAATTTAAATCCAAATAAAGTTTTCAGTATGGAAAATTTTACGGTACTAGGTGATGCATTTTGCTTTTAAAGCACGGATTGTATTACGTACGCCCTCTTTTTATATCCATTTACATATTCATCTGTGTTGATTTGGCCCCTGCGTTTTGCGGTCTTGTTTTGTGTGGTCATCTGACAGTGAGGATGTGGTTGATACCCCAATTGTACGTTCTTCGAGACCTCTGAGTAATCGGAAAAGTAGGACTGTTGTGAGCACGTAATCCAGGATAACCACACCTTTTCGTGGCAGATGGCCGTCCTTAGTCGTTACTAGTTGCCCATTGGTCTCCTTGGTTTATGTGTGGCCTTCGTGTTTGATGTGTCTATGATGTGGGTTGGTGTTCCTTGTCAATTTGCGTCTCTCCCTGTGCTTGTCTGCTTTGTGTTTTTCCATTGGGTGTTTTAGGGTTTTGCTATGGGTACTACAACCTGGCGATGTTGGAGATACCCTCCTTTGTTTGTTATTTTGACAAAGAACTGATGTCCGAGAAGCCACATGGACAAAACCTAACTTGATTTTTTGACTCGGCTTAAAAGAAAATTTGTTTTTAAAAGTTTGAAACTGCCTCAAGCAACTATCATTTTACGTTATCTTTATTTTATAGAAATCAATTATCGGTCATAACAGGAGGCTATATACATCTACTACATGGTTATAATCTCCATAGTTGAAGCCGTCTTTGACAGATGCAAGAATGAAACCACTCAGCTAATTTCGGCAAAGGAAGAAAGGAGAATCAGGATCAATTGCAATTCCGCTCTACTCTCGTGGGATATTTTTTTCAGTATTGGTATTGAGTCGTTGCGGAATACAGAGTTTTTTCCCCTTACAGACGGTATCTGACGTATAACAATTGTGACGTCATGAATATGGTATGGTAATGTCGTTTTATACCGTCATTTCCCGGACTTTAAGGACAGTTTCCATAGAATTTGATGACGTCATAATCAGATACCGTCTCAAATGGGAAGTAACTCCGGATTTAGAAAATAGCGAATTGTTGATTTTAGAAATTGAAAATTAAGACACGACCTACAAACCTCATATAATCTCTGTATGACATCCGCATACTTTTAGTCTAATCAAATGATGCCAACTCAAAGGGGGAACTTGTCATGGTTTCTAGTAGTTAAAACGACCGTAGTAGATACGATGAAGATTTCAGGTGATAGAAACCCCTTTGACAAATCACATCTGTCAAAGTTAACCTGGAAGAGATCAGAGACACTTCCCCTTATCTGGGTTCTCCAGATTTGTCGATCAATGAATACCAACTATGCGATAGTGGCAGACTGGGTATATAAGTTGCTGACTAAATACAATGTGACATTATCATTTCCTGACATCTACGCCTACACAATGGTAAGGCTATGACTTATGTCAAGCTAAAGAAATTCCGAATCCATTTCAAGAATTACTGAAGTTTTCACAATTGAATATAGTGCATGAATTAAAACAAGATCCTGCAATTATTACTGTTATGAAACTTTTTGTTATCGAATAGTGCATTAAACCATCTTTTATAGAACAAACATTCGAGATTATTGCACATTAACATGATTAAGACAAGAGGTACATCGGAATAAAAAAAAACACAATTGTATTATGTGAGGAAACTTGGTTCTTTTAATTCTGATGAAAATGTGAAAAAATAATCCGAAACTGTGGAAAAAATTCCCAATTCTTGTCTCCAAAATGAAGGAGTTTTTATGAATTCAAATTATATGAAATGTTTTTATTTATTGCATTCTACCCAGAAAACGACTTAGACTATATCAATATTTACTTAATTAAAAGAAACAATGAGAGAACAAATAAATCAAGAAATGACTAATTAAAAATAAGACTTGTTACCAAAAGAAGAATAACTTCAAATTATATGGATTATTTATAATGTACAAAAGGCTGAGAAAATAAAAACGTAAAACTTAAATGAAGGATGTTTACAAATCTGTCAGACTTCAATCTGACAGATTGAACATAAATAGGTTTTTTTCAAAATGTCTAAAAAAAGCAACTAGGAATTCGATAAGTTCGAAAAATTGCAGCTGTATTCCTTATGATGAATTTAGAAGTCAACGGGTCATTTCAAATATTTTTGGAATGAACCGTCACCCTTCCCTCTTCACAGATATATAGTCTCCAATAGTAAACTTTAACGCTTTAGCAATGTATTTTTACGCTTACAAGCATTCATATCTCCTATCATATATAAAATTAATCAAGATCAGCCAAAAAAATTACAATAACATTCCTATCAAACAATGCGGTTCCCAGTTAATGATATACCAATGCGCCCATCAAAGTAATCAAAAAGTCCTCAACAAGTTTGATAAAGATATCAATTTGCTTGATTATCTATCATCAGAAGTGTCTACACTTTGCGTGTGATAAAGTATCTGCTATCTTTTGTTTTGAATGGACTCTACTTCTGAAAAAAAAAAATTTCGTCGATGCGACCGGAATGGCTGTCATGATCACCAAACAAGAAATACTTAATGTGTACATCAATATGTACATGGAGAAAAACACCGAATTTGACAAGTTTTGAGATGCTTACTCTTCCTGGGTATCTGGTCTCACTCCTATATCGGGAGTTCGCTTCTTTTCATAGGGTGGAGGTTTTTGATTGTTTGCATTAGTTCCTGTTTTATCCTGATTTTGTATGCCTTCGGTTTCTGATATTCTGAATTATCGATTTTGTGCTGTATACAGGGATATGGTCATTTTCCATATTTGTCATTTCATGGAGCTGTTGTGACGGGTGTTGCATGCAATCAGGAGACGCTGACTCTCCCCGGGCACCTGGTCCGACTTCGGAATGTTATTCATTCCAAGGTTTGCAACCGTTCCTATGGAAAGAGTAATGATTTTGACTTGCATTCTCGATTTTGAGACTGAATAACTGATAGGTTCTTCTTTGATGCTTATTGAAATAATGTCGAAGGGTTCCAACGCTATACCTTCTTGAAGAAAATTCCAAACCAATTTCCAAGAGATGTTTTAAACTTAATTGAGTTTTAACTCTAAAGATAAGTGTTGACCTATTCTAAAATTATTTACATGTGTACAAGTTACATACGGTCATTATTAGCTTGTCACAAACTTATTGCTTTTGGTGTCTATTCATGATTTCATGCGTCATTTAATAGACAAGCATAATGATGGTGTCCTTGTGTGTCCTGAATTATATCTATTACATGCATGCTCCTATTTTTCTTTCTTCTTTTTCTATCATTCATAAAACATGAATTTCCTTGAAAAAAAAACATATTTATCTACTTACTGGATCTTAAAAAAAATGATTTTAGTGTCCGCGCAGCACATCATAATTTAACACTTTTTAAAATTTATCACACATATAAAGAGAATAGAATGCAATTCGTTGACAAATTGGATATTTCAGTATATGGCATCGTAACCATATTAACAATTTGAAAAAAAAGTTTTAACAATGCTATCAGCATGACTAGAAAGCAATCTTCTGTACATGATAATCTGAAATTCGGTGCACCCGTCATGGATGTTATCGATAATGAACCGATGCTAATGTATAGTTCACAACAGTGGTACTTTTAGATAAAATCATTCAAAGAAACTAAAGCAAATTCAGAAATAACTATGTTCCACTTTACGTCAGATGCGCGTAGAGATCTGGCAATGAAAAACGGTACATGTATATGTGATCCGATGCGAAAGAACAACATATCTTTTTGGGGTAACAAGAAGTCGACTTCTGAGATAATGGTAGGAATTCACCCTGAAATGTTCTCCTATGGGTAGTTTTAAACATGTAGCATAGAGTATGAGTTTTGATACGTTGTTTTGTACCGATTTAATAATCTCCTCTTTGATGTATAAAAGCTCATCAAAACTTCGTTTGAAAACAAAAACTTACTAGTATTGTAATCTATTTAATTAACGTATCATAAATATCGTGTACTACTCTCAGTTTGCTCTAACATTGACAAAAGTATATCCCCGATGTCGGCCGAAGTAAGCCGATGATAGACGAAGTTGGAACTATAAATTCTTTATTCCCAGTTGATTTGCTATAGATAAAAATCTGTAATTTAAGAAATATTTCATATATATTTTATGTAACCAATTTACGCACTGTTTTTGTCTCGTGGTTCTTATTTTACATCCCATACCCTAAGTATGAGTACTTTTAATTTTGATTTACAATTTCTTTTTCTTCAGAATACCAGACATTTTCATAAAGTCGTTAGCCTTCTCATTATTACATGTATGATGACCTCACTATCTACATCATCGATTGGCCTCACTAGGATTTTGCATCGTTACGTAAGATCTCGGGTTGCACATGAGACTACTCAGGTGAACAATAGAAATGTGCAGACGACACAGTCAGTGTCCATGATAGTATCAAAACTCTGTGACTGGGGACAAAAGGTTCATAGAGATAACTGTAGAAGACCAGTTTCCATTATGACAGCGGTATGTCCAAACACAACGATACAACTCACCAAGATAATCTCTATTGCATGTAAGCCTTTCATAACGCAGACTTCAGTGATCTATAATTCTGATTGTAATACGAACAACAAAGGAAATGGCATTATTGACATAGTTACTGGTTGTTACCCTGAGTTCATATCTAGAACTTGAAGTAAATCGATCCAACAGAGCGACTTGTACAATCAATCTCTGAGCAAAAGTTTTTTTTAACATTGAATTTTTATACATTACTGCATTTATTTATTCTGTTTGTTCAATTTGTATTATTATCTACAATGTGCATTTATAGAACTTTACTTATATTCTTGACATATAGAGTTTTAAATAAACTTAATGCTGAAAAGAAAAGAAATAGACTAATCTCTATTTCGATATGATTAATGTATTACAGTTTCCCGCGAGGGGTTTGACTGTAAGTGTTTTGAATATTTCCCTCACATTGTCGCCATAGCAGTTTCTATAAAGACATAACGTCAGACAATGCATGTAATTAATATACTATTTTCATGTTAGTGCGTGGACTCCGACGGCGGGTGCGGCTAGCGAGCAGGGAATTTTTACTCCTCCTGGGCACCTGGTCCCACCTCTAGCTTGCTAGGGGTCCGTCGATGCTCAAATTGGTGCTTTATTGTGAGTGCTGTTGAGATTATCGTCAGGATATTCTTTAACTCATTACTTGAGAAGCAACTCATTCAAATGTACAACTATTAACGACGGGCTTCGTAACATTGACACTTCTTTGAAAATACACCCCCCCCCAAAAAAAAAAATTCAAGAAAATATCATATATAGATCTCATGGTCTATAATGAAGATTGACATATGCGTTAGGACATAAATGTCCAAAAAACACAGAATTTGATATTTTTTTCTGGTTTTAACATTTTCTTAAGCAGCTAAAATA
The DNA here is from genome assembly GCA_033119305.1 of Pinctada imbricata. Classification (NCBI taxonomy): domain Eukaryota; kingdom Metazoa; phylum Mollusca; class Bivalvia; order Pterioida; family Pteriidae; genus Pinctada; species Pinctada imbricata. The sequence continues at coordinate 18,380,920 of VSWD01000006.1, forward strand.
ATAATTTTGTTTTCAAGCAACATATTCTTAGTCTTCCCGTTCATCATTTTGAGAATTTATTGGGTTCCTTTGCAAAATGATTTTGTAACCTTTTATCTTATGCTCATAATTTAAGATAAAAACCCAACTAGCTAGCCGTGGTTTGTTGTCCAGTAATTCCCCGAGTCGCATGAACCAATCAAATTATCATCGAACTGCGACGCGTCGAGGGGAATTTCGGGACAAAAAACCACAGCTAGCTAATTGTTATTCTATTCTAATATTGTTCTACAAGAGCTCTGTAGCACGTGAATGGGCGGAGCTTAGCGAACTGGAAGTTTGTTTGAGATTTTACACCAGGCGAGTTCTATAGTATATATAGGGGAAAATCTCAATTGAGTTAAAGAAGATCCTGACGATAATCTCAACAGCACTCACAATAGAGCACAAAATTAAACATCGACGGACCCCTAGCAAGCTAGAGGTGGGACCAGGTGCCCGGGAGGAGTAAGCATCCCCTGTTGGCTAGCCGTCGATGTTTATGAAGCATGGAAATGAAAATATATAAAGTTCATGCACTGTCTGACGTTGTGTCTATATAGAAAGTGCAATGGCGACAATGTCAGGGAAGTATATTCAAAACACTTACTGTCAAACCCCTCGCGGGGAACTTTTTTACGAGCTCCACAAGTCATGTTAGAATAAATTTTGAATTCTGAGTCTTCTCTTTTTCTTTCTCATTACAGCTTTGTTATTCATGAGTTTTTTGTTATCATATACTTAAGTACTCTGCAATTTGATTTAATATAAATTTCCACCTGGTCGTTTATTAAGCAAATGTACATTAGTTCTTTAGAATTTAACAGATACATTCACATTTGTATCTTTGGTATTGAGTTTGATTAAGCTCAATTGTATTTAATTTCTTTATATATAACATGTATAACCAAATAAGTTTGTACTGTAATGATGATATGTAAGATATATAGTCTAGACACGCAGATTATCTCTTTTTAAAGCACGAAGAAGAAAGTCATTCTATCGTCCTCAAAGTATGCATCCTATGTTCACTTTATTTTGTGATAGATAACAAAGAACGAAGACACTTGTAGGGGACCATGAGTACTTCAATTTAAGTATCCTTCTTTGAGTCTTATCTTAAAAGAAGTTTTAAAGAAGAATTGTATAATGTACGAAAAATCATGAAAAATCAGAAAAATGATGTTTTCAATCAAAAACAATTCAAAACCATTGAATGACTTAAATATGTTTAAATATAAAACCATAAAAAGATTTCTGATAGTCCGAAGATACATCGGGTAAAAATTGACTTTACATTGAAACCATAATTATCAACACTTCCTATATTTGAATATTTTCCCTGACATGATCGCCATGGAACTCTCAAAATAGACAACCTCAGCTGGTGCATGTATTTTGGATAATGTTTTCATTTTCGTGCGTGAACATCGACGGTGGGTGCGGCTGGACAAACAAGGGATGCTTACTCCTCCCGGGCACCTGGTCCCACCTCTAACTTGCTGGGGGTCCGTCGATCCTCCATTTTTGCTCTGTCGTTAGTGCTGTTGAGATTGTCGTCAGGATCTTCTTTAACTCATTCCAAAGACCTTTTAGGTCATTCTGATTATTTCGGCTGGAAAATGTGTCTCGGTTCTGAATGGCAATTTTGTCTCAGGAACGTAGTCCCAAGACCTATTCTTTCCTGTGTTGGCGCGATATCCAGAGCATCTCAATAATGAACTTTTTATCTGTCTGTTTTCTTTTTCTTTTCTTATGTATATAGTTCACCGTGATCAGTCGTGTTTGTTATCTTACCTTCATCTTTAATGTTTTCGTCATATTGATTGTTATGTCTTCAAATTAATAGCCTTATCTAAGAACAGATAAATTTGCAGCCAGACAACTACATTTCTGGTTCTTAACCCTCGTCATTGATCCTCAATCCAAACAATGAAATACAATCAAAATCTATGAAATTATGTCCAAAATACACCAAAAGTCCTAGCAAGATGGCTGGGATATGATGCTAGGACCAAGGTTTCAAAAAGCTATGTCTTCAACTTCATCGCATCATTTAAGAGCAGATAAATTTGCAGCGAGGACCAGATAAGGACGTTTCTAATGCTGAAACCTCGTCAGTGATCCTAAATCAAAACAATGAAATATGGCCAAATTCTGTGAAAGTTATGTAAAAACAAGAGGCCCAAGGGGACCACATCGCTCACCTGAGTTGCAGACAAAAGAATGATAGTGGTCAATTTGGCAGACTTGCTTTTAGTAAGGTTTCATCCAATCAGAGCCCTCGGCGGCCATATTTTTTTTATCGATTGGCACGAAAAACACAAACTTAGTAGAGGACCTTGAGTACTTGCTTCCTGAGAGGTTTCATGAAATTCCGTGCAGCGGTTACAGAGGAGATGTCGAAAATGTTAAAAGTTTACGCCGGATGGACAACGGACGGACGACGGATGGACGGACAACGGACGGCGCGCTATGACAACAGCTCACTTTAGCCTTGCTCAGGTGAGCTTAAAAAAGGAAAAAAGTTGCAGGATGGATGTAAAATGATGCTACAGGACCCGCTTTTTAGAAATTTTAGAATTCGTTCGAAGAAAAGATCAACCGATGTTGATCCGACTTTCAGACTACAGGAAATTAAAATGTGCACGTGTCATAGGTGATTTTAAATATCGTCAATTCCTGAGACACTTGAAATGTTCTAGATCTTGCTTTAATTATACCTGTGGAGCTATATTAAGTAAAAAAGAATATATCATTTCCCTACTTTCGATGTTGTCTTTCATGTTTAATTCTTGTTCAATTATTTTCAAAACTGGTGCCGGCAGAAATCCTTCGAACTCCATTAACTTGATTTTTCATTATACCTTGACATGCTTTATTGAAGTAACAATATGCATTAGGTAAGTTTGGCTATAGGTATAGAACTGTAGTAGATACTGTAGTATCACTGTGTACAATCCACGACGGGTACGGTTGTTTCGCTTCATTTTCCGGTTTCACTTTGAAACGGAGATTTTAAGTATTCAGGTCTAAAAATCTTATTTTATGTTGGTTTCCCCAAAACATAGGTTTAATTTTTTTTGTATGTATGGTACCAGGAGAGATGTAAGTTTGATTTACAACATGTCAGATAAGATCCATTTAATTACTAAAGCTAAACACATAACTTTGACGCAGAATGTGTCCCAAGTCAAATTTGAACGTGCGATTTTCCAGATAATTTTGCATTAATCTCGGTCAAATTGCAAACATTGATATCAAAATAATATTTCTAATATTTAGAAATAACAGCAAAGTCATTGTATTAGCAAATTATTTGTAGAATACCCAAATATTAGCAGCAAAAATGGATATGTTGGTTTTTTGACTGTACATGTTTGTAAAATACGTACTGTACGGTTTATATTTAGTCGTTTTATTTCATAAAACCAAATTTGCCTTAGATATTCATTTTCTAGAAGGAATAGCACCACCAGTGACGTATATACATGCATCATATAAGTCGAGAGGAATGCTATTTTCAACAGGTTACTAGTTATCTTCGATTTTCAGTGCAGAGTAACATCATCTGTACAACAAAATGAAACTATGGTTCAAAGGAGTTTAAGATAAGGCGTAAAATCTGCCCTGAAAAGTCGAAATTTCAAAATGCCAAAATTGAGAAATTTTTTCGGTAAAAATAAGGAGTAACTTGGTCCAGAAATATGAATCTTCTCTCATGTTGGAAAATTATTCAAAATATGACCGATTTTTGGGTCAAAATAAGCGTTTTTCCCATAGAAATCAATGAAAAACGGAAAAGTTTTTCTACAACATTGTTCCCCCTCTGTTCAGAATGCCACTTTCACCAAAGGTGTATATCAATAAAACACATTTACAGGCCGAGTGGGGTTCTGAACCGAGGGGGAGAGGAACAATGTTCCACAGGCGAAAAACGATATATAAAAAAGGAAAGGGCGTAGGAGAATGGCGGGGGGGATGGGGTGCGTATTCTCCCAGACAAACACAATTTGTAAATGTGATACAAATTCAAATTCTTTATTGGCATATAACACATTTTTTTACAAATGGCTATGGCCAAAGTGACACAAAAAAGAAAAAAAATCAAAGAAATGCATGTACAATGATATATGCACAACAAACAATAATGAGATATAGGTATAGTGACGTAGCGATATGATGCAAATATGACTAAAAGATGCTGTGAGGCCGATTACAAATATTTATATATATATAGTGATATGAAACAGACAAACAAAAGTGGTACAACCTCAAGATTTAGTATACAAAACAATGGAGGAATGGTTAGTTTAAAGATAGTTGATCATGACACGAATCAAAAACAAACGATTTCAAAATAAATTCAACAATTTATTCCAAAATAGGAAGGACGCCTCGGCGGCCTTATTTGTTGACCGGTCGGCACAAAAAACACAAACTTGGTAAAGGACCTGAGTACTTTCTTCCTGTGAGGTTTCGTGAAATTCTGTGCAGCGGTTGCAGAGGTGATGTCGAAAATGTAAAAAGTTTACGTCGGACGGACGACGGATGGACGGACGACGGACGGCGCGCTATGACAATAGCTTACTTGAACTTCGCTCTGGTGAGCTAAAAATGAATGGCTTATATAGAAAGTGATTTATAAAAAGAAAGATAATTTCCTGTAGATTTCATTGGTACTAAATGATATAATAATATACCTTTCCGATACCATTTTCACTCCGAAAACGAAAGTGAAGAAAGAGAAATTTTAATATGTCATTCAGATGGACTTTGGTCCCATTTGGACCATTGTTCCAGAAAATTTCTTAACATTAAAATTATATTCTGCTTTGAAGGCCATATCTGTCTAAATAATAAATGTATATGAAATTTATTTAGGGTTTCGCCGATTCGTTCTTGAGAAATCCACAATACACCATGAAGAACCGAATTTCAGAAGTCCCCATTCTGAGCCCCTCGCCGGAAATAAACCCTACGTTGCGACTCCTTCCAGTTTGATACTTACACGCATATCCAAAATAGAACCCATGAAAATCTTACCAAAACTTATAGACCCTAATGATACATTAAAACTTGCCTTCGTTTAATTATCATACACACTATAGCGATATCAGTCTCTGACGCTTTTTATAAAAAAATGACCGGGGCCAAATTAGCTTAGGCTATAAAGGCCAAGGGACCGACAATTTGTGTATTTAAGTGTTAGTGTTTTATTTAAATTTGTTTCATTTTGTTGTATAGAGGATGTTACTTTGTACTAAAAAATCGAAGATAACTAGTGACCTGTTGAAAATAACAGTGCTCTCGACATATCATACTTAGATCTACATATACGTCACTGGTGAACCAGTGCTATTTCTTCTAGAAAATGAATATTTAAGGCAAATTCGCTTTTATGAAATAAAACGACTAAATATAAACCGTACAGTACATATTATATAAACCGTACAGTACGTATTTTACAAACAGGTACAGTCAAAAAACCAACATATCCATTTTTGCTGCTTATTTTGGAGTATTTTACAAATGATTTGCTAATGCAATGACTTTGCTGTCATTTCTAAAGATTAAAAATATTATTTTATTATCAATGTTTGCAATTTGACCGAGATTAATGCAAAATTGTCTGGAAAATTGCACGTTCAATGTGACTTGGGATACATTCTACGTCAAAGTTATGTGTTTAGCTTTAGTAATTAAATGGATCTTATCTGACATGTTGTAAAACAAACTTACATCTCTCCTGGTACCATACATACAAAAAATTCCAACCTATGTTTTGGGGAAACCAACATAAAATTAGATTTTAGACCTGAATACTTCAAATCTCCGTTTCAAAGTGAAACCGGAAAATGAAGCGAAACAACCGTACCCGTCGTGGATTGTACACAGTGAGTATGCATGTACATACTTTAGGATATTGTACACGATCCCTCAAAAACTTTAAAAGGGAAAATATTAATAAAAAACTGAAAGCATGTTTACATTTTCGTTACATTATTCATATATTTTTTTATCAATTGAAATATGTTTTGAATTAGATCAGGTAAAATAACATGACATTGTGTATAACTGTTCATTGTATTAAAGTCTTAGAGCAATTTACTCGATAGTTTGGGGATGAAATTAATTGTTGGGTTACTTTTGTTTATAATCAATGTTTTCGGATAGTGAGAATCGGTAACGCAGTTTTTTCGTTGATTTCAGGATTTTATAGAATTAAACCTCTTAATATGAGTACTGGTACTAGTAATCAGTATATGTATACTCTTCAAAAGAAGAAACGCATATAACAATATTACAATGTATTACTATTATTCAATATGCACAAGCTATAAATTATATGACCTTATTTGTTTGCTTTAATGATGGTACAGAGATAAGACAAGCAGTTTAGGGCTTAATTACGATTTTTTGATTATCATAAAATCTCTTTTTAGGTAAAAACATGAAATTTTGAGTTTTCGACTTTTTATGTTTTTATGCATTTAACATGTTTATGAGGAATTTGAATTTTTCCCAAGTCAAAGTTCATTGATACCCATAAAAAATTGACTTTAACTTCTTCGGGTCACTTCCGCTTTAATGCAATGCATGCTTACAATGTCCGATACCATGCGTTTGAAAATTGCGACATGATCGAATGACTCCCATTTGTGAGTAATACTCAGTAAAGTTCAAGGATCAAAAGTTCAAATTTAGAAGATTTTTCTCCCTATGAAACAAATTTCTCTCGGTAAAACTGATTCGCAAATTCAAGGAATGCGACGAACTCTGGATGACGTCCTAGAATAAAACGTCATCATGCGTAGTAATGCCGCCAAATGTCATGAGATTGTCGCTGTTTAGTATGGTGTATCCGTTTGTCCATCGAATCAAACATTTTCAAATGATATGGCAAACAAGCGCATACGGATCTCCGAAAAATACACAATTTGGCCTCTAAAAGAACATCGAGGGCATGTTGTTTTTGAGTCATTTTAACTAACATTTTAAAACACTAAAGAGTTTCTCGTTGAATGCTTAGGGTCTGAAAATTCCATTTTGTACATTTGGTTTGATTTTGTCTATTAAAATGATAAATGTGATTATTTTATATGTGCACTAAGGATGAATTGAACTAATACTATGCATTACTTTTTTGATGAGTATATTTCCTTTATTTCGGCGTCAAAGATTTCTGATGCTGAATTGATTATAGTGCAGATAATTCTACTCATTGACTTGATTCTATTTTGGGATTTTTTATATAATATAGACTAAAGTATAGTTTAAACTACTGAAGATAACTAACCGTTGACCCAAGTTCGGCTTGGATCATATCGGACCTACTGTTCGGACGTCACAGCTACACCTTAATTCAAACAAGAGGCTACTTTGTGTCACGTACATCGCTAACCTTAGTTGCGAATGTAGGGCTGAAAGTGGTAAATTAGGTAAAGGGGCTCAAACACTTACATCCTTTAAGGTTTCTTGAAATTTTATACAACGATTGCAAAGAAGATGTCAAAATGCAACATCCAAACGAAGCCCTTGGTGGCCATATATGTTGAATGATCAGTACGAAAAACACAAACTTGGTACAAGATCTTTCTATATGTAAGCTTCTGTTAGATTGTTTGCATCAGCTGAAGAGGAGAGCCCAAAATTCATCAGCTAATCAGAGTTCTTGGTGGCAATAATTGTTCAAAGGTCACAAACTTGGTAGAGAACCTTGATTTCTTGCTTTATTGTGATAAGTTTCATACTGTCTAGTGGTTGCAAAGGGGATGTCGAAAATGTTAAAAGTATACAACGGGTGGTTCGCTATTACAATAGCTCACTTGAGCTACGCTGTGTAGTAGAACACGTCACCAAATAGACAGCTTTCAGATGACTTTTACCTTCTTATCCGAATAACCACACTATCTGCAACTATCGTAGCAGATGACTGTCCTAAGTCGGCACTGATTGCCCATTGGTCCCCTTGTTTTATGCATAGTCATTTGAATTCGTCGCTTTGATCATTTACATGAAATCTATCCTCATGAACTAGAGATCAATGAAACAACAGAGAGCGATAGATCCGCTTCGTACTTGGATATAATTCTATATTTCGACGCAAACGGCAATTTGAACACCTCGAAGTATGACAGCTTCCACATAACTAACTTCCCTTTTATGAGTAGCGACATTCCGTCTTCTCTTGCTTATGGCGTTTTTGTTTCTCAGCTAATACGGTACGCCAGGCATATTCCAAAAACGAAAATTTCATCGTTAGAGTCAGACGGCTTGCAAGTAAGCTATTTGTTCAGGGTTACATTGCAAAACAGCTGAAATCATCATTGAGGACGTTCTTCGGTCGCTACAGAGATGTAATTAAAGCATATCAGATCCATCTTTCCAGAATGATCAGTAACATTCTCGATTTTGATTGAATGGCTGTCATCATCACCAAACAAGACTTATTTACCTGATATGTACACCAATATGTTCATCGAGAGAGTCATGGAATTTGACTAGTTGCGATGGGTGCTGCATGCAATCAGGAGACGCTGGCTATCCCGGGGAACCTGGTCTCACTTCGGAATGTTATTCAATCCGAGGTTCGCGGCCATTCTTGTGGAAATTCTGATGGTTTTGCCTTGTCTTCTCGACTTTGAGACTGAATAATGGATGGGTACTTTTTTTATGTTAATTTGAGGTCGTACTTTGTGTTCTTTTTCCTTTTTGTGGCACTTGGTGTGCTTGTATACTCTGTGATTTTACACATGGGCCACGTATTAACGCTGTTTTGCTGTTGGAGCTTATTTCTTCCAAACTCGAAATACATTTTCGATACATTAAGGGTTAATAATCTTGATAAGCTTAAAATTCATCAAAGATGCAAAGAACTGGACTGAGTAGGAATATGCAGACTTACAATATACAAGAACTGTACAGGGTATTGTCAGATGGGAAACATTTCAGGTTGATAGATGCAATACACATTCTTATACAACCCAGACACCATTTTAAAGTATCAGAGTTGTATGGGTTTGACGTTCTGTCTCCAAATTCAATAGGGGACTTCATTGATTCATGGTAAACAATTCTTTCAAGTTTCATGGTAATAGGTGCAATACAAACTCTAATATGGAGTGGAAACCTCTTCAATCATCAGGGTCCTATGGCCTTGACCTTTTGACACCAAAATCTGTACAAGTCATTCTTGACTCACAGGAAACATTTCTGGTAAAATCAATAGGGTTTATCCTTGACTCATAGTAAGTGTATGAAGTGTCATTGTACTAGCATCTACCATCCTTGACTTACGGTCTAGAAACCATTTTCAATCATCAGAGTCCTATGACCTTGACCTTTAATCCCGAAATTAATAGGGGTCATCCTTGACATATGGGAAACATTTCTGACAAGTTTCATAATACATGTAATATATAGCAATACAGGATCTAATATGGCCCGGAAACCATTTTTAATCATCAGAGTACTAAGACTTTGACCTTTGGACCCCAAAATCAATAGTGGTCGTTCTTGTCTGATAGAGAGTAGCGCATGAAGTTTCATTGCATTAGCATCTATCATACTTGACTTATAGTCCGGAGAATTATTGTTGAGGCCCTTCCGTCTCACATCAAATGATGAGCCGAGTTTTACAACTTGACTAATAACTTCAAAATCCAAGGTGAAGGTAAGAAGGTTTGGTACCAATGAAAATATCGTGCCCTAATGATCACATGTAAAATATGAAAATACCCAGATTTGCAATGTGGTCATTGTTATGAGAATATGCTTGCAATTATTTCCCCTTTTTTGTAGTTATCACATTAGTCAAATCAACTTCCAAAATTCAAAAATATAATTTCAACCATAAACTTGCAAAATAGCATTCATCACCATTACGTATTACGTATGACATTGCAATATGCTGACTATTAAAGATATGTACAAGTAGGTCAAATTCCAAGTTCAAAACTTTTGGTGTCAGCATAAATGACTTGTCACAAGGAATATTCATGAGAAATATGAATTTCCTACCTGATATTAAAGATCTTAAAAGAAGTTCAAGGTCACCAGATCAAAAATCTTGGTAAAAGATTTACAACAGTATGTCAAAGTCCAAGGTCAAGATCACAAGCTCAAAAGTTTTGGTGTCAGCATAAGTGACTTGTCCCAAGGGATATAAATGAGAAATATGAACGCCCTACCATTCTAAAATAAGACCTAATATCGAAGATTTTAAAAGTAGTCCAAGGTCACTAGATCAAAAATCTTGGTAACAGCACTAAGGTATTGCCACTACAAATACTCATGAGAAATATAAGAGTTCTATCACCTATCATTCAGAAATTAGGTCAAAGTCCAAGGTCAAGGTCATCAGGCGAAAAAATCTTGGTATCAGCATAAAGAAGAAACTTGAGAAATACGATTCCTTTTAACCTACCATTCCAACATTATACTCAACATTAAAGGTTGTTTTTTATTCAAGAGTAGGCCAAAGTTATGGCCAAAGTAACCAGGTCAAAAAGTTTGGCATGTACAGAATTGTCTTCTCATAATATATACATGATGTTTTAGGCAGATGGACAGACAGATCATGTCAGACAGAAGATCTGAGTGGCCTTAATATGCTTCACATGTGACACAAACTTTTAAGTCATATTGTATTAATGAGACTCATTGAAAATTAGATCTTTGTCCCCAATAGGACGGGAATACCCCTGCAGCAATATTCTTTGAAAAGTTACTTTGGATCAAGTGTCGGGTGTGATCTTGACTATAGAACTTAGTTTTAAGTTCATGCCACATCCTCAGAAACATTTCTGTGAATAAAAAAAAACCCCATGCATAGGGTATGAAATTATGGCACAGTGAAGGTTTTAACCTTAGTGTCTATTGTGACCTTGACCTTTGTCAAGACACCCTTAGATCTTAGGGAACATTTGTGCAAAATATGATTTAAATCCATGCACATGGGAACGAGTTATGCCCCTGATAAGATTTTAACAATGGTGTCCTTTGTGACCTTGACTTTTGACTTGGTGTCTATTGTGATCTCGAGTTTTGACGTGGTTATAGGTCACAACACACCCTTAGATCATAAGAAATAGTTGTATAAAACACAATTAAATCCATGCACAGGGGGAGGAGTTATGCCCTGGATATGGTCTTTTAGGACCTTTACTTTTGAACTTGGTTCAAGTTTCTGACACTCCCTTAGGTCTTAAGAAACATTGTGTGAAATATTATTGAAATCCAACACAGGGGAAGGAGTTATGCCCAGGACCAGGTCTACTGTGACATTGACCTTTTGACCTTGGTTAAAGGTCATGACACATCCTTATGCCCCAAGGAACATGTGTGAAATATCATTGAAGTCAATGCACAGGGGGAGAAGTTATGCCCCAGACAAGGCCTTACTAATAGTTTCTACGGTGACATTGACCTTTGACCTTGGTTAAAAGTCATGACATATCCTTAGGTCATATGCAAAATTTGTGTGAAATATTATTGAAAACCATTTATATGGAAAGGAGTTATGCCCTGGACAAGGTGTAATGGACAGTAAGAGATAGTCAGGGTCATTCCTATTACCCCCTCCCCTAATTTGTTTGTGGGGGGAATGATTGAGGAAATCTAGTCAAGGCTCAAGAAAATCTGTTCATGAATACCAACAGTGTATCAAAATGTAGAAAAAGATCATTTGATATTCTTTTTTTCCAAATATTTTACAGACAAGTAACACATTTTTCGCCTTTATTATCTGAATTAATGTGATGACAAAACAAGTCCACAGTATAATAACAACATTCAGCATTCATACGATATCATTTTATATTACACATCCCACTGATATATGTCTCAAGATATAAGATAATTTTGTTTACATCCATTCAATATCACAATAATATTTTCACACTTATAATATGCGTGATGGCCCTGCTTGAATTAGGGCTAGAAAAATTAAAATACAACAAAAATTGATTTTGACCTTCAAGACTTACTGTTAGTTTAGGCCAAAAATATTAATTAATAGTTTCTCAAGCTTCTCAAGCACTTTTTTTCGAATTATGATAAGTCGGGAAGGGTTTCTTTTCTTTTATTCAATGATCGACCAAGGGAGGATTTGAGTGGCGCTGGTCACAATTTGCATCGAGACGACATTCATGTTTCACTCGTTTTTATGCTTTAATGTCCCGGTCAGTTGAACACTTTTTGCAAATGTAAATCACAGAAAAGAAAATGGAATTAAAAATTCTGGAAATGTGCTAAAAAATTCTGGATGCGACACATAATTTCGTAATGAAGCGGTGCCCGAGAAACTAAAAATAAATAAAATTCTTTTGGCCATATTCATAAAATTATTCTATTTGAATGAAGAGAATAAGGATATGTATGTTAACAATAAATAAAGCCCTCTTCTTCATTCTTTAAAATCCATTTAAATACTTTTGAATCCATTAACAATTTCAATACATTATGATTTTATTCATTTTCTGAGAATTTTCAATTTGTAAGTTTGACTTTTAACATAATAAGTATGAAATCTACAGGCATTTATATTACATAGCCTACTTAAATTAACTATAGTGATGGAAATTAAAGCCTTCCATTAATAAAATTTGGAGTTAAAACAAAAACTTTTCTTGCTTATTTTGGTATATTTGACCTTAACTTTAAAATACAAAGTCTTTAATCTGGATCTCTATGATTTCATTATCCTGTAAAATTGAATGAAATGTTAAACCTGTTAGCTGAAAACAATCTGTCCATGAGGTATCAAAATCTAATCGGAACCAAATGTCAACAGACTGACAAACGGAAACTTAGATTCCCAAAGCTTCTATATTTCTTTAATCATGAACAACTATTCAATATCATCGATGCTGATTATCTTATGTTTACAATGTACAATTAAACACACTGCAAATAAGTCAGTGGCGGATCCAGCGCCGCCTTTGCCGGGGGGTCACGGGGCGAATTTTGCCTAATTTTTCTGAAAATGGGCCAAAATATACCTGTTTTTGAAAAATTTTGGGTTAGTGCCGGGGGGGCAAACGCCCCCTCTGCACCCCCCTAAATCCGCCACTGTAAGTAACTATGAAATTATGCAAATGATATAAAATAACAATATGACAAATGACTTTTAAATTGTGACAAATGTTTCTATGCCGGGGTCTTTTTTCCCTCTTCATTGTTGCTTTTGAGTAATTTATACCTCACTCAATTTTCATGAACTTCAATATTTATATTCCATGTATACATACAGAAAGTATTTTGTATTTTCTTCATAATATTTGAATATTTATAGCTGTCCAAAAATTATGAAAATTAAAGTTGCTAAATCTTAATCATAAACTTGCATTCAAGATTTCTTTGTGCCATTAAACTGTTTGCCTTCGAATTTTTATGTATCTAAATATTTCATCCAAGTCATCATTACTACAGTAACAGAAGAATATCTTTCCTAAAAACAAAAGAATGCAGTTTATGTTGTTGAGATTACACCAGGAGTCAAGAGCACAAAATTTTCTATTACAATACTGTAAAGCATGTTTATAACAAACTTAAACCGTTTGCTATAGACATACAGTCAAACATGCCATTACAGTCACTCCTTCTCTAGGGTCACTCCCTAATAATTTTTTGCGATTCCAAATCACTCGCGAATATAGCGAAAATAAGTATCTCGCAAAAATTTCTGGTTATACAGTAAGTATTATTGTATCTACGTGTACGTAAGATGTAATCACAGAAACTTTTCTTAATGTTTCTAAACCGTAAATTTTATCACAGAGTTCAACACAATGTCACTTACAAGCATGAAACATACAATTTGCTAAAAATAGATGTCCTATGCTATTAATAGCCAGAACATAAATAAAATTGCCACCCAAAGAAAGACTTTTGACAGGAACTGTTCCTCTGAATGTTGTGGCGTACCAGGCTGGGCTAAAAATAGAAAAAAAAAAGAAATCATCAAAACCTCATAAACTCCTAAAAAAATGGTGCTTTATGTGTAAAAAGATACTGCATGTTATTCTAAACTATGACTTCATGAATTCAATCAAAATCAATGTATTAAAGATTTTGACACTTATAAATCTAATATTAGTACTTGTGGTTGTACAAGAGACAGATTTTGTCATGTGACCTTGGCTTTTGACCTTTGACCTATGACCTTGATAATTACCACTATCAGCTACCCCCTTACTTAAAGCCGTAGTCACAACCCATCATACTTACTTTTTGGACGTGCATGTTTTGTGGAGGCTATGGGCCCTACAATTTTCTGAAGACATAAGCAAGGAAGTGGCAGGAGTACAAAATGAGTGCGTAAACACACTCTGCGTGCACATTTATACGGGTGGTTTCATACATCATATGTTGCACAAGTATTAAGTCATCATACACACTGACAACACGCTTACAACATTCATTCTCCCTTATCTTCCAAGTTATCGTAAAGATATCAAACTTACACATACTGCTAACACACGGGGTACCCACTTCCTTGTGTGGCAAGTGCATTGCAAGTAATTGTAACATACTTTAATACAACAAACATGTATGTCTTACTTTGATGAATCCATAAATCGCACGTAGACCAAACACAGCCAGAGATGGTGAACAAAATTCCCTGACTTTTCACCAAGAAATTCATGTTTTTCACTGACCAAAACCGCCAAATATTTGGCCCCATTCCCAACATGCCCAATGCAAAATAGTATCTTTTTTCCCAATTTAGGCTCTAAAAATTCCCAATTGTAGCCGGAATAAAGGGTTAAAGTTAAATTCTATTTCAGTCTTAAATTTCCCACTTTTTCTCAAAATGCCGTTGTTTTTCCCAATTTGAAAGGCTCCGGCCCCTTTCCCAAAATACCCTGCGACAGCCCTGTTTTTCAATATCTTAATAAATCAACCTAAAATACAATGTAAGCTAATAATAAACATAGTTTTCTTACTGTTTGGTAATTAGCTTCAATAAAGGTTAAATCTTTATGATATTTTTACAGCTCTGAAATAATTTTTCCCTGACTTTTATGGATTTTCATTTTTCACTGACCAAATTCCGAAATTCCCTGACCTTGAAAAAGAAGGCAATTCCCCTGACTTTTCAAGACTGCTGGCAACCCGGTACTTCCTCTAAATCTGCAATGGCTTGTCTTGGTACTCCCTAATCCATATAGAACATGTACTGATTATGCACTGACTGTGTAATTTTACCCTATGTTTGCCCGTGTTTTTGCACGTAGACAGCATGTACTTATGGCAGGTTGTGACAACAGCGTAAGCCAGCATATTGCCTTATGTAGATAATAGACCTACCGCTGTATACCTGTACTTTAATTTTAAAATATATTTCATAAACATGGAAGAAGTAATTAGTCTTACCTGGGCCAGGTCTACCATCATTGAAGTTGAATGTTGAGGCGAAAATGCCGAACGGGAAAGCACCTATACCGAAGGACATCTGGAAACCTCCGTCACCAAACCCAAATCCTGGAAAACCCTACCAAATAGATAACAAATTGTATCAATTTTCAAGAATATAATATACAACATGTACTCTGCTTAAAAAATTTAAGTTTTTCAAAAAATAATATCATTTTCAAAATAATCTACATCTTACATGTCTGATGTCTAGTAAGAAATAGATGAAAATGTATATCGTACCAGTTTTAAATGCCATTAATTGATATATACTCACTCCATTATTTTCAGGTTCACTTCTTTGGCCTTGAGGCCGAGGTGGCAGTTTTTCTCTGTTAACAAAATCAAAATGAAACACACATGTATTTAATAATTTTACTAAAACATGAAAAAGTTTTTCATTGTAATTTTAATGTAAATTTCTCTAGTCTACTATCTAAATTTCATCTCGGTAGATATTATGGTCCATCCCTTTTAAAGACTTGGAGAATACTGTTCTTCAGGAGGTCAAAGTCCAAGGTCAAGGACACTAGGTCAAAGGTCATGGTCTCAAATGAAAGGTCTCATCACGAGGTATCTACGTGTGAAATATCGAAGCCCTACCCCTAATAGTTAAAGAGATATAGCTTAGGTTAAAGTTTTGTCTACGGACGAGGACAACGACGATGCCAAGGTATGGCATTAGCTCTCTGGACTTTTTTGTCCCGGCGAGCAGCTAATAAAAATTGAAATGTCCAGTAAAGATTTTTTTTTCATTAATCATATTGCATAAATTTATGAAAATTCAGATAAGAAGGATGTTTTTTTTATCTTAAAGTACACATGAGGGATTGAAATTTAGTCTGAATTCAAATTTCGTGCATCCATTCATTGCAATTGTGTCAAATATTAAATCTTTGTTGATGGTAATGGGAGGAGATTTTAGATTCGGTTGTATTATCAATTGATACATAATTGTAGGTTATGAACTCAAATGGAACTGTATGTCAGTCTTCAACGAGGAGGGGGCATGCAGACCTATACATAATTATGTCTGAAATCCATAGATTAAACTATGTCAGAAATGTTCTTCCCCTTGAACATACAAGAAAAACTTTTGTCAATTAATAGGTCCATTTAACAGTGCGATTAAAAAAATGGTTTAAATTCTTTGAAGTTTATGATTTTACAGAGAATTATAGCTGTATAAACAGAAGGAAGAAATTGCCGACAACAATATTGGGATAGGAGTTTATTCTATTGACCGACAATGATTACTGCATGTCCTGGGACACTCAATATTTTTTTTGATATTTTAGTGAAGTTATTAACCTGGCAGTGCATTTTCTTATCTTGGTTGATTATTTTTGATTCGGACACTCAGACAGGATTCTGTCTTGACCATAAAATTTCTGTCACGTGTCAGTTCTAATGACAAACTCATACATGTAAAAAAAAAATTCCAGAAGCTCTAAGTATAATGATATCTACAGGTATACAGAAAGTCAAAATGTCACAATCAAATAATATGAAATGTCGTTTTACACCTTGCATTTGGAGTCATTTAGGAGGCAGTATTTAATGTAAAGTTCTTTTAGTCTTTATATGACATCATGAAATTGGTATGGTAACCATGGTAACAGGATAACCGTGGTAACATAAATTTTGTACCATGATTTTCCAGAATTTCAGTAAGGTTTACAAAGAATTTGATGATGTCACAATCTGACATTCAGTCTACGTTGAATACATGTACCGCCCCTAACAAGAACTTAATGTACTAGTTTTTAAAAATACCGAACACCAACCTTGGATCCTGCTGGTCACTAGCCCCTCTGCCATATATAGGAATACATTTATCTTTACTGATACCCGCCTTACATACGGGACACGTCTGTCTGTTAGGGCGGGTCTCTAACCATTGGTGTAAACATGGCCAACTGAAAAAAAAAAGACAATTTCATTCTTTAGCAAAGAAAACACATGATACATGTACACGCAGTGTGACATTTCCAATAATCTTTGTTAATAATGTATAACTGAACCAAACTTTTGAAATCAAATCTGAACATGATCTGGTCACCAAATTGAGCAAAAGAATCACACAGTTTTGACATCTGTGAGTTCTCCCCCGGCCGGTTTAATCTAACACCACCAAGATTTACCGCCATGCTATTCATGGATTATCACCATGCTATATTTGACAGCCGCCATTCTAAATTTTTTCCTTAAAAAATTGAGCATTAACTATTTTGTGCATCTCTTTGCATTAAAACAATTACATTATTACATGTACACGTATAAGCCTTGGCTATACCTGCTTGTATGTATACACAACGCAAAGTGTCAAACATCTTTTAGATTTTTATCACCCAACAAGCTTGTAGATGTATTCATCATCTGAGAAATTGTTTTATGACTAAGTCTTTTTTTTTTAAATAAAGCCTAGAGTAGATGGCATGTGTTGTGTTGTGACCCAGGTGAATACTCAAAACAGTAATATTACTTAAAACTGTAATACATGTGTATAACTGTTAACAATAATCCCTGATATTATTGAAAACAGTAATGATGCCACTCTGTATTACATCTTTCTGTAATATAGACAAAGCAACGTTTTAAAGCTTAAAGCACAGCTTTTATCACACAATTCTTTCATTCAACAACAAATCAATTATATTTGAACAATTTCATTTACTGACAAGTGAAAATAATGTCCATTTGGAACCTAATTTTCTATTTTTTGTCTTTCTGATATCATATTTTCTTAAAATAAGTTAAGGAAAAACATTTTCCTCATGCTTTGAATAACTTTTCAGTGTACATTTGAATGAGATACAACTCCTAATCACCCTCATTTCTCCCCGAATCCACTGGTATAAGAGTGAACTGACAATCTAAATAGTATTACTGCTAACAGTAATATAAAGATATAAATTTCCAAGAAAGATAACTCCAATTTAATTTATACTATTGTTGTTAGTAATTTTACTGTTTCCAGTATTCTCTTGGACTGATCAAGTGACCAACAAGAGACAAACCTTGTATTGTACATCGATATGATTACCCCGGCCGTATCAAGTGACCAACAAGAGACAAACACTGTATAGTACATAGATATGTTTACCCGGGCCGTATCAAGTGACCAACAAGAGACAAACTTTCTATAGTACATCGAAATGATTACCCGGGCCGTATCAAGTGACCAACAAGAGACAAACCTTGTATAGTACATCGATATGTTTACCCGGGCCGTATCCAGTGACCAACAAGAGACAAACTTTCTATAGTACATTGATATGATTACCCGGGCCTTATCAAGTGACCAACAAGAAACAAACCTTGTATAGTACATCGATATGTTTACCCGGGCCGTATCCAGTGACCAACAAGAGACAAACTTTCTATAGTACATTGATATGATTACCCGGGCCGTATCGAGTGACCAACAAGAGACAAACCTTGTATAGTACATCGATATGTTTACCCGGGCCGTATCAAGTGACCAACAAGAGACAAACCTTGTATAGTACATCGATATGTTTACCCGGGCTGTATCGAGTTACCAACAAGAGTCAAACCTTGTATAGTACATTGATATGTTTACCCAGGCTGTATCGAGTTACCAACAAGAGTCAAACCTTGTATAGTACATCGATATGTTTACCCTGGCCGTATCCAGTGACCAACAAGAGACAAACCTTGTATAGTACATCGTATGTTTACCCAGGCTGTATCGAGTTACCAACAAGAGACAAACCTTGTATAGTACATCGATATGTTTACCCGGGCCGTATCCAGTGACCAACAAGAGACAAACCTTGTATAGTACATCGATATGTTTACCCGGGCCGTATCGAGTGTCCAACAAGAGACAAACCTTGTATTGTACATCGATATGTTTACCCTGTCCGTATCAAGTGACCAGCAAGAGACAAACCTTGTATTGTACATCGATATGTTTACCCTGTCCGTATCAAGTGACCAGCAAGAGACAAACCTTGTATAGTACATCGATATGTTTACCCGGGCCGTATCCAGTGACCAACAAGAGACAAACCTTGCATAGTACATCGATATGATTACCCGGGCCGTATCAAGTGACCAGCAAGAGACAAACTTTCTATAGTACATTGATATGATTACCCGGGCCTTATCAAGTGACCAACAAGAGACAAACCTTGTATAGTACATCGATATGTTTACCCGGGCCGTATCCAGTGACCAACAAGAGACAAACTTTCTATAGTACATTGATATGATTACCCGGGCCTTATCAAGTGACCAACAAGAGACAAACCTTGTATAGTACATCGATATGATTACCCGGGCCGTATCCAGTGACCAACAAGAGACAAACCTTGTATAGTACATCGATATGATTACCCGGGCCGTATCAAGTGACCAGCAAGAGAGAAACCTTGTATAGTACATAGATATGTTTACCCGGGCCTTATCCAGTAACCAACAAGAGAGAAACCTTGTATAGTACATAGATATGATTACCCGGGCCGTATCAAGTGACCAACAAGAGACAAACCTTGTATTGTACATCGATATGTTTACCCTGTCCGTATCAAGTGACCAGCAAGAGACAAACCTTGTATAGTACATAGATATGATTACCCGGGCCGTATCGAGTGTCCAACAAGAGACAAACCTTGTATTGTACATCGATATGTTTACCCTGTCCGTATCAAGTGACCAGCAAGAGACAAACCTTGTATAGTACATCGATATGTTTACCCGGGCCGTATCCAGTGACCAACAAGAGACAAACCTTGTATAGTACATCGATATGATTACCCGGGCCGTATCAAGTGACCAGCAAGAGACAAACTTTCTATAGTACATTGATATGATTACCCGGGCCTTATCAAGTGACCAACAAGAGACAAACCTTGTATAGTACATCGATATGTTTACCCGGGCCGTATCCAGTGACCAACAAGAGACAAACTTTCTATAGTACATTGATATGATTACCCGGGCCTTATCAAGTGACCAACAAGAGACAAACCTTGTATAGTACATCGATATGATTACCCGGGCCGTATCCAGTGACCAACAAGAGACAAACCTTGTATAGTACATCGATATGATTACCAGGGCCGTATCAAGTGACCAGCAAGAGAGAAACCTTGTATAGTACATAGATATGTTTACCCGGGCCTTATCCAGTGACCAACAAGAGAGAAACCTTGTATAGTACATAGATATGATTACCCGGGCCGTATCCAGTGACCAACAAGAGACAAACCTTGTATAGTACATCGATATGATTACCCGGGCCGTATCCAGTGACCAACAAGAGACAAACCTTGTATAGTACATCGATATGATTACCCGGGCCTTATCAAGTGACCAACAAGAGACAAACCTTGTATAGTACATCGATATGATTACCCGGGCCGTATCCAGTGACCAACAAGAGACAAGCCTTGTATAGTACATCGATATGTTTACCCGGGCCGTATCAAGTGACCAGCAAGAGAGAAACCTTGTATAGTACATAGATATGTTTACCCGGGCTGTATAGAGTGACCAACAAGAGACAAACCTTGTATAGTACATCGATAACATGGATAAAGTTACCCAGGCCGTACAGAGTGACCAACTAGAGACAAACCTTGTATAGTACATCGATATGTTTACCTGGGCCATATAGAGTGACAAACAATAGACAGACACTGTTTAGTACATCAATATGTTTACCCGTGCCATATCAAGTGACCAACAAGAGACAAACCTTGTATAGTACATCGATATGATTACCCGGGCCGTATCCAGTGACCAACAAGAGACAAACCTTGTATAGTACATCTATATGTTTACCCGGGCTGTATCAAGTGACCAGCAAGAGACAAACCTTGTATAGTACATCGATATGTTTATCCGGGCTGTATCAAGTGACCAACAAGAGACAAACCTTGTATAGTACATCGAAATGATTACCCGGGCCGTATCAAGTGACCAGCAAGAGAGAAACCTTGTATAGTACATCGATAGGTTTACCCGGGCTGTATCAAGTGACCAACAAGAGACAAACCTTGTATAGTACATAGATATGTTTACCCGGGCTGTATCAAGTGACCAACAAGAGACAAACCTTGTATAGTATGTCAATAACATGGATAAAGTTACCCGGGCCGTACAGAGTGACCAACAAGAGAGAAACCTTGTATAGTACATCGATATGTTTACCCGGGCCGTATCAAGTGACCAACAAGAGACAAACCTTGTATAGTACATCGATATGTTTACCCAGGCTGTATAGAGTGACCAACAAGAGACAAACCTTGTATAGTACATTGATATGTTTACCCGGGCCGTATCGAGTGACCAACAAGAGACAAACCTTGTATAGTACATTGATATGTTTACCCAGGCTGTATAGAGTGACCAACAAGAGACAAACCTTGTATAGTACATTGATATGTTTACCCGGGCCGTATCGAGTGACCAACAAGAGACAAACCTTGTATAGTACATCGATATGTTTACCCGGGCCGTATCAAGTGACCAGCAAGAGACAAACCTTGTATAGTACATTGATTTGTTTTGTCTCGGCCGTATCAAGTGACAAACAATAGACAAACACTGTATAGTACATAGATATGTTTACCCGGGCCTTATCGAGTGACCAACAAGAGACAAACCTTGTATAGTTTCTTGGGAAATGAATTTGAATAAGCGTTACGCTTTTTTTCAGATCCCGTTTATTTTTCATCATATGTATTGTTCATTCTATACATGCTTATATTTGAATAAATATGTTTAAACTAAACCTTGTATAGTACATCGATATGTTTACCAGTATTTCTTTATTCACATACATGTACAGAAGACATTAACTTCCACTTTCAGAAGTGTTTAAAAAATGCAGATTTCATGAAATCATGTAAAGGGGTAGGGCCACGAGACCCCTAAATCGGCCATCAATTTTTCTCTAGAAATAAATTTCATGAGAAATATATGATATTTCTCATGAAAATAGACAGAGTTTTACCGCTTTTAATAAAAAGTTAAATGTCACCAAACAAAATGCCATTTAATTGTAATGACGTCATGAAGTAAGTATTGACAAAATATGGCGAAAATTGCTGCATATTTTGTCTTATGTGGAAGAATTCAATGTGCTTTAACTGAGATAAAACGTTTAGGACACAAGGATAATATATTGATAATCTTTCACAAATAAATTTTTCATCTTAGTTAATGCATGCGGCCATTGCTTATTTAATAGCAATATGTTGTTTTTGCATCAATTTCGCGGAATATGACCAATTTTGGTGTTTTCAAAGGACTAAAACCTATTGATAAATGCAATGTTTACAAAAGATAGATTCGTGATTGAGTAGAGGACATTTCAAAATGTGAAATATGAAAGTCCTACCATTAATGGTTGAAGAGATATAGCCCAGGCTTAAAGTTTTTGAAAAGTAAGTCAAAGTCCAAGGTCAAAGGTCATGGTCTCAAATGAAAGGTTTCGTCACAAGGTATCTACTTTGGAAATATGAAAGCCCTACACTTTATGGTTGAAGAGATATAGTGCAGGTTAAAGTTTTTGAAAAGTAGGTCAAAGTCCAAGGTCAAGGTCACTAGGTCAAGGGTCTTAGTCTCAAATGAAAGGTCTCATCACAAGGTATCTACTTGTGAAATATGAAAGTCCTACCATTTATGGTTGAAGAGATATAGCTCAGGTTAAAGTTTTTGATAAGTATGTCAAAGTCAAAGGTCAAGGCCACTATGACAAAGGTCATGGTCTCCAATGAGAGGTCTCCGCACAAGGCACATTGTACCTACATATGAAATATGAAAGACCTACCCCTTATGGTTGAAGAAATAGCTCAGGTTAAAGTTTTTGAAAAAAAGGTCAAAGTCAAAGATCAAGGTCACCAACTGACTAAGTTGAAGGTCATGGTCTCACATGAAAGGTCTCGTCACAAGGTATCTACATGTGAAATATGAAAGCTCTACCACAGATGGTTGAAAAGATATAGCCCAGGTTAAGGTTTTTGAAAAGTAGGTCAAAGTCCAAGGTCAAGGTCACTAAGTCAAAGGTCATTGTCTAAAATGAATGGTCGCATCACAAGGTATTTACATGTGGAATATGAAAGCACTACCCTTTATGGTCAAAAAGATATAGCCCAGGTTTAAGTTTTGTTTACAGACGACAACTCAGAGGGTATGACATTAGCTCTTCGGACTTTCGTCCCGGCGAGCAAAAAATTACGTCAATGTCTGGTCTTGGAGTGTCTAAAATGCAAATCCAGCCGTAATTAATATAAATATGACAGTCGAAATCTGTTACATGTTTCTAACTGACCAAGGTGTATTAATATGTAAGTTGTTTACACATGTATTACAATACTCTAAGTCCATTTACACATGTTAAAAGATCTCATTCGTTATTTTACACATGTTATGTTTATAGTACATGTACATACTTACTTATATCGTCATATTTGATATATATCAGGTTCTTTGGTAGCTAAATTATATATTCCGATGGGTCTATTTTGTTAAAGAACAACATGTACCTTGTACCTAGCGCCATTTTACTCGTTATTTCTACTCGTTTTGTAATCTGGTCCATAATTGGTAGATACATGTAGATTACTTTACCAATGCGAGTATATAAACCCTTGCACCTCAAGGAGCAGCGTGTGCATGTAAGCGACCGTAAGTTTGCAACAAATTCACCATTCCCTCTTTTTGTTCTAGTTTACTTTATTTCGGCATGAATGTCTCAAAGATACAAATGTAGAAATTAGTGTTAGGTGCCTCACTCACTCAGACTTCGTCAGGTACTTTATAAGTCATGAAGTTATATCCTAACCAGGGCTGTCAAGGTTAACAAACTAGAAGTCTCTGACGAGACTGAAGCTCTCCTGGTTGTTTAGTAAAATACGTTACTAAATGACACATCTATTTTCTTAGACCCAAGGGTAAGGGGCTAAAAAAGTATATTAGATGCACAAGCGTAACATTAAGCGTAAGTCTGAACATAATGCAAAAATCTTTTTTCTCAGTCATACTTGTTCAGAAGATTACATAGAGTTTTATACTAGAAAATGACCACATCCATTTTCCAAGAACCTGGAGGTCAGGGGCCAAAACTAATTATGAAGTGGATAATCAAACCACATACCCTTTACATATGTATTATGCAGAAAGAATTTATACTTAATCAATTATGCACTCTGAGAAATGGTTTTCAAAAGAATGCATAATATAGCAGAAAATTACCACATCCATTTCCTAAGACCCTGGGGGTCGGGGACTCAGATAAATATCAGTTGCACAACTAAATCATAAATCTTTTATATTGCAAAAATAATGAACTTTCTATCACCTAAACTTTCTGAGAATGGTGTCCACAAAATCATATTGAGTTATATAGGATTAAATGACCACACCAATTTTCGAAGACCCTGTGGTCAGGGGGTTCAAACAAAATATATTGTGTACAGCTTAATCATAGCTCTATAATATATAAAAAAGAATTAACTTTCTATTATTTATACTTTCTGAGAAATTGTGACCACAAGATTACATTGAGTTATATATGAAGAAGAAAGTGACCACACCCAATGTCTAAGACCCTGGGGTAAGGGGATCAATCAAAACTTCAGGTGCACAACTAACTCATAGACCTTGAACATTGCAAAAAATTAACTTTCTATCATTTACACTTTCTGAGAAATGGTGAACTTAAGATTACATAGGGTTATATAAGCGGAAATGACCACACCCATTTTCTAAGACCCTGGGGGTCAGGGGCTCTAACAAAATATCTTGTGCTCAACTCAATCATAGACATATAATATAGCAAAAAGAATTAACTTAATTACTATTGTTTATTAACTTTCTGAGAAATGGTGACCACAAGGTTACATTGAGGTTCACACGAGGAGAAAATGACCACACCCAGGGGTCAGGGGCCTAGATGAAATATCAGGTGCACAATTTACTAGATCATAGACCTTTAATATTGCAAAAAGATTTAACTTTCTATCATTAATACTTTCTGAGAAATAATTACCACAAGATTGCATAGAGTTATATAGAAGAAAATGACCACACCCTTTTCCTAAGACCAAAGGGGTCAGGGGCTCAGATGAAATATCAGGTGCACAACTAGATCATAGACCTTTAATATTGCAAAAAGATTTAACTTTCTATCATTTATACTTTCTGAGAAATGGTGACCACAAGATTACGTAGTTATATAGGATAAAATGACCACACCCATTTCCTAAGACCCCAGGGGTCAGGGGCTCAGATGAAATATCAGGTGCACAACTAGATCATAGACCTTTTATATTGCAAAAAGATTTAACATTCTATCATTTATACTTTCTGAGAAATGGTGACCAAAAGATTACATAGAGTTATATAGGAGAAAATGACCACACCCATTTTCTAAGACCCTGGGGGTCAGGGGCTCAAACAAAATATCAGGTGCACAACTAGACCATAGACCAACCATGTTGCAAAAAGAATTAACTTTCCATCACCAACAGTTTCAGAGGACTGGAAACCACAAGAAATGTTTAACGGACAGACGGACGGACGGACGCCGGACACAGGGCGATCACATAAGCTCGACTGGTCATAGACCAGTAGGGCTAAAAATTTGGTTACCTGCGGTTCAAATTTGGTCGGTTCGATTAGGATCACTCTTTATGGATTTCAATTCGGTTCTTTCTGTTTTTTTCTTGGAAACTTTGTCGTGCACCTGCTTGTTTGACAGATTGGGTCTAAGAAGTCTTCTAAGCGTTCTAGTTTGGTTATTTTGTTGAATGTTGATAAGGTCTCACAGAAAAATGCTTTCATAGCAGAAAAATAAAACAAAATTATTTGTTGATTTGTTGTTCTTACCATTATTTCACTGTTTTATTGGATTACACAACACAAACTCAAACCTTACCGAAAAAAAAAGAAAAACTAGTTTCATTTTCCTAATCTGAACCAAACCGAGTAAAGGCTGAACCGTGACAGCCCTGATCCTTACTTATTATCCTTACATTATGGGAAGGGGGGATGATTTTTTATTGCTCCATACTGTGATAGTGTCTACACGTGTTACACATATTTTTGTACTTCATCTCGTTACATGTACTTCATCAAAATATTGAAACTAAGTTCAAGTCATTTGAAGTTCATATTGTCAAATACAATTCATAAGGGCGATATCATATGTGCTCTAAAGTCTAAATTGTGAGCTTGTACGGGCCAAAATCATAGCAAAATCATATAAACATATTACGTACACATCAGTCGGGCTCCAGACAGTGACTTTGTGCGCTTTTGGAAACATTAGTTAGTTTTGGTATATACATTTGTACTGATCTAAAATTACAGTACGTCTTTACAAGGAAATAAGAGAGATCTATTCATTTTCTGCAAGAAAGGGAACCTAAAATTTTCAAATACCCATGAGTTTTTGTTTCCAAACGTTAGTTACGGCAACTATGATACAAGAAAATAATAAAGATTGGAATTTTACGGTCGCCAAGTGGGCGATAAGAAAAACATTTTTGGTAGTCCACACTGAATTTTTAGTCGCATTGGCGAGTGGGCGAGTGCTTATTTGCATCCCTGAGAGTTCATACAAGAAGTTGGTTTGACTTTTACTTCTCAAAGTTTAGAATTGTCTATATAACAGGCATATTACCAGGTCATATTATATTTGACCTTGACCTCGCCTGTCACATGAAAATGGTCTAGTACTGGTGTCAAAGCAGTAACTGAAGGTTTATTCACTATAACTTCGTTGTTGTGTTGAAATGAAGCATGAAATTTGGAACAAATAAAGCCTGTGTTTGTGAAACATGAATGCCCACGGTGGCATCTTTGTTAGTACATTGTATAAACTCTATTTTCTGTTAAGTACATGTATATGATAGGTCAAGGTCAGGGTCACTTGGTTAAAAAATTTTGGTATCGATGGAAAAATCTTGTGACAAGGAATACACATGTGAAATATGAAGGCCTATCACTCACCATTCAAAATTTATTCCAAATGTTAAAGTTTTTTTGAAAAGTAGGTCAAATGTCAAGGTCAAGGTCATAAGGTAAAAAATATTGGTATCAACAGGAAGGCCTTGTCACAAGGAATACACATGTGAAATATGAAAGCCCTATCACTTACCATTCAAAAGTAATATGCCCAAATGTTCAAGTTTTTGAAAAGTAGGTCAGAGGTCAAGATCACGAGGTCAAAAATTTTGGTATCTATGGAAAGGTCTTGCACAAGGAATACACATGTGAAATATGAAAGCCCTATTACCTCCCGTTCAAAAGTTATGTCCAACTTTAAAGTTTTTCGGACAAACAGACAGACAAACAGACTAACAGACAAACAGATGGACGGGCCAAAAACTATATGCCACCGAATCTTTTATTCTGGACTTTATGCCCCCGAATCTTTGATTCCAGGGGCAAAATAATGGTTGGCATATGTCTCAAATATTTATCAGATAATTGTCTAAAAATTTCTTACTTTCAGATCTTTTAACCATAAAATTTCCTCAATTTCATAACTTTGCTAAAGCAGGGAACCAAACCGATTAAGCATTCGGATGTGTTTTGTCGATCAATTTTCAGTTTTATCTTGATAAATCTGCAGTAACATCTTTTCTAAAGAAAGAACTGTAGAATATTAAGGAAAATTCCCTCAAATATAGTTCCTACTGAATGGTTTAAGAGGCTACCCTTTCCAAAACAGATGGTAATATCTAATCTGAAACGATCATTGCTTAATAAATGACCAAAAACTATACATCAAGTCACCCTATTATAAAAATGTTTAAACTTATATTGATTTCTTTTGAAAATTTATAAGTTTCCTGAATTTTATCCAGTTTCGTTGATTCAAATACCCTCTACACCATAATTGTTATACTATAATATCATAAATGGAATTCAAATCCAATGGCTGTACCAGTATTTAGAGCTGAAACGAATATTCGAATATTTGCGAATGAATAGTTTTCAGCGAATATTCGAATGGAAAATTGCATGGTATTTGAATATTCGTTATTATACATACAGTCCCGTAATTTTACAGAAAAAAGGAAATATTAAGCATTTGTATAACTTAAGTTTATGCGACGTACAGACACAGAAACCGATATCAATCTTGAGCAAACGAATGACCCACTAATGTTTGCACAACTGGTCAGTACATTACATATTATTTTAAACAAAAAACATGCATGGGGCTGTCCTGTGTCATTTGCATTAAATCAATAAATGATAAAGACGCTTTAATGTATTGTTATAACATAGATTTCATCTGATAATATTTTCTAGCGAGAGCAGCACCTGAATATCTAAGGTTGCATGACATGTACCCTGTGCCCCCTCCTTTCCTCCTGTCTTATTATAAAGGAATTTATAAAAGAAAAATTGTTGTACATGTCCCTATAACTTTCCGACATCTTTTTTTTTATCACCCGTAAATTAATCCATAGTCCGATTTCACCGGAATGGGGTCGCTTACGCGTAGTGCATAATGCAAGCTTTTAACGTGCGTAACGGTATAATGTACTGCTCCTGTGTGATTTCCACATTGTCATGTTAATGAAGATACCATGTACTATACTACCACAGGAGCTTGATGCTAACGATCAGCAAGAATATCTGCCCCTACTTTCCATATATTTGACTAGAGAGAAATGGGAAAGGGCGGGTGTCATTGAAGGTTGTTGACATCGAGCTCCTGTGAATACTATCAAGTCCAGTGAAATGCCATTTTGGGATTATGGCTTGATGATGTTTATGGAATTACCACGTTTTTATGTAGAGATGCATTAGTGTTTCAGGGTAACAATTGTTTACCCCAAACCTAACTCTTTACCAGAATCTTTATTGTACAAGGGTTTTTTCAAGTAAATCCATTGGTAAGAAACATAATTTTGAGGTTGCTCTTAAAGTCCTACAAGTAAATTAATAGCGAGCGGAGCTCGCTGCAAAGGCCCTTCGGGCCTTTGCGAGCGAAGCTCGCCCTTATGGTAACGCGTATACACTTACTTTATTGAGAAAATATGCTGAATCAAAGAATGAGAATCTACTACTATGCTTTCAAAAATTTTCGTCCCCTCGCAGACAGAGTTACTGCGGAGATGCTGAATATTGCCATTTAATTTTTTTTTCAACTCCGAGTATACGTATATGTTATACTCAATTTTTGTTTACACGTTAAATTTATTGACATAATTTTTCGTAAAGCAGATTACGAAATAGCATCGACAACTCGGCGTAACTGCGGAATCTTTTTAGGAAAGCCGACCTCTCCGTTTGAGTATTTTGTTTACTGTGCTTCTATGCATCATTGACGTCATCACGCCAAATTCTTAATGTCACATTGACGTTGTAAGATTTTCCTTTAATGGACGTATTTCGCCAACTCGCAAACAAGGTCATAGGCGGCACCAACTCGCAAACAAGGTCATAGGCGGCACAGACTTGTAGATTTCAAAGTGAAGAAAAGCGGAACTGAAATCGGACGCATGCGTAGGAGATTGGTATTTTGCTTGACATAAACGCTTCTAAAAAGGTCAATATTCCCAGTCTTCGTGAAAACTCACTAGCCCGACCGCCCTGGCTACCAAATATTTCTTCGGGCTACCAAAATTTGATGCTGAACTAGCCAGACTGGCTAGTGACTTTTAATGAAATGCAGTGTTCTCATTAAGTGCCGACGTCTGGTGATTTCTCATCTTATACTTAGGGTAAAATCACCGCCTTCTTTCCGTAAAATGTACACCTTACGTCTCAACTTTTATCGCTGGTTAATTATGAAATGTTTATTTTATTGAACATGTTTAAAATGAAATATTATAATGTTTTCTTATAAAATCTGTTCATTAAAATATTTTTCTAAGATATAAGATAAATATTTCCGTAACAACAGTGAATTGTTTTCTGCGCGGCGTGACAGGTTATTTTACGGTACCAGCTAATATACGAGTATAACATGTTTAATTAAATATCATACAATAATAATGAACACTGAACATGCTGAAATGAAGAAATTCTTACGAAATTATTATAACTATTGGCCAAGCGCCACAAGCAACTTCCGGCCTTTAAGCGTGTATGATTCAAATTAGTTCTTATATTTTTCTTTCTCGGTCCATTTTCTGCAAGCAAAAAGCGTATGTGAAATTATATTTATACAAACAAGATCATGCATTTATTGTAAAATTAAGTCTATTGATAATGACGTAGCTGACATCCGCCAGAGAAATGATTGGGTTGTGGTTTAACTTCATTCGATTTTTATGCATACTCTATATGTGTGAATTTTTGCCTATTCAATGGACATACGAACTGTAGCTGAGGAAATAATGGGTCTTTATAGCGTTTTAATTTTTCTTCAATGGCTAGTGAAATTTTTGGGTGGCTAGTAGATTTTGGCACTCAACTAGCCTGGCTGGCTAGTGATCAAAAAAAGTTTTCATGAAGACTGTATTCCGGCTAAAGTATTCCCACGGACGATTTTGTGTTCAATCCGAATGGCTTCACATTATTAAGTTTCTCAATCCAGAACACTTCTCGGATTTTACGATAGTATTTTGAGGCATCCAAACATTTCTCCAAAATTATAAGTTTGATGTCCGATATTTTGGTTTTCTTTATTGAAATGTTATGAAAAAGGCTTTGGACGATTGTATCTGACATTGGCGAGATGGTCTTTTTTTTTTCTTTTTGGCAATATGCAATGAGTTATTTATTTTCATTTAACCGTTTTATTACACCTGTCTCAGACTCAGGTGTTCAAATTATGCACTACCATAGAAGCTTACACTAAGGCAATTCTTGACACAATGTGCTGTAAAACATTGCAATGAAAGGTGAAAACTACCATCATGCTATCTGAAATCAATCAATACTGTATTTTCAGTACTCGTAAAAAGACTGGTTGTAGGAATTACCGAAAAGACAGCACTTACCGAAAAGACAGTGATATTTACCGAAAAGACAGATATATTTACTGAAAAGACCATTGGAATTAAGAACAAATTATTCTATAATTCATTTTATGTCAACAAAATATGATATTCATTCAAAATTCATAATTAAACTGCAACTTAACTACAGATACAACTGCATGTACATGTACCACAAAAAATTACCAAATACATATATTTCGTATTTGTTGTAATGAAATATGCACTTTATATAATTGATCAGTTATTCACACTCTACTTCATGATAATTATGACTTTTGCTACAACATTCATATCAATTTATCATTATTGAAGTAAGTTTTACATTCTCTATCAGAGGAAACTATGACTAAATCAAACCTTAAATCAAATAGCTTTTTTGGTTTTGATAATACGTTTAATGGTATAAGCACATTTTCAATAATAAAATGTGTTTAGTTTTAAAATTTAGGTGTCTTTTCGGTACAATTTGGGGTCTTTTCGGTAAATATCACTGTCTTTTCGGTAAAAGCTGTCTTTTCGGTAATTCCTACTACCCTAAAAAGACAACGGTGTGAATGATCTCCGAGTCCGATCAGACAGAGAATCTCTCGGACTAAAATCAAATCGTGCAAACGGTAGAAAATTAAAATTACCAAAACAGATGTCCACACATACTAACAACTGCATCTCTAGCTGTGTCGAGGCAAATGTTACACTCAAAAAATGCATTCCCGTCCGTTGAAACTTCACTACCCCCTGTCGCTCCCTCCGTGGGGCCTGGGGACGTGGGTGTGTCACTACTCATGATAATTTATCCTCAATTATCTAATTTTACGTATTCCTTCCACTTCTGCTTGATGTAAAACGATGTTCTAAATCACTTCTACCTCATGGTTTCTCTGAATATTGTTTTTATGTCAAGAAGATGATGAAAATGTGTGTTTGTTATGAACGGAAGTTTAGATGGACCATTCAGCATACGCATGCGTAGAACATGTCAATCGAAATCTCCTTTCCGCAACACTTAGTTCTTGCAAAAGCGATCTCGCAAGCGTTGGTCCAACTCCAAGCGCAGATCCAAGGGGGGGGGGGGGGGGTTGGTAAGTCGGTATCCAACCCCAAATACCCCAAGCCAGTTTCGACGGACGCCATTTTCCCCCCGATCAAATATATGTCCACACACAATCCGATTGATATCTAACGCATCCTCGACTGAAAACCAACAGCAGATGACGGAAAATAAACTCAGAAAGTTTATTAACAAGAAGACAGATCCCCCATCGGGAAAATTAGTGAAACAACCAGTCATTCTGACAGACAGCAAAGGAAAATATCATGAAAATTTTTCGACCACAAACATCATATGGCTAAGTAAAAGCGGAGCAAAAATAGAAGACAGCACAAGTTAATCTGGTTAAGAAGAAACATAGCTAACAAGATCATACAACACGGAGACATCTGGCTTTTTGTATGGCTGGGCACTTGTAATCTGACATCCAAAAACAAGAAATATATCGCCCTAAGAAACGAAAACGATTATGAAGAAGTAGAAAAAATCACCAGAAAATATGAAGAAATAATAGAAATAGTAAACAAATACCCAGGTTCAAAGGTCACCATACTAGAAACGCCTGTATACTCAATCAGCAAATGGAACGAAAGTAGAGATCACAAAAACCCAGAAACATTCCACGAACAAGACAAAAAACTGGCAGACCAGATATACAAACTAAATGGCAAAGTGAGAGAAATTAACTACAAACTAGGAGCACACTCATTGTCAGAATTTTCTTCCGACATCCAAACTAACAAGAAACATCGCTGCGGCAGCAGTCGATTACCTAAAACAGAGAAGAGCTACAACTTCAAATTGTACAAAGACGGCATACACCCAGGGGAATTGCTATCCAAAGCCTGGCTAAAGAAAATAGTGGAACAAAGTAAGAAAGACTGCTGGGAAGACCCAATTAAAACCAAAACCAACTAGAGACGCACTGAGTAGGTAGGTCGGTGTGGGGTTTTCCACGCTATACTTACAACCATGCTCACACTGTGTCTCCTCGTTTTATTGCATGTCATTTCCAGCAACTACAACACCCAGAAAACATGGTACCACCAACAACAAACAGCCAACCTCCTAAACATCAATATGAAAAGTTCTGGAAGGTCGCCAATTTCCTTACCATCGAAAACTTTAAAACATACGAACATATTCATAATTACCATCATATTGGCAGGAGACGTTGAACCAAATCCGGGACCAAGAAATACAAGCATATACCCCTGTGGATTAATATGTGAACATCCAGTAACATGGAACTGCAAAGGAGTCTGCTGTGACAACTGTAATGTTTGGCATCATAACTCATGTATCGAGCTCTGTACCGAAGACTACGAACTCCTTGAGAGACCCATTGACGTACAATGGCTATGTTGTAAATGTGAGAGCATAAATGTTGACAGCTTCACATTCAGGAGCTACGAACTAGAAACATCAAACATATATGAACGAATATCGGACCCTAACATCAGCCTCGAATCTTGTAACTCTGTATTCAACCCGATAAAAGCAAGTAGCCCACTGTCAAACCACTCGACATCAAGAAGGCAACATAGCGAAAAAAGTAGAACCTCAACAAGATCACAACTAAACAGTAACCCATACAACATACCACCAAAAAGGAATTTACGAGTTATGACTATAAACTGCAGAAGTATAAGGGACAAAAAAGCAGAATTTGAAACAGCACTACACTACTTAAAACCAGACGTAGTATGTGGAACCGAATCATGGCTCAAAGGAATAAAACCAGGAAAACAACCAGAAAAAGACGCTATAAAATCAAGCGAAAATTTTCCATCTAACTACAATGTGTACAGAAATGATAGGGGAACACTAGGAGGAGGAGTCTTCGTCTTGGTTGAAAAGTCAATAACATCAGTAGAACAGACACAATTCATAACAGAAGGAGAAGTAGAATGGCTTAAAATCAAGCTGAAAAACAACAAAGACTTGTTAATTGGATCATGTTATATACCTCACAGAAAACAACAACACCTAGAACAACTTAAGATATCGTTGGAAAAAATAGAAACACATAAAGTAGAGAACATTATCTTAACGGGAGACTTCAACTGCCCGAACATAAACTGGGACATAGCAACAGCCTCAAATCCGGACAAAGAAATACAACAGGGACTCGTAGATGTAACATCTAATAACAATCTAACACAGATTCACAGAGAAGAAACAAGAGAAGGCAACCTACTAGACCTGGTCTTTGTGTCAAACCCAACCTTGATCAAATCATCGGTCAATGTGCCAGGGATATCAGATTACGATATAGTCATCACAGACTTAGAAACAAAACTCCATTATCAAACAACACCGCCGAGAAAATGTTATTTATACAACAAAGCAAACTGGACAGAAATACATAAGGATTTAGGAAAACTACACAAAACAATAGAGGAATCAAACAATCAGGAGAAAGATATAGACAACCTTTGGACAACATTCAAAAGTAAGCTTTTTGAAACCATGGATCGGAACATACCCAACAAACAACTGAGATCTAAAAATAACAGTACCATGGGTAAGAAGGAAAGAAAAGAAAATGCTGAAGAAAAAACAACGGCTATACCAACAGGCTAAAATGACGAAAAACTGGAAAAATTACAAATCATTTCAAAGAGACTGTAAACGTCATTAAGGAGAACAGAATGGGAATATGTTAACAGCAACATCATGAAGGGACTAGAAAACAACAATGCTAAGCCTTTCTGGAGGTATGTAAAGTCCAAAAGACAAGATTCGTGCGGAATTGCACCACTGAAGAAAGGCAACAACCTAATAAACGAAAGCAGAGGGAAAGCGGAACTACTCTTAAACCAATTCAAGTCTGTGTTTACCAAAACAACCGACACAAACTTGCAACCAACAAGAATCCAGTCAAAGAACGTCATCAAACCGATAAAAATCAACGAAAAAGGTCTAGAAAAATTGCTATAGGAAATAAATACAACAAAATCATCAGGACCAGATAACATCCCGAACAGTATATTAAAAGAATGTGCAGCACAACTGGCACCTATCATGAAAATAATATTCCAAAAATCCCTAGATACAGGAACATTACCAAAGGACTGGAGGGATGCTAACATATCAAGCATCTTTAAAAAAGGAGACAAGCACCTACCAGAAAACTACAGGCCTGTATCGCTCACTTCTGTCACATGTAAAATACTAGAACATATAATCTGCAGGAACATTATGAAACATCTGGAAACTAACAAGATATTAACAAACCTAAACCACGGCTTTAGAACAGGCTATTCCTGCGAAACTCAGCTTATAACAACATTAAATGACTTCTTGAAAGAACACGACAAAGGAAATCAAGTCGATGTTGCAAACCTAGACTTCTCCAAAGCTTTCGATCGACACTGTTCCCCACAACAAATTACTACATAAATTACATCAATACGGGATTCAAGGAAATATTCATATTTGGCTTACCAACTTTCTAACAAAGAGGACAATGAGAACAGTCGTAGAAGGAATCTCGTCAGAAGAAACAACTGTAGACTCCGGGGTCCCTCAAGGAACGGTACTCGGACCGATAATGTTTTTGTGCCATATAAACGATCTCCCGGCCTGTGTCAGCTCGTCCGTCCGACTATTTGCTGATGACTGCTTGTTATACAGAACGATAAGAAACACTCAAGATCACGAAACACTACAAAAGGACCTTAACAACTTAGAAAACTGGGCAAATAAATGGGGAATGAAGTTTAATGCCAAAAAATGCTACATCCTTTCGATCAACAAGAAAACATCAAAATTCTACCAACTGAACCAACACATACTGCAGGAAGAACAAGACAACCCCCATCTAGGCCTCCAGATCTCTACGACCTAAAATGGAACACACACATCAACAACGTGTGGCTGTGCAAAAAAGCCAGCTCAACCTTAGGCTTCATTCGCAGAAATCTAAGAAATGTTCCACAAAACTGCAGAAAGAC
Source organism: Pinctada imbricata (assembly GCA_033119305.1). Lineage (NCBI taxonomy): Eukaryota > Metazoa > Mollusca > Bivalvia > Pterioida > Pteriidae > Pinctada > Pinctada imbricata. The sequence continues at coordinate 18,417,312 of VSWD01000006.1, forward strand.
CGCCTATATCTCCTTAGTAAGATCAATCATGGAGTACGGTGCAACAATCTGGAATCCGTATCTAAAAGGAGATATAGATAATCTGGAGAAAATACAAAACAGAGCCATCAGATTCATCAAAAAGGACTATAAAAGTAGGGAAAGTGGATGCATAACAAAGATGAGGGAAGAACTAAAGCTGGAAATATTAGAAGCAAGACGGCTCAGCCTACGCCTGATCCTGATGTATAAGATAGTGGAGGGGTTGGTGCCGGCTTTACCGACTGATAAATTTGTAAAATTTCAAAAATCTAAACGCCAAATAAAATCCACCAAATTCCGAGATTGCGAAACGACAAACCTAGTAGAAAAACGCGTCTGCAATAACACCAAAAGTCTTATAATACCGGACAGTCGAACACCTCAATACAAGAACAGCTTTCTAGTCAGCACAACTGTCCATTGGAATCATCTATAAGAAGACGTCGTGCATGCAAAGTCTGCAGAAGCATTCAAAACTGCTCTCGCAGACCGTCGCGACTAAAAACTAGCGACTCTCTCTACCGTTGCGTAAAAACCAGAATTGGGTTCTGCAACGTACCAGATACAGATACAGATACTAGATATATATTTAATAAGATTAAGTCTCAATTCCCCTTTTGGTTGTCATAATATTTGAAAAATATATATCATGGATAATTTTTGATTTGTAATTTGCCGTCAGCATTTCAAAAATTTTCTCTGTATTGCTACCGCTCGCCAGAAGAATTTATTACATACATGTACGTTATTTTCAAATGATATTGCGCTATTCTATATACAACGCATATACAAGTACACTACACCTAGGTTAATAAGAAAACGAAAAGAAACTGATATTTGTTAAAGACACGAATAGTGGATTTAATTCCAATTCTCGGAAACAAAGTTCGCTGGCTCCCTGTCGCTCGCCATTTGTTGTAAACTGACAATCAATAATCAAGTACTATGATGTGAAAATTCAAGATTGAAAGCTTTTTGCTCGCCATTGCTCTCCAGTTACTTGTTCTATTATAAACAGAACTAACAAAGCTTGCGTTTGCGTACCTTTATTTATTTATTTATTTATTTATTTATTTATTTATTATTATTTTTATTTATTTTTTTTTTTGCTTTTCAAAAAATTCGTACTTTAGGACCCCCTGAAAAAAAATCCTGGATCCGCCCATGAACTCTAAACCAATCTATTTCTGATCCGATATTTACGGGAGCGTATAAGTGACAAATTCTTTTTTTTTCCCGACTTTTAATCTTGAAAGAAGCTGTAACGATAAAACTACAATCTGCCCTGAAAAGTGGAAATTTCGAAATGGGAAATGTGAATAAATTTTTCAGTAGAAATACATGTATCTTTTTTTTAAAGAATCTGACATAAAAGCGGTTAGATAGATAAAAATTGGTCATTTCTTGTTATGCAATGGAACAATCTGTTCTGGGTGGATTCCGATGAAATATACTACATACAAGAATGAAATAAACGATATAAAGATGTCTATTTCTTTACAGTATGTATGTAGCGCCTGTCCAGAAGCTTACAATGTGGCTGTTTAGTACAAAATATAACGGTCTTCAGTCTCAGGATTGCGTATTTTACCGATTACATTGACATACTGGTTTCGAAGTGTTATTATTTTCTTTTTCATTTTTGAAATAAGAAGGGAATTAAACATAAAACACTTAGAATTTATGTAAAAAATGCATATTTTTGTGTATATTTTCGTTCGCTATTTGACGTTTTCAGACATTGGACATTACCCCCATCCTTATTCAAGCCGTAATTATCAAATCTTACATCAATTTTTTTAATATTTCTCTCCCGAACAACCTTTTCCTTCAAAGGAAGGAAAGCGCACGAGAAATAATCGAATGATTTCAGGGATAAATCAAGCCCTTATCGTTACATCTCCGTTCAAACTTTAATCTTGGAATTTTCATCTTAAAATTTTATAATCTTGGAATTTCCAACTTTAATATTGAAATTTCCAACTTTTACCTTGGAATTTTCACTCTAAAGTTATAATTTCTAACTCAAATCTCGAAATTTCCAACAATAATCTTGGAATTCCCATCTTTAATCTTGGAATTTGGAATTTCCACACTTTAAAGTTGGAATTTCCAACATTAATCTTGGAACTTCCAACTTTAATCTTGGAATTTCCACTTTAAAGTCGGAAATTACAACTTTAATCTCGGTATTTCCAATTTAAATCTTGGAATTTCCGACTTTAATCTTGGAATTTTCGACTTCAATCTTGGAATTTTCAACTTTAAGGTGGCTCCACAGAGTATCCATATATAGTCTTTTCGGAGGCTCTCTTACCGAGGATATTGACGTCATTATGATTATGACGTCATGATAACGCGCCAAATAAATATTGTGAACTCGCCGATGAATAGTGTCCACAGCGCTCGGAATTTTCGGCGTTCAAACTCTTCATTCTCGCTTATTTCAGAACGGATTTCAGCAAGTTTGGTATCGATGAAACCAAAAAAAATATCGTCTACAATCTGATAGTAATTAATTTTAGCTATATTTATCGTTTAATCTATATACGTACAAAAATATCCGTGAATGAGACCCCTGTCTATCGCTGTAAAAGTTTCCTTTTTATAACGTCATCATCGGAAATTCAACAACTCGTAACTTTGAAATAAAATCGAATAGGGGAATATTGGTTTATCTATCTAACAGGCTATTTCTAGCAGTTTTTTAGCGATATAATGGATCAGATATTTAAAGTATTGTATCTCTGATTATCAATAATCAGAAGAATTTTTCTGCAATTTTGTCATCTTTCCTACTTTGCAGCGAAATGTTATCGAACTAAGTTTCTTTATTTGAAAACTTAAAGCGAACGAATTTTAGTATCAATCCTGCTTTGTTCAAAGATGTATCCATTATGCAGATAACTAAACGCAATATCGAGAACGAGCGAGGTGAATGACGTCCATAAAAATAAGTTTTCGTTTACTTTTTCCCTTCTCTCAGATTCATGCTGCCGTATATACATCTCTGATTTTGTTAAATTTTACACACTATTTTAAAGATACGGTGTCCCTGAAAGTAAATTATCTTTACAAAATTTTATAATGCTAAATCTTTCTTTTCATATGAAAGTATACATTCTCATTTGTATAAATATAAATTTTCAGGCGAATCTAACTCATACTTTCGTAGTTATAGCCGTTTAAAAACGTAAATTTCAATTTGGGGTGCGCAGCTTTAATTCATTTCACTAGCGCCACCTACAATGTTTTGCGTTATATGGAGATGAAATTTTACAAATTCGGCAATATTATGGTCGTTACTGCATATTTTTCAAATAAAACTTTGTATAGCTCCTATTTTCCTATATCTAGACCCTTAGGAATAAATTTTACGTTTTCAATAGAATTTATTTTTAGGGACACCGTATCTTCAAAATATTTTCAGCCAAAGAGAAAACCTTTTCTATAGGGGAAATTTCTCTGACAGGAGGGGAAAAATATAAATTCCAGGGAGGGGGAATGGGGCCGAATATCGCCGAATTCGTTTGAAAAAAAAAACACCGGAAAAAGAATAAGGGCGTCCTATTTGGAATTTGAGCAAATAAAAGAAAACAAATCCAAGCCTCTTAGTTGTTTATAAATGAGATAGAGAACTCTCTCTCTCTCTCTCTCTCTCTCTCTCTCTCTCTCTCTCTCTCTCTCTCTCTCTCTCTCTCTCTCTCTCTCAACTTCATGTGAAGCCCCTCTCAGGAAATATTTTTTACGCTCACATTCATTGCACTTTGCATTTCCCTGCGTAATAAATTAGACTGTCCTCGAAGCTTGTTTTGATTTTTTTCTATGTTAATGGTATTTCTAGATGTTGCAATATGAGCTATATGTTGTTAATATAAATATCCTTCAATGCCCTCAATCCTCCTAGTATCGTAAGTCTATATGTGCACACTGTAATTGAGTTTCTAGATACGCTCCAAAATCTGACTTTAACATATAGCCTGATCTTTTAAAATTTCTTATTCATAAAAGTCAGAGAAAATTATTTCTTCCCTGTCCCGAAACGTATACGAAACAGCGCCTAGCCCCCCCCCATTTATAAGTCGGTACCTGATTATTTGTCACGACCTACTTTGAGAAAAACTGACGGCCTTCTTTCTTAGTAAAGGGACTCTGATTAATCGCAAAATCTCTTTCAGAATCGCCCCCTTCTTAAAAGATTATTGAGAACTCTGCCCATGCCTCACCAAAATAAAAATAAATATCAGGATGAGAGTGCATTAGTTCTTAATTCTGAGTCTTTCTCCCTCTAGATTCGCGCTTTTTACTCTCTCTTTTCCTAAATTTCTTTGAGGGGGGGGGGGGGGGGTGGCATTCTGTTTTTAGACATATCAAGAATCTCGTATGTATGGACACACACTATGAAAGCTTTGTAAGGTTTCCGTTAAGGCCATTTCCGTCCAGAATTCCTACAAATTCCTGTAGTCATACGCTGATTTATACTTACCTCTGACGTCACTATAACGTCGAATGAATATGGATTGCAACGTAGAAATTAGGGGGGAGGGGTTACATAAATAGTCATAACTTCCGTTTGCTAGGTTCGATTTTGTTCATATTGCATAGAAGTACTTCAAATGCAATAGTTAATCATTTGATATTTGTTTCAAGAAAATTAAACGATAGAATTTCATGCAATAGGCATATAACGTCAAAAAATGACGATCGAAACACGAGTTTTTAACCTCCTAAATGATCTTAAACTTGTAATAAATCCTCCATTTTCTTAGTTTATTTCAATATCTTTGTTTAAAGATGAAAAAATAGTTTGAATATAAAATTAAATCATAAAAACATTAATAAATTCAGTAAAATATTTTAAAAATCAGCATACTTTCTTCAAATTGGCAACGTTGGCAAAAATAGAAGAGAAACCCCAAAACCGCCAAAATTCAAAGCGTCATGAAAACAGTTACGTAGGTTCGATTTTGTTCATACTTTGCAAAATTTAATCTTGTATACCAATTATGAAATTCTGAGAGTTTCAGAAAAATTAAACGAGAGGATCTTTTTGGGGGGTAGGTGTGTGGAGCCACCTTAAAGTCAGAATTTTCAACTTTAAAGTCAAAATTTCCAACTTTAATCTTTGAATTTCCAACATTAATCTTGGAATTTCAAACTTTAATCTTGGAATTTCCAACTTTAAAGTCGAAACTTCCAACTTTAATCTTGGAATTGCCAACTTTAAAGTCGAAACTTCCAAATGTAATCTTGGAATTGCCAACTTTAATCTTTGTATTTCCGACTTTAATCTTGAAAGTTCAAAATTTAAAGTCGGAATTCCCAATTTCAATCTCGGAATTTCCAACTTTAATCTTGGAATTTCCAACTTTAATCTTGGAATTTCCGACTCTAAATAAAAACTGATATGCAATGGGTAATGAAGGAAATTATCCCTTAACTAATTGATTATTTTAAAAGGATTCCGACTATACCTTTCAATTCAAAGTTCCAAAACGTTTTGGAATTATAGATTTTTGATAATTTAACATAAAAAACTAAAATATCAAACTTTTTTTGATTTTCTAAACTGAAATTTCAAAAATCTTAACTATAAAAACGATTTGAACTTAACATTTTTAAGACGAAAACCGTCCGACGTCAACTTGCGCGAACTGGCGAATAAGGTTAGCAAAATTCGTATCCATCAGCATATCAACGTTTTACATCGTTGTTGATTTCGTATGGATTCGATAGTAAGCGTTCAAATTCGTTGCCATTAGCTTTATTCGTCGACGAATTTTGAACATGTTTAAAAATTGACGAATAAAAATTACGTCCATCATTCATAATAATCAGTTTCAATGCGTTAACTTTCGGTTCGCTTTCGCTATGTGTTCGTTAACTATCGCAAGCAATTGGATTGTGACCTCTTAGTTTGCATATTCTATACCGTAATTTATATATCAGTTTAAGAAGACGCATCATTTATATCTTCTACTTATGGAAAAAGACTGTTTTCTTGATCCTCAAAACAATCAACCCCCGCACTATGTTTCGTTAGTTCGGGGGGGGGGGGGGTGCGCAGTGATACAACTGCCTCCCAAGACGTAAATAAGTTATATAGCAACCGCCATGATTCAAAAACGAACGATCGTCTCTCTAGATCATTGGAATAAAGACTAGTTTGAGAAAAACGTACATGCATAGTTATTGTTTAGTAAGTAGAAAAGAAATGTTACCCTTGAAATTTTAAGCAAACATCAACAAATTGTATTTTCAGCTACGAGTTTATTCGTGTCTAAGGGAGTCCCCTGTTCTAAAAATAGTGCTATAAATAGACCTCCGTGAAACATTTTGTTGATCGATGTATCAACAAAATTTCTCAGCTAATCAGAATCTTCGTTTCTTGAAAATGATAATGGAAATTAAATGATATAAAATTGATGTCAGAAATTTTACATGAATTTCATGTAAAAAAATTCATGTTAATTTCATGTTCTTGCTCGATTCTCATAAATTTAATGTGAACTTTTATGTAAAGTTCATGGAAATTTCTCATGAATTTTATATGCGGCACAATTGGCTGTATTAATAAAAAAAATTATAGGATGATCAAATGTATGCAGATTTTCCATCGAAAAAGCGACAGAATAAACAATCGCCTTTGATAATTAACTCTGATATTTATATACTTGTGTCACCAGAAGGACACACTGTATGGTACGTATTTGACTAATATATACAGCATAGCTTTTACCATGATTGAACTCTGACTATGACGACAGGACTCCATGACAGGCCCTGTCTTAACCATCTTAGAGAAGACAAGTCTCTGGCGCCTGTGCTCACTTAATGTCGTTCGGACTCCGCGGGTGATGGTATGCACGAACTCGATCCAGTCGGCACATCATGTACGCATTGTTTTTCGTACTCCCTATTTTTAACAATTCTATATCCGCTTACATATTCATGTCTGTGTTATGGAGGTCTTGTTTGTAGAATCATCTTACAGTAAGGAGGCTTTTATATACAACAATCGTATACTCTTCTTCGAGACAACTGCGTAACCGGACAAGCGAGAGGGTTGAGAGCACGTTATCAAAATAACCACACCATTTGCTACTGACTGGAGTGTTAAACGCCTTCAAATTCAATACAGATGAATTTTCAGCATGAACAAGACATGCACGTTTCGGGTACATAACCCTCGTCAGCGATCCTCAATCTAAACAATGTAATACCGTCCAAAAGTGTGAAAGTAATGTCCAGAAATGCACAGAAAGACGTAGCAGGATAAATTGGATATGATGCTATAGGATCCACGTTTTAGAAATTTCAAGAAAGTTTGATAACAGATATTTTCGAATACGTTGAAGAAACAATCAACCGAAATTGATCGAACTTGGCTACCTGCGCTCTAGGGGACTCCGGGTTCACCATGAAAGTTCTATGTCGGCTTTGATTGTCCAATGTTCTTATTTGTGTATGTGTCGTCTTGTGTTTGGTGTTGAAATTAGTAGAGCGACCAATTTAAAAAAGAAGCTTAGTTTTCGAGTTTAATCAACACACCTAACACAGGCCTGAATTTGGTCTGAACGTTTTGCTGAATACCCCTGCTTTCAAATAGACCTGTCGTAAAGAATATGCCACGGTCAGATTTTGTTTAAATTGGGTAAAAAGCGATAAAATCGTGAAAAAATTAAAACGAAATATTTATCGTTTATATCCTCGGTATTCCTTTATTTTGTTCTTTTTTGTATAGAAAGTCGTTGCAATCAATGCATTAGATATGTACACATGTTATGTAATTGTTTTGGAGGAAGAATATTTTCTCCTCTCTCTAAAAATTGTAGTTTTATGCAAATTTCTGTGAAATATGAAGAATCCGTGTTAATATTTTCTCTCAAGCACAGAAACTAAATTTATGTCTCGAAACATATAAACAAATATATGTTTATTATTTCTAATGTCTTTTTATTCATCATTTTTCTAAGGGGCCATAAATAAATGTAAAAACCTAAAGCGTATATACTTTTGATTTAAGCTTCATTTCACAAATTAGTTTCCGTAGATGAAGATTCGGTCGACCACGTGTTACAGTTGCTATCAAATCGTACCTATCAACCGGTATACATACATATTTTTGATAAAAGTTAAATGCAGAAAGTGGAATTACATCATACTGTTTAAAAATTAATGAAAAATACTTCTTTTTAATATGTCGTGATAAGACCGTGTATGGAAACCCATTCGTGACAAGATGAAATGAAAATACGTGAATTGAAGAAAAATGAATTAAGTTTATATAGAATTATGAAAAGTTTCTTTTGACGTTTATTTTGGTACCACAGAGATGTGAATATACATGTAAAGTGCAATGGTCAGAGTTTTGGCTCTTCGTTTTCTGTGTTTTAAACATTACGATATGCCTTGGGTAAACGTTGTGCAATTTATCCCATTAAGCATCCGCACTTACTCCTCGTTCAGATTTGTAACTGTTACAAAATCAAGTGGATGCTTTTCAAGATATACTGAGTCAGAAAACCCCTTTGAAATCTCCGTGAGATCCAATGGAAAGTCCTCAAGGGTCACGGGGGGGGGCTTTAATTCATAATGCTGTACATAAGCACAAACACCACATTGTCATATGTAATATTGGTTATTTAATTGGGCAAATCCTACATTAATAAGGACTACATACGTCTACAATACAACAAATAAAAGGCTATATCACGAACAGGAACCGTCTGTTGACAACGAAAATTCGCCGCAACAGGAGCCTGGAATGTTGGCGCGTCAATGGCCGTATTTCCCAAAAAGCTCCGAATTAAGAAATAAAATTGAAAAAGTGTGAAATGTATGACCCAAATTATAGTCGGTGAAATGTGTCCAATGAGTTAAAGAAGATCCTGACGATAATCTCAACAGCACTCACAATAGAGCGCAAAATTAAACATCGACGGACCCTTAGCAAGCTAGAGGTGGGACCAGGTGCCCGGGAGGAGTAAGCATCCCCTGTTGGCTAGCCGCACCCGCCGTCGATGTTTATGAAGCATGAAGAAATTATTCCAACAGCAAAGCATCGATCTTCAACGATGGATATTAAAGAGTCCAAGATGCGATACAACATAGTAAAATCTAACTTTTATAACGACGAGACTGATATGTTGACAACTCAGCGTGAGACCTCAGAGAATAGAGCACCCTTTATTGTGTGGTCATTTCTATTCTAATATTGCTAAAGATTTGCCTCTCGGTTGGTAGTTTTATGTGAGCGTCTTTAATTCTTTTAAATGTGGTTGTTTGATGTTCACTATTTGTTTGTATCTTCTCCGTTTCATTTATATAGAAACAATTGCAGAGAAATTAAAAAAAAAATTGTCCATTATAGACAAGGATAAAGCATGAAAAAAATAAACAGACAGTAAAAAAACAAACTCAACAAAAATATACAATATCGTATAATGGCCATCAACGATCAACCAATCAGAAACTTCAGAACCAAAACTAGAAATCAGAGGCTATCCCCAATTATCATTAATTGTCGTTGCAAACTAACCTGACCGGGCGGAGCTAATTCAATCAAGCAATTGAGACGAATTGATACAATTTTAGGGTAGATAGATTATGAATTGCACATCGTAATTAGAGTAAATACTCATTACCTGTAATTTTATATGGCTTTTATCACCTGGTCAGAAGTAAACTTTTCTGATGACCAGGTGAAAATAAGCTCCGCCCGGTCATGTCAATTTGCTACGACAATACCTGTAGAACGATGCCTTTACGCTACGTTTTAGCGACAACTGTTGTCACAAGGTCAAACAGAGAAAGAACATGCCATGATTGCCTTGAATGTGATGGGGTCGTATAGGCAGCTGCGCTACTTACTTGTGGAACTTAAATGCATTGCATAATTCCATGTTTTGTTGATCATAAAATCTTTGTTATACTTAATTATTTCTAAAATTCGGCTGACAAAATGCGTCCATATCACAATGTTTGAAATTACCAGAACATGATTAGTACAGAGAAAAAAATACTTTTCAAAATTATTGATGTAAATTTGTCGTCTTCTTTAAAATAAAGCGATACTTTTCATTCATTTTTATATGTTAAAGCTTAATTTAGCCGTAATTATTTAGTTTTACTCCGTATTATCGAGAAAACATCTCCTAGTTTATATTGCAGTGAATCGCTTATAACAAAGTTGGTGTAGGGGCACTTTATTTGCCTGGTACTCCTAAGTTTTTCAATCGATCTCTATCAAACTTTCCTTAAAACACATTCACATATCAAGATATCGTTACTGCATGTTAATTTGTATCTTCGAATTAACATTCTCAATATTGAAGTGAAAGTATTGAAAATTTAAATCTTACCAATTTATCTTAGAATTTGTGCTCATTCATCCATGAAGTTGACATTAGAAAAATCAATTTGATCCAAAAATTTTCTTTTGACTTCAATTAGCATATTGACATTGATTTCGGTCAGTTTGACTTTTCATTTATTATAGGATGATAATTTTTGTTAAAATATCTATGATTTTGAATCTTACTAATTTTCCGCTTTTCTCTGAATTTACAGTAATTCTGACCATGCGAATTTCTTACGACAGGTCAAATATGATGTCCCATGTTATATTCTTTCGTTTGATATAAAAATTAGCCCTGTGTTAGGTGGGTTGATTAAAATTTCAAATTTAGCGACTTGGTTGCTCTACTAAATGTTCCATGTCCATAGTTGCTTATCTACATAATTGGGATGTTCGATTCTTATTGTTGGTGTTGCGAACGAATCTTGTTGTAAATCCCTTTCTTCATCTTATACAGATAGTGCGACTACCAATATTCTTAACATTATTATTTTAAATACATTGCACAGTATGTATTAACGTATTTTTGTTTGTTGTTTGTTCTAAACACAATTTTGTTGAAAACTCATTTAGATGTCGATGTATTATTATAAAGTGCCTTTAAATTTTATACCATTCTGCTCTGTAAAATTGACGGAAAAGTTTCCGTAGCAAACATGGCAAACGTTGATCAAATTCCGAGTCAAATCACATCGTTTGTCCTTTTGAATACGACGAAAATCAATGAATGAAGATATCACAAAAATTAGGGAGGGTGTTTAATCGACAAGACGCAACTATACGCAAGCTTAATGAGGAAAATAAGTGTACCATTTGCCATAAGTATATCCTCTGACACCAGTGTATCCTCTGACATCAGTAAATCCTCTGACACTAGTATATCTTCTGACACCAGCCTATCCTCTATCCTCTGACACCAGTCTTTCCTCTGACAGCAGTCTATCCTCTGACAACAGTCTATCATCTGACATCAGTCAATTCTCTTACACCAGTCTATCCTCTGACATCCTCTGACATCCTCTGACAACAGTCTATATACTCTGAAATAGTCTACACTCTGACACAAGTTTATTCTCTGACACCAGTCTTTTCTCTGACACGAATATATCTGATGATACCAGTCTGTCGTATGACACAGCCCATCCTTTGACACCAGTCTGCACTCCGACACCAGTCTATCTTCTGAGTCCTGACATTAGTCTATCCTCTAAAATCAGACTATCCTCTGACACAAGTCTATCCTTTTATTCTAGTCTTTCATCTAGTACCCTTGTAACACCATTCTATCCTCTAACATAAATAAATCCTCTGACCCCATGCAGCCATCCATCTATCATAAGTCTTCACTTTAACACCGATCGATTTTCCTATACAAATGTATTCTCTTATACTAGTCTATCTTCTCACAATAGTCTTCCATATGACACCAGTCTGCCCTATGAAACAAGTCAGACTATCTTCTGATTACAGTCTTCCCTCTGACATAATTACATCATTTGACGCCTATCTATTCTCTGACAGAAGTCTTCCCTCTGACATCAGTCTTTCCTCTGAAATTAGTCTTTCCTCTGAAAGTAGTCTTCGAACCTTCTGACAGCACTCATTCCTCTGACAAATGTGTATCCTCGTTCAACAGTTTATCTTCTCAACTTTCCCCTCTGCCACCTGTAATACCCTGACACCATTATGCCGTTTTGAACACTCCTCTGTAACCAGTGTATACAGTATTACTGACACAACTTTATCATCGGACAGCAGTTTATCCTCTGAACTCAGGCTACTAGTATCATCTTACAACAGTATACCTTTTGAAACCAGATTACCATCTGGCAACGTCCTTTCCTCTGACACCAATGTTATACATTGTGACAATATGGTAGGGAGGTATGAAGATATCAGTCTACCAACTCAGAAAATCACCAGTAGAAATTATTTATTTTTGATTCAAATGATTGCGTAATAATTGCGCATTCAACAAAGGCTCCATTGTCGCATTCACAGCTCGACGCAAAACATAGAAATGTCCTTACACGGAATTACAGAGTACACAAGCTTAGACTGTATTCTGTAGCGGAAAAGAAAGCCCTTGATTCAGATGTACAAAAGAAAGTTTTCCCCTCTCGATCGAAACATCATTAAACGGATTTGGAAAATCGATCATAAACTTTGTTTTGAGGACTGATGAACATGGAAAAACATATCTTTATCAAGAAGTACAAAATCTTTAATAAAAAAAAATCATCTAAACAAGGGCAACTAAAACCAGAATAAAACCAGGACTAAGGCGAAGGAACAGAAATGAAAAACCTACCATATGAAGAGAAGTGAACTCCCTGTGATGGAGTGAGATCAGGTGCCCAGGAAGAGTGAGCATCTCCTGCTTGCATGCCACTTCATTTCGGTAGAAAGGTCACAATCGGTAACAATCGTGGTGTACACATTCCCTGAACCCTTAAATAACACTAAATAACAGGAAAATTCCACTCTTATGTTTGCAGTTTAAAGATACAAAACTGGAGACAAAAATGCACCTTTCCTTATTCATCAGCATTCTAGCATGAGTCAGAAATGAAGTACAATGTCCCAGATGTTCAGATGCATCCATTTTTTTTTCTTAAAGGGATCTACTCAGAAATACACGGATCTGAAATTGCGAGGAAGTGTGTTGATTGATACACTAAATTTGTGGAACACACCCTGAATAAATATAAAATCAAACAAAAAATTAAAAGACGTTGGGCAAAGAAAGAGGATGTACAGCTCGACACCCTTTCCGAATGGATAAAATGCATCAGAGGGTTAGTACTTTTATCTAGAACTTACCGATTAAGATCAATTGTGAACATCGGATTCGAGTTTATCTTTAAAGACCCTGATGTAATCACAGAGGTTACCTACCTCTTAGAACATCTCCAACAACACATAGTTGTAGCACCAACAGCAACCTCCCAAAACACCCATTGTAAAACACAAAGAAGACACGCACAGGAAGAGACGCAGTAGTACAAGGAACGTCAAATCACTGAAAACATAAAACACAAATGACTACACATAAACCAATTATGTCATCACACCAGCAGACAAAACCTCAAATAATTACACATTTACTTGCAAAAAGTACTATTTCGACAGCCTTAAGTTAGAGAGATTTGTCTAAATTCGACTCCTGGAAATCCCACTTACACCCGAATAAACCTTTCTGCCTCTGAAATAATAGATAATCACAAATCAGCTCCTGTTTCCTTTGGCTTCGATACTAACAATTTAGATTTATATTTACCATACTTATACTACATACCTAAAACGCATAAGAATCCGCACAAACAACTTTTCATCGCTGGTTTTTCAAATTCTGTATTCTACCAGATCTGTATCGATCTTACTCACCAAAGTGTTATCTGAAATCAAACTGGGCTCCAAAAATATTGTTCGACAGTATGTTCTCGCAGTGGTATCAACCAGATGTGAATTTTACAGAATTCGAAGGAACTTTAAGAACATCTGAAATCCATTCATTTTAGTAGAGTCCATTTGATCAAAGTCTTTGATTTTTCGACACTTTACAATACTAGAGAGATTGAAATCTCCTACGTGTAACTTGTACTGGTACGTCTAGTTTACAAGTTGAATTACGCGTAAAGGTTGTTGAGATTTCTTTTAAAGACAACTACGCGTACTTGTTAAATCTAAGTGAACTTGAGTTGACTTTTGGACAGTAAAAATTCAAGAGGAATATTAATTTCAGTTAAATCTATTATAATATTGAAATAGAAACTTGAAATAATTTTGAATTGAATGCCATACTTTTTATTCTATTTGATAGATTAAAGGGGATGAAATATCTTGAAGTAAAGACCTACGTGTATCTCGCACTTTACACGTTCACTGGCGATGTGTAACTTGTAAAGCAAATGACGTAAAACGCAATGAATGGTGACGTCACAATAGCCGACCAGAAGACAAGTACGCGTACAAGTTACTTGTAGGAAATCTCAACCTCTAGTTGTTAACTACGACAAAATCTTTTTGTAAAAGAAAAGTCCGATAATGAAAATAAGTACACTAATTAGATAGTATTCAGATGTCAAACTTTCTGATCGACAACATTTTTGTGGTGTTTGGAGGAAAGGTCTTCCAGCAAATCGTCGGAATTCCAATGGGGACCAATTGTGCCCCACTCCTTGCCGACATTTCCCTTCACTCGTACGAAGCTGAATTCATTCAATGGTTGGTCTCTGAAGGGAAACGATACTTAGCTTCTGACTTCAACTTCACTTACAGATACGTAGACGATGTGTTGCCCATCAATAATCCAAAATTCGCAGATTCATCAGCAGTATCTATCCGTCGGAGCTTAGAGTAAAAGAAACTACAGAGACAAATTATGCAGCGTCCTTTTTGGACATAATGCTGTCCCACGAGACTGACCGTCACATGAACACGTCACTCTATGACAAACATGACGACTTCAATTTCAGCATTACAAACTTTTCTGAGTAGCAACATCCCTTCATCGCCTGCTTATGGTGAATTAATATCTCAGTTGATACGCTATACCAGAGCAAGTACCAAGTATACGGATTTTGTTCAGAGAGCTAGGCGTCTTTCAGATAAGCTTCTCAGTAAGCGATATGCTCATGACCGACTAACACTGAGGAAGTTCTACGGTCGATATTGGGAGCTCGTCATACACCATGATGTCCCACTCTCCAGAATGGTGGATGATATTCTGTCATATACCATTTGAACCATCCTTTTCATGTGGTGGAGGTATTTGTTTCTTTGCTGTGATTTCTGTTTTATTCTGATTTTGTATGCCTTCGGTTTCTGATTTTCTGAATTACCAATGATACTGTATACGGGTATGGCACGCCAAAGTCACAAAAAGTTGATAAATTAGGTTTCACAGCTGTAAATCCTAGTTTACACATGGAAAACCTAGTTTTCCGAGTGTAAACTAGGGTTTACAGCTGTAAAACCTAGTTTTTCTGTTGTGAAACCTAGTTTTACGAGCGAAAACCTACTTTTTCACTCGTAAAACCCAGTTTTTCTAATTTTCATCACATCGGCACAAGAATTCTAATTATTGATCATTAGTACGCGTAAAGTATAGTTTACACGCCAAAACCTATTTTATTGCATGAAACTATGATCAGCAAATGTGAAACCAGGTTTCTCTTAATAATTTCTTGTTAACACTACTTTCCACCAATCAAAATGCATTCATGTGAATGTGAATATATATTTCATCCAATCAAATGAGCTCTTACTCCTGGTAAAGGATTTTTCTTTCAAGTTTGAGAATTAACATTTTGACCATTCAGGATAGGTTTTACTTGTGGTAATAGAAATTCCATCCAATCAGAATGCGTTTAACAAATACTTTATATATATAAGTAAATTACTCTGCTTATTATTAGTTTGTGTTTTTTTTATTTACAGTAACTGTCGTCAAAATTTTCTTGTTGAGCACTACGTTGTTCACCAAGTAAAATACTATTCACAAGATCCAAGACAGAATTTATTTAATGTTAACCAGCCAGCGAAAGTCGATCCATGTGTACATGATTTCAAAATGTTAGTTTGACGGAAGTCTAGCTATTTCCTGTTCGCCTCTGATTGGTTAGATTTTTCTTCAATGTCTCAGAAATAGAAAAGTTCCATTATCAGACTGTATCAAGCAATTTCATAAGATAAAATAACCATTACAAGAATGAAAGGGTTTATCTGATTGGCTAAAACTTTTGTAAACAGAAATTAGGAAAATTTCCATGATCAGACTGTATCAATCAATTTCATTGGATAAAATTACCATTTCCAGAATGAAAAGGTTATATGATTGGCTAAAACTTTTGTAACATGCAACAGAAATTAGAAAAATTTCCATTATCAGACTGTATCAAGCAATTTCATTGGATAAAATTACCATTACCAGAAAGAAGCAGGTTATCTGATTGGCCAAAACTTTTGTTAACAGAGATTAGGAAAATTTCGATTATCAGACTATATCAAGCAATTCCATTGGATAAAATTACCATAACCAGAAAGAAACAGGTTATCTGATTGGCTAAAACTTTTGTAAACAGAAATTGGGAAAAAATATCCATTATTAGACTGTATCAGGCAATTTCATTGAATAAAATTACCATTACTAGACTGAAACAGGTTATCTGATTCGCTAAAACTTTTGTTAACAAGAAATTAGGAAAATTCCGATTATCAGACTGTATCAATCAATTTCATTTGATAAAATCACCATTACCAGAAAGAAACAGGTTATTTGATTGGCTGAAACTTTTCTCAACAGAAATTAGAAAAAATCCGATTATCAGACTGTATCAATCAATTTCATTGGATAAAATTACCATTTCCAGAAGGAAACAGTCTATCTGCTTAGCTAAAACTTTTGTTAACAGAAATAAGGAAAATTTCCATTATCAGACTGTATCAAGCAATTTAATTTCATTGGATAAAATTGCCATTAATAGAAAGAAACAGGTGATCTGATTGGCTAAAACTTTTGTTAACAGAAATTAGGAATTTTCATTTACACTTATTTTAAATTGTCTTTAACACAAATTTTAATCATCATTATCAGAATTAATTAATGTTAACAATAGTTTTAATTTCTACCCAAAATGAAAACATACTTTTCCACGTGCAAAACCTACTTTCAAATACGTAAACATAGGTTTACATTTGTAAAAGCAAATTGTTTCATTTTTGTGACACCTAGAATTAATAATCATAACCATATGTAAACCCTAGTTTACAATCGGAAAACTAGGTTTTCCATGTGTAAAACAGGGTTTACGTCTGTGAAACCTAGTTTATCGAGTTTATGTGACTTACTCCTCCCGGGCACCTGGTCCCACCTCTAGCTTGCTAGGGGTCCGTCGATGTTTATTTTTGTGCTCTATTGTGGGTGCTGTTGAGATTATCGTCAGGATCTTCTTTATTTCATTTGTGTTACACTTATGCCCTTTGCCGTGTGGAGCTCGTAAAAAAGTTCCCCGCGAGGGGTTTGACAGTAAGTGTTTTGAATATACTTCCCTGACATTGTCGCCATAGCACTTTCTATATAGACATAACGTCAGACACTGCATGAATTTTATATATTTTTATTTCCATGCTTCATTAACATCGACGGCGGGTGCGGCTAGCCAACAGGGGATGCTTACTCCTCCCGGGCACCTGGTCCCACCTCTAGCTTGCTAGGGGTCCGTCGATGTTTATTTTTGTGCTCTATTGTGGGTGCTGCTGAGATTATCGTCAGGATCTTCTTTAACTCATTTGTGTTACACTTATGCCCTTTGCCGTGTGGAGCTCGTAAAAAAGTTCCCCGCGAGGGGTTTGACAGTAAGTGTTTTGAATATACTTCCCTGACATTGTCACCATAGCACTTTCTATATAGACATAACGTCAGACACTGCATGAATTTTATATATTTTTATTTCCATGCTTCATTAACATCGACGGCGGGTGCGGCTAGCCAACAGGGGATGCTTACTCCTCCCGGGCACCTGGTCCCACCTCTAGCTTGCTAGGGGTCCGTCGATGTTTATTTTTGTGCTCTATTGTGGGTGCTGTTGAGATTATCGTCAGGATCTTCTTTAACTCTTTGGCGTGCTATATACGGGGATATGTCATTATCCATATTTGTCATACATATAGAATCAGTGTCTTTATTTGCAATTTGTTACAGATATGCAACACAGCAATTTCTTTTATTGTATTTAGCGCTAGCGCATTTCATGCGATAGATGTATTTACTGTGTGTTGCATACACGTAACAAAATACAAGTTGTGACATATATTCCATATACATTAATATTTTTTCCTCAGCTTTCTGTTTTATTCTTGTTTTCTGAAATCGCGTTTTTTGAAGAAAATAAGTATGTAATGATTCAGGTCAGTCAGTACGGGTTCAGTTTGCAGTTTGGAACAGCCTTCACGGCATGATTACTGAGGTCTTATGCATTGTGACACCACGATTGCTTGAATGCGAAATGTAACGCGTTCCTTTCAATAGTTTCATCTCTTGGAGTTGCAATGGTTGTTCATATATTTTTCAATACTGACAATTTGAACCACAAAGTTTATTTCTCTGCTGGTGGATTTAGTCCACGAGGAGATCGTTTGTCTAGTGTAGCAATGGCTCGGACCTTGACTTGAAGTATATTTATAAATTCTCCGTCTCAAAATATGATAGAAATATTCGCTCACTAAGGTGTATCTCAATGATTGCGTTTCTCTGTCCTTAGACGGTTCTTTTGTAGCCATTTTATGTCAGTTTGGACATTTGATCCTCATGATTTGATATTATTTTGATTTTCTCTTCTTCGGTATCGAACATCACTGATGAGACATAACTTCTTAAAGTGCGCATATGGTGCACTGGAATTTGATAATAGAACGAATATATTTCAATGTGGACAGTTTCAAGCATTTACTGGAAAATCCATATATCTTTCGAAATGGTAGGCATTGGCTGGAGTATCCTTAGTTAACATAAACATTGCAGTTTCTGGCAATGGATCATTGACCATTCATATATAAAACCAAAAGGGCTTTTAGTTATTTGTGTTAAGAATTCCTTCTGAACGAAACAGTTCACTGTATTGTAAAGAAAAAGTGTTGCCGGATAAAATATATAAATTTATTCATATGAGATACAGATCGAGTTTATATTAGTAAACATGCAAATTCACAAATTATATATGATTGAACTGTTCTTTCTGAATTCTTACGAATTCAATTCATTAATATGCATAACGTGTTTCTCTTTTACACAGATTTTACAAAACAAAAAAAAAAAAAAAAAAAAAAAAAAAAAAAAAAAAAAAAATAAAGCCTGTGTTTGTGAAACACAAATGCCCCCGGTGGCATCTTTGTTAGTATGAACACTATTTTCTGTTAAGTACATGTATGTGAGGTCACTGGGTTAAAAGGTCAAAGGTCAAGGTCACGAGGTCAAAAATTTTGGTATCAGTGGAAAGGTCTTGTCACAAGGAATACACATATGAAATATGAAAGCCCTATCACTTACCATTCAAAAGTTATGCCCAATGTTAAAGTTTTTGAAAAGTAGGTCAAAGGTCAAGGTCAAGGTCACGAGGTCAAAAATTTTGGTATCAATGGAAAGATCTTGTCACAAGGAATACACATATGAAATATGAAAGCCCTATCACTTCCCATTCAAAAGTTACGCCCAATGTTAAAGTTTTTGAAAAGTAGGTCAAAGGTCAAGGTCAAGTTCACGAGGTCAAACATTTTGGTAGCAATGGACAGGTCTTGTCACAAGGAATACACATGTGAAATATGAAAGCCCTATCACTTACCATTCAAAAGTTATGCCCAATGTTAAAGTTTTTGAAAAGTAGGTCAAAGGTCAAGGTCAAGATCACGAGGTCAAAAATTTGGTATCAATGGAAAGGTCTTGTCACAAGGAATACACATGTGAAATATGAAAGCCCTATCACTTCCCATTCAAAAGTTATGCCAAATGTTAAACATTTTGAAAAGTAGGTCAAAGGTCAAGGTCAAGGTCACGAGGTCAAAAATTTTGGTATCAATGGAAAGGTCTTGTCACAAGGAATACACATGTGAAATATGAAAGCCCTATCACTTCCCATTCAAAAGTTATGCCCAATGTTAAAGTTTTGAAAAGTAGGTCAAAGGTCAAGGTCATGAGGTCAAAAATTTTGGTATCAATGGAAAGGTCTTGTCACAAGGAATACACATGTGAAATATGAAAGCCCTATCACTTCCCATTCAAAAGTTATGCCCAATGTTAAAGTTTTTGAAAAGTAGGTCAAAGGTCAAGGTCAAGGTCACGAGGTCAAAAATTTTGGTATCAATGGAAAGGTCTTGTCACAAGGAATACACATGTGAAATATGAAAGCCCTATCACTTCCCATTCAAAAGTTATGCCCAATGTTAAAGTTTTTGAAAAGTAGGTCAAAGGTCAAGGTCAAGGTCACGAGGTCAAAAATTTTGGTATCAATGGAAAGGTCTTGTCACAAGAAATACACATGTGAAATATGAAAGCCCTATCACTTCCCATTCAAAAGTTATGTCCAATGTTAAAGTTTTTCGGACAAACAGACAGACAAACAGACAAACAGACAAACAGACAAACAGATAAACAGACAAACAGACAAACAGACGGACAGGCCAAAAACTATATGCCCCCGAATCTTTGATTCCGGGGGCATAAAAAACAATCTAATGCAATATGAGGATAATTCAATAATATTGATACTAATAAAATACAGTATGCTAGGAAAATGGAATAGATTCGCATAAGTACATCCTAAATGTTTTTAAAGTATTTTTCAAATGACCACACTACTATATCATGTATATATTAGTTTGATTTAATCCAGACATACATATGTACACATATAAGTTGAACAAAGAAGAAATACACAAAAATAATTCGTATCTCAAACTCTCTGCCATTTTTAGATTTGATTTTAAGACTTAGAGCTACTCACAAAAGCATGCAGCTGTTTTTTAACCAATGAATGTTCTCCTTCCGAAAAAAAAAAAAAAAACAAATGAAAAAAACGAAAATGAAGGAGATGCATTTTAGGTCAGATTAATACATAGATGTACTCCTTTTCACTATATGATTACTATTCGGATTCATGCAGAGAGATGGTAAAACATCAAAATCATTCACGATTGTTGAGGAGAACTCAAATTTATATTATCTCCATCAGATTCAAATAAAGTAATTGTTAAATAAAAAGAAAATCAAATGATATATGTGTTTCCTATAATCCATAGATATGTTCTCCTTCCGAAAAGATATATCAAACACGATAAGAGAAACTGAAGGAGAACAGATATCTAGATATGACAGAGGTACTTGATCATGATTACTACGATTGTCTACAGTCTATATACAAATACACACTGGTTACATAAAGAAGTAATACACACATAAATGACCTCATAGCTGAGTCAATCATCATGAGAAGACAGTCTTCTATCATCAGTCAATAGATAAGTTTTTAGAAATATTAAGAATAATTGTATTTTTTATTAAATCCCACAGAAATAATATCATTCCAAAGAAAAAACACTAAAGGAGAGGCTCAACCTTTTATCAGTCAACAGCCTTTTCTTATTATCAATCAATACTGATTGACGTCTTGTCTTTGATAGGACAAAGGAAATTAATGTAATCTATGGTGTTGATTTAAGACAACAGTCCTATAAAATGTAGGTGTAATAAATGCAACTCAGAATAAAAAGGGACTGAATTTGAAGTCCCATTTTTGGGTTTGCCTGATAATTGCACTACATAACAACACGATTCTAAGTATATAGCAAATTTATTCATTGAACAATTCTATGTGGCATCAATATGGGAATTCACTAAAATGCACAATTTTCTAGTTAAAGGAAACATCTTTTACATAGTAGTCTTTGAATTATACGGATGAACATTCATACCAAATTTCATACAGATACATATACATAGAGGAAAAACATTTTGAAACGAAATCTTTGATATACAGATGAACATTCCTACCAAATTAACATGTAACAAAAAAAAGTCTATGAAGACTCATAATCAATTACTACGTTTTACAAATGAACATTTCTACAGAAATCAATCTGAGATATTATCAGCCCATGATACTTTGTATCAAACTTTTAGGGGTAGCAATACTGATCTCAAACAAGCTTACAGATGAACATTCCTACAGAATTAACAACTCATGATAATTCATATAAACTTTTTAAGTGTGCGGAATAACATCATGAAATCAGCCAACATTTACAGATGAACATTCCTACGAGAGCAAATCATATCAGCTCATGATAATTAATGTTAACTTTTTTGTTGGGTAGCGGTAGCTATATATCCTGAAATAAGCTCAAATTTACGGATGAACATTTCTATGCATATCAACTAGAGAAATTATCGGATAATTCATATCATTTTGTTTTAGGAAAGGAGGGTGTTAAACTATATCAACCTGAAACAATCTAACATTTACAGATGAACATTCCTACGAAATCAAGTGGAGAATTAATCAGCTAATGATACTTCATATTATTTGGGGGATAGCTATATCACCCTGAAACAAGCTCATATTTACAGATGAACATTCCTAAGAAAATCAATCAGAGATTTTATAAGTTCATGATACTTTTTGTATGCAGGGGAGAAGAGGTGTTTAAGCTATATTATTCTGAAACAAGCGCATATTTACAGATGAACAAGCCTACGAAAATCAGTCAGAGAATTGATCAGTTCATGATACTTCAAATTCTTTTTTATGTTTGGAGGGAGGGGTGGGGTAATAGCTATATCTTCTCGAAACAAGCTCATAAATATTTACAGATGAACATTCCTACGAAAATCAAAGAAGATCAAGATCAGCTCATGATACGTTTTTAAATGTAGAGGAGATTAGGTTAAACTGTTTAAGCTATATCGTTTTGAAACAAGCTCATATTTACAGATGAACATTCCTACGAAAATCAATCAAAGAATCTATCAGTTTATGATACTTCATTTTACTTTATATTTTTTTTGGAGGGGGTGATAGCTAATTTTCATCCTGAAACAAGCTCATATTTACAGATGAACATTCCCACGAAAATCAATCAAAGAATTTATCAGTTCGTGATACTTCATTTTACTTTATATTTTTGTTTTTGTTTGGAGTTGGTGATAGCTAATTCTCATCCTGAAACAAGTTCATATTTACAGATGAACATTCCCACGAAAATCAATCAAAGAATTTATCAGTTCGTGATACTTCATTTTACTTTATATTTTTGTTTTTGTTTGGAGTTGGTGATAGCTAATTCTCATCCTGAAACAAGTTCATATTTACAGATGAACATTCCCACGAAAATCAATCAAAGAATTTATCAGTTCGTGATACTTCATTTTACTTTATATTTTTGTTTTTGTTTGGAGTTGGTGATAGCTACCCAGATAGCATGACTACGTTGGGCCAATGTTGGTAATATGTTGTATGGTTGGCCGGTGGTTGGCGTTGGCATGTCAACGTTGGACCAACATTGGCCCAACATTGTATTTGTCGGACAAACCAATGAATTATCGCTGTTGTTTGACTGGGGTTGGGCCAATGTTGGTCCAACATCATATGTTCAAGATAAAAGCACCGATCGAATTATACTATTTTACAAATGAGATTAAAAATACACACCATCATTGAAAATGATCAAAATTTTGCTTCAAAATGATAAAACAAAGCCATAAGAGTCAAAAGAATATTAATCTTATTTACAACGTTGGTTCAATGTTGGGCCAACGTTGGTCCAAAATAGAGAAAAGATGTAAATATTCAAATGAAATCTAATTTAATAAAAAGTCATTCTGACTTTTGTCACTGGACAATGTTAACTGAATTTATTCCCCTTTAACATTTTTACATTATTTGCAATAATGGTATGAATGGGTTGACGTTGGGCCTACGTTGGACCCACGTATGTTAAGCCAGATTAAATTTTCAAAATATCGTTTATTTTTCATTTCCGAAAAGTCTTGATTTTGAAGTTTTCAAAATTTTTCAAATACTTAACAAGTTTTTAGATAAGAAATTTGTGTCCGTCAAAAGAAGACATTCTATTTGCGGTACTGTAAGACGTTGGGTCAACGTTGGACCAACGTTGACATTGGGTAAAGAAAACATTTTAAAAAATTCATTAAAAAGTATTATCATGTCTATAATGTGCATACATTTTGTAGTTATTTCACAATAATATATACATGTATATAATATCTAAGTTGTTCAAGGTTCCTGTATTAATTACTTTATAACACTCAACTTATCATAAAATTAACTACCGAAGTAACTGCAGAGATAAGATCTAGGTCAGTGTTTGGCCGGTCGAGTCATAATTAACACCAGATGTCTGACCAGTTTCTAAGGCAACGGAGCTAGATTGCACAATCTGATACCGGACGTTTCTTATCTGGGACGCAAACTACAAGGAATTAAATAAAGATAAATTTGAAATAGAACGAGAGCGGTCAGTGGACGCGAAAGTTTTGTAAAGTGTAGGCAGTAAAAGTAAGTACATTATGTATTATTATTCATGATTGCTGGCAATTCGTATATATTATTTTATTTATTTTTGTTAATATTGCATTTGTAGAAATCAAATTAACTAGTATCATTAACCATGTTAATTTATTTAAATATCTGATATTTTTGTATCTTTTCTCTTTTGCAGTAATATACCACGTTGAAATGGAGATGGGTTGATCGAATGATTTGGAGATAGTATTCGACTTGATGAGAATTTTTTTTAAAGAAAGGAAAAGTTGATATACCAAAGGACCAGAGTTGTGTTTGAAGTCGGATAGTGAACATTGAGTGATTTATGTTCAGACTTGTGGATCAATAAATATGAGGATATTTATTTTCTACTTTCAGACCACCAAAGGAGCTACGGCCAACGTTACCAACAAAAAGCCAACGTTGAGCCAACATATCATTACAATTTTGGATTGACGTTGGACCAACATAAGTCCGATATATATGTTAAACTGGGCCAACGTTGGGCCAACGTGTAAACATCCGAGGTCTGACATCGGCCCAACAATGACCCAACTTGTGGGGCCAACGTTGGGCCGATGAGCAACATTGCATTGGCCCAACATTCCCTGCCGATATTGGCCCAACGTAAATGTCACCGATGGACTTGCGTTGGGCCAACATCAGTATGCTATCTGGGTAATTCTCATCCTGAAACAAGTTCATATTTACAGATGAACATTCCCACGAAAATCAATCAAAGAATTTATCAGTTCGTGATACTTCATTTTACTTTATATTTTTGTTTTTGTTTGGAGTTGGTGATAGCTAATTCTCATCCTGAAACAAGTTCATATTTACAGATGAACATTCCCACGAAAATCAATCAAAGAATTTATCAGTTCGTGATACTTCATTTTACTTTATATTTTTGTTTTTGTTTGGAGTTGGTGATAGCTAATTCTCATCCTGAAACAAGTTCATATTTACAGATGAACATTCCTACGGAAATCAATCAAAGAATGTATCAGTTCATGATACTTCATTTTTTTTTTGTTGGAAGGGGGTGATAGCTATATCATCCTGAACCAAAATTATCTTGACAGATGAGTATTCCTACGAAAATCAATCAGAAAATGTATCAGCTCATGGTACTACATATTTGATATATGGTGGGGAGGGTGTAGTTTCATCTTCCTGAACAAGTGATAATTCTTACAATAATCAATCAGAGAATTTATCAGCTCAAGATATGTCATATTTTCTTTTTGGGGAGGGGATGTAGGCATGGGGGAGCAATATCATACTAAGAGAACCCGATATTTACAGATGAGCAGTTATACCAAGATAACTCAGAGAAATTATCAGCCCATGATATTCACTGACAAGAGTTTAGTACCCGAAACGTGCATGTCTGGTCCATGCTGTAAATTTATCAGGTCTTAAATTATGCTATTGAATAGAAGACGTTTAACATTTTACCGACAGCTTTACTATATATTGTTGAACATCAAATTCAACATCGTGTATTTGGCTCAACTATTTCTCCATTTACATTTACCTTGAATTGTTTAATTATATATTTGGAATCTACAGTATCTAATGTATGATGGTCCTTATTATTTAAAGTCAATGATTGTTTCCTTATGTTCAGTTGGAATTTTCCCTCCTTCATAACTCGGTTTGTGGCAAAAGGTATTTCTTTCCTCCTTCACTGCTCCTAGATATACTTTTTTCCCTGTCATACTCTATAAGGCAGCTGGCAAACATATCTGAAATTTATATAAGGAAAATCACTCAGTTGACCTTTATTAGTGGAATTCTGAACTGTAATTCAATTATGATTTAGAGCTGGAATATTTCTGTATTATTATTATAAACACTTATTTCTTGTTGCAATGTGGAGCAGTTAAAATCGCTCCCCGTGACTTGATATTTAGAAGTGTATTAATTACTTCTTTCCAGCTCTGTCGCCTGAAAGAACTTCGTTTTGACTTCATAAATATTATTTTGCTATTTCGGAAACATGTCATTCTATTCAAAAACATCAAATATCGAAATTAAAGAAGGTTAACACCTTACCTCCATCCCTCCAATGCTATTTTGAACATAGATTTTATTTGGATATGCTACTGAATCGACCATAAAGGAAATTCGGTAAAGTAAATGTACAAATTTAAATTCCAAAAACAAGAGGGCGCAACTGAAATGAATTTTGGCGGTTCAGCTGGAAGTATCGCTGATGAGAATTTGATATTCGAAACACGTGATTGGTGCAGAAAAAAATGATTGGAAATTTTCTTCATGAATGTATAGAGTTGGAATAGATCTCAACTGATAAATTCGATGAAGATACACTTACAGTAGCAGGTGCTGATGCTTGTTAATTCCCTTTTTCGGTTGAGCGTACAGAATGACTCATCTTTTATACATGAATTAATAACATATTTAGTATAAGAACAAGCCTTAAATAAACCTTGTGTACGCATTTAAGCATACCTTGTATTTTCTGATATAGGAAAGAATGAAATAAACCTAGGCAACGCAATGTGAGCATCCCCTAGCACTGAAGGAGAATCAATGTGCAGTGTAGGCTTTTCACAAGGAAAAATCAATAAGGTTCACCCATTAGTCATAAGCATTAAGTGTATAAAGTTTAGTTTTGATTCCATGAAGACTGCACCCTCTAGGCTGTACAAGAATTTTGAGAATTTCCAGTCTGTGACCTTCACCTTTGACGTTAAAAATCCATAGGGTTCTTCCTCTTGTCATAAACATTAAGTGTTTGAAGTTTTATTAAGATCAAATCAAAATGGCACTTTCTACATGTTCTAGGCTGTATATAAGGATTTCAACAATTTCTAGTTTGTGACCTTGAACTTTGACTTATGACCTTGAATATCAATATGGTTCTTCTCTTGTGATAAGCAATCTGTTAATGAAGTTTCATTAAGATCTAATCAAAACTAAACCCTAGGTTGCGTACAAGTGATTTGACCTTTTCAATCTGTGAAATTGACCTATGGCCAATTTGATAGCATCATTTAATAACAGATCAATTTGCACCATGGACCAGGCATGCACGTTTCGGGTACTTAACCCTCGTCTGTGATCCACAATCTAAACAATGCAATATGGCCAAAGAGTGTGAAAATTATATCCAAAAATGTACCGGAAAATGTGGCAGGATGGATGGGATGGGACCCACGTTTTTTTCTTTTTTTTTTTAGCAATTTCAAGATTTTTTGATAACAGAAATTTTTCGAATGCGTCGAAGAGACAGATTCTCAACCAAAGTTGATCGAACTTGGCTACATGTGCCCTCGGGGACTCCTGGTCCACCAGCAGTTACACTCAGCAAGTGGTTGAAATGTAAATATCTTCAATAGTATCATTAAAGAATAGATCAATATGCAGCATGAACCAGACATTGACGTTTCGGGTACTTAACCCTCAATGATCCCCAATCTAAACAATGTAGTATGGCCAAAGAGTGTGAATATTATGACTAAAAATGTACCGAAAAACGTCGAAGGATGGGTGGGATATGATGCTACAGGACCCACGTTTTAGAAATCTTAAGATTATTTGATAACTGAAATTTTCGAATGCTTGTTAAATATAATTTTGATATGCATTCCATGTTTTGTAAACCATGTTTTAAACTCTTTCAATTAGTCGAAATTTAAAAGAAAATAAAAACAGTAACAGACGGGGAATTGACATCGGATTATTACCTTTGAATAAAATTATATGAGCTCATAGAATTTTCTTTCTCACTAAATTTGATATGAGTATAATTATCAGACCATATTTCATTTGGTTAAGATTTTATAACTTCTTAAATTCATGTTATTTTCATTTATATATTCATATGTACATGCAGTTTATGGGAAGAAATCATAAAGTAATCCAAGAGCCGGTACACTCGATGATAGAGCTGAAAAGAATATTCGAATTTTTTTGCGAATTCAGCGAATATTTGAACGTAAAATTGGCATTCGAATATTTATTATCATACATGTTTTATCATGATCATTATAAATACATGTATTATACAGAAAATAAGGAAATAAAAAGCATTGTATAACTTGAGTCTACGAGACGGTGTTATTCCTACAGACACGGAAACCGATATCGATAAATAGCTCGAAATCAGGAATGACAAGTTTGGTAAGTCGCGATCGCGCTGTAGGGTTTGCTTGTATTTTCAAATGTATTCATCCTATATCCATGTGCATTTGATTGATTTCTGTGAAAACAAATACAGGTCAAGATTCTTTTCCTGCATTTTAGTGGGCCTATCATAATTTCCTAGAAACACGAGAATCCCACTACCGTTCATGTTAACTTGCTCAAGTTGTTGCAGTTTTCAAATTATGCGCGTAGCAACCGATCTAATCACTGTAAACAGTCACAGTACTGTGCTGTCATGTTTATGAACTTTTTCAAGTTTATTGGACTATTTGTGAATATTTGTATTGGGTATTTCATGCGTTAGGCATGTTTTCTTTTGCGTTAGTGTGAAAGTAGTTCCGGTCAATTTTGACATTTTATCATTCATAATGAAAGTCACAATAAATGTGATCGACCAATTAAAATGCATAGAATCAGATAAACAAAAACATTTGGTAATTATTTTTCAGTGAAATCTTACAGGATTAATTGCATTATCAGTAATGATGAACCGTACAGACAGTTATTTGGGACAAAAACCAAAAACAATTAATCGTAAGGAAAGTGCATCATATGTACTGGGTTTAACGCAAATAATTAACTATTCATTTTTGCTAGCTAATGTCACGTTTAAATCAATCATTACATCACACGATAATGTAGCATGATATCCCGTCCATCCTGCTACGTTTTTCGGTACACTGGTCCATGCTGCAAATTTATCTGCTTTTAAATGCATGCAGATGCTTTTGAATTTGAAGACGTTTAACAATAGTAACAAATTTGGATTGCAAAGCTAAAACTTATAGCACAATATTTTAAACGAAGACGCTTAAAAGTCGAAACATTTTCTGTCGGGCAAAGTTATTTTCAATTTTGTTTATGATATCAGATGTGCAAAAAAAAATTGAATATAATCAACCTCTACAGGGTACTACTTTTGCAGTAATTTACACCCTATTAAATCTTATTATGAGATGCCATAATCTTTGGAACGACCAAAACTACTAATATTATTCCCTGAGTGAAATGAGTAATACATAAAATCCAGTTTTACAAAAAATATATTTGGTACATGTAAATCACTTACGTTTTGAAACTCTAATCTTTCCAAAAAAAACGTTCTAGATTTGAGACATGTACTCTTCTGTTACTGATTTTTTCCTCCGCGTTCTTTTCAATGAATCACAAATCCTTAATTTCCTTAGATCCAGCCTCTAGTGTGATCTGTCAATAAAACGTGTTTTGGTTCAGTTGCTATGAAATTTCTTCTTATTTTCAGCACTTCATATCGGTAAAATAATGCATTTATCACCCTTGCATGTATATTTACTTTTAATTTTTAACTACATGTATAAGTATTTATTGTAACTCTCTTACCTTTATCTGATTTCTGAAAGGTCCATAATCTACTTGCTTGAGTTTTTGTTTTCTCTCCTCTGAATTTTCTTTGTGAAAGCCTCCTGAATTCGACCACCGGTGATCCATTTTGAATTACACTAAGCATATCATAGGAGTCTGCGTTCAAAGGGACGTCTTTATAACCATCAGCTGAGCATTCTCGTTGAGCCACTTCCTGTCTTAAGTTACTTGACCACATGTTGATAACTGACTAAAGAATTGTATCATTGCACCATCGGCGCCGAGGTTTATGCTAGAGGATAAAACGACCGAAAGGTTCTAGTCTGACTATATAATAACGTGGGTTGGTCGACACATCTTATGTGTTATACGTGTCTACATGTCTGGTTCTTTTTTTTTCAGAAAAAAAAAAATCATGAATTGAAAAAAAAATGTAATTTTTTTTATTTTCTTTTATCTGTAGATCGAAGTGAGATTTTAATTTATTCCAGGCCATAACTTTACTCCTTTCATAGAGATGAATTACAATGTATATATTTCAAAGAGGTTATTGGATTTCTTTCTTTCTTTTATATTTAAGTTATTCAAAAACTTGCAGATTCGCATTTGTGGGAATATTTGCCTTTCTCTTGCCAACTCGTAGAAATCAATATTATCGGGGAATAAACATTTTACATCTTTCTCCTTCTGACAAGATAAATAAACAAATGAGCACTGATATGATGAAAGTGCCGTGGGCAATAACAACGTAACGTATCAGTGGTACCACTGCACTATGTTGTATACGATAAGATGGTGTTTATCAGGGCTACATATGTATGTGTATATGTTTATGCAAGATACTCAAAATATCATATTGTTCCGATACATAATACAGTGCATTTTGTTAGAAGAATTGTTGTAATATGACCAAAATGAAAAGGTGAAATGAAATAAAATTAACAAAAGTAAAACTACCTTTACTTGTACAAAATATTGTATACATGTACATCTTGAAACGGAATGAAAGGTAATCGAACGAATATATATTATCCTCCACATTCCCACCCCCCCCCTTTTCCTCTCAAATTTGATAAGGATGTTGAAATATATTATGTCATTCTTGATTCCTGGATTCTTTTCTACCATGATAAAAGAAGCCCTGCGAAAAAAAAAATACTCGAAATCCAACGCTTTTCTATGTAAATTGTTTTAAAAACTATTGAATAAGTAGGCAAGTAGGGGTTCTTTCTATACAAGTTCAGGCAGGGAGGGGTGGGGTATGGGCTATAGGACTACTGTCCTGTTCACTAAATCCAGAGCACCCTGTTTTAGCGATTTATTCTGTCATCTGAAGAATTTACCATTAAATTATAGTTTCCGAGAATTGACCTCCTTTAGTCGTAACTGGAAATTAACTTCAACTTACCCATATCAGCTGCCTTCAAACCGCAATATGAAAAATAAAATGTCTACGGGAAATTCCAATTTCAAGCCGCCGCCATTTTGTTCTCCATGTCAACAATAATAAACAGTGACGTCAAAGCTCCCGACGTCACGCATTTTCAGCGATTTTACTATAGAAAATCCCCGTAGACTTTTTATTTTCCATCCTATTTCTAACTTAATTGACGTACAGACAAACCAATGGTATTTTCTGTTACGACTAAAGGAGTACTATAAAATTGATATCTTTTTGGAAGATGACAGTATCATATTTTAGAGAAAACCGGGAAAACAGGGTGCTCTGGATTTAGTGAACAGGACAGTAATTGTTATTGTCTCTGCTTTTTCCTTCATCAAAAATTGTATCATAACTGCATTTTTATTACGAGCCTAAAAACTAACAAATCGACCATATCAAATGATATGATCATCGTGGTTGTTAAAATTCTTTCCATTGCTTATCATTGTTACATATAAATTTGATCTACAAAAATGCAATAAAGAAATAACAACAATAACATAGCCGTTGTTTATTGTCCATTATTTCTCTAAGTCGCATGACCAAATTAAAGTGCCTCAACATTGCACAATCTACTACTTGATATGAATGAAAGTCATCTTTTCCCGAAAACGCGATATTACTTCTGCGGTGAAGAATTAATGAGTTACTTGCACCATCTTACGACCACATGTGAACGCTGGTCTCCTGTGTTCTCTGTGGCCAGGCGTAATGCCTGACCGTTGAGGCTAATACAGAGAAAGGGAAAGAGAGATATATATTTAGATTAGAATTGAGGAATGTGTAGGGATAACAAAAATATACATTTTGAACACAGAGCACGATAAGACATAATTTATAGGTATTTACAAGGACTTATGCAAACAAGTGATGAATACAGAATTCTTCCGACCAAAAAGAATATTTATATATATTCTCAAACATTACTTCGACTCGAGAGGAGATAGAGAACTCTTTTTTATTTTCTTTCATTTTTTGTTTGTTTGGTTTGGGTTTTTTTCTTCATTTCCCTGTCCGATAAATCCTATTTAATATATCAGTTCCAAGCGAAGAAATTGAGATGGTTGGAATGGAAAGGGCGAGGGGGGGGGGGGGGGGGGTTACAAACGTCTGAGCTGCGAACTTTATCATTATCAGGCCGATAACATGCCACACTTTTTTTAAGATACAGAAATAAAAAGTGCGAAATGTTGAAAATACCAGGTAAGTTAGAATTTAAAAAAAACCAAGCAGGCTGATCGTAGATTCCTACTTTTCCAATGCCCCTGATGCAAAAAAAAAACTACCTAATCATAAACATGTGTCTCATTATTCAAATATCGATAGGCATGAAATTAAAATGTCACGTGAACATATGAAATACTGTATTTCTTATCAAATCTTTTCATATTGGTGTATTTCATATGAATAAAATGTAGAGGGATTAGGATCTGAAAATAGAATCGGGAATATATATGTCTGTTTCCCCCCTAATATCTATTATCTAATTGTACTTTTTCACAATAGTGCACAAACCAGCACATAGTAAATGTGACAATAATTATTATAATTTCAATATGTAAAAATATTCGGTTAAATTCACTGCTTATCTATGCTTCATACTATTATGTGAAATGTTATATGTTTCCACCACACATGTGGTCAGCAGCAAGATTTAGCGATAAGACGTACGCTCGACTATCTTCCGCTGCAGGTGTAAATGGACACTAAAACCACAAAATACGGGGTTTTAACACGGGAATTTTGGCAAGTGAATTATGCAATCGCAAATTGATTCATATTTGTTATATGATGGACTTAAAACATCCTGTGATGTAGAACCACTTTAACTCAATGCTAGTGTAATGTTATAATTTATGTTAAACGTCTTCAAATCCAATAGCATCATATTTGCAGACCAGACATGCACGTTTCGGGTACATAACCCTCGTAAGTGGTCCTCAATCTAAACAATTTTTAAAATATGTTTTCAACATTCTCGTATATACGAGACTTTCTCGTATGAAATAATCTCGTTGCTTCCACACTTGAAATACAATATTAACATTTTGAGTAGCTATGAAATGTCTTTTAGTTAATAAGTTCTTTAAGAATTATTTCTTCTCAACTTGATTTGACATTTTGTCTTATAATTAGAAAGCATTTCTTACATACATTGATATATATCACGAATTTCGATAATATTTATTTCAATTAAAACTTGAAAAAAAAATCGTGAAAAATCTCGTAATTACGACAAGGCGTACGAGAATTTTCTCGTTACTGAAGAATTCGAAGTTTTCTCGTAACTGCAAGAAAATTCCTTGCCCATTGATCTCGTTGGTTTATGTGTAGTCCTTTGTGTTTGATGTTTCTGTGTTGTGCGTTGACGTTCCTTGTCCCTTATGCGTCTCTTTTCGTGCTTGTCTGCTTTGTGTTTTTGCATTGAGTGTTTTGGGGTTTTGCTGTGCTACAACCTGGTGTTGTTGGAGATCCCCTCCTTTGTTGTAATTACCTGAAAGTTTCTTGAAAGTACGCATGAGAAATTTGTTCATAACCTGCAATATTCTGTTCTCATAACTACAAGGAATTTTCATCTAACATCGAGAATTGTTTTTTTCCTTAGGGGGTGTTCGGAGGAGGAAAACAATAAGAATGAATACTTTTTTTCCTGTTGATCTAATTTTGTTTTCGATGTGCATGTTGAAAAACGTCAGAGCTATTAACCGATGTTTCTTATTTTTTCCTTTTCATGAATATATATCATATAAATAAAACCGAGATGTCCTCATATTTTCTCAGTACATGTAAGCTCATCCAGCTCAGATTTGAATATTTAGACGGAGAGAAAATAAAGCTTTAACCCTGAGGTCATACAGACCCTCCTCATGTTGTCTTTATATCAAACAAGTTACTGACCGGTACCACATACTGACCGTGGGAATGTATATGCAAATAGGACGTGAAGCATCAATTTGAAAAATGACGGAAGCACTGCCGTGGAGATTTGAACCTGTTAATGAAACATGGCAGAAAAAGATGTACTTGGAACTAAATATCGAATTCTCGGGGAATGAGGGAGTTTTTACAAACTAACACAGACCATGTTCTTGGAAAATCGTCTGAATTGTTCAAAACCAAGGAGGATGGTGACTGCCTTTTGAGGGACCTGTCGTATGCAATAAGTGTTTCTGAAGAAAATCATGGACTCTTAAGATCAATTTTTGTTTCTTCAATCAAAAATCAAAAAGATTTAAAGTTGGGAGGCGTTATACTTGATAACAAAAGACCTGAACAGTACTTGAAAGATAATGAAATGGAGGTAGACGGGAATTGGGGTTCAGAGGTTGAAATGTTTGTTCCTGCTGCAGTATTGAAGACGGATATATATTACAAATGTCTTGCGTTAAAAAAAAAACAGAGTCGGTCACTCACTGAAGTCAGATATGGATACTACATACCTATCTATCGCATACGAATTGCAATAACTATGACATTGTGCTAGCAGTTCGAAATGAAGAAAAAAAAAACAGTTGTAGAAGGAGCCACCACGTAAGTAATATTTTAGAACAATAGTCCTTAATTATGTATTGATTGCTTGCGTATGAGGATATACATGTACACTAAAACTATCATAAAATTCCTATAAGTAAACAATTAGATCTTGTTTTTCTTTTTTTTTTTGGGGGGGGGGGGGTGCTTTGGCTTTTTTATTTTCTTATTTCTTAAGTCCCTGCAAAAAACGAGGGTATATAGTGATGCACATGTACATCTGTTCGCCCCTCTCTTCAAGAAAACTTTTATCATGGTAAGGGAGAATCATAATCATTTCATTTCTTATGTATAACTATTTCACCAAAACGTCAATCGAATATGGATTATGTCACATGTGCTTCTTGAAACCCAGAAGACTTCATTTTGATAAGTTTCCTTGTATTCTAAGGCAAACCATCCTACAGAATCAATCAATTTCTTTGAAATGATTATTTCACCATTTGTTCACCAGGAAATACAGGTCAAATTCGAAGATGGGTAATGTCATACTTCTGCCCCTGGCCGTTGTTTTTTTTTTCTTGCAATGGGGTGAGATATCTGTCATAGTTTTTTACAGCATGGATCTTTTTAAACAGTACATAAAGAAAACATATATTTATGTATCAAGAAATTTTTGTCTGCGACTGAATAGAGTTTTCTATTTTGTAGGGAAATGTATCGCCTTCTTTTTGCTGTATACTCCTACACATCAAGAGACAAATACTGAACATTCTTTTGATACATAAAGTCATTACCTTGCAACAGTGGGGACGTCCTAGGTATATCTCTACGAGTTTGATGCATTAGGGACTTCAGTGGAGGATTTGTACAAGCAGGCAACAAGAAAGTATTGTCAATCAACATCCAAATGTAAGTATATCAAGAAAGCAAATAATATATTCATGAAAAATATATTTGAAATATAAATAATCATTTAATGTTTTTGGATTTTTTCCAGTCATGAAATAAAGTATCATAGCAGAATTTGTCGCCGCTGCACACTTTGCCACTGGAAAGATGTGTCATTTGTGCAAGCTATATGTCGTCGCCGAAAATTTGTGCTGATGTTATTTTTCTCTCATAATAATTATGATTTCAAGGGCGGCATTTGTTTGAAACATTGGTTTGATAATAAAAATACTGATTGTTCCGAAGTTTACCGAAATCGTGTGTAACCGAGAATAAAAACGTCTATAAAACAAAATTGTGAGAGATAATTTATGCAACAAAGGAGGGGATCTCCAACAACACCAGGCTGCAGCACCCACAGCAAAACCCCAAAACACCCAATGCAAAAACACAAAGCAGACAAGCACAGAAAGAGACGCGCAAGGGACAAGGAACGTCAACGCACAACACAGAAAAATCAAACACAAAGGACTACACATAAACCAACGAGACTAATGGACAACCGGTGCCGACTTTTGCAAGTAATATTTAGATATTCAAATGGTAGTAGTATTCAAACCCCATTTACGATAAAACTTCGTTTTTGACAGCTTAATCCCAACGAGACCATATTGTATGTTAAGATAAAGTGAAGTCAAAATTGTTCAAATTTCATAGGAATAAGCAACTTGGCACATGCAAATCCAAACTACTGTCTGTGAAATGGTAATTCATTTATATTTATTATCCAGTGTTTATCAGAGTGTGATCCAGGATGATTTTCGGGTGAATAGCATGAAATCTCGGATGGGAACAGATCAGATTACTGGAATTGCATAAACGATATCGTAATATCATTGAACCAATCAAATCATTCCTTTTAACGTTATCTGACCATGGTTTATTATATACCGCATTCCTCTTTGTCATTAAGTGACTTGGAAGTAATTTTACTATTTTGATATATAACATGCCAAATGGACAATTAGAGTAGTTATACATAATTTCCTTCTTTTTCATTATAATTGTTTGACGCGCTTCATCTAAGACTGACCTGACCGACTTTACTGTAAACATTTGCTATCTTCTTTAATCAATGTAGCAGTAAACAAATTCATCCTCAGTGATTAAAAAGACGTAAAACTACTTTTCCAAACTGATTTAAAAAGGGGGAAAGTCAAATTGTTATTTGTAATTCTTCGGTATAAAATTAGAATTGCTTTCTTTCATTCCATCTCATATTTAGTTAAGCCAGTTTCCAATAATATCAAGTAACTTTTTAGAAGATTTCAAAATCCATAGAGTCATAATTAATTGCTGGAACCTTTCATTTTTACTAAACACAGACAAAAATGTTTTGAATTTAAATAAATATTTACACAGGATGTTTTTATCTTGATAATTAGATAATCATAAAACCAGGAAAAGATTGTACGAAAGCAGAGTCAAATCAAAGGAAAAACAAGAAGATGTAAAGATGAAGAAAAAGCTAAAGAAATGACAGACAAGGATGGCACTTCAAAACACCAAGGAACAAATCTGTGTAAACACAAGAACATGGGGTCATCAAGGAAAGAAAATAGTAAAATCTGTAAAGAAAACAGAGAAGAAAGGCAATTCAACAACACATATTGTGAAACTTAGAAGATGGCGTCGTCAAAAGTAAACTCAAAAAAGAGAGAGAAGGCATGTTGAATTATTTCACATTTAAAAAGAATTGATATAATTTTCTGTTTAGTGGAAGCTATATACTAAGGTACGACCATTTGATTATGAGGGGGAGGGGACTAGCAATTTTTTCGGGTCATGATATTTATTTACGCAGAGCCGGCCGAATTCAATTAACTGATTAATTATAAATGAGACAGCGTGCAAGGCTTTTTAGACATTGCAATCAATATGGATATGATATGTACATGTATCACCTGCAGATTCTAAATTGAGTTTCAAAGCACATGGGAAGAGGGATTTGACCAAGGTTAAAGATTTATTAAGTTATGTTTATATAAGTTTTTGTAGTGAAAATGCATTTACAGAAACACTTTTTAAAATGAAATATGAGTGAAGGGCGACAAAAACTTGTGTCCTTGTGTTGCTAGTGAAGCAAGCTGAAAATTGTTTTTGTGTACGGCGAGTGGAGCAAACTGAAAAATTATGAATGTTAGAAAATATGGGCCAGAACATTTTTATTTCGCTTCCTTGAGGGTCGAATAATTTATTTTTCAACATTTTCAGGGTCAGAATATTTATCCCCCCCTCCCCCCCCCCCCTTCCTGATCAAATGGTCGTCCCCTAAATGCAAATCAGATAAGCAATACTTTATCATAACTACTCGTAGGAATGTTAAACGTCTTCAAATTCATTAGCATCATTTTAGACCTGATAAATATACAGCATGGACCAGACATGCACGCTTCGGGTACTAAACCCTCGTCAGTGATCCTAAGTCTTAACAATGTCCATCTGTATAGTTTTTTTTTTCTATTATATAATGAATAAATGTATAAAAAAGAAACAGCAGCCAGAGTAATGGCTTAGTCAATTCGTAGGAATGTTCATTTGTAAATGTTAGACATTGATTGTAGGAAACAAGGTATCATAGAATTACTGTAAATACTGTCCTGTTCACTAATTCCAGAGCACCCTGTTTTCCCAGTTTTCTCTAAAATATGATAATTTCAATTTCCAAAAAGATATCAGTTTCATAGTACTCCTCTAGTCGTAACAGAAAATACCATTCTTTTGGCTGTGCGTCAGCTAAGTTAAAAATAAGACGGAAAATAAAAAGTCTACGGGGATTTTCTATGGTAAAATTGCTGAAAATACGTGACGTCGGGAGCTTTGACGTCACTGTTTACCATTGTTGACACGGAGAACAATATGGCGGCGGCTTGAAATTAACATGGGAATTTCCCGTAGACATTTTATTTTTTCATTTTGCGGGTTGAAGGCAGCTGATAGGGTAAGTTGAAGTTAATTTCCAGTTACGACTAAAGAAAGTCAATTCTCAAAAACAATAATTAATTTATAGCAAAATTCTTCAGAAGACAGAATAAATCGCCCAAACAGGGTGCTCTGGAATTAGTGAATAGGACAGTAAGAAATCTACTCGTAGGAATGTTCATCTGTAATTCATGCTATGGATTGATGTAGAAATTTTACTTACTATTTATTGCAAAGCTTCAATCAAAAAGGGAAGGACTTCGTCAGAGCTACTCGTAGGAATGTTCATCTGTAATTTTTGCTATGGATTCATGTAGAAAATTTGCCTACTATAAGTTATTATGAAGTTCTATCAGAACGAAAATGACTGTCAAATCTACTCGTAGGAATGTTCATCTGTAAATTTTTGCTATGAATTTATATAGAAATTTTGCCTACATGTTATCATCAAGCTACAATAACATACTCAAAGATTACTTTGTCAAATCTACTGGTAGGAATGTTCATCTCTAATTTTGCTATGAAGTAATGAAGATTTTTTATCTTCTAGTTATTAAAAAGCTACAATAAAATACTCAGAAAATGAATCTGTCAAATATACTGGTAGGAATGTTCATCTGTAATTTTGCCATGAAGTAATGAAGATTTTTTATCTTCTAGTTATTATAAAGC
The DNA here is from genome assembly GCA_033119305.1 of Pinctada imbricata. Lineage (NCBI taxonomy): Eukaryota > Metazoa > Mollusca > Bivalvia > Pterioida > Pteriidae > Pinctada > Pinctada imbricata. The sequence goes on from VSWD01000006.1 coordinate 18,456,727, forward strand.
TACAATAAAATACTCAGAAAATGACTCTGTCAAATCTACTGGTAGGAATGTTCATCTGTAATTTTGCTATGAAGTAATGAAAATTTTTTATCTTCTAGTTATTATAAAGATACAATAAAATACTTAGAAAATGACTCTGTCAAATCTACTGGTAAGAATGTTCATCTGTAATTTTGCCATGAAGTAATGAAGATTTTTTATCTTCTAGTTATTATAAAGCTACAATGAAATACTCAGAAAATGACTCTGTCAAATCTTCTGGTATGAATGTTCATCTCTAATTTTGCTATGAAGTAATGTAGATTTTTTATCTTCTAGTTATTATAAAGCTACAATAAGCAAGAAAATGTCTGTCAGATCTAGTTGTATGTTCGTTAATTTTTTTTGTGCTATGGATTGATGTAAATATTTTGCCTAGTATGAGGTATTATAAAGTTGTAATCAGAAAAGAATATTACTTCGATATTCCTACCCGTAGGAATGCTCATCTGTAATATTTTCTATGAATTAATAAAGAAATAGAATAGAAGTTATTATAAAGCGTAGGAATGTTCATCTGTAGTTTATACTAAGAATTGATATAGAAATTTTATCTACTAGTTAGTTTAAAGCCACTATCAGAAAGAGAATGCTTTGTCAGATCTAGTTGTAGGAATGTTCATCTGAATTTTTGCAATGTATTGATATCTAAAAAGCTAAAATAAGTTAGATAATAAATGACTCTAACCTACACGTAGGAATGTTCATCTGTAATTCATGCCATGGATTGATGTAGAAATTTTTCCTACAGGTCATTAAAATGATACAATATGCAAGAAAATTAGTCTGTCAAATCTAGCTTAGGAATGTTCAGCTGTAATTTTCGCTATGGATGAAAGTAGATTTTTACCTATTAGTGATAAAAAAGAATGATTTCGTCAAATCTACTCGTAGGAACATTCATCTGCAATTGTTTGCTATGGATTGATGTAGAATTTTAACCTATGATGTACTATAAAGCTACAATCAGAAAGAGATGCTACTGAATAAATACTACTACCACTTAAGGACTTCGTCAAATCTACTCGTAGGAATGTTCAACTGTAAGTCTTATTCCGTGATTTTATGAAGATGTATTATATTTGAAGTGTACTGGTTCAGCAAATAAGCTTGTACTTTTTGTTGTTTTTAAATGAAGGAATGCTCAGAATGTTGTATGCTCTTACAAAGGAGAATTTGTGTAATGTTGATGTGAAGAAAATAAAACCTGATTGACTTTGAAATCTTTTCTGTATTGAATTCGATATATAGACAGCAAAACCCAAAAATGGGACTACAAATTCAGTCCCTTTTTATTCTGAGTTGCAATAATAAAGCATTCTAAGAGGTTAAACACTAAATAACAAAATGTTTTAGACATGTTTATTCATATTACACAATGACCTCAGGGATACATCTAATTATTTATGTTTGAACACAATGAAATACTTTGAAAATTAAAACATAAAATGCAAAAGGAAAGAAAATGTATGCTTTCGTCAAGAAAAAGAAAAAGACTGTACGTATGAAACATCACCTTTTGAGAAATCTTGGACCTAAGGGTTTATTGTGAGTCCACATCATTGAAAAGTTGTTACATACGATTCTAATGAGATAAAGAATATCTAACTTATTACACACAGGCATCCCTTTGCTTTCAGGATCAATAATACAATATAAACAATCCGATAAGACGAGAGTACAAGATTTTGACAAAAAATGTCATCTGACAAGTAAGTTTTGATGGTGATCTGTTCTGCTCTGATTTGATGATTTGAAAAAGAAAATGTGACAGTTACTTGTTTTTCGTTATTGTGAAATATTCTTTAATCTTAGATTTAAACCCCTGTTTACTGGAACCAAAACACCCTGATTTTGATATTTATTCTGCCGTCTTAGATATTTTCAAAGCATTTATTTTCTCCCTGGTAGACCTTTAGGCGTACCAGGAAATATGAACCCACATATTCAACTTAGTTTGACATGCTACGCGGAAAACAAAATTCTACGGGAAATGCCAATTTCAATTTCAGCCCGCCGTCATATTGTTTGGTAAGCGGTGACGTCATGAGGTCTGACTATTTTTAGTATTAGAAACTCCCCGTAGATACCGTACTTTCTGTCGTATTTTTTAACTACGCTACACAAAACAAAAAGGGGCATTTTCTATTACACTTTATAGTTATATAAAGACTGGACATCAATTTATAAGATGACGACAGTAGATTTTGGAGAACTGGGTTACTTGGATTTAGTGAACAGGACAATAAGCAAGACTTGTCATTTCTTTTTTACTTTTTTATGTATTTTGCCAATAGTAAGATAATTGAAAACTCCACAGGGGTCAATTATGTCCGCCAATGAAAAAGCAGTAAACCAAAAGGATAGGTTACTCATAAAAAAGACAACAAACAGAAAGAAAGTAGCTGGAGCACATCTATGTGACAGTGCATGTACTTTTCCAGTACAATCATACACCATATGTAGAAAAAGTAAAGAATATCTTCATGTGTTCATAATTTATCGCTCTTAAACAAATCATTGATTTAATCTATTCTATAGATTGATGTAACAAATGTCGCAATTATGAACTAACATATTATAGAATATTTGCTTTGCGATCAGGACTGTTTTACAAAAAGTAATGTTACGACGTCGGCAATATGTAAATATATTCATAAAAAAGTAGGGGGAAAATGAAATACAGACACAAAGTCTCTTTTAGTACTACACAAAATCAAAAAAGTGCCCTAATTTTGCTGTCAAGGAGAAGTCCTGTATAAATATCTTACACATAGTACATCATACATAGTTTATTCTCAGAGACGAATCAACTCTATTACAAGGGAGGCGTAAAGAGTATTACACAAAAATCTCTTCTATGTATGAACGGAGTCAATATTCCAAAGTGTCACAAAGGAAAAAAATCCGAAAAGACTAAATGATTGAATGGTACCTTCAATCCTATAACAATATTTCACCAATGTTACACCACTTCCCTCAGGAAGATTACTTTGGGTCCTGTATCATCATATCCCACCCGTGTTACTATCATAGCGGAACGGTTAAGATCAGTTAGTCGGTTGCCTTAAAAAAAAGTGTAATTTATGGTCAATAGAAAAATAAAACAATGCAAAATGATAAGCCAAACAAAATATAATGAAATGGAGCAGAAGTAAATCGTCAAAGAAGGTTATATTGGATAATATACAAGAAATCGAATATAGTTTAAGTAAGTTAAACAGTATGCGTACAAAAGTCAAATACACCAAAGTCACAGGCAAATATTTTACATTCTGATTTCAATTGTAGAAATTAGTATAAAATCCTATTTGTTACGTGAACCCTTGGATATTAAGTGTACAGAATACGCTTGCATCACTTTCAAATCTTCTGTTAGTAAAAGGCTGTGCTAGTATGTGGTTTTTCCATACGTTACTGAACTTACAAGATGCTGCATTTAGATCTTGCTGGTTCTAGACGACTCTCTTCCTCTACAGTTTCTTTTGCCAAATCTTTTTCAAATTCGCTTTCAATCCACGCTAGATTTCCTTTTCCACATCTATGGAAAGCCTTAGCAAGGTTTAACACCAGTGCTTCATCTTTACGGGAGCTGCTCCATTTGAGTAGAATAGCTCGCACTCTTTCGCAGATACTGTCGTTCTCCATTTCAATTGCCTCTATTTCTTTCAAAGTTAAACCAAGTTCCAATCCTAAATGCACGTATTCATGCGTTATCTGATTTGCAGCAACGTTGAGAAACTCTGGATAAACTTTGCTAAGTTGAATCGAAGAGTCAAGGGACAGATCTGAAATATAAGACAGAGAATGAATAATAAGATGATTATTACTGGTTAAGTTAACCTCGTAGAATATCATGTAAATAGACAAATAGTATGGTTATGAAGACTAAGATATACGTTTACTATAAATCAAAAGGAACAAATGCTCAGATCAAAAGAAAATGTCCTCCAAAATAAAAATGAGATGCGATTATACTCTATTTTCATCATGTTGTTTTAAGAACACTGCCCGATCGCAAACTTTTCTATCTTCGTGCATTTGACTTTTTCTATTATATTGTAATGTAACTGTATGTAAAGATATATTTCCCAAAAGTTCGGGTTGCATGAAATTACCGAAGAATTAATTAAAGGCAAAGAAAATATGGCAAGAGGTTTGAATGATTTTTAGGAATGAAGATTAAACGTAAATAGAATTACATTTGAAACAACGATGTAGAGTATCGATACTGGAATGTACATATGTAAGAAAACGCTTTCATACATGACAGCAAATCCTGAAAGCCATTATATTGGGTAGAAAGGACATTAATAAGACAAAACTCATATCGAAATTATGAGTACAGATAATTCAGTCTAAAACATTGAAACAGTGGATAATAAGTCGGAAGAACACAACGGATAATGCGATGCGTTCTTCATATAATCTTTTACCAAGGGCAACAATTTCCGTATGCATACATACAGCGACAATATACTTTGAGAATTGATACACCATTATCTTTTATTGTCGAATAAAGTGGTCTTGTTTCTGACGGTTGCAAAGTGTTTCAAAACTTATAACACATGTATGAGATACTAATTGTGTAACCGAAAGTATATACTAGTCAAACTTTCTAACTAACCATTTTTCTGGTAACTTGAATATATCACTGGCAGAAATCGATTGCTAATTCAAAATATTAAGAAAACATCAGCATGTGTAAGTCAAAAAGTAGTTATTCAAGTGTGTATCTTCAAAGTCAACAGTGGTTTGGTAAAAGTCGTCCGCTTCCGGTTTTAAAGAAAACGTTGTTTCTTGACACAAAAAAAGACAACAATACAAATGTTTTACTGAATTTGGTTATCATGTATGGCGGATTATGGTGACATACTTCTGCCCCCTCTTCTTTTTAGTACGATATAAGTACATTTGGGTTTTCCACACAAATGTTACGACATCTAACAGTAAGTGTGAGGGAGAAATGTCTTATCGTTAGACAGGATACATATAAACGTCTTTTTCCGGCTGTATTCTTTTTTCTTTTGATTTGTTGGAATGAAAATAGCTTCTGGGTTTGGTTGTTTTTTCGCTCAAAAATAATTTCGTCCGACTCTCTTTTTATCTATATTTCATAATTGGTTATTGCGACACGCAGACAATCATGATCTACCCAGTACAAAAGACTAGGTGTGCTAACCCATCATATCGGCCCTATCATTTCGACGAAAAAAATTAATAAACGAATGATCAATTATAACGTTTTGCAAAGAATGTTTGAGAAAATTCCGCGTCATAATTCGTCATAATTCTGAGCCCTCGTAACGTCACGCGCGTGATGTATGACGTCATGTTCTGACGTCATTTACCCTGAATCTTCAAAATTCATCTATGCTCCCGGCCTCGCCCACGAATCTTTTTATGCAAATTAAAAGGCCGATCAGAAATCCATCGATGGACACAAAAATTTTTATGGGCAAGGCCTGGATTACCACTTGATGTCATAGTTTTGTATCGAAATATCGCTCATTTATTGATATTTTCAATGATTTCAGCGTTTTAAGACGTTCTGAGCGACGTATTATTCAGTAAAGGACTGAGAAATAAAAAAATAAAGCTTTCGTGATTTTGACTCACCATATATTTGACATATTGTATTATTGATATATAAACAACTTTGAAAATAGGGCCGAAATGACAGGTTACCGCACCTACTACTTTCATTAATACATGTACAGTACATGTAAATCACGACGTGTATACTATCATTATCTACCCAAACGTTAATCCATTATATAAATATCTATAATAACAATAAGTATTTCCGGATAGACCAAGCCGTGAACACGCGGTATAATGCACTTTAAATAAACTGTCAAATACTTTATCCTTTAATCTTCTTATTGCAATTTGAAGCTAAATCTTAAAATTTTATCGTACAACTGAATTTAGCGCAGCCATGAATTTGCGCTAATGGCGCTAGAATAAATAAATCGATCGATAATTATTCCCGTTGTACAGTATTGTAACTCATAACTAATTATCATAAAAATCGTATAAATTTAGACACAAATGATATGTTCCACGGGAATCCCCTTTGATTGAACCAAGATAATACCGTCTAAATCTACTTTATATGAAATTATTTTAGGCCTAATATATGGTCATTATTATCAATTATATGATGGTAATTCATTCTGGTCAAGAATAGACATGTATAAGAAGAACACTTAAACAGAAACTTTTCAATGCTCGCCACATGTTATGATATGGTGCACGGACAGATACAAAATTTTCTGTTTAAGTGTTCATCATATAATTTATTATAATGATCATTTGATAGGCCAAAAAATAAATTCACATAAAGTAGATTTAGACAGTATTTACTTGGTTCAATCAAAGAGGATTCACGTGGAACATATCATTTGTGTATCACGTGATACCCCACGGTGTATAGAAGGATGACATATATACAAGATGTGTGTAATTTATATTCTCAACATCAAACATATATACAAATGTCCAGAAATTAGTTACGAAACAAAAATACATTAAGGATTCTAATATCGTACTTAAAGAATATTGAAAACATACTGTCCAGTTCACTAAGTCCAGAATAAATTTTTCTAAAATATGATAATGTCATCTTCCAAAAAGATATCGATGTCATAGTGCACCTTTAACGGTAACAGATAATCAGACAGGGAAGGGAAGGGTGAAAATGAGGGGAAGGGAGGTGGCGGCGGGAGGGAGGGAGGAGGAAAGGGGGTCGGAGGTGGGAGAGAGGTGCCCCCTGCCTGCCCCCCCCCCCCCCCCTTTATCATGTGGAGGTTTGTTCTATTAGAATTATTTCTTTAATATACTTACCCAGTGAAGTTTCTCTTTCCATTGACTGTAACAAGAATATGATTATATAAATATCAGATATGTTATTAATGATTAAAGGGAATAAGAAAAAAAAAACCAGATAATGCCACAGAAATAATTCTAGGGGCTTATACAAGTGTCAGGTTATTAAGATAGAATTGTCGAGCTGTGTGTTTTTTAGAGTTCTGTAGTAGATTAAAATATTTCTTCCAGACGGTAAGGGTACTATTATATGAACTATCACGTTAACCATGACATAACCTAGGGTTCTAGGTTATAGTTTTCATTATAACAGAAATATCTGTATATGCGAAGTTAAGTCCTTAAAAACAAAACTGCACAGACAAGCAAAAGGACGGACGAAGAGACAGAAAAGCCTAAGTGATTCCAATATGGCACATGGTTGTCATTTGTCAGGTACAGCCATGTTATATTTAGTACTTAAATCAAATGCAAATGCATCCTCACCATTTCACGAGTTAAATATTTCATTAATTATATCATAAAATATGACTTACCCGACAAATTATGTGTTGGTCAAATCCCTCCAAATGATTCTTGAATATTATTCTCAAGCCTGTCACAGTGACCTTTGCCTGCTCTGTCCATCGATGAAAGACATAAAATGCCTGCGTGTCGCCCTTGAAGTTCCTGTAGTCTCTTTCTATGCTATTTGCTATCTGAGCATTATTCAACAAGTTTGAACATAGAAAATGTACATCAGCTCCGTGTAAATGCAGCTGTTTGGCAATTCTCATCAAATTCACATCTTCCAGTTCGCAGTTAGTGAATTCTAAGATAAAGTTCAAAATGCCTCTTCAGAAAAGTTTTATCATTATGATAATGGGTTAATGAAATCAAAAATATACAAACACAACAAACTTGCGCATTCATTATATTATGATATGTTTGCGAACAGTTTACATAAATGTAACTGCAATATTTAAAACGTTTTCCACTTTACCAAGAGTAAGAAAAACGAACAGCAAGACATGAATAAAATGATTTCAACGGAACACATTATACTAAAAAAGTGAGAAAACATGTAACACTCTCACATCAACAACCACGTGCGCGCACATGTATCGACAAAAAATGTAGGACAACACCTGAATGGCTGGTCTTGATAATTTCATGAAAATGTAAACCAGTGTTAGTGGTGCCATCGATGCACAAAACAAACAAGAAACGAGATATTGGTGTGCATATAATGTATACATTCTTCAGAAAATTTTGATATCGGACAAATATTTGATGTTTACTTTCTTACCATCACATCTGCATTGCCTTAATGACTGATCTGACGATCCCTCGGTGTCCTGATTAAATAGAATATAAGACAAATTCATATTTTCAGTGTTTCAGTTTATCTGATTATTTTATTGCAATAACCATCTTCGAAATTCTATAAGAACAGAGCATAGACGAGCACTCAGTTACATACGTATTTAGGAATATTGTATGCAATTACTTACGGCTTGAAGTTTCTCTATGTCTGCATCTATTTCAGAGGATCTACAAAGGACTGGGCTGTCTTTTGATGTAGTATATATAGACACGATGCGGTCTATCGTCTCTGTCAGAAATTGCTTCATTGCTCGGCAAAGCTGTACATCAGGGGTCCTGGACTCTTTATGTGATAAGGTGGCAACTATTTTGTCAATCTGTCGGTCCAAATTGATGATATGGTGCTTCCCAATCTTCAACACAACCAAACCATTGTAGAGATGCCCTTCAAATACCTCCCAGAGAGCAAGGCATGAGCACACAAGTCTGTTGAAAACCGCAGGTGGGAGGATTTTGTCTGCAGAAAACTCCACAACAAACTGTGCTTCTTCGACTCTTGGAACAGTGCTTCCCTCTGGTTTACCGGCATTGATCATGCATGGTACGACAAAGAAGTCGGATGCTACCTGCTTTCCGCTCCTGTAAATCATAGGTTCGGTAACCAGATCTAGTTTTTTCATGATTCCAAGTAAGTGTTCTTTGTGTTCCTCAAGTCCGCTGGCCCTCCATGTTGTTAATATGTGTGTTTTCTTCACCTGCCCCGTTAGCCTCATTTTCTTCCAAACGTTTCCCTGTAAGATGCGTATTACAAAGCGTTCGCATGTAATGAAAGATCTCATGGCATCGATTATAAATTTGGGATCTAGAACAATCTTTTCCTTCAGTGTTGGTGTACTGAAGTAAAGAATGTATCCCATATTGTGAAGGTAGCCAAGGAATATCTCGAGTTCTTCTTCATCTAGAGGGGTGGGGAGTTCTTTGTTCATCGACTTAACATCATCCATGCTGATTACGTACTGACGTTCTTTCCTTCTTTGAAGAAGCTTCTCTTGAAGGGCGTTCCATCTTGCAGGAATACGTTCTCCGAACTCAGGGTATTGCTGTCCCTCCTCTAGTATGATGTCACGGATAATTTTCCTAGTTTCGTCGTTCATGTGTCGTGCGCTGATAAAGAGCTCATCGCGTACCACAAGCTGCTTCGATGTAACCAATTTGCCGAATTGTTCTGAGATTCGTTCTTTGATTCCAACCAAGGCAGCGTCATTCTGAAATATAATAAAAGGAAAGCATAAAAATATAAAGTATAATTGAAAAATGATAAAAGCGTCTCCATCTTGAAAACATCGAAAGAAAGTAATGTACACCATATGCGATATTCAGTTCTCTCTTCTACACGAAGAAAAGTACAACAGAAAAGGAATTAACGATGGTGACTCATCACGTGTGCGCACATATTAGACGATTCGAACGTCATCGCGTCATACGCATGACGTTATAACGCAGGCGATGTCGCATAAGATAAAACGCTAGAATGCTCGATTTAGGACTGTACATAGGTAATATCAAGTAACGTATATCATCACTGATGAATCGAAATGAAGTACATTGTAGTTTGAATTGAATAATTGGGGCCCGCGCGACTTTTTTTTTTTTTTTTTTTGAAAACCGGGAAATTCAACCGCTCGCTGCCCGGGAAAAATCAATTAGGATATTTAGTATTCTTTTTGTTACGTTTTATTTTGTTGCATCGGACCTAACCGAAGTAATAATCTGTAAACGCCAATCCGAGAGATGGGAAACTTTGCATGATTCTAATCGTTTATAGCGTAATTTTTATTCGCAGAGGTATAGCGTTATTAAAACAGATAATTATACATAAGGGATCCTGGGGTTTTTCAAATCTAGGGGGTTAAGGCTAAATAAATATATACCAGCTCAGAGGGAATGGGGTTTTATTTTCTTCAATACACAGAATCTACATGATCCGGATTTATTTTCGTCTGTCTTTCGGACTGTACGTTTTTATTAAATTTTTCCGAAAAAAATCAAGCCGGTTTTTCTTCTAATGCGAAAGTTTTTATCCTCCCGTAAGATCAATTGGCATTTTATGAATGTCATAGTCTAATTTAGAATTTTGTTTCAATGTCGCTCTCTCTAGTGAAAAACGTACCTTGTTCGAGTAAATATATACATTTGTACGTGTTTGACGATTCCTAGAATCCTTGCAATCTCTCAATATCACCCTACCGAATTTTTTTTTCCAGAGAACTGGATTGGATTGGGCGTAACAGGGACGAATATTTATAAATCTGTTATATACGCTCATGAGCGTAAGTCCCTCCCGCCTTTCCCCATCCCGTCCTTCCCCTACGATCTTCAGTGAGGTGTTAAAAATAGATTGTAGCTTTTTTTATGATAAAATCTTCGGAAGGTTGGTATTGCCTGGGTGAGGGCCGAATCAGTGCAGTCATTTATATGCTGGTTTTCAACATCGTGGCAAATTCAACCCCCCCCCCCCCTTCATCCAAACTTATTGATTTGGAATACATTTTTTTATGTTGAAGCTGTAAACTTTCTTTTCGGTACGCTTTGCTTAATATTATGTTTTAATGGATTCACATATCATAAACATATAATACGTATGTGTTTCGATTCTTGAATAATAACTAAGCAATTTATTAACATGGGGGTCTGGCCAGATGGAAAGGGGAATGCAACAAGCGAAACCTCCCCCCCCCCCCAAAGTCCTAGATTTAGCATAAATAAAGATAGAGAAAGAGAGAGGGGCGCCTGTTTAGTCCGTCTATTATGGTACCATCAGTCAATCAATCTATCAATTTACAGGTGTTCTCATGCTCTTAGGGAACAGCCATGTGATTTTAAGGAAAGGGGGGGAGGTGGTAGGAAGACGTACTATGCCAAAAAAAAAATCTCCGAACGGATAGATTCTGGCCAGAAGGAATCATGAAAATAGCCCCCCGCCCCCTTCTGTCATCCAACATATAGAGATACTCTCCGTGTTTGATATTTTATACATCTTGTGGCCGAAATTTTGCGCTGAAACTTTTAAAAGAGTAATTTTCAACATTTGGAGAATGAAAAAAATATAAAAATAAACCGACCCGAAGGGCCGACGAAAAAAAAAAAAATCCGGCTCTTATAATTGCTGAAAAAACGGCTTGCAGAAGTCATCCTGTAACCCTCCTCCCCCAACCCACCCTTCCCTTTCCCCATGCTCACTTATTAAGATGACATAGAGAAAAATACAAACTTCAAGATATAATTCTAGCTAGTAATGTAAAATTCATGCGTGGGAATGACATAAAAACATTAATTGTGATCGTATCATCAGTTGATAGTCCTATGTGGAGGGGGCAATCATATTTTAAGGACTTCTACAACATGTACCATTTTGAATAATTAAGATTTTTTCAATATTAAGATAATCGTTTTACAGAAAATTTGCTGGGCGGGAAAATTTGAGGCGGAAGAAGAATTTATTGAGTTTTTTGCCTTGTATTTTGGATTATATAGAAAACCGGGGACCATCTCGGGATACTTATTGACTGATTCTCCACGTCCACGAGCACCTATGACATGAGTTGTATATGACGAATGTGGTGTGGAGAAAAAAGAAGATTTTTTCAATATTTTCCTTGAAATCTTGTTTAAAAATATTCCCCTAGGCCAGGAATGTAGTCAAATGTAACCATCCCGTTTCGTTCGATATATTGAATATTGAAGTTCTGATTTCCCTTTTCTTTATATTGACTTATTTTAAACATAATCAATACTTCATTTCTTCATATTTTCTGGATCGCTACTCTCCGAAGCCGGTTACTGTTTGAAACCAAAGAGTAAACATCCACGCCATGCATTTTACGTTACTTGCAGGAGGAGAGGTTTATGCCCAGCACTTTTCTTTTTCTTTGTTTGTTATATTTTCTATGAGCAGTATCCTTTATAGCTGCACTATGAACCTCCTCCCGTTTTTTATCAAATCTAGATCCACCACTGAAATTCATTTCTTGATATTTTGACAGGAATCTTATAATTTTAAGTTGCTGAGTAAGTCTTATACAAGGGCGTAGGAAAGGGGGGGGGGGCAGCGGGGGCACATGCCCCCCCCCCCCCCCCTTTGAAAAGGGGGGGGGCACAACCATGTTTGTGCTCCCCCTTTTCAATCACAAAATTTTATGATGCATTAACATTGTTTAAAATAGCAACATTTTGTACCTTAAATCTACAATTTTTCGGTCAATTTTCAAAATTTTTCTTTGGCTCGCTACCGCTCGCCATTTCTTTATAGACTTTCTGAATAATTTAGCTATTCTGATCAATCCTATATACATATCACTTTATCAATGTATATGAAGACATTTAACTCAAACTATATAGAATATTATTAAATGTACTTGTTAATGATAGAGGGTATAGAAAGTATTTTCTGATAGGTCAATATTTTGCTAAAAAATTCCTTCTTTTCATTTATCATATACTCTAATTTACGTTACTGTTTACAAGTTTTTTCCATTGGCCAAAACGCGGTCACGTGCAATGCGATTAATCGTCGTATTGAACCGGTCATATTGACGCGTTTCCGGTTTTGTGTATTAGAGGAAAACGGTAGTCGGCAGCAAACTGTCTGTTTCTGACATGACTGAGTATGCTATTTGGCAGCATTTTTTAATAAAAAAAAATAATAATAAAAGATGAAGTGTAAAACATTTTACTAGAATACAAGATGTTTATCTGAAAGAAAAAAAATGTAAAAGTTAGCAGTGTTAGGGAACAAAACATTATGGTTACCCTTTTCTCCTCCAGTTTTCATGTTCACGGTCTCGGTCGATATTGGTTTTATCACTCCATAAATCATCATATCGACCTCATCACTGTGCAATAATTGTATATTATTCATGTTCTTAAAAATTTAAAATTGCACCAGAAATGTTAAAATTTGTGCATACAGAACATGAAACCCCCATATTTGTTTTTAACCCCCCCCCCACTTTTTTTTTGCTTGTTAGAAATTTTGGGATGTTGTGCCCCCCCCCCCCCTTTCAGGCAGAGATACGCCATTGTTATATTATTAGTCTTTCACTGAATACGACGTCTTCGTTGAACACTAAGCGAAAATACAAAGTTTTTATAAAGCTTACGAAAATCTAAATCGAAGTGTGTATTCTACATATATAAGGGAAATAAAACATCGTCTCTCTAACATTTGGATCGGACATAGGTCAGTAAAATAGGTAGGTTTTAGCTTATAATGCGACGAATTGCTTTATTTCCCAGCAATTTACACAATGGACACTGACTAATATGATATTGCCCATTCTTCGAGTATTCGAGAACAATCTTCGTGTTGAGTCAATTTTTAATGAGACTTTACTACGGGAATACATTTTTGTTTAAATAAAAATGAATAAGATTCTATGATATGAACGTCATTTATTGAAATGTTTCGACGCTATGATTTGTATATATAAAATCTAGGTATGACGTCATCATGGACATGAAAGCTTCTTTCAACTTTTTATCTTGCTCTTATATTAAAGCTGAACTAAGTCTTTGAAAAACCCCATGACGTAGTAAATTTTTTTAGGGAACGGAAATTGTTAGAATTGAAACTAACAATCTCCGTCCCCTAGCTAAAAATACACTTGGTCATGTGTTGATTTGAACTTTCCCCCTGTTGACGTTTTGCATACTAATGTATCGTGACCCAAAATCCACTACCTCGAGTACTCGAGCGGTATATAAAGAAGCCTGGACGTGTGGACATTGTCATTTGTATGAGATGTCGTCTACCTGTAAAGATGAGTTAAGAAATTAGTAAATTGCATAGAAAATCATACATTAAAATATATAATTTTCAAATAAGAATAAAATTATTTTCTCATATATAGTTATAATGAATGAGATCTGCCCCGGGTACGTGATAGAGGGAGGGGAACTCGGGGGACGGGAGTTGGGGGGGGGGGGGGGGTTCCGGTACATGTTTCACATATACAGCACCTCCAAAAGAAATTATGGCGTATGCATTATGATATATACAAGTACTATGTTTAAAAATCAAAATTAAGGTACAGATTGGAAAAGTTTTTTTTTTGGGGGGGGGGGGGAGATTTGCTACAAGTAAATCATCATGAAATGTAGTAAATAACAAATGATTATTTACAAAGATAACATGATCACAAACTTATCACAATGCATATGCATGTAGGGAACTCAATGTTCCAAAATTTGGACAGATCAAGAGGATTTGGAGTTGGGGGGGGGGGGGTGATCGAATGGTAGCCCAAAATCAAAGCGTTGAAATAAAATATATGAAGCGAAATATTATTTGCTTGTAATTTACATAATAGATCCGGACGAAAAAAGATCTGGGAAAAAGAAGCGTTGTGAGGTTTCGATTTCGCGGGGGGGAAGGTGCGCGTTATAGGGAGGAAGTAATGCATACTCCAAATGTAATTTCAAAATTAAACTCTTTTACATAGTGAAATGCTTCTTAGCTATGTCTACCTATAAAATAGTCATTTTCAGTATAGCTGTATCTTACACAATTACATAAATACACTTAGTGACCCACATTATATATCTACATTGTACCTGTTTACTAAACGTCTAAAATACAAAAATTTCCTAATTTCAAAATTTATTTTTAACAAGTCCATTGTCTCAATCTTCTAAAATTATATCAGAATAAAAAACTGCACATTGCATGGTTTTACTTACATGTTGATAAAGCAAATACAATCCTATATTAGAAATGATCGGTACACAAGTTACCATTTTACACGCATGTGAAAAAACCGCGTGTTCGATTAGAGCTTTAGTAATACTTGTCTTGTAAATAATAAGTAAGATCACAATTTCGTTATCCTAATGTTCTATGTTTGGAACAAAATAAGGAGCGATACATCTAAATCAAAATGGCTCATATTTTGATGAATTAAAGCGATCTATACATTTTCCAGGGAGGGGGGGGGGGCTGTTTCCAAGTCGTCGCTGTCAGTGTAGGGGTGGGGTGTCCCCATATGGGCATATATATGGTTATTAGTAAAATTCAACTTGAAAACGGAAAAAACCCAGCAATTTTAGACAAATCACAAGAATGAGGGGGAGGGCCATTTGTGGGATTTGAAAGTATTTTCTGAAAGTATAAAGGCCCTACTCAAGAATGAATTTGATTTACATGTACACTTTACCAACTCAGGTATTTCGTGGAAATTTTGGGTTAAAAAATAACAAATTTTATAAAAATGCTGAATTATTTTATTCAATTTTTTGGAATATTTACATACTTTGGACAATTACTCATATCAAAAGTAGTTAATGAATGTTTTCAGTCATCACATTTCAATTTTGCAAATTAAGCAATTCCAACTCAGAGGTATCTTGAAGAAATCGGATCTATATGGGGATACCATATTTCCAAAAAAATACAAAATTTCCAAAGATAAGTGCAAATATCAAACTTTAACTTTCAAATTACGTTAGTCTACCATATTTTACACATATCTAAAGATTCAGAATCTGATGTGAATTTGTCGAAAAGACGGTGAAATTATTGAGTTTTTCCTTTTTCAGCGAATTTTGATAAAAATTAATATAGTTTTTACCTCCATTTTTTTTCTCGTAACAACGAGATTTTTTTTTTCGTAACTTCGAAATTTGTTTCTCGTAACTACGATTTTTTTTTCTCGTAACTACCACAATTTTTCTCGCAACTACGAGTTATGACATGGTACGGAATGGCTTCTGTAGGAAATACACGCTCATGGACTAGAATATTTTATACATATTGGGAGTATTCTATTTTTACTTAGAACCAAAAACCTTTTTTATCGTAAAGCGATACAAATCCCCTACCGATATAAATCTGAGACCAATACTGAACTCAATGCATGTGCAGACAAGTACCAGTTCGGTATCTGTAATAGTATCAATAAAGAAAAGACAAGAAATCTGAAACTGTAATGAAAATAACAAAGTCAAAGGGTAATAACTCTATTAAAACTAGGTCAGCTTCAGCAAATATTGAAGATGATCTATCTATGATCCAACCAAAACACAGTTCAACATTTGCGATAGATGTAACATAAAAAAAGAGTCTGAATTCTTAAATCTAGGAAAAGCTTGAATTTTACTAAGTCCAAGATCAAGAACTCTTGTACAAATAGGTCAGTTGAAACTAATTTGAACTTCCTCTGAATTACACCGACATATATATTCACATACTAGTACCAAAAAGTAGTACAATAGATTCAATAATGAAGAAAAAAAGTCCAGAAAAGTTAAAATATTATGAATGTAATATGTACTCTTCGACGTGCAAAAAGGAATCAAGACTAAAACTCTATCTTTATAAATCTAAGATATACTCACATATCAAAACTTATTTCAATATATACAATAAAAGTTTCATAAAATTCGAAAAACTAAGGCCCGGTCCATTTGATATTGGGGGGGGGGGGGGGGGGGCTTTGGGTTTTTTTCGAAAAAAATAATTTTGCTCTGAATTTTGATGGAAAAATTAATTTGCTTATGGTGTGTCAGAAAAAAATAATCTTATTTTCACAAGTAGTCTAAATTTGAAGAATTACCTTAAAATTTCGCTAAAGATTCCTGAAAATTTTACGGCTCGCTTCGTTCGTCACAGTTTTCAATTTATATAAAAAAAAATTTTGGCTCGCTTCGCTCGCTGTAGTTTTCTATCAAAACATCAATTTTTTAATGGCAAAGATTATACTTGAAAATATACAAGCTTCGAAGGTGAACTTCAGTTTTTCCCCTAATTTACAATTCTAAATTCGAAAATTTGTCTAGAAAATCCTCCCCTCAGACCCTCTTACAAGATATAAATTTTGTTTACTGAGGATTATATTGTAAATACTTCTATCTTTCTGTTTATAAGTGAATTAAATTTTTCATAAAAATAAAGTAATATTTTATTAGAGTTTTGAATAAAAATCAAGAATTTCTATTAAAACACAAACATTCATTATATATTGCACGTCACTTATAAAAAAAAATTCCTTGCTCCAACTTTGCAAGAAAAAAATAATTTTGCTCCGGTATAGGGCGAAAAAAATAATCATGCTCCGACAAAAAAATCCAAAGCCCCCTCCCCTAATATTAAATGGACAATGCCTACAGACAGACATACCTCGCTAAGAACGAGACGTTCGGTAGTTTTGGGGAACTCATGCATTCGAAAATCATTGATAAAAGGAAAAAAAGGAATAGCTATTCAAAAATGAAACCATGTTAATGCATGTATAAAAGTTTTGATGAGTTTCAGATGAAATTAATTTCAAATTCCAATTCCTTTACTTTTAATGTGGATTTAAAAAAAATCACAGAGATTCAAAGTAATTTTACTTTTTCTTCCA
Organism: Pinctada imbricata; assembly: GCA_033119305.1. Taxonomy (NCBI): domain Eukaryota; kingdom Metazoa; phylum Mollusca; class Bivalvia; order Pterioida; family Pteriidae; genus Pinctada; species Pinctada imbricata. The sequence goes on from VSWD01000006.1 coordinate 18,474,300, forward strand.
GCATTTCTGCTCCAGAGTAGTGCATATGATGATCGTTCATGGATGATTTAGACCAAACAAAACCCCTCCAACTCGCCACTTTTAATTGGCCGGATTGCAAAGCAATTCCGGTCTATAGATTGACGATGTCTGTCTGTCTGTCTGTCTGTCTGTCTGTCTGTCTGTCTGTCTGTCTGTCTGTCTGTCTGTCTGTCTGTCTGTCTGTCTGTCTGTCTGTCTGTCTGTCTGTCTGTCTGTCTGTCTGTCTGTCTGTCTGTCTGTCTGTCTGTCTGACTGTCTTTCTGTCTGTCTGTCAGTCAGTCCGTCCGTCCGTAAGTCCGTCCGTCCGTCCGTCTGTCTGTCTGTCCGTCTGTCCGTCTGTCTGTCTGTCTGTCTGTCTGTCTGTCTGTCTGTCTGTCTGTCTGTCCGTCCGTCTGTCGTCAACATTTTGGTTAAAGTTTCTGGTTGCAGCAAAATCTGAGGAACATTACGCAGTAGAAACTTTATATCATACATGAAGGTTGCCCGTTACAAGACCTTTCAATTTATGCCTTAACATTTGACCTAGTGACTTTGACCTGGAGCTTTGACCTAGTCATGGTTATGGTATCGGGAAAGTGTGTAGACTGTAAGGCCACTATGTTCCCCATTCCCTCAACATAAATTTTGGACCCGGCCCTGAAAAGAAAGGGCTATACAGAATTTGATGGGGGGGGGGGGGTAGTTATTGAGATGGGTATATTGGGAGGAAACGGATCCAAGACATGACCCAGGTAGAGTTGTTCGACGAAAAATAGTTTCAACACAAAGGAAACCTATAAACTATTGATAAATAGGATTGTCAAGAATTCTATAAATTGTTTCTTTCCCATTTCCGATGCGAATTCCATCTGTTGCATCCCAAGGTTTCCACGTTCATGCCCCCCCCCCTTAACACATCAATGGAAATAATCATACAAACGATCATAAATATAAATTCCAATGGATAATGAAGCTTATTCAAATATTCGGTAACTAGTATACATGTATATTTTAATTGATATGAATTTATAAAAGCCCATTTTCATTATGCGAATAATCTAATCGAACACGCGATTTTCACATGTGTCTACACAATGAGGTCATGTTTGTTGTAGAAAATTGTATACCGACCATAGGCCTGTATTGAATTGTATTTTCTAAAATATCATGTAAGTAAAACACTATAATTATCATGCAGTTTTGTATTCTCGAAATTTAGCTGATTAATTACATTTTCTAAAAGAAATTTTGAAATGAGGAAAATGCAGAGAAACAGCTATGTACTTGCCTTTCACACTATACAGGTATATGTAACAAAATCGTATGTAATGAAAATAGAATATTATAGAAGAATTCAACTATCGTATTTAAGTATGTTAATGTATGTACTTTTATTGTGCTTTTTTGCATGACAATGTTTCGACATAACATCCCCCCCCCACACACGGGCATCCCCCTCCCAACTACTCTTCCGTCTAATAAATTGCATGCCATTCTTTGATGTAAACATTTAGCAGGTAAACACTGATCAATATACTATTTCACTTCAGATAATATAAATTTTCAATAACTGAACCGCCCCCCCCCCTTTCCGGCCCAACATGTCTTAGTTGATCATAAACATTGGGCTCCCTCTTCATCTACATGTATATTTGATCTCCTTTGCTTGCGATAAATCATTTCAATTTACTTTCATGTCTGTTGGTTTGAATGATATACTTGAATGCAACAACATCCCACCCCACCACTATTTCACATATGTACCAAATTTTGATCAATGTAAACCGTAGCATATATTTTTTTGACATTGTAAATACATGTAACTATGGATATTTTGAATTCATCTTTTTGGTTCGCAATCTTTCATATAAAACATATGAAAAAACCTACCCACCCGGTCCCGTCCACATCCCGTTCTAAAACAACCCCCTTCCACCCATCCCCTTCCACAAGTTCCCAAGATTACGTACCCGTCATTTAATTATTTCAGTAAAACTGAAGATTTCATGATTGCTTTATCCATTTTCTATTTCAATGTATGGTTTTCTATGATATTTTCTGATTTCTGAACTCATCTTTACAGGTAGACGACATCTCATACAAATGACAATGTCCACGCGTCCAGGCTTCTTTATATATACCGCCCGAGTACTCGAGGTAGTGGATTTTAGGTCACGATACATTAGTATGCAAAACGTCATCAGGGGGAAAGTTCAAATCACCACATGACCAAGTGTATTTTAAGCTAGGGGACGGAGATTGTTAGTTTCACTTCTAAAAATTTCCGTTCCCTAAAAAAATTTACTACGTCATGGGGTTTTTTAAAGACTTAGTTCAGCTTTAACACCGACCTATGTATTTTTATATATCAATTGAAAGATCAAGATTTATATATTCCTTCTGTCATAACTAGAAAAAAAGTTTAATACTCCTTTGAAGTGAACGTTTTAGGCAAAAATGATAATTTTACGAATTTTTACATTTTTTTACATTAAATTGATAAGGACGCTACTTTTCTAAAATAAAGTTATTTTCTTTCATATATATATTTTTTATTGAAGAAAAGTGTCTTCTTTTCATTAAAAATTTCAAAAATCACATAATAAAATTCTTTTTTCAATTACTAATGCTTTTCTGGAAATGGGTGATTTTTGTCTAAAATAGCAACAGAAATTCCCTTAATCTATTTTTAGCTATATCTCGAAATTTTCAACACCGACCTTGGCATATCGATATGTAAAATTAAAGTATGAGAATTGTTCTTCATATGTGGCCCATTTTTATAAAAAGTTTAATACTCCTTATTATATGAGTCACCATCCTTAAATCAAACAAACGGATTTTTACCTTTAGTTGATCCCTGTGGGTTCCTATCAGAACTATTTTAGGGTAATTTGCCTGTTGACCCTTTGCGTAAGTGATGATGGTCGATATCCAAAATTCTAGAAAATCTGTAAAAGCAAAATATTCATTCATTACATTAACACATTTACATTGAGTTGTGAGTAATGGAATATGATATGTATTAAGTTGATTTTTGCATCTTCGTCGATACTATTGTTTCGCATGATTATTAATCCGCTAGTACTTTCCAATCGTCCAATCTCACAAAATGGTGATTTAATGGTGATCGAGAGGGAAAAATTTATATTTATACATCTGAATCAAAATTTTCCTTTTCCACTACAAAATACAAATGATACAAGTCATTGACACGAATGGACCTATGTATTGTAGTGTCTTTCCTCTTGGAGAAGATTTATGTAAGATTTGGTGAGAATCTCTAAATGCAGATTGTAGGGATCCCTTTCGGTACTAAAAAAGAATTTATCCAAAATATTCAAAAGCAAAGAATACACGATGATGTGAAATGTTTCATTGGTACCTCTTGGTACCTGGATGGTATTCTTACTATCGACAATCCTATTTTTGAAAAGTATAGAAATGTTATTTATCCGAAAGAATTGACTCTAAACAAGGAAAACGTTACAAAAACAGAAACACCATTTTTGGATCTAAATATAAAAATTGTTAATGGAGAGATTCATACAAGTGTATATGACAAAAAAGATTCAACAATTTGAAAGTAAATTTTCCCTGGCTTTACGTTTATGTTCCTAGATTACCGTCATATGGTATCTATATTCCACAGCTCACCCGTATTGCATGTAGTGATGTTTTGGATTTTCAAAGTAAAACTTAACAAATACGAAGACAATATTAGGTGAAGATTTTAGCTTTTACAAACTAGTAAAGACTTTATGGAAATTTAATTAAAGCTATCGTCAACTTCTTTTGAAATTCGGATCCATACATGCAACAGAGTATATTACTTTGGATATATCACATCCTGGATTTTATAGTGCCATTCAAAAGGCATCAGAATCATCAAAAGCCTTTTATACCGTGGATATGATCTTATAGTCACCAGACGTACACGAGGCTTGGTACACGTAATCCAGGATAATCACAACGTCTGCTACTTGCGTAACAGATGGTGGTCCTAATTCGTCACCGGTTGCTCATTGGTCCCGTTGGTTTATGTGTGCTTTTTTGTATTTCATGTTTCTATGGTGTGAGTTGGTGTTCCTTGTCCCTTTTGCGTCTCCCTTTGTGGATGTCTTCTCTGTGTTTTTGAATCGGGTGTTTCTGGAGTTTGGCTGTGGGTGCTGCTGGGTGTTTTTTCCCCTCCTTTCTTTTGTATAACTTCGCAATCAATATTAGAGAATAATTGTGCTACACGCCATTGACAAGGTAATCTCGCCATTGACAAGGTAATCTCGAACCCCAGAATAGAGGCAGGACAAGATGCCGGAGGAGGATTGAGCCTCTCTGATTACATGCAACACCCGAAAGCAAACCGAAAATCTAGGCTGCATATTGCAACTTGATGTTAAGCTCACTTGAATGAAGTTTAAATTAGCTTCATCTATTCCCTCCTTGTCCGTCTCATTGTCCGTTTCCGCATTTGTGTCCGGTTAAAGATTTAACCTAGGTAACATTATTCTGGACGTTATTTCTACTACATCCGTCACAAATATCAAATGTGCATATTTTGTTCTTGGAATTTTAACTTGAATTCATGTTTTGTATGCTACATGTACATTAAACCTACTCGACATTTCTTTAACCTAATTAAGAAAAACATAACTGTCATGATAACTTTTATGTGGTAGCTGAGTTCTGGGTATATGTACCAAAGGGCAAGGGGCGGTAAGGGCCAAAATAGGCTCAATTTCAAAACTGGGACAAACATTGAACATGGAAAATACAGGACTTACAGAGTATAAATCAATTTAAATTTTGAGATTCGGACATCCCGTTGCGATTCTACACTAATTTGAAGACAGGATGGTCAGCTATATTTTACACTGATTTTGACGTCATATGACGTTACGATCACATTGTAATGTAACGTTGTCTGTAGGTTATTTGCTGCTATATTATATTCCCTGCTGCTATCTCCTCCTTTGTCTTCTTATTCTAATACTATTTAGTCCATTAATTGTGTTCATATACTATCAATATCACGATATAATATTAGTATATGTACATGGTATGTTTCACTATAATATACTGAGGGGTAATTGGGACTTCCCTTTGTTGACTTATGGAAATCTTAAGTGACGTATTTTTGTTATATGATACTTTTTACCAAGGCCTTTTTAAAAAGTATATGTTTTTCCGGTAACCCAGCAGACCCTCCCCCCCTTTTCCGGCTCAATTTTTACTCGTCCGATTCATCCCCGAGAGACCAGCCAAGATGAAATGGAAAACGAACCCCCCCCCTTTTTTTTGCACAAAGTCATTGATTCAGAATTGTTTGGCACTATTTGATGCCTTTTTTCAGTTTACTTTGCATTTTGATGTCTTTGGTAATGTGTTTGAATTGCGAATTTAGAGGGGTATGAGCGGGCTCCGATTCTTTCTTTGTGGTGGTCAACATATTCTTTTCTAATAGAAATCTTTTTTTTTCTTGTATTTTAAAAAATTTGCTGGCAAGCTACCGCTCGCGAGTTTCAAGAATTACCTCGCATGTCTCCATTTCAACACAGCCTTTTTGATACAACCCTTATCAAGAATATATGAAAAAATTATAGAATATTGAAGTAAATAAATAATTCAAATATACATATATATATATAATAAATAATCAATATTATCAATAAAAACAGAACAAAATCTATTGAATAATATTGATTTTACTCAAATAATTCTTGTATTAAAGAAGTTAAAAGGTGTTTTTCTGTTTCCAAAACGACCCGCTCGCATGGTAACAGTCATTGATTTCCTTCCGTTTTCTATGTGACAACATGAAAACAACAGATTCATACTTTCACAGCATTTACAAAATACTTATTCGGATATACAGAAAAAATATGAACTTGTTGTTTTGATGTGGCCAAGTCTAATTTTGCTATGAAATGTGAAGATATATATATATTTTTTTGGTTCATTTCCGGTTTCATAGATTATTTCAAAGGGGGATAACTCTAACGAAAAAATGAAATGAAGGATATTTCATGTTGAATCTATTAAAGACAAGCTTCCTTTTACCAATATTAGTATCAATTTCAATATTTTTAAATCTTTCGAATTAGCAACAATTTTGGGCCTAGAAACCCCCTTACCGCCCCATGCCCTTTGCAAACTTGTTCATTTTGGTAAGCCGTACAGAATGTAAGCTTTAAATACTACATAGATATGAATTTGACCCTTTACATTGTTCTTTCTTAGAAATAATCGTAAGATATCTTTTGAACTATTACGGGTAGTATTTAGAAGATTCTTTCGGGACATTTCTTTCCTATAAGACATTTGTTTATGACGTCGTTATATTGAATTTGAACTTATTTATTAAACATACATACTGTAACTGTAAAAATTTGGGGCAAGTCTTTTTATTTTACATTGTGTTATTGATCATATCTTCATTATTCATTTTCTTATCTCATATTGTTTTTCGTTATGTGTTTTTCTTCAGATTTTTTTATTCACGGATTTTTTTATTACTGTAACAATAATTTCATGTTTTATAACTTCATTTTCAGAACAATGATTTAATAATTTTTACACCTTTTTATTTTCTAATCTTATAATATCTAATAGAGTTTATCGATACAATTTCTGTGCTCTATTGTGAGTGTTGTTGATATTATCGTCAGGATCTTCTTTAACTCATTTGTTTATTGTTTAAAATCTTTTTATTTGAGTACCTCAATATAATTTGTCGGACTCGAACGTTTTTTTTTTTCGGATTAGAACTGTCCACTTAATACATTTTTATATTGTTGTATGAAGGAAATGGGAGTTCTGGGTATAGACGAAGGGAGGGGATCTCCAACAAGACTCGCTTGTAGCATCAAAAGCAACACACCAAAACACCCCAAATACGCAAAGGGGACATAGACAACAAGAGACACAAAAAGAAGGAACATCAAACACTATATCAAACGCAAAAGATCACACATAAACCAACGAGAACCATGGGCAATTTGTGCCAACTGAGGACGATCATCTGTTACGATAGTAGCAGATGGTGTGGCTATCCAGATTACGTGCGCATAACCCTCCCACTTTTCAAAATTTCCAAAGGTTTCAAAGAAAGAATAATTGAAGTGTAAAATAATTTCCTCATTGTAAGATAACCAATCAAACGAGACAACATAACACTGGGGCCAAACCACACTTATATGGCCAAGCAACAAAGATGAATATGTTAAATATATAAAGGAGGGGGGGGGGGGGCAGTTGTGCGAAATGCAGTCAATGCTCTGCAGGCTGTAGTGAGCTCAAGCATATGTTATCACCCGAGGAGTTCGACCGACATTCAGAGAGGACATTTTGGTCGGGATCCTGTCTTCTTTTAATAGGTTTGGACAGAGCCCGCCATAGAGTCCAGCGCAGCATAGTTAAGGCAACAATCAAGCTGAAAGCATGTAACGTCAACTGACGTCATGAAATCCATGTCGTCAAATATGGTAGCAATGCAGCAATTTGTTTTAATGATATTCGGTAAATTCAGAGGTAAAATGCGAATTATAAAACGTTACGTATCTAACTCAATAAAGTGCACATCATCGACTGAATATACTTTTGAAAAGACCCCTTAACGAAAGTTGTATTCTGTGACCCCCTTTGTGTTGTAATGGTACTTTGCATGAACATCGACGGCGGGTGCGGCTAGCCAACAGAGATGCTTACTCCTCCAGGGCACCTGGTCCCACCTCTAGCTTGCTAGGGGTCCGTCGATGCTCAATTTGGTGCGCTATTGTGAGAGCTGTTGAGATTATCGTCAGGATCTTCTTTAACTAATTTGTGTCACACTTATGTCCTTTGCCGTGTGGAGCTCGTAAAAAAGTTCCCCTCGAAGGGTTTGACAGTAAGTGTTATGAGTATTTTCCCTGACATCTTCTTTAACTCATTTGCGTTACAGAGAAGCTTGAGCAGTGATGACCAGAAAGATGAAATAATGGTATGTATTTGTTCACGAAATATAAAATCAGGCATGCTGTACAAAGAAAATATCCTTATAAACTCCATTTTCACCATGAACGATAAAAGTATTTAAAAAGGAAAAAAAATTCATTTTGCCACCATGTGTACCTTGTTTACAGTATGCTCTGTACTGTGTACATGTACTTTATACTACACATACTACACATCTCTCATACGATACATGTATATGTAGCTTCATCATATAGTATCGTCGCTATAATACGCACGGGTCGTAAAGTATATGAATGCGATAAAATTTTAGTATTCTTTTTCGTAAGTTAATTGAAAGGGGATGGTTGTTGCCTCTGAAAGTGTGCACATGTGTGTTATAAACTGAATACGAATCAGTCAAAATCTTCATAGTGCACATGATGTCACATGTTTATTGATTCATATTCTTAGTCCCCACCGGCTTGCAGGAGAGGACTTATAGTTATCACCCCGTTTGTATGTCCGTGTGTCTGTCTGTCCGTCCGTCTGTCTGTCAGTCACACTTTAGTTTTCCAGACTTTTTTTCGCTGTCACTGCATATATTGAACTCATTTTTGGCATGTGAGTTTATCTCAATGTGATACAGATCAAGTTTGAGTTTGGTTACGATTCACCTATTTTTACAAGAGTTATGGCCCTTGGACTAAGCAAATTCCATGGAATTCTCAGTTTTCCGGACTTTTGTTCCAAGGTATGGCAGATATTGAAATAATCTTTTTTATGTGAATACATTTTAGTGTTATACAGCTCAAGTTTTAGTTTGGTTCCGATTGACCTATTTTTACAAGAGTTATGGACCCTGGACTTAGCAAATTTCATGAAATTCTCAGTTTTCCGAACTTTTCTCGGCTGCTGTTGTAGATATTAAATTATTGTATATATATTTATCTTAGTTTTATACAGATCAAGATCGAGTTTGGTTTTGATTGACCTCTTTCACAAGAGTTATGGCCATTGGACCTAGCAAATTTCATGAAATTCTCAGTTTTCCACCTTTTTCGTCCATGGTATTGCAGATATTGAAATCATGTTTGGTATGTGAATATATCTCAGTGTGATACAAGTCAAGTTCGTGTTTCAGTTTGATTGACCCATTTCTACAGAAGCTATGGCCCCTGGACATAGCCAATTTCATAATCTTCTCTGTTTCCAGTCTTTTCATGTCTGTTGTTGTAGATATTGAGCTGATTTTTGGTATGCAGATACATTATAGTATGATAAAAAATTTCCTGTTTTCCAGATCTTTTCCTAATACACATATTGAACATCTTTTGATGTTGGATTTATCTTATGGTGTACGTAAAGGTCAAGGCAGAATTGAAGGACATGGATTAATGCCGGTAGGGGACTTAAATCGCTTGCGATTCATAAATTTGTTAATTTCAGATTGACTAAAGGTACACTCAGACCTACTATAACTGATTGAAAACAAATGGTATTGGATGTTGCAGTTAACCTGTTATTTACAATACTGTAATATCAATCTAGAACATAGAAATTTTCACTTAAAAAGGTATATTCACTTTGCTCAGATAATGAAAAAGATCAATTTTGAATACACTATGTGAATGTCAGTTCTGAATGTATATTTGTTTTGAAAAAAAATCAGATTTATGTTTTATAAGATCTATGGTAACACATGCATGCATACATGTATAATTTATTATGTAGCTTGCTATGATTTGTGTCTAATTTTTCCTTCTCTGAAAGTTTGAAATTGAATTGTAAAGTAAATAAATGTACAATCCAATAAATAATTTGTCATCTTTGATATGAATTTTAGAGCTAATAAATGTTCAATTGTAATCTGATTTTTCTGTCATTTCAGAGATTTGCCTATTCAAAGAAGTAAAGCTTATTTCACCTGAGCCCAAGAAGAAATGCCAGGCAACCGCTAATTGTTAAACAAGATTTATTGTATATGATAGATAGTTCATCATAATTAAATATCTTGGTTGTCGTGTGAACTCTAGATTTCTTAGAATAGGGGGGGGGGGGCATGCTGGGCCAGACCCGTCTACTTTATGATTCGAGAGAGATCATGTTAGTTCTGTTGGATTAATGTATCAATATCCGACATGCACAAACAGCTGCAAAAAGAAAAAAAAGGCTCTGAACACCCCCCCCCCCCGCAAACCCCCCCCAAATTGATCTTCATGAATTCTTTCTATTTAGATCCACGTATGCGTATATGCGTATTCTTGTAATAATTTTAGCAACTGTTTTCAAATAAGATTCTTTGAGTTTCAAGAAGAAAATATGTCCGCGGTAATAATTAAGCATTCCCTCCCCTCGAATCATCACGTGATTACTCGGGCGATTGAAAGCAAACAAATCCCTAACGCACCTTTACCTCAAAGATTCAGGGTCGAGTGGAAAAATTAAAATTAGTTCAAAGTGTGGGGGGACTTCAACTTAGATCTCCTACTTATACTTAAGTAATTTTCCCATCATATTTCAAGTAATCTTTTCTTAATATACTCATAAAAAAAGTAACGCATAGTATTTGTTCATTTCATCCTTAGTGCACATCTTAAATAATCACATATACCATTTAAATAGGCAATATAAAACCAAATTTACATAATGGTATTTTCAGACCCTAAGCTGTCAACGAGAACCTCTTTAGTGTTTTAAAATGTTAGTCAAAATGACTGAAAACAATATGCCCTTGATGGTTCTTTTAGAGGCCAAATTGTTTAATTTTCGGAGATCCGTATCCGCTTGTTTTCCATATCATTTGAAAATGTTTTGATTCGATTGACAAACGGATACACCATACTAAACAGCGACAATCTCATAATGGCGGCATTACAACGCATGATGAAGTTTTATTCTATGACATCATTAAAGGTTTGCCGCATTCCATGAATTTGCGAATCAGTTTTATCGAGAGAAATTTGTTTTATAAGGAGAAAAATCCTCTAAATTTGACTTTTTGATCCTTGAACGTTACAGAGTATTACTCACTTACAAATGGAAGTCATACGATGAAGTCGCAATGTTCAAACGCATGGCATCGGACATTGTAAGCATGCATTGCATTAAAGCGGAAGTGACCCGAAGAATTTAAAGTCAAACATTTTTAATGGGCATCAATGAACTTTGACACGGGCAAAAGTCAAATTCCTCATAAACATGGAAAATGCAGAAAAACATAAAAAGTCGAAAATTCAAAATTTCATGTTTTTACCCAAAAAGAGAATTTTATGATAATCAAAAATATTAAGCCCTAAACTGCTTGTCCTTTCTCTATACCATCATTAATGCAAACAAATAAGGTCACCTAATCAATAGCTTGTGCATATTGAATAATAATAATACATTGTAATATTGTTATATGCGTTCTTCTTTTGAAGAGTATATTACGTACACTTGTCTCTAGAAGATGATTGTATGTATATTTTTTTTTAACTCGTGAGGCTTTAACTGGGAGGTTTTTCTATGAGCGCATTGTAAGTAAATATCAATTATAACTATTGCAGCTAATCTTTTTTCAATTCATGAAAACAGAGCGGAATCCATAATAAGAATGACGACTAGATCAGAATATATCTTCATTTAAACAAAAAAGATAATAACATATGCGATACGAGGCGAGTAGCGCATTAACAGTTTTAAACTTAGAATTTCATAGTATAACAAAATGTTACAAGCGCGGATCTAGAGAGGAAACATTTAAATTTTTCGCCAAAAACATGATGCTGAATTTCTCCCGTTCTTATACCAGGCTGGACCCCCCCACCCCCATGACGACTTTGACTGTCCCATTCCCCCAGGCCATGAAACAATTAGCATCCGTCTTAAAATATTTTTATGTGCAGTCTTTATATCATTCAGAGAATCCGAAAGAAAATGTTTGACATAAATTCTTTCGGACTGACATAAATTTTAGTACTTTTCATTGTCCGAACTCACAAAATTGATGAAATGTCTGACAAGAGTAAAACAGATTTCGATATTTCTGGGTTATGTGAACTTGCTGTACTCATTGAAATTGTATTTAACCGATGACGATGAGTATACTCCCATTCAAAACTACTGATGTTATTTTAATCATTACTTTGTGTGTTACTAGTTGAATATACATACAAGAGATATATGAAGAGAAATATGAAGTCACCAACATTCTCGCGAGAATTTAGCAGTGCCGTCTGAGAGGTAATTACAGAAAATGTGTTTTTAGCGTATTTCTTGGTTTTATCTAAATTAGATTGGAAACAAGGCTTATCTACCTGATAGATTGCATAATTTGTGTACAATTGACTTATACCTTAATTTTCAATCGTTCTTTGATAGAGTTTTCAGTCAATTCCTTTTCTTAATCGTAGATTTATATTGTTTTTTTTATGAAAAAAATAATGCCACTAGCAGGCATTTACCATGGATATATTAAAAAACTACCGACAGGAAAAACGTAGTATGGGCCAAGAATGTTAGCTGAAGACTTATCGAAAGATTGGTGTCAAAATTAATTGCGCTGATAGAAAAAAAAACATTATATAAGTCCACTCAAGTTGCATATATAAACTTAATGTTATTTTACATAAAAATGTTCAAGTTTATGTTGCATGTGTACATGTCTAATATAGCATTTCATAAGAGAGAAAATGAAATAATGATAATCATTGATACAGTCCTGATTGATTCTGAATATATAGTTTTTTCAATGAGTTTCAATTGCACTGAAAAGGTCGCGTTTTATATTGTGTTGTCTATTTCTTTCTGTTTACGAAATCTTTCTTACTTTTACGTACAAAGTAGGCACACTAATGAATTGTGTTATTTGCTAAATTGCCTTATAATGACTTGGAGGAAGGAGGAGGTTAAAGTTTCTGTTACCGATATACAATATAACATAACGATATACAATATAACATAACGATATACAATTTAACATAAAGAAATACAATATAACATTTTATAGTACATGGGTAGATCTAGATCTTCTTTGGATCTATTGATGTAAGCCGGGAGATTTGGTAGTGGTCCTGATTACTGAGTGTTTAGATTCATTTAAATATTCTCATATATTTTCGTTTTTCCCACTTCTTCTGAAGAGGTAATAAAAGATAAAGTAAATTTTGTTTAAAAGTTTGTTTTACTGTTGGACAGAGGTAAAATCTTTTTCAAAAATCATATTTCGCGGATTACAAAGGCATTTGACGGTAAGAGTTACGTGTCCTTGATTCGCGTAGTTCAAATGTTTGAATTTCATACTTCGAGCGTTCGATAGTAAAGTAGCAAAAGCAGCTCCTGTTACTGACAATCAATGTGAAAAGAATGTTATTCTCAGAAACTGCGATAATTTCCCTACTAGAAAAGTACTACGATACCATTAGCACATACTTGATGATTGTCCATGAAATACAAATGCGATCAAAAACGGCCTTTTGAGGTGTGTTGCACTGAGTTTCCCATCAAAGGACCGAAGGTCCTGAGAGATACTTCTTTTCAAAATTTATAGTCAGCAGATGAATACTGAATCATTTTATTGTTAAGGTATTTAAACGATGATGATTTTTAATAGAATTTGAAACTTAATTATAAAAATAAATTATTCATTTCAATGTGCTCAATGAGTTCTATAAACAGCACAAACTGTTTATATTTACTAGAAGGGGTATTCTTTAAGGTGGCTCAATAATCCAAAAAAATAATTTTGTTTATTTGACATTGATATCTGATGATTTATATTTGTAATTAAGATTACATATCATCGTTCATTTGATTGACTAGTGGTCCTCTGAATATACATATGTAAACCAATTCCGAGATCTGTCGCAAAACAATGAATTTTGATAGATAGATAAATACATTATATAGGGATAATAATTCCACATTGAATTCATTCTTGTGATTATGTTCACCATGGTAATATCAAATATGTCTATTTCGTTATAGATAATGCTTTTCAAGAGTAAAATAGCTAAAAGTAATCTCGAAAAGTACATTTTGTGCACCCTTACCCAAAATGATAAACAAATTCTGTTCTTCAAAAAAAATTATAAAAAGTACATGTTTTCGTTCATCCTGATTCAAAATATTTGGTTGTTATAGTAACGATTTAAAAAAAAAGAGGGGGGGGGGTAGGGCTCTCAGTAATATTTAAAGAAGGGGCGATTCTGAAATAGGTGACACAGAAGATGAAATTTCTAGATATAGTTATTAATGTAAAATAAGCTGGGGTTTTTGTTTTCAAAGTACAACGATGGTGGTTACAAATCGCCGGGTGCTGGAGATATGGATAAGTGAAAACAAAAAAAAAGTAAAAGGAGGCGTTTTTAAACATTTTGACGTTCAAGGTCAATAAGTGGACGCCATCCACCTCCCTCGTTCTCATTAATGCGTGCACTTATCTGTAAAATGGATATGTCTTTGAACAAAGCAGGGTTAAAACTAAAATTCACTCGCTCAAAGATTTTAAATAGAGAAACTTTATTCGATAACATCTCGCAGCAAAGTACGAAAGTTGAAAAAATTGAAGAAAAATTTTTTTAACAATTTTTGTTTGAGAAAAACTTCACTTAAAATATCGTATCTATGATATCGCTAAAATCTCCAAAAATATCCTGTTTGATCATAGACTTAAATTTACCTACTTCATTTTGTTCCCAAGCAACAAGCGGTTGCATTTCCGATGATGACGTTATAAACACAGTACGTTTACGGCGGTAGCCAGGATGTCTAACTTACGGGATATTTTTGTAAATATAGATTTAACGATACATTTGACTAAACAATTATTACACTCAGATTGTAGATGATAATTTTCTGGTTCCATCGATACCAAACTTGTCGATATTCTTCAGGTAACCAGCGAATTAGAAGAGTTTGAAGACCGAAACCGTACTCGGTACTATTCGAACCAGTATTGACGCCGGGAATATGATGACGTCAAAAGATTATTGAGCCTCCTTAAATAAAATTTTTTTTTCTCATGACTTAAACCTGGAGCTGTGTCTTTATTTAATTTACCCGTTTGGCTCTATAGAAAATAAAAAGACCATGCATGCATGCATGTCTAAATTACTGACAGTCTACCGTATATTTGATAAAAGAGTGGTTACATGTACTAGTAGTTCCAGCGTAACTTTAAGTTTATCATTGCTGGTAATTTCTAAAACTTTTCATTTCAATAACCAGAATGTCCTATGTCTTTCAATAAGATAGTGCTTTGTTTCTACTTTCTACTTTCGTTACACATTGTTTCGTCTTAATATAAGGAAGACAACTCTTATAAGTACTCTATAAGAAAATGTATCGTTGATATTTTGTGATACGTTTACTTTATATGAAATTGAATTCTTTTTTTCAGGAAGGACAATATCCTTGTTCTTGCATTCTGCATGTGTCAGACAGCAAATTCTAAAATTAGAAAAATTGAGGTATCTCAAATGAAGCAGTTACCGTAACAGTAAGAGACTTCATGAAAGGAAGTATCTTAATAAAAAAAACTTAATAGGTTAAAATTTCATACAGTCTGGTAGCACTATTGTTTGAAAGCAGGAAACAAAGAATCCTTGTCATAAAGGGCATAAAAAATAAACACGCGCAACAGGGGGTGCTTTTTCACAGTATGTAGGATATCGATGCCAAGCTATTTCTAGCAGTTTGACAACTGGGGACAGAAGCGATAAAAATGGACCGCATTAATCATATCATTCAAAATTTACGAAAATTATTTTAAATATGAGCAAAGTTGAAATGAAAAATATGCTGTTAAATCAGAGAGTTACGCAATTTTGTGGCGAAAATAGCCGAAATCTGCCTTAACTATTCTGCGAGTGGTCACGGTCAGTCAGATTGCACTTCTTAAGAGCCCGTGGTACAAGGCTTTAGATAGGTCCAGTACAATGCCGAGCTCGAGTGTCCGTCTGGTGACATTAGGATCATATCCACGTTATAAAAGGCGTTTGATGTTCCTGACACATGTTCGATGGTTATGCTGTCTGGCTTTGATCCTTCTAATTTGGTTAATTATGCCAACATAAAATGCTGACTGTGAAATACCCAAAGTTATATACTAGCTATTGCGTGTATAGGTTCGAACTGTAAAAGAACCTGACTGTATGATTTTTGTAAAATTTCTAGAAAGTTCTAATGAGTTAAAGAATATCCTGATGATAATCTCAACAACACTCGCAATAGAGCACAAAATTAAGCATCGACGGATCCCTAGCAAGCTAGAGGTGGGACCAGGTGCCCGGGAGGATTAAGCATCTCCTTTTGGCTAGCTGTTCCCGCCATCGATGTTTACGAAAATGAAACAATATATGAAAATCATGCACTGTCTGACGTTATGTCTTTATAGAAGGTGCTATGGTGATCATGTCAGTGAAATATATTCAAAACACTTTCTGTCAAACCCCTTGCGAGGAACTTTTTTAACGAGCTCCACACGGCAATGGGCATAAGTGTGACACAAATGAGTTAAAGAAGATCCTGACGATAATCTTAACAACACCCACAATAGAACACAAAATTAAGCATCGACTGATCCCTAACAAGCTAGATGGGACTAACTGTCTTATGGAAGCAGAAACCTTGACCTAATATGCAGTTTTCCACTATGAAAATCCATAACATAGTTACAGCTTTAGCGTTCCGGATGAGCTGTGAAGTGTAAATGCCGTATGACGGTAATATCGGAACGACATCATTAAGCCAGGGATAATTAACTATGTTGAATCCAAAATAATCTCTTTTGTGACCGTTTGTAGTTTCGATATTTAGGTCTGTAAATGGTGTTTATCTATTTTTCACATTTGCCTTATTGTCAAAAATCTTGTTAGATGTTTTAAAAAAATGTTTGCCAATAGTGAGAACATTATATAGCTACCTAAAAGTACCATTAAAGCTTTTTTCTTTTGAATATTTTTTTCTTCTTTTTCATTTTATTTAAATTTTGAAGGTTTGTCAATAATAGTGAGAACAGGTGTTTTAAAAAGAGGTTTGTCAATAGTGAGAACATTATATAGCTACCTATAAGTACCATTGAAGCATTACAAATCATCATTTTTGAAGATTTTTTTTTTCATCTTTTTATTTTTAAATTTAATTTCCAATTGTTTCCGTACGCGTATAAAAATAAAACAGTAACAAGATATACACATTTAGTACTCATAGGAATCCATACAACCTGTTTGTATTGATCCTCATCGGATAAAACACAAATTTTGCCATAATGAAAGGACTAGGTATTACACAGGTCAATACATGTCAATGATTTGATTTAAAGTACAAATCTTACATGGAACTTCATATGCCTTTATTTTCAGAATAATAACAGCGCGCGTGATATTTCAAAATCTGTCTTTGGGATGAGATAATATGTTCAAAAGAAGAATCTGGGGGTGGAAGCAATTTGAATTATGTTCTTTTTTTCAGAAACTAGATACATTTTTATGTTGTGACTATATTACCTATCACGTGACGTCGTTGCACTTTGCTTGGATGGAGATCCTCGTCATCCACTTCTCCGTCTAGACCTTTAGCCAAGTTAAACACAAGGAGATACAGACCACGTCTTGTTAGGTACGTTTGGTGTGTTGTGTAGAATATAAGCTGTCCAGCAAAATCCGTAAGGTCAACTCGTATGTAGTCATTTGTTCCGATTAACATTTTATTGTGCTTCCCTGAAAAATACCAATTTTGTGTAATTATATAAAGCATAAAAGATGGAATAAGCGAATACTCTCGTCTTTTTTTTTTAACTCCTCTCTCATCTCTTTTAGAACACTTTTAACGATCGACTTTATGTCATCCGAGCTAACGATGGATTTGAGCGTTTTTTCTTGTACACTTTTGATTTCTTTTAATTCTGCGTAAATGTCCAATTCACCGGAACCAGATTGTCCCGAGCTACTGACTCTGTCCCTTTTTATTCTAGGAGTACTCAAAACTGATTGATTTTTTACTGCGTCCGGAATGCCAGACAGATCAAGTATCACATTATCGTAGATACCTGTCCCTTGAACTTTCGTTCCGCTCGATTCACTTTCACTGGCCATAATAACAGGTAGTACAGGTAAGTCAATATGACGTATCGGAGAATCTCAGGTAGAAAATTTACGCTCGTGAGTTCTAGTCAGCGAAAGATAAACAAATAAATAAATCCACTCAAAAACTCCCTTTTTGTAAATTCCAGACAAGAATTCGTCCTCAGTATCAATCACAAGAACATAAACATCCTACAGTGCATTTTTGAAGTCAATATTCCATCGCTATAATTTAAAAATCCACTAAAACTGCAGAGCCTTATTTAAGCGTCCGGCTCCTACATTTTACCTTGACCTCCTCGTCTTTTAATCATCGCCGAAATAATGACAGGAGATGTTTTCTTATCATACACGATCAGATGTATTCGGTATTTAAGGAGGCTCAATAATCATTTGACGTCATCATGTTCCCGGCGTCAAAACTGGTTCGAATAGTAGCGAGTGCAGTTTCGGTCTTCAAACTCCTCTAATTCACTTGTTTCATGACGGATTCCGACAAGTTTGGTATAGATGAAACCAGATAATTATCATCTACAATCTGAGTTTGATAAATATATAGTCAAATGTATCGTTAAATCTGTCTTTGTCTTTGTAATAATGAACGATCCGAGAGATTAGTTCTTTAAAACCATCTTCTCTCGGATCGTTCATTATTACAAAGACTTTGTAACTTTTCGCGGGTAACGCGAAATGCATGCATGTGCCGCGAATATTATGACGTCATAGACTAACATAAACATTTGCAATGAACGCCAGAGAAGCAAGGATGGATTTTACTTAGAATTGTTATAGATCGTCGTTTTTTACACTTGATAAAGGCCAAGGGGCCGAAAATTTGTGTATCTGAGTGTTTGTGTTTTTATTTGTTATCATCCCTTCCCTCTGGAAGAAATATTTGAATCTACTGCAATATTTCTTGGAGGTTTTAGCGACATCACAGATAAGATATTTATATTAATCACAAGAATGGGTTCATTGCTGAATTATTATCCCTATATCATGTATTTATCAATTAAAATTCATCGTTTTGCAACAGATCTCGGAGTTGGTTTAAATGTATATTCAGAGGACCACTGGTCAATTAAATGAACGATAATATGTAATCTTAATTACAAATATAAATCATCAGATATGAATGTCAGATAAACAGAGTATTTTTTTTTTTTTTTTGCTCCGACAAAGAATTCTTGGATTATTGAGCCACCTTAACTTGGAAACATTTTAAACAGAAAAAAACTATGAAAGTAAACATTTCTCACTTTTTTATGTGATGAATTATATTCAAATTGTCATTGGATATTTAGAGTCAAGCCCCTATGAAAATTTTCAATGATACTCAATACTCCGATTTGTAGTAGTTTTCACTAATCCAATGCAGTATTCGATTACACCGCGACTGAATACCTCCCATCAATGTATGTATTAAATAATTTGTATTAACTTATCCTATGTACAAATGGAGAACCTGCCGACATCTCTTCCATTTAAACAGTGTTAAAATTATCTCGGTAATCTTTGGCAGTGTCTCGATAGTTTCTGTGGCTTACGTGACGGACATCATGTTGACCTTTGATGATAGAAATCATTTTTTATGTTGTATTAGATACATTTAGATAAAAGGATGCCATGATTCTAACTGTATAATACACTTGATATTCATTTGTACAACGGATACCTTAAACGAATATACATCATACGATAAGTAAAAAGTAAATCGCAATATATTGCGAAATTCTGTTGTCTGTATAGCGATATATTGTTTCTTTACATTTTTTATAATTTCTTATTGTAAAATTAGGTTCCTCTTTGTATGTTTATAAATACTCTTCATGTTGATTTAATTCATATTTGCTTAAAAGAAATACACAAACGTCATTGAATCATATTGATTTCTTTTGCCATTATTCATTTCAATTACATGTTTGAGCGACATGGACCATGGATCGCTTTTTCAGTAAACTAAATAAAATCAAAGTGATTCAATGATTTTTTTGTGTTATCTATAATTGCGCGATATATTGCGATATGATAAACGTTTATTAGTCCCCTACCGGCAACGCCGAAGGGGACTTTTAGTTTCTCCTTAGTCTGTCTGTCCGTCCGTCCGTCCGTCTGTCCGTCCGTCTGTCCGTCTGTCCGTCTGTCCGAATATCAGTTTTCCGGGCTTTTTTTCTGCAACGGATGGAAATATCAAGATGAAATTTGATACACAGTTTGGTCTTGGATAGTTACAGAGCAAGTTCGACTTTCGTCACGCTTGACCCATTTTTCAAGAAGTTTTGCCCCTTGATGACTTGGCAAATTCAGTTTTTGTCAGTTTTCCGGACTTTTTTTCTGCAACGGATGGAGATATTCAGATGATATTTGATACACAGCTTGGTCTTGGATAGTTACAGAGCATGTTTGACTTTCGTCACGCTTGACCCATTTTTTAGGAGTTATTCCCCTTGATGACTTGGAAAATTAACTTTTTGTCAGTTTTCTGGACTTATTTCTGCAACAAATAGAGATATTCACGTAAAATTTTATACACAGCTTGGTCTTGTATACTTATAGAGGAAGTGTTGTTTTTGTCACGCTTGACCCATTTTTCGAGGAGTTATGCCCCTTGATGACTTGCACAATTCAGTTTTTGTCAGTTTTCCAGACTTCTTTCTGCAACAAATAGAGATACTATATTCAGGTAAAATGTGACACTCAGCTTAAAGTCTTGAATAGTAACAGAGCAAGTTCGATTTTTGTCATACTTGACCTATTTTTCAAGGAGTTATGCCCCTTGATGACTTGCACAATTCAGTTTCTGTCAGTTTTCCAGACTTTTTTCTGCAACAAATAGAGATATTCATGGGAAATTTGATACTCAGCTTAGTCTTAGATAGTTACAGAGCAAGTTCAACTTTCGTCACGCTTGACCTCTTTTTCGAATCGATAAAGCTAAAGCAGATAAAACCTCAGAACTGAGCTACACAGACAGTAAGTTTAAAACTCATACATGTTTAATTGAAGAGTAATTCATAGGCAGAGTTGCAGGACATAAATCGCTCAGCGATCATAACATTTTTAATATTAATGTCGCAATATATTGAAATATCTATATCTTATAACACCCCTACCACGCGTATTGACATGTTCCTATCCTACAAAAGGCACGGTGGACAGGTGTTAGTAAGATATAAAAATCTGAATAAAAATCAGTTTGTTTCTTATCAACAACACGATACACTATTCTTAGCAACTGAAAATGTTCATCTTCATGAATACTAGAAAAGGACCCGCACATGCGCAGGAAAGATGGTCAAGGGTACGTTGAAATATTTGTATACGTTATGTATGACTCAAGTAGGCAATGCACAGGGATTCTGTTCAGATTTATAGATTTCATTTCATATTCTTTTGAACTGATGTTGATAAACTGAGGACATGGATTTGAAATAATATAATACTTTTTATTGGCACCGGTAAGGGGATGACCATAATCAGTTAGTTTTTCTATGAATGGCAGGTTGGACTCCCCCCACCCCCATATCTGCCAATAAAGGCCAAAGGAAAAAAAATGTAATTCTGTTTCCACTCTTAAACGTAAACTAATTTAATAACTATCTCTTAAAAGGTCAATCAATAAGAAATTAAAGCATGAATCATTTTTAAAACATGAATTATTTGTTGAATTATCGACTTTAGCCTTAAATGAAAGGTCAATTCATAAGCGATCCTGTGAATTCAAATAATTGGACCTAGATCTTCAAGTCGTAAACTTTTAGTTACTCTAGTTATTATTTCTCGGAACTGTACCATAGAATTTTGTGCATAAAACTTTTAATGGGACGTAATTTAACAGATGTGGGTGCTCCATATACTTCGATGGAAAAGGCATTAACTTCTAGAATGTTCTTATGAGATTGGACGTCGTGCATTTCAGAAAACGAAAATGGAATATTGAATATTGAATTTTGGTCGAGGTGTAAATGACCTCCTACTAACATTTCAAACGTCCTGCAAGAATTGTCTTACTAAATTTATGATACTTTTAAAAAATTGGGTATTAGAAAGGGAGTCACTGAGAAGAAAATAGGAAGTTAATGGTTGTTGTAAGTTTTGAACTTTATTTTTTTGAAAAAGGTGAGACATGATTAATGATTACACTTTAATTAGAAATAATTCCTTTTAAACAATTATCAAATTCACATTGTCACAGCACATGATATATCTTCATGTCACACCATTTATCTTTGTCCTCTTCGTTTCGACGGAGAATCGGCTAATTCGTTCCTTTAGTAGTATAGATTCTACAGAATCGTTCCTTTAGTAGCTGGTAGTAAGTAAGAATGCATGTAATATCTCCCCCCGCTCTAGACATAAGCATTGATATTAACAGTATTACAGGGTTTTTTCAACAGGAAATTTTGAATACTGTTATTATTCCAAACATGCCTTTCGACTATTTAAGATACTGAGATTATTTCTATGCAAACATCGAACATTTCAAACAAAAATAAATTCTTTAAAATAAATATAACCAAAATATCAAGCATACCCAAAGAAACCGAATCATGTGAATTAAGAGTTATATATTGAAGTTGTGTTGAAATTGTCACCCATGAGGCAAGGACATCACACGTAAAATATTTCAAAAACAGTTTGACGCAATTCTAGAAGTTATGTAAATATACTTACTTTAACAAATGCAAACTGAATAATAATTGACAGAAACATTCTGAACGAAATCTTTTTCTCACAATAGCGGATTGTTCTCAAAAGTTCTAAACGTTTGGTAGACTGTACCTGTAGTGTGCCATGTTCGTGATTCCTTGTCCCATAAACACTGGTTAATGTAAACATCGATTCCATCTGTACTGTCGATATGTTTCACTTTCCTCTCAAGAAGTTGCATGGCTATTGTAGTTTTGCCAACTCCAAAATGACCAACAAGCATAACTCTAATGACATTAGAAACATATGAATCCTCACTCAAAGCAGCCAGATATCTGACAATGGCTTTACTTCCTAGAGCCTTTATTTCCTTCGGAACATTTTTTTGGGATTTTTGGAATTCTGAAATAATATGTGAATGTATCATGATGTGTAATTATCTTAAGGTTCCCGCACCCTAATAGAGTTATTTTCGGTTAAAATTTATACACTATTCCTACATTTCCATCAAATACCGATGATTTTGTTATCGGGGATGTTTGAATGAAATTGCATGGGTCATTGGTTTACAATTGGCATCATTTTTATGAGCGAAATTAGCGTATATAGTATTCTCTATGATGAAATAGAAAATCGGTATTTTTGATGATTCTTATTGAAAATGTATTACGGGCTGAATACCTTAATTAAGATAATGCGTAAAAATGCACCTAAAAGAAGCAAGTAGAGAATCTTAAATGAGGTGAAAGTTTGATTGAAGAGTAAAGTTATCTTTGATTAACTAAAACTCTTTCCAGCGACTGATTATTTTCTTTTCATTGACTCTAGCAAGGTGTGTATGAGTCTTTTGTGTTTAATGTTTCAATTGTTTCTATGTCCTATGCCTTTTTAACGTCTTATGTTGTGCTTGTCTCCTTTTTGTTTCCGTTTATGCTAATTTAGTATTTTGCTATAGGTGCTTGAACTGAGTCATGGCTGAGTAATTTCCTCCTCTCTTCTCTGTATTTCATGCAATTCGCTTTCTTCATTGCTTTGATTCTGTACAAAATCTTGTTATTATATGTAAATATTCTGCTGTATTGATAAAGAGATATAAATATCTATTTTTCATATTCAATTAGTTAAAATAGATTTCTCGAAACTTACTAGTTTGCTTGAATATTCAAATGTTATTACTAGAGTTTGGACAAAAGGCTTATGATTCATTGCATTTTATACCGCTCAAAAATAGTTTAGCATCATAATGGGTTTTCTATATACCTTCTAGTCATATCAAACTATTTCAAGTAGAATGAAATAATTAATTCATTGATTAAGAATTCTTATAAACTGACCTGGTCGGTAAAAGATATCTTTATCGGTATATGTGAATCATTTGTTAAATATGAACCCTCCAGGAATGTACAGAGGATTTGCAAAAAAGTTATAATTTTGAATATTCCCAATTTTTGCTTTTTAACCATTTCTTGTCGACTACTGACCAATAAAGCACAGAAACAGCATCAATACGAAGAAGACACTTCATGTCTCAAAATTACAGGGCAAAAAGATTAACATTTTAGGCTCCATTCCGAACATTTATGGAAAAAAAACTTATATTTAAAAAATGCAACACTTTTTTTTCAAAATTCTAGCATTTTTCGGAAGGATAACTACATTCAAATCGATCCAATATTTGTGTTTAGTTATGTCTTGATTGTGTACTGTGAGAAGTGAAATGTTTATATTTTTCTTATAATTTGCAAAATGTGTATGATAACAGATTACCTGTTGGCTGAATGTCTACATTGTACGAGAAATCGTAGTGTGATCCTATACCATTTTGGGGCAGTATACCTATAAGGAAATTTTGCTCCTTATGTAATAAAGGAGGGGGTTTCCAACCCGATTCGGTTGCAGCACAAACAGTAAAATACCAAAACACTTTATATGAAAACATGTAGTAGACAGCAACAGAAATTCTTGGATGCAAAAGAGACACAGGCCATAATAGCATGAAACACAAGAGACTACGCATAAACCAACTAAACCAAATGGACAATGGGGACCTTCTGGTAATCTGCCATGCAAGTTGCAACTGGTGTGGTTATCAGGATTTTTGCTCACAACCCTTCAATTTATCGGAATACAGTTGGCTGTAGTGAACAGTCCTATATAGAAAGAAATAATTCGTACAATTCGCAACGAGGATTTTGTTTTACTGCACAGGTAAGCAATTGGAGTTATTGGAGAATCTATAACGAATAACTGTTTATTTAAAAACAAATAAATATCCTTTTCTTTTACAAAAGACTTGAATATACTTTAACATGATTAATTTCAAAACACAATGAATTAAAAAAAGTGTTTTACATCTTTTTACGAGGGTTTATTTCGAGCTTTTAATTCTACAGCACATCAACGAGATTTACTATTTAATTTGAAATTATCCTTTGTTTTAGGTTTACTCTTGTTCTTGATTTGAAAGTGTAGAATATTTTCATCTAATAAAAAAAATCAGAAGAACAAAAGCAGATATCGTCAAGATACATTCACTTTTCCTATCTATCGAAAGAAGAGGATTATTAGGAATACTGTGGAAGCGTTCAAACTCTTTGCCCTCGGGAAGACAATTTCACACCAATGTCGATACAACAGACACGTGTCTGGGATAGGAAATCCCCACCATAGTTACTAAATAACAGCGAGGTAGTATTCAGACAAACCCAAATGGAGTTTCAGTAGCGCCTTCTAGTTTCCCTCTTAGAATTTAAATTGAATATTCAGATATAACGAGCGCGTGGCCCTAAACCTCCCGCCAATTCAGTAGCATAGGTAAACACAATCTACTACAAAAACAGTACCGGAGTTATGGTACCAGCATGTCATCCCCAATTTTGATTACAACCTGGAAGATTAAAAAAGCCTCAAACAATGACACAAAATTGATGCAAATCATTTTCCAGGAGTCAAAAATATTCTTGTGGGATTCCATAGTCAGTAATGTCAAGTCTATCGCTGAAAATAATACTTTCGTTTATTCATCTTAAAATACCTTTCTTAAATCTCACAATACTCACACACACACAAACACAAAAATAAATTTGAAACTTTTATCGCCATTTCTTTGTAAAGATAGCTTGAAATAAGTATTTTGTTCTTACCTACAAATACCTGGAAAACAAGAAAACAAATTTATTTAAAGAATATATAAAACTCCTTTACTTTTGTTAGTGGAAGTAGGTCCCATTTCTTTATATGAAAATGAAAGTAAATATATTGTACTTGAAGATTCTATTCATTGATGTACCTCTTCTCTTAGAATGATTTTGTGTGATGTTTTAACCGCCTTATTTTTTTTTACTGTTTAACTTATACAATTGTCACATGTAAAGAATGGATAATGCGTAGTTAAAATGCTCCTTGTCGATTTCTCACTAAGAAGTATCAGCAAAACCGGATTTTTGATGATGTTAGGATTGAAAGATTACTATCAAAAAAAGATATTGATGTATTCGTATTCTAAAAAAAAAACAATATAATTACATTTGACAGAAGACAAAATCGATCGCCGTTTTCGTTTTTGGTAGTAGAATTGTCATTTTATGGAATGACAGGCAAGGTGAAAAAATACTCAAAGGTCAAAATCACTCAGTCAAGGGCCAAGGATAAAACTGAAAAGTCTTGCCATAAGGTATCTCTCATAGTTCATTATATATAACATAGATTGGGATTTTAATCAAGTTCGTCAAATTCAAATGTCAAAGTCAACATTTGAGGCCAGTAAACATCTATTTTTAGCTTTTAAAACCATACATCTGATAGTACATAAGATATAATCAAGTTTACAGTACCTTTTGAAAGTAGGTCAATCCTTACGATAAATGTCACTAGCTTTAATTTCAACTATCAAACAAACGGATTATCTTATCTCAAATCTACATGTGCCATATCAAAGTTCTGCCCCTTATGATTTGAGAGATATAGCGCAATATTAATGCAAATGTTTCTTAAGTAGGACAAACGCCAAATTCAAAAAGGATCGACATGTGCAATATCAAATTTTTTACACTTTCCATTCACCATACATAGCCGATGTTAAAATTTTCACTTAACTCCATAGTCAAGGTCAGTAGGTCAAATTCTACATTTGAAATATCCAAGCCTTACACCTGATATGCATTATATATAGCCAAGGTAAGCGTTTGACGACGCAACCAACGCTAAGGATATGAAACAAGCTCTTCGGACAGGTGTCAGGGCTTGCTTAAACGAGAATTTATCAGATGCATTGGGAAGAGAAGGAATTTGTCTCTCAGTTCAATTAACGATTAAGATAATTATGATCTGACCATATAATAAAAATGCATTTACCTGCTTTACTTTACCCTTGGCTAGATCTCTTGCAGTTTTTCCGTCCTAAAATGTATACAAGACACATAAGGATTATGCACAGTTTCAAAACCGTCTGAGAAGATATTAAAACGTTTGTCATACAAAAATTATGATTGCAAATTATATTTTATTTCTTGTTAAATATATATGTTTATCCGATATAAATATGTACGTATACATGTACATACAAAAACTCTTTCCTCAAAGAACTTAAGAGCATCTGTTATCGGATAATGCAAATGATATTTTATTTCTTGTTAAATATATATTGAGACCCGTATATTATGTTTTTGTAAACTTCAGTGTAAATCCATCAAAACAATTACTGTAAGTTTATATTTATTTAAAATATATAATTAGCTTGATGAATGCGTTATGTCCATTGACTGTAAACATGATGTCGCTGGTGTTGCGTCAATGTCAAAATTCCGTTAAAGGAAAGTAAATGATACTATTTTAGTTGCTAATTGCAGAAATTAATCCATCTTTATGCTTATTTCATTTTACAATATACATTAAGATAATCCCATCTCTACAAAATTAAATTAAATTAAGAGGCCCAAGGGGGCCACATCGCTCACCTGAGTTGCACACAAAAAATAAAAGTGGACAATTTGGTAGAGGACGTTGAGTATTTGCTTCCAGCAAGGTTCGTTAAATTCTGTGTAGCAGTTTCAGGGAAGATGTCGAAATTGTTTCATCCAATCAAGGCCCTGGGTGGCCACATTTTTTCGACCAGTCGGCATGTAAAAACAAAAACTTGGTAGAGGACCTTCAGTACTTGTTCCCTGTCACGTTTCATGAAATTCTGTGCAGCAGTTGCAGAGGAGAATTCCAAAATGTGTCATCCAATCAGAGCCCTCGTCGGCCATATTTGTTAAATGATTAGCATGAAAAACACAAACTTGATAAAGGCCTTGAGTACTTGCTTCCTGTAAGTTTTTATGAAATTCTGTGCAGTGGTTGCAGAGAAGATGTCGAAAATGTGTCATCCAATCAGAGCCCTTGGCGGCCATATTTTTGGACCGGTTGGCATGAAAAAACACAAACTTGGTAGAGAACCTTGAATACTTTCTTCCTGTAAGCTTTTTAAGGTTTCATGAAATTCTGTGCAGCTGTTGCAGAGATGTCATCCAAAATGTGTCATCCAATAAGAGCCCTCGGCGGCCTAATTTGTTGACCCATCGGCATGAAAAACACAAACTTGGAAGAGGACCTTGAATACTTTCTTCCTGTAAGCTTTTTAAGGTTTCATGAAATTCTGTGCAGCGGTTGCAGAGATGTCTTCCAAAATATGTCATCCAATAAGAGCCCTCGGCGGCCATATTTGTTGACCAATCGGCATGAAAAACACATACTTGGAAGAGGACCTTGAATACTTGCTTCCTGTAAGGTTTCATGACATTCTGTGCAGCGGTTGCGGAGGAAAATTCCAAAATGCGTCATCAAATCCGAGCCCTCCGCGGCCATATTTGTTGAATGATTGGCATAAAAAATACAAACTTGGTATAGGACCTTGAGTACTTGCTTCTTGTAAGGTTTCTTGAAATTCTATGCAGCGATCGCAGAGAAGATGTCGAAAATGTGGCAGCCAAACAGAGCCCTTGGCAGCCATTTTTGTTGACTGATTGGCACAAAAAATACAAACTTTGAGATGACCTTGAGTACTTGCTTCCTGTAAGGTTTTATGAAATTCTGTGCAGAGGTTGCAGATGAGAATTTCAAAATGTGTCAGCCAATCAGAGTCCTCCGCGGCCTAATTTGTTGAACGATTGGCACGAAAAACACAAAGATGGCAGAGGACCTTTAGTACTTGCTTCCTGTAAGGTTTCATGAAATTCTATGCAGCGGTTGCAGATATGTCGAAAATATATTAACCAATCAGATCCCTGGGCCGACATATTTGTTGACCGATCAGCACGAAAACAAAAACTTTGTAGAGGACCTTGAGTACTTGCTTCCGGTAAGGTTGCAGAGGTGAATTCGAAAGTTTGTCAGCCAATCAGAGCCATGTGCAGTCGTATTTGTTGACGGATCGGCATGAAAAACACAAACTTGGTAGAGGACCTTGAGTAATTGCTTCCTGTAAGGTTTCATAACATTCTATGCAGCGGTTGCGGAGATGTCGAAAATTTATCAACCAATCAGAGCCCTGGGAGGCCTATTTGTTGACCGATCGGAACGAAAAACAAAAACTTGGTAGAGGACCTTGAGTACTTGCTTCCTGTATGGTTTCATAAAATTCTATGCAGCGGTTGCAGTGGAGATGTCGAAAATTGTTCAGCAAATCAGAGCCCTCGGCAGCCATATTTGTTGACCGATCGGCACAAAAAACACAAACATGGTAGAGAACCTTGAGCATTTCGTGTAATTCTGTGCAACGTTTGCAGAGAAGATGTTAGCCAATCAGAGCCCTTGTCAGCCATTTCTGTAGACCGATCGGCACAAAAAATACAAACTTGGTAGAGGACCTTTAGTACCTGCTTCCTGTAAGGTTTCTTGCAGCGATTGAAGAGGAGTATTCCAAAATGCGTTGGCAAATTGAGAGACCTAGGCGGTCATATTTGATGACCGATCGGCACGAAAAATACAAACTTGGTAGAGAACCTTGAGCACTTGCTTCCTGTAAGGTTTCATGAAATTCCGTGCAGCGGTTGCAGGGGAGATGTCGAAAATGTGCCAGCCAATCCGAGCCCTGGGCAGCAATATTTGTTGACGGATCGGCACGAAAAACACAAGCTTGGTAGAGGACATTGATTACTTTCTTCAAGTAATGTTTCATGACATTCCGTCTAACGGCTGCAGAGGAAATGTCGAAAAGGTGTCAGCCAATCATAGCTAGCCCTCGGCGGCCATATTTCTTGATCGATTGACACGAAAAAAACAAACTTTGTAGAGGACCTTGAGTGTTTGCTTTCTGTAAGGTTTCGTGTAATTCCGTGCAGCGGTTGCTGAGGAGATGCTGAAAATGTGCCAGCCAATCCGAGCCCTGGACAGCCATATTTATTGACGGATCGGCACGAAAAACACAAGCTTGGTAGAGGACATTGATTACTTTCTTCAAGTAATGTTTCATGACATTCCGTCTAACGGCTGCAGAGGAGATGTCGAAAAGGTGTCAGCCAACCATAGCCCTCGGCGGCCATATTTCTTGATCGATTGACACGAAAAAAACAAACTTTGTAGAGGACCTTGAGTGTTAGCTTTCTGTAAGGTTTCGTGAAATTCCGTGCAGCGGTCACAAAGGAGATGTCGGACATGTTAAAAGTTTAAGCCGTACGACGGACCACGGACCACGGACTACGCGATATGATTATAGTTCACTTGAGCTTTGCTCCGGTGAGATAAAAAAGTGTGTCCCGTTTTCGAGAAAATATTAAAATATGGAAAATTGCTGTTTTATTCCGGGTCTTTTTCGACCGTCATGCAGTGAATTCAATCCAGCAGGGTGATATCAGAAAGTTGATAAAAAATATAATATATACTTAATTAGATTGCGGACTAGAAACTGGAAAAGAAAGATTGTTCGGACTTGGGCTTACCTTCAGAATTTAAATCCTCTCGATATTTACTTAACTATACACCGTTAGTTACAGACACGCCTATTTAAGGAAACGTCAATTAATGGTAATTATAATAATAATACGCTGTCCCTGGCTGTGTTCGACGTAAAACAAAAAAAGCAAAAAAAAAAAAACTAAATCACCTTCTGAATATTTTCATTTTTTGAAATTGATTTGTATGTCCAGGAAAATATGTGTATACATTTTTAAAAAGAATTTTGTTCCGTTTTTGAGAAAAGTGAAAATTCCGTAAATTTGTAAATTTCGATACGTACGCAAATAGGTACAAATCAGAGCTTCTTACATATCTGACGTTTTTTTCTCGAGAAATGAGCGTACATTTTCTAAATAAAGTTGTTTTATCATTATGGTTTTATACGTAATGTACGAAGTTCCGGTGTATTTAGTTGTTTTTTTTTGCTGTATTTGGCACCATCATTGTTAAGCACGAAGATGGATTTTAGCTAAAAACGCTACAAGTATAGGTATTTGCGACGTCATAACTCGTGTATTTCATACCAGACTAAAAATGTGTTTTCACTGTAAAGTATAACGTGACATTCTCTACACATAGATTATATTATTTTTGTATTTTAATGGTTTTCTAGATATTCCGGAAGAAACATGAAGTCATGTACACAACGACCTTAAGAGACTTTTTTCTTTTGTTTTGCAATATTTGCATTTAGTGAAATTGCAATAATTTATACATTTTTAAGATAAGCCACTTTGACAGTAAGTGTTTTAAATATTTTCCCTGACGTGGTCACCATAGCACTTTCTATATAGACATTACCTAAGACAGAGCATTTTTAGGTATTGTTTTCATTTTTCGTGTATGGACATCGACGACGGGAGCGGCTAGCCAAACAGGGGATGCTTACTCCTTCCGGGCACCTGGTCCCACCTTTAGCTTGCTAGGGGTCCGTCGATGCTCCATTTGGTGCTCTATTGTGAGTGCTGTTGAGATTATCGACAGGATCTTTTTTATCTCATTAAGTTTTGTTAATGCTAATTTCTGAAACCCAATTTATCTTATGCAATATTTTATCATATATATCTTTTCTTTCTTACATCATGATTTCAAATATATTATAATTATCTTTAAAATACATCTTTTGTATATTCAATAACGCTCTTTGCAAAGGGTTGCAAAAATAATGGTTTCCCTTTAACATGATATTATTATTTTCAAATAAAGGTTGTTCAATAAATCATGTTTAAGAATTTGGCTCTATCTCTGCAATAATTTTCACCTTAGTATTCAAAACTTTGACAAGACTCAGGCATAAGAGGCAATGAAAAACCTGAAGAGACAACTTTGATTGTGAAAACTTTTCACGATATATTTTACGTGAATTTCTTTTTCAACAGAGAACATACAGTCCAATGCAAATATCAAGAAATGAAGAAGATTTCACCGTGATTTCACGGAATATTGGCATTCTAAGCTACTAATAAACATACTGCAAGATGACATTACAAAATGTAAAATCAATAATTCATTGAAAAACTTGACAATGTATACACTATTCATGATATTTCCAAACGTGTATAGTCCTCAAAGATCTACAACTATCGGAATACGTACTTTCGTCTTAAAAAGAGAAATAATATATGCAAAAAGACAATGTGATAGAGACTTCACCGGAACACAGAATCATGATCTACATGAAAAGAAATAGCTATAGTATTTCGCCCATCTCACACATTTTTATTTAATTCTGTTTTTCATGTGTGTGAATGGGCTTCAATTGCATCCAAAAGACTGATTTTGCGGAAGCCGATTGTGTATAACAATCGTACGTTACCATGTTATAACAAGATTATGGTAGTGACTATGTATGTAATAATGAAAATCACAAAGGATTTGGAATGTCAATACCTAACCATTTCGCAAATTTCCGTCCATCTTAGAGATACAATTCCTTGTCTAAAGTACATTCTACAAAGACAATTGATTTTTCGTGAAATCGTCCGGTAAGTTATTCCACATGCTTGATTTAGTCATCGTGTTGGTACGGGAAACAGGGAATTTTACCTAATATTTGAACACGGAAATTATTATACAAATATGGATTTAGTCGAGGTCATTTTGTAATATCGACCGAGACCGAGTGCCGAGGTTGATATCACAAATTTCATCGGGTCATATCATGACATAATGACCGAGGCCGAGACCTTATTTGTTATATTATATATCGAATAGTAAGACTAAAAGAATGATTCAAAACAATATGAACACAACATTTTTAATTAAGAATTCAACAATTTATTGCCCTCTTTTGTGAAAAGTATTATCTAAACTTTTAATATTTAACAAAATAACCCTTTTATTTTTATCGTAAATACTGAAATCAGGGGAAATTTACCACACCGAGTCATTATCTTCCATCAGTGGTCATTACTGGAAAATAATTACTCGCGTGCCAGGCAATCAGAATCGACGTTACATCCCGGTAATATAATATTAACTTATAATGTATATTCAAAATGAATATGCAATTTCATCTTATAATCACACGGTGACGTGCGATTTGGGATACACAATCGGCTAGAGCTACATCTGTCAACAACCGTCGCACAGAAAACAATTAACCGAATCGAAACTTCGTATGAGACTGGCGCAATATTGAGGCTAGAAAATAAAGAGACCAATATCAATGACACTAAATCAATTTGTTATACCCTTGTCAGTATCTCTATATAAAATCCCCATTGGAAAAATGCCTATAAATTCGAATAGTTGACCAAGCGGTCAATATTGATGTAAATATTGACCCAAGGGCAATATTTAAAAAAAAATATTGACCGATTAACAGTACATCGTTTGTGACGTCACGTCATTGATGACGCTATTAGCTTTACCTATTTTTTCTGCGCTCTTTCTTTTATAAAAGAAAATGAACGTAAATATGCCGGGCTTATCGGTTCGTTGCTGCAGTATTGATGTAAGGTATAACAAAACAATAATTGACTGGGAATGAGGGCAATATATGATTTGTTGGACCTTCAGACAAAATATAGCCCTCGGCCTTCGGCCTCGGGCAATATTTTATCTTCAGGTCCAACAAATCATATATTGCCCTCATTCCTAGTCAATAATTGTATAATGTACTCTTGGACGACTATTATCGGACATCGTGTTCATTTTTAGCTAAATTGTTTTTAGCATATCGGTGTTAATGATCCTCCAACTTATCTGGATATCTTAAGAACCTCCCTTCATTAGATCATTAATCATTTACTTTCTCTACAAAAGGTGACTCTACAAACAATACAGAAAATGAGAGGTTTTAAGGCTTTAATAAGCAAAATGATATACTTTTTTTCGACATCTTTTATAATGATTCATTCGAAAATTATGAACACCTTTCAGAAAATTGATTCACATTGTCAAACGCCATACATTCCTAGGATAACAAAAGAAGATTAACATTTAGATTATCCATAACTAAATGATAGTAATGCTGATAAACAAGAATATAATTATTTAATCAATCCACAAACAAACAGGAAATGATATCTTCACTTTTATCTTAAGTAATAAATGAATGGATGGTCCTAATTACTATATGTAGTATCAATAACCTATATAAAGTTTGGTTATTCTCAAAGAAAATATCTTTCATCTAAACGAGCATACATACATATTGATAATTTGCATAGTTAACCCTAAAGATTCTTTTCAATCCTACAGATATTCATCCAAAAAATAGGAAAAAGTACTCAAAAAGACATTTATTGAAAGGAAATATGATAATTCAACTCTATTTCGTTGGTCTCTCTACTTCTAACATCTTAAAAGTATGGCAAGTTTTGTACGTTGATATGTTCACCAACAAAAATATTGAACAATAATTCTTTAAATTCATTGTTCGTTTATGTGATAGTATGCGTGTGCGTTATAGTACACGTGTGAATCACACTTATGTATAGTATAATCTACAGGGCGCAGTCTTTATTTTTTATCTTAATATCTAACTTCATACCGTTTTTGCTAATTGAAGATGAAAATACCGTATTGATTTTATTCACTAAGCGCTAAATTATGGTTACGATGTTTTGAAGATTTCATTTCCATTGTCCATTTGGTATATTGCTATTCATCAGATAACATAAAAGACACGACTGTCTTTTACGTGCAATTCTTCGTGCGAAATGAATCAGGTGCAAAAGTGTTATTAAATATGATTGATTTTCAAAGAAAGGAAGACCGTTTCTAGGTAATCACAAATTTGGGAGACTTAATGGCATGCATAAGTGGTATTTTAAAAAATCCTAAGATTTGTATTCGTAGTTTCATTTCGAAAGAGATATCCTTGTCTTTGGCTAATAGGATCGAACTCGTTTCAAAAACTAAAATCACCCAATGTTTGTACCCTGAAAAGCTATCTATCTACTTAACAGCAATTATCTGTAAGCACCAACAAGTGTTGGCCACATATGTCCTGTGATTTTCGTGAAATTGCATATATGAGTAGGTCAAATATCTGGAATAGAGATTCATTGATATATTGTTGTCAAGTGATGTGCTTCCCATAGCAACAAGGTAATAAGATACCAAAATATGAAAATTAAACAATTTCGTTGAATCTTACTGTGTCTCGTGCAAATGGCTCATAATTTTTTACTGTTTTAATATTCAAAGAAGAGACTATTAGATATTCAACCAAACTACCTTTTCAGATTTTATCAATAATTATATGGTAACCATGGTAATAAATATTGATTATCCTGAAAAAAGAATCTTCAAGACGTTATTTTCTGTTTTTCAATTGTTTGAGATAATGGTAAGCGACTTTTAATTATCTATTTATTTAAAAAAAAAAAACTTACAACTGACACTAAAATTAGTAGGTTTCTAAGGATCTGAATTTCCATAGAAAACGTTTCCATAGGTTTAATATACTGATAAACTGGACTTTGTGAGCTTGATAGATAAAAATATCAACTTGATTATGTACAAATGTGAACACATTATTGCATCACATAAAATGAACCCTTTCTTTTAAATAGAATAGGTGTGGTAAAGGCTATCATTGCAACCATCTACAAAATATTGAATTTGAAGAATCAAGTCTTGTAATATTATCCCTTCTGGGCCATCAGAAATGACCTTATTACTGTAATAGAATTCATTTTGATAAAAAAGACATATATTTGCGTGGTGACTATGGAAACAAAACCGATTTACACAAATTTCTTCTTGTTTTGGACTTTTTCAAAGCCTTTGAAATCAAATTTCTCATGAAGTTACCGAACAAAATGTGATATAAAGTCGGCTGCTGAAGCATTTTCATGGAATATGTCTAATCCATTATATCTATTCAAAATGGATGTATCCAATGAAACATATAAATTTTACTATATTAACAATATTTACAATATTTCAAATATTGCATAAGATTCCCTCACAGCGGTTTTTTTCTCTTAGTAATACTATTGAGCAAATTAAGTTGTATAACAATTTAAGATGTGTTTTCATGTTTCGTCCATTGATATTTTCAGTAATATGGTATACAATCTAAACTGTGAAGAGCAGTTTCCTTGGATACCATCTCTGTTGCCTTGGCAACGAATAAAATAGAATTCGTTCATTGCATCAATTTAGTTCTAACTTTGAACTTCCCAAAAACTTTTCCATTTACCTTTATTTTTCAAGTTAAAACTGAAAATTGCTACCTTCAGATAATGGTACTATTCTTGCCATGGTAACTCGCTATTCTTAATTTTTCTCGTTATCTAATGAATTCACCACAAAAATGAACATAAAACAATACGCTTTAATCACATATGTCGGAAGAAATATGTTAATTAGATCTTACGATGATTAAATAAGTTAAAGTGTTTACATTTGACAATCAGAATATATATGAGAATTGTTCTCGTCATTTTCAAATATTTTCATTATGACCAATTATTTGCATAATTACCACGAGGATCTGATTCAAAGCGTGCCGGGCCACTATGCTAAATTTCAGGTGGTTACAGAGTTAAAAGTCTTTAAATTCAATAGCATCATTTAAAACCTGATAACTTAACAGCATGGACCAGACATGCACGTTTCGGGTACTAAACCCTCGTCAGTGATCCTCAGTCTAAACAATGTAATATGGTCAAAAAGTATGAAAATTTTGATGTCCAAAAATGTACCAAAAGACGCAGCAGAATGGGTGGGATATGATGCCATGAATGTAATGAATCAACCCTTAAGTTATAAGCTTAAGATATTCCTTACAAGTTAATACATATGAACTCTTTTCTGTCCAAGTCACACATATATTTCTTCCTCACTCAAAATAACAACATTCTATTAGATGAAGGCCTGCATGTTTTGTCAGTAAGAAAACGCTTTGTGTAAAAATGTAAATTGTATTCGCTGAAAAGAAGAAATATAACTTTTCTTAAATGTGACAAAAAATGCAATAAGTGATGGTACCGAATTATGTATATTCGTTATTCAAAGAAAAAGGTACTTGAATAAACGAATTTCTGACAAAGCCTGAGGAGGCATCCTGAAGGTAAAAAAAAAGTTTTTTTTCTTTTCTTCTTGACAAACACAATTTTTGTAGCCTATTCAGATAGATTTAAAAAAAAAAACAAAAATGTGAATGTTCTTATTCATTGCGTTATAATTGCTCTTTTGATATAGACTCAAAAACCACAATGGAAAGTTGCAAAAACAAGGGTATAGAGTTGACGTTAGATTAATCTGCAAACTTCTACCTATTGCGTCAGGGAAAAGGAGCATAGGAAAATTGTAGCAAAACCAAGCGACAAAATCGGGTTTCTTCTTCTGAATTATCATTATTCATTTTGAAATATTTCATATTTCAGAAAATGATCAGTGAGGCTTTAGCTTATTAGTAGTTCA
This sequence comes from Pinctada imbricata, assembly GCA_033119305.1. Classification (NCBI taxonomy): domain Eukaryota; kingdom Metazoa; phylum Mollusca; class Bivalvia; order Pterioida; family Pteriidae; genus Pinctada; species Pinctada imbricata. Next base: position 18,511,754 of record VSWD01000006.1, read on the forward strand.
TTTGAATATGACAAGTTATGCCTCATAAGACATGCCCATGGCAGAAACAGCGAAAATCGAGTCACGAAAATATGAACAAATAGAAGCGTGAGGTAACGCTTATACCAAACCAAATTTAGCTTAAGACAGAACTTTGCTTTCAGGGTGATACAGGGAATTGAGCCATATTTTAAAATACGATAAGAATGACAAAATTTTAAAGAGTAGGCACTATAACATTTCAAGTTATCAAAATCAAACGTGCATATTCCGTTGAAAAAAGAAAATGAAGGTAAATAAATGTAATATTTATGTCTTTGTCTAAAAGCATTGACTATGTCTACAACAGATACAGAGTTTTTGAAGATACTAGACATTGTAAACATGTATCTTGGGATTGTTTCATATAATCTAAGACTGAAATATTCATTCACAAAGTTAGAAGACTGAAGCAATTGTAACTGACGAGATGACATGAAGTGAATATAAGTAATCTCCGTTTAAAACCTGACAACGGGAGAACATAAAAATCCTAATAAAGCAGTTTTAAAGTCAAGCAACTTTTAATACTATACCCCAGACACGCATGATATAGATAATAAGATTTCAATGTAAGCGAATTGACTCTATAATAAGAAATAGACGACTACAAAAAAAAAACTATTCTTAATAGCTATGCCATTTTGTAAACAATTTACAAGAAAAAGATGTCCAAACATAAAAGAAGATTGATAACATATGAAATTGTAACAAAAAGTGAAAAATTTCTTTTTTTCAAACATAACTCTACTGTTCAATTGAAAAGCATACTTATGAACAATAAGTAAAAATGGATGCTTGACTGACAATTTCTCTGCTAAGCGATTTGTAATGTAATACCAATGTTAAACGTCTTCAAATTCAATAGCAGCATTTAAGAGCAGATTAATTTGAAGCATGGAACAGACATGTACGTTTCGGCTACTTAACCCTCGTCAGTGATTCTCAATATGAACAATGTAATATGACCAAAGTCTGTACAAGACTAAGCAGATTCATTAACCAATTTTTAAGAGTGTATTTACAGAGGAATCATACACCAATATCCGACTTTTTCTATCAAAGAACAGACGAAATACTAGAAAACATTGATCTTTTAGATAATGACATACTCAAATACCTGAACAAATTAGAAGATCATAAATTACAAGGGCCGGACAATATGCACCAACATACTTCAAAATATTAGATGAACAACTTAAAGAACCTCTACATACTTTATTTAACATATGATTTAGGGAGGGAAAACTACCAAATGTCTGGAATGCCACTTCACTACACAAAAAAGACCAAAATATAGTTTCTCAAATTACCAGTCTGATTAAAACCAGTCCCCCTTCTTCTTTGTCGTCATGTACTTACGTCAAAAGATGAATCTAAAATCAAAGTAGTTCAGTAAGTGTATTAGAAAAAGGTCTGGAAAACAAGAAAATTTACTGAAATTTGCTATGAGGCCATGACAAATATGGATAATGATCATATCCCTGTATACAGCACAAAATCGATAATTCAGAAAATCAGAAACCGAAGGCATACAAAATCAGGACAAAACAGGAACCAAAGCAAACAAACAAAAACCTCCACAACATGAAAAGAAGCGAACTCCCGATATGGGAGTGAGACCAGGTGCCCAGAAAGAGTAAGTATCTCCTGCTTGCATGCAACACCCGTCGCTTCAATTCGGTAGAACTGTCACATCCAATTACTTCCATTTCGGAAGACATAGAGTACAATCTTTGGTTGGATGGTTCAAATGGTCTATGACAAAATATCATCCACCATTCTGGAGAGTGGGACATCATAGTGTATGACGAGTTCCCCATATCGACCGTAGAACTTCCTCAGCGACGATGTTAGTCGGTCACAAACATATCCCAGACTGAGAAGCTTTTCTGAAAGACGCCTAGCTCTCAGAACAAAATCCGTATATTTGGTACTTGATCTGGTATAGCGTATTAACTGAGAAATGAATACGCCATAAGTTGGAGATGAAGGGATGTTGCTACTCAGAAAAGGAAAGTTTGTAATGCTGAAATTGAAGTCGTCACGCTTGTCATAGAGTGAGGTGTTCATGTGACCATCAGTGTCGTAGGACAACATTATGTCCAAATAGGATGCTGAATTATTTGTCTCTGTAGTAAGAACAAATAAATCAAACCCGACTTCAACTTATTCTTTATCATACTATAATGTATCTGCTTACCAAAAATCAGCTCAATATCTACCACAACAGGCATGAAATGACTGGAAACTGAGAAGTTCATGAAATTTGCTAAGTCCAGGGGCCATAACTCCTGTAGAAATGGGTCAATCAAATCGAAACACGAACTTGATTTGTATCACTCTGAGATATATTTACATACCAAAAAGATTTCAATATCTGCAATACCTTAGAAGAAAAGTCCGGAAAAATGGGAATTTCATGAAAGGGGTAGGGCCACGAAATTCCTTAATCGGTCCTGCCTCTTAACTTTTAAATTGGTTGAATATTTTTTGTGATTTGATACTTTGTAAAATTACATCTTCTTTTCATAAAACTTTTATGTTTCTCGACGCATATGGCCACATCCAAATTCTTTCCTAAAGATACATTTTCAAGCAATTTTGACCATGTTTTATCAATAACGTCAAAATGACGTCACTTGATGAGGTCATTAGACTTCTTATGTTGCTCCGGTTGGTGATTTGTTCCTTTCATTTAAAGCAGGAAACATTCATTATATTTTATGCGATATATCAGGTATTTCTCATTAAGTTTAAATTCAAGGAAAATTGCAGGGCCGTTTTAGGGGCTTCGTGACCCTACCCCTTTGCTAAGTCCAAGAGTCATAACTTTTGTGAAAATTGGTCAATCGAAGACAAACTCCAACTAGATCTGTATAACACTAAGATGTAATAACATGTAAAAAAAATCCAATATCTACAACAACAGCCGAGAAAAGTCTGAAAAAAATAAGAATTTCATGAAATTTGCTCAGTCCAGGGGCTTGTAAAAATAGGTCAATCGAAATCAAACTCAAACTTGAGCTGTATAACACTAAAATGTATTCACATATATAGAATTGTTTCAAATCTGCAATACATTCGATGAGAAGTCCAGAAAACTGAGAATTTCATGAAATTTGCTAAGTTCAAGTGCCGTAATTCTTGTAAGAATAGGTGAATAGAAACCAAACTCTAACTTGATCTGTATCACATTGAGATAAACTCACATACCAAAAATGAGTTCAATATATGCAACGACAGCGAAAAAAAGTCTGGAACACTAAAGTGTGACAGACAGACAGACGGACGGACGGACAGACAAACATGGTGGAAACTATAAGTCACCTCTGGTGAGCCGGTAGGGGACTAATTAAGATAGGCCAGAACTCACGCGCTATTTTTTCTATAATTTTGTACCAAAATTTCGCTCATTATTTGATATATTCAATGATTTCCATATTTAAGACGTTTTGAACCTCGTAGAATTCAATCAAGGGCAGTAACACCGAAACTGTATTTCTGTATTTCGATAGGCCATACATTTGACAACACGTACACTAGAAAATTAAAATCCTTGAACACATGGCCGAAATGGTAGGTTATCACATATACTACTTTTAAAATAGAGATTTGGATCTCCAACAACACTCGGTTGAAGAACCAACAGCATAACCGCAAAACACCCACCCCCAAAACACAAAGCAGACACGCACAGAACGAGACGCAAATAGAACAATGAACGCAATATCACATAGAAACATCACACATAAATGACGAGATATAAACCAACGAGATCAATGTGCAATCCTTGCCGACTTAGGATGGCCATCTGTGTGTCTTGCAAAAAGGTTTTGGTGTCGATCTTGTTTATATAACAAACAACACTACAAGTTATGTACATGTAACCCCATTTCCCTTACGTATAATTTCTCAAATAGACAGACAAAATATATAAATCATCATGCTTTCTTTTACTAAAGAAAAAATCAGTTTTTTCCAAAAGACATAATTATTCAGCCTAAAGACGAACTTTAAATTTAACCCTTGACCTTGAATTTAATTGATCCAAATGGCACGTACATGTACTTCTTTTAAACGAAAGGAGGGGATCTAATGCAACAATCGGCTGCCGTAAAAAAAACAACCAAAATACCAACCGTAAAAACAAAAAGCAGACACGCACAGTACGAGGCGCAAATGATACAATGAACCTCAAATTACATAGAAACATTGAACATAGATTTCTATATTCAAAGCAACAAGATCAATGTGTAATCGGACGGCCATCTGTGTGCCTTGCTTAAACGGTTCGGTTTCGATCTTGTTAATAAAACCAACAGCACTACCAGTTATGGGCATGTAAAGCCCTTTCCCTTACGCATAATTTCTTAAATATGAGAAAAATATAGAAATGATAATGCCTTCTTTCAGAAAACAAAGTTTCCCCTTTTTTTTCTCCAAAAACAATCCTTTTATGAATTTTCAAAACATATTCACAAAAAATAAATTTCAGCCTGAAAACATACTTTACCTTTAACCCCTGATTTTGCATTTAATGGAGCTATCCTGTTCCTTATACCTAAATGTACTACAGTAAGTAAGGACGGACGGATGGCATCGTTATACCATAACACGTCCCTTCTATAGATGGGCGTAGATATTAAACGTCTTCAAATTTAATAGCATCATTTAAGAGATAAAACTGTTTCATATATCAGTAGTTTTACCGATATAGTTATTTGCTACAATGATTACGTCAAATCTACCATGAGTTTTTCATAGAGTGTTCCTAAATGTAAAGGTAAAAGTCCTTTTACGATTAATCCAATGGGAAAAAATTCAATAATTGTATAATTTTTAGTGGTGCTTTGATAAAACACAAAAAATTCTACCACGTCATTTGAATGACTTTAGACTGAAATCAACAAATGAACCTCTTTGCGTTTTTTGAAATTAATTTACAATATGACGTTCTTTAATAGAAATTATGTTCTAGAAAAAGATGAAAGACCTTATCATATAAAATTGTTACAATGTCCAAATTTTCAATTTTTCACACATAAAACGATGTTTTCTTTCAAAAAACAATTTAATTAACATTCAACGTTAAAGTTATGACTATGTGTCTTTTGTATTACCCACACTCGGTTGCAGCGCGACCAGCATATTACTATTAAAACACCCGATGAGATAACAACAAAATAGATAATTGCAGTAAAAGACTTATAAAATACATACAACAAAGAAACATCAAACAGATATGACTACAGATTAAACAACGAGACTATTTGGCAAAAGGTGATGTCCAAGCACGGTCATCTACTGAGCCGGAAGCCTTAGGTGTAGTTATGCGGATTACGTACGCATTACCCTCCTTCTTTTGCGGTTACCCAGAGGTCTCGAAGAGCGCATAATTGTTGTGTATAATAATTTCCACACCGTAAGATGATAACACAAACAAGATAGCAAACGTATATGTCCAAGCAACACGTGAATAATTATGTGAATTGATAAAAAAAATGTCCACTGACACACAGAGGAGAGGTGGTTGAGACCCTGTCTTATCTAAAGGGGTTTTGCAGTGTCTGTCATGGAGTGCCGTTGTCACCGTCAATCAAAGTGCAATTTTGAGAATGTGCTTTTACAAAGGGGCTAAGGTTAATATGACATCATCAATTATTCATGATAATTCATTATGCATAATCATTCTTTACATTCGAATTAGGATCCATTTATATGAATGCATATGCTGAATGTAAAAGGATCATTTGTTATTATTGCTAGCATAGGGCTTCTATGGATACGTAAGATGTATTAATTCCTCATTGCATTTGAACTCATACAATCCGTGTTTGTATAAGTTTGCATACACTTTGGTATCGTTAGAATGTTAGAGCCTCCGAACTCCGAAGAGATCCGAAATATATCTTACGGATTTTCAAATGAATAACGTTGATATGTCTCAGAAGATTAATTTTCTGACAATTGTGTACATTATTAAAGGAATAAAAACTACCAAGAAAGATGTTTTATACATTTTGCATTCTAAAATTCTTTTTCTGTTCGTGATTGTAGTTTGAAATAGTAAAAAGTCTATTTAACATTAAATTAATGATAACTCATCAATCATGGAATGAAATATAAACAGAGAAATCAACGATTCTCTAAATACCAATTACACTGGAACTATTCAGCGTCAAATATCCTCATATAATGGATACTAACTAGTACTATACTAGCAAGAATAAAGGATTTTACTCTTACCAATCCAGATAGCGCTAAGAGTGCGTAGGAGTATTCATTGTATTATTACGCCTACGTATTATTAGCAATCCATTCGAAATAATTTGTACTCTCATCTCTCTAAAAATACTTGTCATTTTATTCATAATACGTATTTCTATTATCATTCATATTTCACTATATAAAGTGTCATAATTAATCTAAGCACGCATTTACAAGGCTTGAAAATGGTCAAGTACTATGTCACATGTCGTTCTGGTGATAGTAGGATCACATCCACGGTATAAAAGCCGTTTATTGATTCCGACACAATCTTATATGGTTTTATTTTACCTTTGATCCCTTTAATGATTTACTTGTAATTTGTCTTTTTCATTTAAACGATTAATAAAAGAAAAAAACTCATGAAATATGAAGAATTATGATGATAAGTTATAATAGAACCTACCTCATCTTTCAGGTTGAAATCTGTCCCAGCCTGTAAAAGTGTTTCTACAACATCTTTTTGGCCATTACTTGCAGCATAATGAAGGGGCGTCCGTTCGTCCTATTTTAAAGTAAGAAGAAACCTATATATGATTAACGTGTCAATGAAAAGGACAATGCATATATACAAATACAATGAACATCCATACTCTAACAGTACCGGTAATTATTACACTCGTGAAAAGGTACATTCTATACTCAATAACAATTTAATACTCTTGAAATAACAAACTCCACTTTACCATTTTTTATGTGTGTGTGTGTGTGTGTGTGTGTGTGTGTGTGTGTGTGTGAGGGTGTGTGTGTGAGAGGGTGTGTGAGGGTGTGTGTGTGTGTGTGAGGGCATGTGTGTGTGTGTGTGAGAGAGAGAGAGGGTGTGTGTGTATGGGGTTGGTGGCAGGGGTTGGGGTTGGGTGATGTTTTGTTTTTTTTATTCTTGTTCGTTTATTCAAGGTTATTTTATCCTAAATTAATATTTCAATGCGTTAATTCTGTCCTAATATTTGACACATTTTATAAATACCGCCTGTACCCTATTGTAAACTCTGTTATTTCGATTCAATATGTATATGAAATGATTACCGTGACTTAAATTTTTCTCGCAAAATGCAAGCAAAATCAAAGTCGCAAAAATATATTACGTCATATGTTCAGTATGACGTCATTCTGTCGTCCTGATATTGACGTTCATGTCATGTTTTCGTCTACCTATAGGTTTATAATTAATGGAAATCATTGTTGTTTGTTCCGCACACTACACAAAAATTTATTGTTTATTGTCGCAGGAATGCCTTAGATAAGCTTCATATCTTCTGAACTATTTCAATTTGTCTTCTTTGTTGTCATGCTTGTTAAATAGGAAAGTCTGATAGGTTAAGAGGAAAATAAACATTTTTGTCTGACAGTGTAGTATTTGATTTCATGCATATAAGAGTGAATAATCAATTTCACCAAAACAACAAAACAAAGTTGCATTGAATTGTATCTATTTGATTCAAATAATTCTTGTATTATAAACGTTAAAATGTGTTTTTTTTTTTCTGTTTCCAAAAAGATCCGCTCGCATAGTAAAAGTCACTGATCTCTTTCCCTTTTCTATGTGGTCACATGAAAACAACAGATTCATAATTTCAATTCATTTAGAAAATACTTTTACGGATGTACAGAAAAATATTAACTTGTTGTTTTATGTGGCCATGTCTAATTTCTACATTTCATAGAGGAATAATTATAATTAAAAGATGAAATCAAACAATTTTCAAGTTGTTTCTATTAAAGACTAACTTCCTTTCATCAATTTTAATATCAGTTTCAATATTTTTAAATCTTCGGAATTAACAGCGATTTAGGTCTAGAATACCCCTTTACCGCCCTGCCCTTTTTTGTGAAGTTGAATGTTTGAGGAAATACGACGTTATGAATTTTACCACAAGTAACGTCATGTGTATCATACTCTGACGTCATTAGCCCAGAAAAAAAGGTAAACGAAGGAAATCCATCATATTTTAGACACGAATCATCTAAATGCGACTGCACCCAATGTTCGCCTAAAATATTTATTTTTTGTAATTTTGAATGGTCGGTCAGAAATCTGTCATCTTAATTAGAAATTAAGATAGGCCAGACTTTACGCGATACTTTTTTTTATTTTGTACAGAAATTTCGCTCATTTATTGATATATTCAATGGTCCTTATTCAAGAACTTTTGAACGTCGTAGAATTCAATCTAGGGCAGTAAAACCGAAAGTGGCCTTCTGTATTCCGATAGGCCATACATTTGACATCTCTTTCACTAGAGAAATATCTATATCCTGAACTCCTTGAACATCAATCCGAAATAACAGGTGATCGCACCTACTTCTTTTAAAAGAAAGGCGGGAATCTCCAACAACAGTCTGTTGCAGCACCAACAAAAAACCTTAAAGCACCCACCACGAAAACACAAAACAGACATGCACAGAACGTGACGCAAATGGTACAATGAACGTTGGTGGATGTTTTACACCACAATGGATGTTGTTCTACACCACAATTGTGCGTTCTTCGAGACCTCTGGATAATCGGAAAAGTGGGAGGGTTGTGCGCACGTAATCCATGATAACCACACCGGGTGCCACTGACGTGGCAGATGGCCGTCCTTAGTCGGCACCGTTGGCCCATTGGTCTCGTTGGTTTATGTGTAGTCATTTACGTTTTTTCTGTGATTTGACGTTCCTTGTACCACTGTGTCTCTTTTTGTGTGTGTCTTTGTGTTTTACAGTGGGTGTTTTGGGAGGTTGCTGTTGGTGCTGCAGGTGTTTTTGGAGTTCCCCGCCTTTCTCATAGAAACATCAAATATATACATATAAACTAACGAGATCAATGTGCAATCTTTGCCGACTTAGGTGTGCCCTGCTGAAATAATTTGGTATCGATCTTGTTTATAAAACCAACAGCGCTACCAGTTATGGGCATATAACCCCCCTTTCCCTTACGCATCTTTTATCAAATATGAGAAAAAAATATATATATAAATCATCATGCCTTCTTTCAGTAAAATAAACTATTAAAAAGTTATTACATTATTACATGAACTTTAAAAACATATTCACCAAAACAATATATTTCAGCCTTAAAACAAACTTTACCTTTATCCCCTGACCTTGAGTTTCATGAAACTATCCTGTTCTCTCTACCTACATGTACTTCAGGAAGTAAGGACGGACGGATTGTCATCGTTATACCATAACACGTCCCGTCTAAAGATGGGCGTCGATAAAACTTATTCATCTATCAGTAGTTTAACCGTGATAGTAATTATGCTACAATGATTACATCACATATACCAAGAATTTTCTATAGAGTGTAGTTGAATCAAATATGCAAAATTCAATCATTTCATAATTCTTAATGGTGCTTTAATAAAAAAAAGTTTCTACCACGTCAGATGCATGACTTTAAACTTAAATAGAAAATGAATTTCTTTGCATTTTGAATCTAACTTATAATTTATCGTTCTTCAATAGAAACAATGTTAAAGTTATGTGTTGTTTCTTTTTAATTGCCCACACTCGGTTGCAACGACAACAGCAAATCACTATTAAAACACCCGATGCGATAATAACAAAGTAGATAAACATAGTCAGGGGCATATAAGATACATACAACATAGAAACAACAAACTGTAATGACTGCACATTAAACAACCAGACCACTGGGCAAATGGTAATGTCCAAGCACGGTCATCTACCGAGCCGTAGGCCTAAGGTGTAGTTTTGCGGATTACGTACGCACAATTGATGTCCATAATAATTTCCACACTGTAAGATGATAACACAAACAAGATAGCAAACGTAAATGTCCAAGAAACACGTGAATGATTATGTGAATTGATAAAAAATCATCTGACATTCAGAGAGGAGAGGTGGTTGAAACCCTGTTTTCTCTTACGAGGTTTTGCAGTGACTGTCATGGAGTGCCGTTGTCACAGTCAATCAAAGTGCATCTTTTTAAAATGTGCTTGTACAAAGGGGCTAAGGTAAATATGATATCATCAATTATGCATTATTTATTATTCATAATCATTCTTTACATTCGAATTAGTATCCATTCATAAGAGTAGTGAATGTACAAGGATCATTTGTTATCATTGCTTGCATAGGGATTCTATAGATAAGTAAGATTACTAATACTATTTGTATTCATTCCTTATTGCATTTGAACTCATACAATCCGTTGTTGTATATGTATGCATACAATTTATTGTTAGAACCTCCGAACACCAAAGAGCTCCGAACTCTGTCTTACGGTATGTTTTTATTGTTTTTTTTTTCTTTGCGACAAATCGAACTTCAGATGAATAACGCTGATATGTCTCAGAAGATTAATCTTTTTTACAATGTACATTATTAAAGGAATAAAAACTACCAAGATAGGATCTTTTGTAAATTTAGCATTCTAACATTTCTTTTTCTGTTCGTGATTGTAGTTTGAAATAAGTAGATAATCTATTTCACATTAAATTAATGGTAACTCATTAATCATGAAATAAAATGTAAACAGAGGAATCAACGATTTACTAAATACCAATTACACTGGAACTATTCAGCGTCAAATATCCTCATATAATGAATACTTACTAGTACTATACTAGTGAGAATGAGGGATTTTACTATTACCAATCCAGATAACGCTAAGAGTACGTAGGAGTATTCATTATATTATTACTCTTACGTTTTCTTATCATTGCATGAGTGACTATGTGTACTCTCATCTTTCTATGAGCACTTGTCATTTTATTCTTCAAACGTATTCGTAGCACTTCTGTTGTCATTCACAATACAACGTCTTCATAATTAATCTTGGCACGAATTTACAAGGCTTGAGATTGGTCAAGTACAATGGCATACGTCCGTCTGGTGATAGTAGTATTATATCCACGGTGTAAAAGCCGTTTATTGATTTTGACACATGTTCGATGGTTTTATTTTAACCTTTGATCCTTTTATTTTTGTTTATTTTGTCACAATATAAGGCAGTTTGTGAGATACCCAAAGTGATATCCTTTATCACCAAGTTTTAATGTTTTACTTGTTATTAGACTTTTTCATGAAAAAAAGTCATAAAATATGAAGAATGATAACGATAAGTAAGAATAGAACCTACCATATCTTTCAGGTTGGCATCTGCCCCAGCCTGTAAGAGTGTTTCTACAACATCTTTATGATTATCGATTGCAGCTAAATGAAGGGGCGTCCGTTCCATCTATTTTAAAGAAAGAAGAAAACCATATACTATTAACGTGTCAATGAAAATCTAATAAAAGAAAATGACAATAGATATATACACATACAATGAAAATCCCAACTCTAAGAATACCGGTAACTACTATACACGTGAAAGGGCATATTTACTGTTCAATACGATGTAATGCTCTTGTAATAACAAACTCAACTTTGTCATTCTTAAATTCCATATTTCTTTTTGTATGTGCTTTTTTTTTCGTGTTTCTATCTAAAATGCCCATTCCTATCCCCCTCCTTGTGTGTTTGGTGTGTGTGAGTGCTGTTTTGAAATGTATTAATGGCTAATAACATTCAGATTGTTACTGCGAACTGTCAAGGTCTTGGTAACGCACAGAAAAGAAAGGATGTATTAAATTTGTACAAAAATAAGAATTATAATATTATTTGCCTTCAAGATACCCATTTTATTACTGAACTTGAACCATATATACAATCCCAGTGGGGATACAAGTGCATCTTTAATTCGTTTACTTCTAACTCAAGAGGAGTTGCTATTCTTTTTAATAATAATTTTGAATTTGAACTACATAAAGAAAGAAAAGATTCAAATGGCAACATATTAGCTTTAGATTTAAGTATTGAAGGCCAAAAATTTACACTAATTAACATATATGGACCAAATTCAGACAACCCTATTTTCTTTGAAGACATAAAAGAAATTTTTGAAGATTTTGATAATGAACACTTGATTTTATGTGGCGACTTTAATATTGCACTGGACCCATGTCTTGATACTTTTAATTATACTAACATAAATAATCCAAATGCTAGAGACAAATTGATACAAATCATGAATGAGTTAGATTTAATAGACTATTTTAGAATTTTGAATCCTGAAGCTAAAATTTACACATGGCATAGAAAAAACCCTATAAAACATGGCCGCTTAGACTATTTCCTTACATCTAGTGGTCTAGCAAATTTTATTCAAAAGATAGATATAAAAGCAGGATATAGATCAGATCACTCTTCAGTTGTTCTAGAATTGAAACTTAATGAATTTGAGAGAGGCAGGGGTCTATGGAAATTGAATAATAACTTACTTAAAGATAAAGATTACATTACCAAGGTTAAGGAAACAATAGATAAAGTTAAGTATCAATATGCCAATATTTTATATAGGGAAGAAGCTATAAAAGATATACCAAATGAACTATTATGCCTTTCAATCAGTGACAGCAGTTTCCTAGAAATTCTACTCATGGAAATCAGGGGTGTATCAATCTCCTATTCTAGTTTTAAAAGAAAAGAAAAAGAGAAAACTGAAAATGGTTTGATTGACGATATTAATAAAATTGAATTGTATCCAATGCCTTTAACAGTTGAAAATTCTATTCTTTTAGATGAGAAAAAAGCACAATTAGAAAATCTGAGAAAAGAGAAAATCCAAGGTAACATTGTACGTTCCAAAGCAAATTGGATCGACCAAGGCGAAAAACCTACCAGGTATTTTTTATCTTTAGAAAAAAGAAACTTTACAAACAAAACAATCTATAATTTGGAAACTGAAAATGGAGACCTTGTAAGGGAACAAGGTAAAGTACTCTCTGAAATAACAAAATTCTATAAAAAGTTATATGAAAATAAAGAAAATGATTTGGAAGATGTAAACCTTGATCTACTCTTAAACGATTTTAATGTACCGAAACTAGATAAATGTCAATCAGATGAATTAGAGGGATCTATTACAATAGATGAAATATCTGCAGTTCTTAAACAACAAAAGAATAACAAGACACCCGGCAGTGATGGGTACAGCTCTGAGTTTTTTAAATTCTTTTGGCCAGATCTCAAACATTTTATTACTAGAGCTATAAATGACATTTTCTCTCAGAATAAGCTTCCTATCTCTCTTCGCTTAGGTATTATCTCCTGTATTCCTAAAAAAGACAAACCAAGACACCTTATAAAAAACTGGCGCCCCATTACTCTACTGAATGTCCTTTACAAAATAATTTCAGGTTGCATAAGTAAAAGAATTAAAACATATCTTCATTATCTGATATCAACAACTCAAACTGGTTTTCTTAGTGGTAGATACATCGGCGAAAATACGAGACACATATACGACTTGATGTCATACACTGAAAATAATAATATTCCTGGACTTTTGATGTTAATAGACTTTGAAAAAGCGTTTGATACAGTTGCTTGGTCTTTTATGTATAAGGTTCTTTACTTCTTTGGCTTTGGGGATAATCTAATCAAATGGATTCAGATATTAAATACAGAAATTAAAGCAAGCATATTACAATGTGGGTTCCTTTCTGAGCAGTTAGATATACAACGTGGTTGCAGGCAAGGCGATCCGGTCGCACCTTATCTTTTCATTCTCTGTGCTGAAATTCTTTCGATATTGATAAAAAATAATCAGGATATAAAAGGAATAATTATTCAGGGTAAGGAAAACAAAATTTCACAGTATGCCGACGACACTACTCTCCTACTTGATGGTTCTAAAAAATCACTTTTTGCTGCTATTGACACCTTAGATCTTTTTTCAAAAATGTCCGGTCTTTTAATAAACTGTGATAAAACAAAGTTAATTTGGATAGGCTCAAAAAAATTCAGTAATCAGGTCTTCCATCACACCAGATGGAAGCTTGATTGGAATTCTACCGATTTTTGTTTATTAGGTATTCATTTTTCCGTAAATCTTAATGAAATGGTGGAATTGAACTACAGTAAACAAATTCCAAAAATAAATGCTCTACTTTCACAATGGAAAAAAAGGATTTTAACCCCTATAGGAAGAGTTACTGTTTTAAAATCTATAATAATTCCCAAACTTAACCATTTAATTATCTCCCTTCCAAACCCTCCCGTTCACTATATAAAGTCTTTTAATAGAATGTTTTTCCATTTTATTTGGGGATCTAATTCTGATAGAGTTTAAACGAGATATTTTAACACAGGATCACCTAAATGGTGGATTAAAAATGATTAATTTAGAAAACTTTATAACCTCTTTAAAATGTTCATGGATAAAAAGAATAATGGTGGGGGGTCAATCATGGTTCCCTATCTTTGAATGCATATATGGAGAAAATATTTCATGTAAACTCTTTAGCTTGGGAGATTCATTTGTGAAAGATCTTATAAAGAAAAGTAAAAATCCTTTTTGGCATGACACATTCAGCTCATGGCTCAAGATCATGAAAAAACAACTTGACACACAGATTTATGTTGACAATATTTATTCACTTCCTATATGGTTTAATTCATTAATTCTTATAGATAATAAACATATCTTTTATGAAGATTGGTATTCCAAGGGTATTAAAATTCTTGGAGATTTTTTTGACAAAAATGGATTCTTAAAGAAACATGATTTTGAAATCAAGTTTAATATTTTAAACATATGCCCTCTTCGCTATAATGGAATTCAGTCTACAATTATGAAACTACTCCGAAAATTAAACTTCTCTCCACTTTCTATAGATGAACACACACTTTTACCATATAAACCTTTTCATTTTTTTTCATTAAACTTGAATGAAAGAGGCTGTAAGAATTTCTATCATATTCTTAATTCCAATAGTCTCGTACCTACTGCAATACAAAAGTGGAATAGTACTCTAAACTCTAACTTGGACATAAAAGAAATTTTCAGAATATGTTTCAAAATTTCCTCTGATTCTTCATTACAGTGGCTTCAATTTAGAATTATACACAGAATCCTTCCAATCGGTACATATTTGAAAAAAATAATGTAACTAATGATGAAACATGCCATTTTTGTAATGCAGACAATGAATCTATAACTCATGTATTTTTTAATTGTCCTTTTGTACAGAATTTATGGACAGAGCTAGCTCTAATAATAAAAAACAAAACTAATTTGGAAATAGAGATTGAACCAAAAAAAATTCTTTTTGGTGAATCTTTTTCTAGAAATAATATTGCTATCAATTTCATCTATTTATCAACTAAACAGTATATTTATATAAATTTAAAGAAAAATAAACCTGTTAACACTAGTCAACTTATAAATGTCTTAAAATTGAAATATAGACTTGAAAAAACAATTGCACTTCGACACTTTAGACTACATCATTTTTATCAAATCTGGTCAAACTGGCAACCTTTTTTTGAAGATACTTCATAACTTTTTCTTAGAATATATTCATTGTGATTATAATTCCCTTTTTATAAATTATCCATGCAGCTTTTATTTATTTTTTTGAAACACACTGAATGTTTTTTCTATCCTAAAGTCATAATGTCTATTGCAGTGTAATTGTGTGCGTGAATGTGGACCCCCCCCCCCTCCCCTAAAAAAAAAATCACTTCTACAAAATAGTAATCATATTTTGCATAACAGTACTATATTCCTAAATATTACTAATATATTATTTTCTATTACATATTACTAGTATACTACTTCTTTATTACTGTTGTATCTGTAGATGTGAAAAAAAAAATAAAAAAAAAAAAAACTTTGTCATTCTTTGATTTTGATTTTTTTTTTGGCTAAGATGCGTTGGCTCTTGAGTTTCCTTATTTAGAACAGGGTATCTTGTATTAATAGTTTAAATAATGACAGTTTGATTCTCCACGTAGATGTGATTGAACGTTTTTCATGCGGCTACGCTATTACAGTAGACATACAAACGAAAAACAAATAGCTTTTATATATATTGCATGCAATATAAACAGCTTCCAATTTGATTTGACCAATTCCATATGGTCAAATTGCTTTGTATGTTGTTAACAGCCTTTATCTAAACAAAATGATCAATAATTTAGATTTCTTATTCTTTATTTCAGTACATGTATTACACTGCAAAAACAAAGAAAAAGGATTCCATACATAATTAGTTATAAATTTCAGAATCAAAGTTCCTAACAACTGGTTGTTAAGATAGACTACATTCAGTGCTTCACAAGTACATGTACCTTCATGCTTCATTTTAAATGCATCACAATGAGATTCAGTTTGTATCACTAACAACTTGTTGTTAAGATAGCAATGTGTTTCGACTATAGAACTACATGATTGGTAACCTTCTTGACAATCAGTTGTTAAAGTTTAGAAGCTAACAAGCGATATTTCTTAACAACTGGTTGTTAAGAAATCTTTCTTAACAACTGGTTGCTTACTTGACAACTGTTTGTTAAGACAAATTGTGCAATGACTTTCAATTCATACTTTAAATTTGCGTTTACAGTATGCATTTTAGTAATTTAGCATATTTGACAAGTAGATAAGTACGGAAAAAGTCCGAATGCCATATTCTGAATTTTTTACATCTCCTAAATAGGAGATACTATCACCTAATTGGGAGATACTATCACCTAATTAGAATTTAGCTATCACCTAATCAGGACATACTATTACCTAATTAGGACATACTATCACATAATTAGGAAATAATATCACCTATTTAGGAGATACTAACACCTAATTAGGACATACTATCACCTAAATACGACTTAGCTATCACCTAATTTGCTAATACCTAACATTGACTTAGTTATCACCGAATAAGGTGAATAGTATGTCCTAATTAGTTGAAAGTTTCTCCTAATTGGGTGACAAATAAGTCCAAAGTAGGTGAAAGTATGTCCTAATTAGGTGATAGAATGTTCTAATTAGGTAATAGCTTAGTCCTAATTAGGTGATACCTAAGTCCTAATAAGGTGATACCTAAGTCCCAATTAGGTGATGTTACTCCTAATTAGGTGATATTATTTCTAATTAGAGATAGTATGTCCTAATTAGGTGTTATTATCTCCTAAAACGGTTACATTATCTCCAAATAAGGTGATAGTATCTCATAATTAGGAGATAGCTTAATCCTGATAAGGTGATTGAATCGCCTCATTATGTGAAAGCTAAGTCATAATAAGGTGTTAGTATCTCCAGATAAGGTGATAGCTAAGTCCTAATTAGGTGATAGTATCTCCTAATTAGGTGATAGTATGTCATAATTAGATGAAAGTTCAGTCCTAATTAGGTGTTAGTATTTCCTAATAGGTGATAGATCAGTCCTTATTAGGTGACATTATATCCTAATTATGTGATAGATGAAAGGTAAGTCCTAATAAGGAGATATTATCTCCTTATTAGGTGATTGTATCTCCTAATTAGGAGAAAGAATCTCCTAATTAGGAGATAAAAAAATCGAATGTTTGATTATGATGCTTCCGTAGATACATGTAATTAATGACATTTATAAAACAAATAGAAAGAATTTCCTACATTGAGTTATGATACAAGATATATTGATATAATTGAATAAAAGGAACATAAGTAAAAAAAATGAAATCTACTATATGAAGAGAAGTGAACTCCTTGCAGAGGACTGAGATCAGGTGCGCAGGAAGAGTAAGCAACACCCGCCACCTCAATTCGGTAGAGAGGTCACAATTGGTAACTCCCACAAAGGAAGACAAACGTATAAATTGGTAAGTCATGGAACAAAAGGTCGACGTCAGAATATCAATATCATATATGACTCTGGACAAGGGGACGTAATAGTGTGCTTCCATTTCCCTATATAGACTATAGAACTTCCGCAGTGTAAGTAATCTTGATATTTAAATAAGTTTTCTTTCGGAACTCTAGAATACATGTCATGTACCTTTGCATACTTTTTGAATGTCCCGGTGAGCACTACATGTAAATGTAATTATGGTGAAACATCGAAGTATAATAATTGCTGGAGAATTACTTACAGTTAAAATCAAGTTAGGCACCAAAAAAGTTATGCATTTAAGGCCATCGTTCACAGTTGTCTTTTAACTGTACAGTTACATATGCTGCATGGATACCTTATCTTCTTTATTTTATTATATAATAATTGAAATATTTGGAAATCCCTTCTCCTTTCTCTAGTCTGCCCAAAGCTAGTGTTTTGTACAATATGTTTAAAAAATGTTTCCAATTCCTCATTATGATGTCTTGCCATCGTAATTTCCCTCACACACACGGATTTTGTTAATGATCATTGACATCCACTACTTTGACTCCTTTCTTTTTGCCTCCAATTATGCTCACACAAAATAAAATCATCCAGGCAATATTAAAGTTGATAAATCCAGTGCTTACAATGTGTAGATATTAAAGTACTCATTAAGGTACTATGTTTAATCCATTATTCTGAAGACTTTCGCAAAATTAAAACGGTCGCCTCAAAGAATTTGAAGTGAACTGCAGATGTGTTCCATAATCATCTCTCCAGTTTTGTTCTCCTGAAACATTTAGTTTAATCATAATATATTGAAAATTAAAACATCTGTTACAATTTGGTTGTCAATAAATATTTTACCAAAATCTTCATGTTTTGTTATCGCGTACTCTTATATTTAACATTATTCTCATTGTATAAATATAATAATACTACGGAAGCGTATTAGTGCCATTTTGATACTCTTTTTTAATATGTTTTTTACACATAAAAGTGTAAATTTTACACTTTTATGTGTAAATCTTACACTTTTTTTCTGTAAATTTTTCATATTTAAGTGTAAATTTTACACCTTTCCTGTAGATTACACATTTTTGTCTGTAAATTTTACACTTTTTTTCTGTACATATTTAATTGTAAAGGTTACACTTTTTTCTGTAAATTTTACAGAAAAAGTGTTAATTTTACACTTTTATGTGTAGAAAATAAATAAAAAAAAGAGTATCAATCTGGCACTAATATGCTAATATAGTCTAAAGAAGTAGATGATAAGTATTTGAAGCATCCTACACAAATTAGCAAACATAGTGTAATGAAAGATTACAAAGCTCATCTCATGGCAGCATTCTATAATGGCAGCAAACAGAAAAGAGCCAAAGATTACAGTTTTGAATTTGAAAACATGTCCTACTGAGAAGCAACAAAAATGATACCACACAAAATAGAAAAGGGAAGTAGAGCAGTTCATTTATTGACCCAAATTTTGCATGAATTGGTGTACTCTATTGATACCCAAATCTCCCTAACATATGCACTCAAGATGAAAATAAAGAGTATGAACTATATTTGAACGTAGATTTGTAATCTACTCATAACGACGCATAAACTGTGCAAGTTTGGCCTTCCTAGGACTTCTAAAACACTTCTCAACATTGATACTCAAATCTTCCTAACATGTGCACTCAAGCGGAAAATGTAGGTCATGACCTACATTTGAATGTAGATTTGTGATCTACTCTTAAAGACGCATCACCTGTGCAAGTATGGACTTCCTAGCACTTAAAATAAAGACATAAAACTTCTTAACATTGATACCTAAATCTTCCAAACATGTGCACTCAAGCAGAAAATATAGGTCATGACCAATATTTGAACGTAGATTTGTGTTCTACTCATAAAGACGCATCATCTGTGCAAGTTTGAACTTCCTAGCACTTATAATAGAGAAATAAAACTTCTTACATTGATACCCAAATCTTCCTAACATGTGCACTCAAGCGGAAAATATAGGTCATGACCTTCATTTGAACATAGATTTGTGATCTAATCTTATAGACGCATCATCTGTGCAAGTTTGAACTTCCTAGAACTTGACTTGACAGTAAGTGTTTTGAATATTATTCCCTGACATTGTCGCCATAGCACTTTCTATATAGACATGGCCTCGGACAGTGCATATATTTCATATATTCTTTTCATTTTCGTGCATGAACATCGACGGCGGGTGCGGCTAGCCAACAGGGGATGCTTACTCCTCCCGGGCACCTGATCCCACCTCTAGCTTGCTAGGGGTCCGTCGATGCTCAATTTGGTGCTCTATTGTGAGTGTTGTTGAGATTATCGTCAGGATCTTCTTTAACTCATTACAATAGAGAATAAAATTTCCTAACATACTAGTGCGGACGCTGACGACAGGGTTATAGCATAAGCTCCCTCTCATTTCGTGAGGTGAGCTAAAAAGTAAATGTCCAACTGTTTATTAACATTCAAAATATAAGGTCAAATTGATGATGATCTCGCTAAAATTGTACCATATGGAGTGGACAAAATTAATTTGAAAAGGATTCGGATAAATTCCAATATTTGACTATTAATACTCTTGGCTTGTTGGCTTGAAGCCATACAAATACACCCATATTTCACTTTGACCTTTAAGTTAGAGCATTCTTATAATCTTATAATACAATAAACATCGAGACTTGGTATATTTTCTGTTGAAAATGCGATCTAAAAGTCTACCTAATGAATTTTGCTAAATCTTGTCAGTGACCTTGATCTTTGAACATCGAAGAGGTATAAAATTTCTCCTTATAAACTTCAAGTTAATAAATTTTGATCAATTTATGTAGTAAAAAATCGGAAACGCCCCCCCCCCCCCCCACGAATTTTTAAGGCATTGCGTTGCTTTTGGGTAACATCAAGTATACATCAATCTGATCAAAACCAGATCTCAAAATGCTCCCGATTTTGTTATGTCGCTTAGAATACGTGACATAAAAAAATCGGGAGCATGTAGTGATCTGGTTTTAATCAGATTGAGTATACTTGTAATGAAAATAACAGCGTGAACACGGCCTGATTCAAGTATGTCACAGTACTTATGTTTTCAAAATCCCCTCAAAGATAGCTTCCCCCCCCAAGAAAAAACATTCTAGATGCGGCATGAGCCAGAATATTATGATAAAATAGAAAAAAAATAACAGAACATATTACAAGAAGGCCTAGAAACTCCGTACCACCTAATTTTCTATGGGGGACCTGACCAGTGTGCCCTATCACTTTATATCCCCAATGGGTAAACAATTTAGCGGCTTTTGATTTAGTTAATTCAAGTAATGACCAGTGTCCATCTTTAATTTATGGGAATGTCAATTTTCCATCTGCAAACGCATGATATTGACGGCGTATGCTAAAACCTGGGGTGGTCCCTTTGGGCTGGGCTGGGCTGGGCTCAACATTGGGCTGGGCTCAGCATTGGTCTGGTCCTATTTCCAGACGATTGACCTTAAATTTGTTTACAGTTTCAGGACACCGAGTTGTTTGACTCCCTATATCAAGACGACAAAAGTTCAATGTGTCCGTGCGATTTGATACACTCTCTAATTACGACTATTCAGCATCCCATGAGAATTTAAATGATTCTGCCGTTACATTGCGCTTTTTTAAATGTGTTGAAAATTACTTTTGAATTGCGGTATTCAATAATGCATAGAATATAGATACATTTATTATTACCATACTAGGCAGGCTATATATTTTAATTTCAATTGTTGATAATTGTAGATAATTATGTTTTACATGTACATGCATGTATCAATGTACCAATTTATTACGCATTCTTATCTTTTATAAGTGTTCTACATATTTTGGAATAGTAAATCCTGCAAGTACACTATATTGCAAAGTTATTACATGTAGCAGGGATATATGTAATATTTGCAATATAAATGTACTTGCGGGATTTAATTATTTGATAATAATTTCTTGTAGGTAATACTATCACATACAAAGAATTATTATAATAAACCCCCCCCCCCCATAAAGGGTCGTCTAAGATTTTATGATTTAACTCAAAATCTTTCAATAAAAAATCTTTATTTTATCTACAGTGTCTAGTAAATTGAGTTTATTTATACTTTTACATATCAGATTATCGGAAAAATATCAAATTTAAAGGTTTTTTTTCGGATTACATATCAAAATAATTGTGAATAAGGTTAGCCAAAAAAAACCATTTTTCATATAAATTGCTCATGGGTGATTTTTGTCCAAACAAAAAAGAAGCAGAAATGCTTTATACTTAGCCCATTCTTTTCGCTGACTCTGCTCCCCGGGCACCTGGTCTCACCTCGGAATGCAAATGTATTGCTATGCCGGGGACCGCAACTATAGAAATATAGACCTTTTTTTTTCCAAAATGTATGGCACAAACTCTTAACTGTTTTCAGAGGTAGCGAACACAGATAAAAGATCAGAACGTGTGATAAATTGGTATATATGCATATGGCATAATCTACAATTGAAATACCAAATTACATAACTTACTTTTATTAATATGAATATATCTATTTTATGCACCATTGCATACGTTAACAGCAATTCAATCTAATTTTCAACACATTTTAAAAAGCGCAATATATAGCATCTGAATCCTATAAAGCCCTGCGGCAGAATCTTAGATTCCCATGAGGGTTAAACGGGGAGAATGAAGTGTTGTAATTAGAGAGTGTATCAAATCGCACGGACACATTGAACTTTTATTGTCGTCTTGATATAGGAAATCAAACACCTCGGTGTCCTGAAACTGTAAACAAATTTAAGGTCAATCGTCTGGAAATAGGACCAGACCAATGCTGAGCCCAGCCCAAGGTTGAGCCCAGCCCAGCCCAGCCCAAAGGGACCACCCCAGGTTTTAGCATACGCCTGATATTGACCAAGTGATGCTCTAAGTGGCGGTTCAAGCAATCTGTATTAGATAACAGGTAATTGAGAAATGTAAAGAAAATGAAAGTCGAGAGTCACTCTGTCAGTTTTCATTGGCTACGCGTTAAACGTTTATGCCATACTCGCTATCAAAGATATTTAAATTTATTTTTTGATGTTTGAAATTTAGATTTTTTCTAGCTTATTTATTTCTTTTTGTAGAGGAGGGGGGTCGTTAGTTATTTCCCTTTCATATCTTCAATTTTGTCATCCCCCCCCCCTTAAAAACAAAAGGGGTGTATCTCCATTTGCCTAGATCCTGATTACGTCTCTTAGTATACTGTTGAACATCTTTTTTCATTAATCTGTTAAAATACAGCTGTCACGTAATGTTGGGGGTAGCAATCCATCTGGTTTTATCCGCCTTTATGGACCACACTTTCCAAATGAATACTTTTTTAATTTACATAAAAAAATCAAAAGAATTAATAGAAATAGTATGGAATTAATCAATGTCGAGACAATATCGCTATTATTTCATCTTAATTGAAATTTTGAAAAATGCTACATTAATTTGGAAAAAAAGTTAGATTTTTAACTTCTGAATTACTTTACTTTAATTATCAACAAGATCATATCCCATGCATCAGTGTTCAGACCTTATAATTCACTAATTAATCATTATTTGACAATTGATAATTTTTGTTTTCTATTTTGTAAGCTATCACCGGTTCTGATTGAAACTTTAATTTTATGTATGAAGTCTGATTTGTCTTTTATGTACGTATCTTTCATTAGGAAACAATAATGATCGATTCTTTACGCTAGTGTTCCGATTTGAGAGATTAAAGATCTTACAGGTGGTATAATTAAAAGTTCATAACATGCGCCTTGTCGGACATTTGTTATCAATTACTCATTTGATTTATGTACATGCATCTTCTGCGGCAGATAAATTTATTACCTCCTTACACGATATATCTGGCCACCTGTCAGATACTTGTCTTTGTCAAGTATAGTATTCATTTTCATTTCACCAATTTTTGTTTGAATTGTTTATATACGTATAAAAAATATTTTAGTTTTTACCCGGGATCTTATATCCAATTACGGCTTCTTGTGGATGCATTATGCAATCTGATTAAAACCAGATCTCTACATGCTCCCGATTTTGTTATGTCGCGTACGCGTACGCGACATAACAAAATCGGGAGCATGTAAAGATCTGGTTTTAATCAATCTGGTTTTAATCAGATTGATGCATTATGCAAACTTTGCTTAAGTCTGACAAATAAGATTTTTTTTCCTCATTAAATATGAACGTAATACATGCAACCTCCCCCCCACCCCCACCCCCCCCACCCCCCTCTCCGGATGGAATGTACCCCTAGTAGAAACATTGGGTAAAGATAATATCCACATATTTTAATATCATCTGATGTGTAAAAATAAAATTTATATAAGTGTTGCAACTAATGTCTTGATGCATGTTTGATAGATGTGCTTGTATCATGACTATCAGGCAGACAAGCAGACGTATTCAAAGGGGAGGGGGTGTTCAGAATTATGAAGGACAAAAAAAAAGAGACATACAATTTACATGGAAGTTATTCTTATTTCTTACACCAATGCAAGTGTCCTTGATTAATCATGACATGAAGTTAAAAAGTTGGAATATATTTATCAGACAAACATACATGTATGAATTCATTTTGAGTCTCCTGAAGTCACTCGAGTACATGTACATGTATATAAAATTGTTGTATAATTCATACAGTCATATAATATAAGAGTTCATTCAATGCTGGCAAGCGGTAGCGACCAGCTAGAATTAGATTTTTTTAATTCTTGCAAAAAATACACAAGAGAGACCTATAAGGAGGGATCCTCATGACCTCCCCCGCTTCCCCTTGTTCTGCCAGTGGACGTTTCCCCTTTTTGTCAACTTTGTAAGCGGCCTTATCAGTGAGCCCTATTACATGTAATTTATATCTGCAGTGGGTAAATTAAATTATTCAGCTGCCCAGCGTTCACCGTGTGAGAATGAGCCTTTGATTAATGGGATGTAATCCTTATCATCCGTATCTATCTGCAAACCCAAGAGGTCAAGTAAGTTCCACTTCTCCAGACAACGCGAAACTTGTAATCGGAATATATTGAATTGATTCACAATCTATTTGGATTGAATGTTCGAAAACGAAACGGACATGGTCGTAATTCGATTCTGTAAAAAAAAAAACAAAAACAAAAAAAAAACGACTCGGCGACGTTTTTCTTGACCCGATTGGGGAGAGGGGAAACAAACAATTATTTAATTATGGCCTTAAGAGAAAATGAATGATTGAAATATTTTCATATGATAACATACAATTTTTGAAATATTTATCGGTGATTGTTTCAGAATAAAACATGACTAGGTATATATAATTGTAATTCAGAGGTTTAGAATTCGGAAGATTACGTATGGATTGCAAAAATGATTATGTCATCGGTATAATACTTGTAATATATGTTATTTACAAGAATTTCATTAATTTCATTGTTAGAAATACGTCGTTTCCTAGATGTCGAAACTCTCACGAAAGAAGGCGCAAAAAGGTTACCGCGACTAAATTTAGGGCATATTTTGATTACATGAATCTATATAAATGCAATCCTAAATCGGAGAAATTAAAATGTATACGATGTGGTGATGTTCATAGGATTGTTAAATGTCCATAAAATTCTAGTATTAAAAAATCCTATATCCCACACGGATGATACGGAGGGAAGAAAGGGGCCGAGGGTGTCCCGGGAGAGATTCTGGAGGAGTCGTTCTATTATTGATATACATTTAGTATTATACTTTAAGTTCATTTTCGCCTTACTCTGATATATTGAACAAAGAATATGACCAATATGAATAAGATCATCCCGGCCAGCTTTATTTCTACAAGGAAAAATCATGTGTAGTTCCATTTTAATAACAATGTCTCAGTAGAATAGTGTATGTAGCTTTGAATTGATATGAAATATGCAAAATTAATAGATAAAAAATTATGCATTAAATATTTACATGTTTTTAATATTATTTTAATTTCTAATTCCTAGGACATGTAGGAGGAAGATTTCTGTATAAAACCAACCTCGAAAACCTTTGATCGATTGCGCAAAACGAACGACAGAGCGCGCATGGGTTACCGATGTATAAAATCTCAACCCCACCCCCCCTCCTCCTTACCTAATCTTAAAAGAGGATCCAATGGTGACGGACAGAGGTGTTTCTGTAGCTGACGTCTTCAGATATCTCTTATTTACCATATTATTTTTTGGTCCAATCAAATTGATATAAGAGGCCGGGGGGGGGGGGGGGGGTACACTTGAACTGCGGGCCTAAGACTGGCTTTTTCCATGATGTGACCCTCTTTATTTATTTTTGTTTGTTTATTTATAAAATTCTTTACATACATCCATATTTATTTTTTTATATTTCTGTTTCTGATTACAATATAACTCTCCCCCTCTTTTACCTTCAACAAAATCATGGTACTGTCATTTACATCAATATGTTTGTATGCTATGTACAAAGTTTCATTAAAATATCTTCATTCGTTTTGAAATAATTCAGCCAAAATGGAGCCTGGTTGACGCTATTTCTAAGCACGCAATATTTGGTAAAATTCATGAAATTTTCAAGTCCGCTATTTTCAAAAATGTCCAGTACTCTTCCAAATAAGGATATTTAAACAAAATCAACAGTGTTGTCTTCTTTCAACTTTGATATAATGATATTTTAAATGTAAAAACTTAAAACTGTATTTTTAGAATTTATACGATTTTTTTCCAGGAGGCTCGAGAGGCGTAATTCATACTGTAAAAATTGCGTGAAATCAACCAGAAAAAAGATTATTCTAGGCTAGTGTTGAAATTTATTTTGTTTTTCTATGTCAGTGACCATACAACAACTCTTTAAGGTGAAAAAAGTATGCATATATTGATATAACGACTCATAGTAAGGAAAAAACGCACCCCACCCCCCTAATTTTACAATTCCGCGTTTTTCCTTTTATGCTCGGTAAAGGCTCAGAATGAATCTTAAAACTGTACATTAGACTCCAAATTTGCTAGTTTTCCACTTGTAAATAAGTTATACATCAAATGAAAATTATTTTCTAAATAAATGATTCGTTTTGATAGCAGTTCATAACGATGCATAAAAAAAAAAAAAAAAAAAAAGAAATGCAGAAGGGGGGGGGTTGCGAAAATTTCAGCATACCGATATCTATGCTAAACTTCATCATCAATTTATACTTTTCTTATCACATCTGGTTAAAAAAAACAAAACTTCCTATCATGGGGGGGGGGGGGGGGGGGGGGGCACTCGGCATCTTTGAGGAGGAAGGGGGGGGGGGGGGGAGGGGCCTCGGCGCCTTATTTTGAATGAGAGTGTAATATGTACACGTCAAATAGATGTCATACCCTTCAAAATCACATTCTGTACCAGTATTAGCCTTCTTTCATGAAATAAAAACAACATTACATCGTTTTTGTATATAATTTTATGATACAAGGTATGTTTATTTGTGAGCACTAACTCTTGAACGGTAAATTCGACGTCAGGATGAAATAACAATGAAATGTACATGTATAGCGTCTGTGATACGTATTATTTCAAGTACATGTCTCAGAATGTACACTAAAATGCCAGAATTTCCATAATATCTACGGTTCCTTATGATATAGATGAAATCTGTCATCCTAAGAACCGTTTGACTTGCATATCAAACCGCGCTTCTAGGATCCAGATCCCAGTAATTTTTCAAGTACTTTCTTACCAAAAATAGGAGAAAAATTCTCAAATCGCACCGGCTTAAACACATTGACACTACTTTTAAATGATTAGTAATTTTATTTGAATCACATAGAAAAAATGCCGTAAAGACTTAAAGTACACAACTTTTTAAATATTTTTTTCAAAGTCATGCACCTGGTTCCGTATCGGAATTATTCGAATTTTATGATTTGAGGACCCATTTTCACACGTATTCTTCCACACATGTAGATGTCTCACACACTTTAAACTATATTCAAAATTTTATTTCATCTATCTAGTAAACAATGACGGGAAGACAATTCAAGATAAGCATTATGTGTATTTTCCATCACTTGTTGAAAATAATAAGAAAATAATAGGAACTCTTTGACCTAGATATGCATTAATTGGGATCTGTATCCTCTAGCACTTTCTTCTCCGTTTATATCCATCTATGGATGGTTAGTAATAAGTGACGCCATTTTGAATAAAACATGCCCGAATAAGTAAGTCTAATTATCAAACAATTTTTTTGATTTTTATTCTAATTTAAGTGGGGGTTTTTTTATTTCTTTTTTTTTCTGACGTTGACGTAGCTACTTTTACTCATACATTTATATGATGGCGAAACTTTTTATTAAGTGTTATTCTTGGAGATAGCCGGCTGCTTCCCCCTCCCCAGGAAAAAAAGGGAGGATGACCCCGTATAAACTTGATATATCTAACACTCATCTTTTTTTTCTTGGCTTTAATCAAATCAATAAAAGCTAATTTCTTTCAAATACAATCTAAAACTTAGGGACTCAGCCCTCCCCTTCCCCCCACCTTTTTCTAAAGGTGCGGTGTCCCTGAAAATTTATTAATTTCATAAAATTTTATAATGCAAAATCTTTCTTTTCATGTGAATGTTTACAATCTCATTAGAAATTCAAACTAACGCATACATTCGTAGTTACGTCATTTTGAATTTTGGGTGCGCAGCTCTAATTCATTTCACTGGCGCCACCTACAATGTATTGCGTTTTTTCATTAGAGGTTTATGAAGATTTTATTAAACAAATTGGACAATACTATGTTCGTTACTGCATATTTTCAAATAAAACATTTTTATGGCTAGTTTTTTTCCTCAATCAAGACCTTTCGGAATAAATTTTACGTTTTCAATAAAATCTATTTTCAGGGACACTGTAGCAAAACTGCATACTTTTCCCGAGTATATGTGTAACGTTTATCAAAATATTAGTATTAAACATTATCTCTCTCTCTCTCTCTCTCACCACGTTTCGAAAGAAAGAGGGTGAGGTTTGGACCCCATCAACAACCCCTCCTTGGTATTCCTCCTGTGATAATTTCTCGTTTCCTATCCAGGCAGCCGGTTCACGTAGATCTTTCTATGCTCCTTCTAACTGTGCATGAATTATGCCAATGAGCTAAAACCTAAACAATGTCTACGTCACGGTGTCGAAGCGGTCATGTTCTGAGGATGCGAGGGAAAAACTTCGAGCTATACCTGCGCGACCCAGATATCTCACGTAAGCTCTGAATTTAGAATCGATCGATACCAAACACGTGTACCTTGAACTAATGTTTTGATTTATAATGATTTTTTGAAAATTTGAAGTGGCGGAAAACTTAGAAGGGCGGAAAAGGGGGGTAGTGAGGAGATATGAATTTTTATGGGCATGTTGTGAATTTTTATTTATCCAGTGAACTCTGCTCTGTCGAATGGCATTGGTGTCTTGTAGAGTCCATCTTTGTAACTCGGAGTCTAATCCATGGAATTGAAGTTCAAACGTTAAAATTTGGAACATCCGGCCTCTCAAACGGTACGTGCTTTTGTTTTATCTTTTGAATATTTCGATTTTCTTCACACCAAATTATTAGAATAAACAGTATTTGTCCAAATAATGGACTTCCAGTTGATCTAAATGCTTCATCAGCGATCAGCCGTTTCAACTACAGCGCGGCGCAAAAGGGGGGGGGTCAGTTACGGTACTGCAGTATATACGGCTAGATGAAAAATAAAAGAATCATATCTTAATTTTATCTCGCAATATTTTACCAGCAAGCAAATATTTGTTCATAATTTTGATCACAACTTTAGAAGATAAATAGAATTCTTACGTAGTTTCTTAAATACATGCATGTATTGTATTTCAACAACAACCACCCCCCCCCTTTTTTTCACACCAGATTCTTAAATCATTACTTCGACACAGGGTATATGAGCAAATACTAAATTGCAATGTACACTTAATGACAGTTAAACGTAGCTTACTACCAATATTCACTCTGGATATACACTTGTCGATGGTCTGACGGTTTTATTGCTTCTTTATTACTATTTAATGGCATGGACACAGCATGCAGCATAGCCACGGCCAGCTGTAATTTTCTTTTATAAAGGCTTTAATCCTTCATAAAATGCGGGAATATAATACCCCATACATCATGTATTTGATTATGTCGATTTCAACACTTCTGGGAAAAAACAGATTTGAAATGAATGTTTTCATAAACCACGTGATACATCTTTATGTTTTCATTCAGTGTTTATGTTTTGGACTTTGCGCAAACTCAGAACGGTCTAATCAGGGTACTTTCGGAAGTGCTTAGTTTGTAAAGAAAAGATCATCGTGCGGTTCCCATCAATCCACACGTAATTGCACATAAATTATGCAGCGACCTATTGTGGCGTCTTTGAACATACGATCATAATGGATGCTAGCGCCAGGTCCAGCAGAGAGAGTCGGGACACTCCCTCCCTTTCTAAGCAAAAATGCCGATTCTTTCTTAGTATTTGTATATTAACTTTTATCAAAGTAATTGGTTGGAACCCCCACCCATGACAGCTTTGACCGACCCCACCCCAACCCGTTGAAAAAAAAATGTCCCCGTCCTAGAGATGTTATAGATTCTTAAAAAAATGACTTGCCCTACGCCTTCTTCTATACGGGATGATTTTTTAAAAATATTTTGCGCAGCAAATATCTTAATGCTGTGACCCCCCACCATTTTTTTTTCAACGTTTCCACTGTCACCGACGAAGCATCGTTCGGCAATTGTAATATCTTATTGCACATATGTTACATTTTATACTGTAAATGATCTGCTACAATAATCAACAAATTAGGAGACTTACCGAGTTCTCTGCAGACATCGTTTCCTTTTTTAAATTTCTGCTATTCACAATACTTTTCCTTTCTCTTTTTTTCCGTTTTGGTGCTTGCATTTTTGACGAAAGGAAAAAAGTTTCGAATATCACAACTCATCCTCCATTAGTGCCATGTCCATTGCTCATTCAAATTCAAAGATGAAATTTCATTAGCTTACCATGACTTCCGGTTACCATTTCCAGCCAATCATTTCAAAGCAATTTCTTCTGAACCAAAATGTCTCAAACGGAAAGCAGCTCGGATCGATGCAGTAAGGAGGTAAGAAATATTCTACATCTTTATGATTGAATTAAAATAATAATGACAAAAGAGTAATGCGGTGATTTCTTTTTGATTGATAGCGCTTTGAATCCGGCTTAAATCGTAATTGATGCTTGTGTAGGGAATATCTTTTGATTTCACGTGTGATGATTTCTGATAAGTAAAACGTTTTTCGGGATGATATTCTTTAACATTGAAAATGATATTTATAATCTATAAAAGTAGGTCGTTCGATACATTCCAAGACGGAGTTTTATCGTTATCGTCAGACATTTTGTTTAAAATCCAATTTATTCCCAAGAGTGTGTATTCTTATCGTGCAAAATTCATAACAATTGGCCAATAATGAAAGACATACGGTGTATATCTTGTATTTACTTTTAATACATTAGAGTAATCCTAAAAAAATGTTACAATCTTTATATCAATTAAAAAAGTTTCATCGTGTCATACTTTGAGTTTTGTGTTTCCTACTACCTTTAATTTCTTTTTGAAAATCATTAAATACTTCTCATCTAATTGTTTCGGAGTTTCGAGTCAAATAAAACTTTTCCAGCAGGAAATCGGTATTTTTATACACGTTTAGAAGCCCTTCTGTGAACGTTTATTTATAGGCGGAGATATACAATACGTATAACGAATCCTAGTTATACATGTACCTATATATGTTCACGTAACGGTAAAAGTAACCGCTTTATTGCTTGCTAAATATGTTTACGTAACGGTTACTTCAGCCGCTTTATTGCTTGCTAAATATGTTTACGTAACGGTTACTGCGGCCGCTTTATTGCTTGCTAAATATGTTTACGCAATGGTTACTGCAGCCGCTTTATTGCTTGCTAAATATGTTTACGTAACGGTTACCGCAGCCGCTTTATTGCTTGCTAAAGACTTTTTTTTCGAATTTCTTTTTTTGCAGTCAGAACCCCATTTTTGTAATATGTAATTGAAAATACTTTTTTCTATTCTAAGACTTATATATTCATTTATTAATTTCATTCATTTATTCATATATGCAGAAATTTTAGTTTAGTAAAAGGAATATTATCTATGCGTAATGCAAATAACGATGATGGAAAAAATAGTTTCACGAACAGCATGTGAAATAGATCTCCGCTTCACCCATGGGACGATAACGGAGCGGAACTTCAATATGCCACTTAGGGAATACATGCATTATAAATCTTAAACACAAGGGTGATTTAGCAGGAATCTGAAGAAACCACGATCGACAATTTTCGATATATCAATGATTGATTTTCCTCGTAATCACGATAATGTGTCATGGCAAGATTGTTAAAGAAATGAATTTTACGCATAATCATAGAAAACGAATGTGGAAGGGGAATGCTATTAAATGGATTCATATGAATTAGGAAGGCTTTAGCAACAAAATAAAAAGCCTGAGAGGGGATATCAAATATTCTTTTGTACTTTAGATTTATTAAAAAATAGATTACGATTATACAATGATACTAGGGCGAAATGAAATATATTTATGAAAACGTTGATCAAAGTTCGGTAAGATAATACGATCTTAATTTTTTTTCCAGTATCCACATAATATTACATGTATCATTTAAACTTTGCAATAATGTGTAATTCATCGGGTAGAGGTCGGGCAGTGTGGGAAAGGGGAGGATGACAAAGCCCCGTATTCCTACACAATGTCTTCTCTATCTATGATACATCTCTATGATACATTCATTAGGCTCGTTTAAAAGCCTCATACAAGATACTTTATTACCACTTTGGGCCCAGTTAAAGGCATAATCTTGCATTACATGTATAAAAGTGTCCAAAAATGAAAATTTCATTTGAATGAAGAACATAAGATAAAATGAGTCTTATGTATGACTAGATCAGAACAGAGAACTAATATGTAATTTGTACATGCAACAAATGACGTTCAAGTTACTCTCATATTATCATACACAAATTTTTCATCACTATCCAGAATACTTTTTGATTCAGAATTTAGCAAATATAACATCTTATCTTTATCATTTAGATTTTTTGAATAACGGAACTTCTTTCTGTATAATGGAAAATAGGTTCAGCCTTGCATCAAGGTGTTTATCACAATTAATTAAAAAGTGGCATTCATCCTCAATTTGATTTTGTTTTCATTTTTTTTTTACAATATCTTAATTTTCTGGGTGCATTGCCATATCTACCCTGTTCAATTTCAAATTTATGACATGATAATCTAAGCTTTGATATTGCCTTCTTGTACATTTGTGGGTACCTAACAGCCACGCAAGTCTCAACAAAAGGACCCGACAGTCTGTGTTTCTAAATTATGTTTCTAAGTTTTTGAAAATTTTGATAGCAACTTTGATATTTGATTGAGTGTTTCGGCAGTGTTTTGTTTTTAAAATTTTCATTCAACATGTGGCATCATTTCCGTCGCTTCTATCATGGTCCTGCCTCATTAGGGGTCCAACCATAAATTTGTTTGATCGTGCATTAATTGACAATTGATGAAGTTAGTATTTCTAAAAGATTCTTGTGCTTTTCGTATGCTATCATCGGCGCTGATTTGAAGATTGTTTATAAGAAATAAATCATCTGATATTAACTTCCAGTGTTTTAAAATACGCTTTTTAATGCCTTTTATTCTTGGATCAAATTTTGTAACAAGTATTGTGGTATCTTTCTTTGGCTTTTTAAGTCTCGGTTGAAGAAATTCTGTTCTGTTTTTGTGTAATACTTCTTGTATGATCGGCAATATTTCATGTTCGTGGTAACCACGCTGTCTTAATTTTTCTTTGAAACCAAGAAGTGCACATTCTAGCAAGTCTTTATCACTCGTGTTACGCATAAGTCTGTAACATTCCCCTTTAATAAAACCTTTGAATACAGATTTTGGATGTGCGCTTTTTCTGTGCAGGTATTGAAAATTATTTGTAGGTTTTAAGTACGACTTTATGTCAAGCACATTGTATGTGTTAAATTTGTTCCTTTAATATACTGTTGTGTCAAGGAATGTTATTTCCGAGTTTGATATTTCAAATGTAAATTTTAGAAGGTTGTGAAATGTATTGCCTATTTCAAACAGGTGTTCTGCCTCTTGTGAAGTACCGTTGTACAGTGTATATGATAAACCGTCATCTCTGTATCGGCCATGAAATTCATTTTTTTCTCTGAACTCAAAGTTGGATAACATTGCATTTGTTATTTCGTACATCCTAATATCACACATTTCGGGGCTTGACTGCACCTATGCGCTGTCTATAATGTTTGCCATTGAATTCAAAATAATTGTTTTCAAGAACTAATCTGAGTAGGTATAGTATGTTTTCCTTGGTAGGACATTTAAGTTCAACTTGAGTTTCGAGTATATTTTGATTATATGACCTACCGACGGCGTCAAGAAGTTCATCAAATGTCATATTTGTGTACATACTTGTTACATCATATGTAATCAAAAGACAATCTGGCTTTAGCTTCAGTGACTCTACTTTGTTTACAAAGTTCGTTGTGGCATAATTGGAAGTTCATTACAAGCGCCTTGCCGGATTTTGTTTATCAAATCGTCATTAAGTTTCTGTATCTCAGGGAGCAAGTATAATCTACCCACTTGATGTTTGTAGTCATCATTTGTAAGTTACTAATGTTTTCATTTCACTGAACTGTATCTGTATTTTATCCTCTATATCTTTGAGGTTTGATTGTTCGACTTCTTCGTAGTGGAGTGAATTTAGCATTTCAACTCCTTTTTTATTGTATTCCTCTTTCTCGAATATTACTATTGTGTTGCTTTTGTCGGCTTTTTTCATTACTACATCTTTCATATTTTTCAGTTTTTGTATTGCCTGTCATTCACGCATTGACAGATTATCGTGAGTTTGTGAAGGGATGCTAAGCTTTGGATGGCATGTGTCTTTAATAGACAGATAGCATATCATTAATATCTTTCACTTACATGTATTTCTTAAATAAAATAAAATGATGAAGCACATAGTCTTACTGTCTTGTCAGAAATCGTCATACAGTTTTCCTTACTTATCTTTTTTGTTTTGAAACAGAATATTCCTTGCCTGGATGAATAGTACATGTACAGGAGAAAATAAATGAATGACGACAAACTTTAAGGTAAGAAACATGTAACACAATTTTGAGTTTAGCAGCGAAAAAATATATGGCAATGTATAATGTCATAATTGCATGTAATAAGATGTAGGATTCAAAATATTTTCATTAGAATCAAGACCAAAGCCTATAGATGGATTTCACATGTTGATTCCTCATGACCAGAGCTTTCATGCCAAGACTTTTGACCTTTGAACTACATGTACTTTAAGAAATTAACCTAGGATATACATGTATTTCATGAGCTGTAAGGGATAGAGCCTAGATTTTTGGCCGAATTGCGAAGCAAAATCCGGTCTATGAAATGGCAAAGACCGTCTGTCTGTCTGTCCGTCAGTCCGTCCGTCCGTGCGTCAACATTTTGGTTAAAGTGTTGCGTTTAAGTCCGTTGAGAGAAAAATATTTGGAGGAGCAAATTGTAACTTGACTTTGACCTACTTTTGAATTATAAGAGGTAGGGTTTGATATTTCACATATAGAGTCCTCATGACCAGAACTTTAATTTGATATCATGACTTTTGACCTAGTGACCTTGACGTTGACCTTTGACCTTCTTTGAAACTATAAGAGGTAGAATTTTGATATTTCAGTTGTAGATTCCTCATGACCAGACCTTTCATCTGATATCATGACTTTTGAATAAATGACCTTGACATTGACCTTTGACCTACTTTACCGAAAAAAAGTGTAAAATTTACAGTTAAATGTGTAAAATTTACAGAAAAAAGTGTCTTTGCAGACAAAAGTGTATAATATACAGATAAAGTGTAAAATTTACACTTGAATATGTAAAATTTACAGAAAAAAGCGTAAGATTTACACATAAAAGTGTAAAATGTACACTTTTATATGTAAAAAAAAATTAAAAAAGAGAATCAAAATTGCACTAATACGCTTCCATACTATTATTATCTTTATATTATGAGAATAATGTTAAATATATGAAAAGAAGGGAGGAGATGAGTACGCGATAACAAAACATGAAGATTTTAGTAAATATTTATTGACAACCAATTTGTAACAGATGCTTTAATTTTCAATATATTATGATTAAACTAAATGTTTCAGGAGAACAACAACTGGAGAGACGATTATGGAGTACAACAGTTCACTTCAAATTCTTTGAGGAGACCGTTTTAATTTTGCGAAAGTCTTCAGAATAATGGATTGGATTAGTACCTTGATGAGTACTATGATATCTACGCATTGTAAGCACTGGATTTATCAACTTAAATATTACCTGGATGATTTTATCTTGTGTGAACATAATTGGAGGCAAAAAGAAAGGAGTCAAAGTACAAACACCTGGAGTACCAAACAGGTAGTTTTGAAGAATAATGTAACAATAATACGTCCATGATGTATTCGTGATTTATATAGGCATTTCAACAAATAGTGTCTCAGCAGTAATGAAAGAGGCCCAAAAGTGAAGACACATAGGACATAAGATGAGCTGAAATACACAAAATAATATATATATATATATATATATATATATATAAAAGCACAAAAAAAAGGCTCAAGGGATGTACTGTCCCTTCCGCTGGGTTTAAACACGTTTAGTGTCGTGGTCGCTTGTACCTTTTTTTGTGCTTTTATATCTTTTTTTTCCAAGCGACGTGCATTCGCCCTTTGTTGGGCTGATCCGACATTGTCTGAATAGTGAACGTGGTTGTTTTCACCTCTTTTGTGCTGTCTATATATATATATATATATATATATATATATATATACATGTATATATAAAATGGATGCCAAGAACCATTAAAAAAATCCGTGTGTGTGAGGAAAATTACGATGGCAAGACATCATAATGAGGAATTGGAAACATTTCTTCGACATATTGTACAAGACACTTGCTTGTGTTTGGACAGAATATAGTAAGGAGAAGGGATTTTCGACATCGGGATCAACGTTACATATCATAACTCAATGTAGGAGATTCTTTGTATTTGTTTTATAAATGTCATTAATTATCTCCGGAAGCGTCCTAATGCCACATTCTAAATTTTTTCTCCTAATAAGGAGATACTTTCGCCTAATAAGGACTGAACTTTCATCTAATTAGAACAAACTGTCACCTCATTAGGAGAAACTATCACCTAATTAGGATATATTATTACCTAATGAGAAGATACAATCACCTAATTAGTACTCAGTTATCACCTAATTTGGATATACTATCACCTAATAAGAACTTAGCTATCTCCTAATTAGGAGATACTATCACCTTATTAGGAAATATTATCACCTTATTAGGAGATAATATCACCTAATTAGCAGATACTATCGCCTAATTAGGACATTACTATCACCTTATTAGGAGATACAAACACCTAATAAGGATTTAGCTATCATCTAATTAGGAGGTACTTTCACCTTATGAGGACTTAAATATCACCCAATTAGGACATACTATAACCTAATTAGGAGATAATGTCACCTAATTTGGACTTAACTATCACCTAATTAGGACTTAGCTATCACCTAATAAGGACTTATCTACCTCCTAATTAAGCGATACTATCACCTTATAAGGAGAAAATATCACCTTATTAGGAGATATTATCACCTTGTTAGGAAATAATATCACCTAATTAGGAGATAATATCACCTAATTAGGAGATAATATCACCTAATTAGGAGATAATATCACCTAATTAGGACTTAGCTATCGCCAAATTAGGACTAAGCTATCACGTTATTAGGAGATACTTTCACCTAATTAGTACTTAGCTATCACCTAATTAGGACTTAGCTATCACCTTATTAGGACATACTATCACCTAATTAGGAGATACTATCACCTAATTTGGACTTAGCTATCACCTAAATTGGACCAAGCTGCTATCACGTAATTAGGAGATACTTTCACCTAATTAGTACTTAGCTATCACCTAATTAGGACTTATCTATCACCTTATTAGGACATACTATCACCTTATTAGGAGATACTATCACCTAATTTGGACTTAGCTATCACCTAAATTGGACCAAGCTATCAGCAAATTTGGACTAAGCTATCACCTAATTAGGTGATAGCTAAGTCCTAATAAGGTGATAGCTAAGTCCTTATAAGAAAGTCTTAATTAGGTGATAGCTAAGTCCTTATTAGGTGAGAGTGTCTCCTAATTAGGTGATAGTATCTCCTAATTAGGTGATAGTATTTCCTTATAAGGTGATAGTATCTCCTTATTAGGTGATATTATGTCTTAATTAATTGATAGTATGTCCTTATTAGCTGATAGCTAAGTCCTAATTAGGAGGTAGTATCTCCTCATTAGGAGATAAACAATTAAAAATGTGACATTAGGACACTCACATACTTATCTACTGGTCAAATATAGTAAATTACTAAAATTAGTTCTGAAAATGCAAATTTAAGGTATGAAATGGAAGTCATTGCACAATTTGTCTTAACAAACAGTTGTCAAGCTAGCAACCAGTTGTTAGGAAAGTACACCTTGTCTGAAATAAGATAGATTTCTTAACAACCAGTTGTTAAGAAAATATCGCTTGTTAGCTTCTAAACTTTAACAACAGATTGTCAAGAAGTTTATCTCATGTATCTATCATGTAGTTCTATAGTCGAAACACATTGCTATCTTAACAACAACTTGTTAGTGAATCAAACTGAATCTCAGTGTGATGTATATAAAATGAAGCTTTTAGGTACATGTACTTGTGAAGCAATGAATGTAGTCTATCTTGACAACCAGTTGTTAGGAACTTTGATTCTGAAATTTATAACTGATTTCGTATGGAATCCTTTTTCTTTGTTTTCGCAGTGTAATACATGTGTGCTGAAATAAAAGTTAAAAAATTCTAAATCATTGTTAATTTTGTTTAGATAAAGGCTGTTAACAACACTCAAAGCAATTTGACCATATGGAATTGGTCAAATCAAATTGGAAGCTGTTTTGAGCAGTTTTCTATGAACTCAACTTTATAGATAATAAATTGGACAACCATGCACCTGGTATGTCTCCCTATCAAGTGCTTGCTCTGTGAGTCTAGTGCAAGCCCTAAAAATTAGGGTCCTATAGGTTGTATTCCTGCCATTAAATCCCGTCCAACACGTTATTTTTTTTCCATTATTTTTTGTGTATGAGAGGGCTTCATTTCCGCCCCATAGATCACTGTTGCCTGAGCCATTGTGTATCACAATCGCATGTTCCCGTACGATAACGACATAATTTTGATCATATATCCATTTCCTACCTTATTATCAGCTATAATATGCTTTCATATCGATACAATTCCATGTATGATCTCCCTATCTGCTGATAAACTTTTGAATCCTTTTGAAAATAGTGCTGGCCGCCATTTTCCTCTAGACCGTGGGATCTTCCACTTTCTTTCAAGACGTATCATTCCTTATTTGGAAATTGTAGTAAATTCCATAGTAAATCTTGTTTGTTACGATCTCAAAATGACTCAAATGTGGATAGCGAGACTTATACAGGGAATTGTA
This sequence comes from Pinctada imbricata, assembly GCA_033119305.1. NCBI lineage: Eukaryota > Metazoa > Mollusca > Bivalvia > Pterioida > Pteriidae > Pinctada > Pinctada imbricata. Next base: position 18,551,405 of record VSWD01000006.1, read on the forward strand.
TCAATATGAAAGCAGATTTCAGTTGATAATGTTGGATAAGAAATGGATATATGATCAAAATTTTCTTGTTATCGTCCAGGAATATGCGATTGTGATACACAATGGCTCGCGCAACAGCGATCTATTGGGTAGCAATGAAACCCTCTCAAACACAAAAAATAACCGAATAGAAATAACGTGCAAGACGGGTGATATATAGCTAGTGGGATCCCTGACTGTTTATCGACAATTTTCTATAAAATTTGGCAAAATTCAACAATTCATAACGTGGAAAAGGATCTGATGGATTAGTTAAACATGTTAAAGCTGAGCGCATCAAGCATGTCAAGTATGCTGCTTATAAGTTTCCTCAGGTATTCTGTAAGTACAACACAAACAAATAACATCATGAACATACAAACTTTACATTCAGTATAATATCAATGGAAACTGAGGAGCTTCTTTACTTTTTGGCTTAGCGCTAATTAGACAAAACGTAAAGAAGCTCTTCTTCTTCTTCTCCCTTCTAAGTGCAGCACTACTGAAGTATTAAAAAAAATATCGCAGTTTCCATTGAAAGTACAACTATGAGTCTGACAGCTTAATCTACCTTTTGTTTTCCACACTTGCAAGTTGCAAGTGTCAACCATTAAATCAGCCTTTGTTGCACTACATAAACCCATAACTTTTTGAATATTCATTTTTGAACTATTGAACTAATGTTTGTTCTACATCCTCAAGACTCATGTGTTTCCTACAGGACTAGAGGGACAAATCGATAGCGCAATATAAGAGACAGGAAGGATAGAGAGTGTCTAAGCTCTCGTGTAACATGAACCTGTGATCAGATAATAGAGATAAATAGATAAAGCTTCTTTTTAAAGTGCCTCTACATTACAGGATGTTTTAAGTCCACCATATAACAAATATGAATCAATTTGCGATTGCATAATTCATTTGCAAAAATTCCTGCATTTTAACACCGTATTTTGTGACTTTAGTGTCCATTTACACCTGCAGCGGAAGATCGCCGAGCGTCTTATCGCTAAATCTTGCTGCTGACCACATGTGTGGTGAAATCGTCAGATAGCATTTCAGATAGTAGATGAACAGTGAATTCAAAAGAATATTCTGCAAAAAAAGAATGGAAATAATGATAATTATTGTCCCATAGGTGTCCGCCCAGTATTTCGAAGGTCCTATAGTTCGAAGGCCCATAAAGCCGAAGGTCCGATAAATCGACGGCCCGATAATCCGAAGGCCCGATAGTCCGAAGGCCCGATAGACCGAAAGTACTGCATTCAAATATACAAAGGGATCCATAATCCGAAGTACCTAAAAAATCGAATATCCGATATTTCGAAGGTCTATTAGACCATAGATTTAAAGGTCCGATGGTAAGAAGGCCTAATGGTTCTATGGTCTGATAGTCCGAAGGTTTGTAAGTCCGAATGCCCTGTAGATATGAACTTGATACAAGATACCTCCTGTACAATTGATATTGGCAGATTTAGAAATCTAAATGGAGGGGGATGGGGCTAAAAGAGATATTATCAAAGAAGTTGAATTGAATATATACCCAATTATCAAATCAGATTTAAAAAGTAGCATCATAAAGAAATGATATTATGTTGTTTGAAACAGATCGTAAGTTAAAAATAGCAATGCCAACGCTGCAAGATACGCCTGTCGGGGTATTAATTTTGTGAAATTCAATGCAATTATGTCAGTTTAATTCTTAAAATGACTTGACCTTTAAACACAATTCTCATTTAACATGATTAAGATACCAACAATATGAAAAAAAACATGTCTTCAGGTGTACAAAGTTTGAATCGAAAATAGTATTTAAATAAACAGTCAAAATAAAAATTTCCAAATAAAAAAAAATACGTTGCCTTCAGCCACAAAATGACATTGACCTTTGACCCCTAGCTTTAAAAAACTATTAGGTTCTTTGACAAGTATGCTATAGTCAACCCACATGGAAATTCAAAATTTGAAGGTCCTAGGGCTAAGAGCTATTCTAAGTTCAAGGTCCATAACTCTGCAAAAAAATGTTAATCGCGAAACTAAAATCAGATCTGTTATTCATTATTATGAAGGTGTATACCAAGTTTCAATTCAATAGCTGCATAGGCTGCAAAAAAAAGTCATAAACTAAGTACAAGTAAAAATGGAACAAACTTTATGCAATTTGGAGTGACTTAATCAAATTCAAAAATCATTAGCACCATATAGCCTGTCTCCGTTGAATTGAGTATGATCGATATTTAGTGAATAGATTATAGGTATCATATGCCATTGAAGAAATTAAAATGAAATGATCTGCTGACAAGAGATTAACTAATTACATTGTGTTTGATGTGTAAAATGACCAAAAAACCACGCTGAATTATTCAAACTTTAGAGTAATTTTCAACATTGGAAAATTACAACAACAACAAAAAATAATCCGGCTCTTAAAATGGCCAACAAAAATTTTCCGGCTGGCAAAAGTCTTCCTGTCCCCCCCCCCTTCCCCCTAAAATCAAATGGTAAGCCCCTTACTAGTATGGCAAATTTAGGAATTTTATTGGATATTCGGACTATTGGGCCTTCGGACTATCGGGCCTTCGGAGTTATGGGCCTTCGAACTATAGGACCTTCAGACTATCAGGCCTTCGGGCTATCGGACCTTCGAACTATCAGTCCCTCGAATTATCGGGCCTTCGAACTATTGAACCTTTGTCTTTTTAGACCTTCGGAATAATGAGTGGTCACCGTCCCATATACTATGTAGTGTTTTGTACACTATTACAATTCAAGAAAATTAAAAGGGGATGTTAAAAAATACAATTAGATAATAGACATTTGGGGGTAAAAATCTTCACCGCAGAAATATCGCGTTTTCGGGAAAAGATGCGTTTCATTAATACCAAGTAGTAGAAAAATTATGATTTTGCAATGTTGAGGCACTTTAAAGTTTGAAAAATAAAACTCTGAAACTAGCTACCTGCTACTTTCACTTTCGGCTCGGTCTGATCTGCGCGCGTAAACTCTTCTGCTGATGTAGGAGCACTTACCTCACGACGCTTCGCGTCAATAATAAGCACAGTACTTAGGCAACTTGCATTCAAGGATATAGGCCGTATCCTTGCAGGGATTCAACCCGGAAGCGGATATATGACGTCCAGTTAGCGTTGAGGAGCGTGCTCATTATTCTACAAAAGACGAGGGTCTTGGTCTCCGGCGTGAGACCGTTCCCCACCTCTCAAAATCTTTCCACACAGGTCTCTGAAACATAACATCCATTTGAAAAATTGATTTTTTTAGGAGATAACTACACTCGGACGTACGGACGTCCCTGGTTTCAATGACGATTAAAATTTCTTTTTATTTGTCGAATTGATCCTTTCGTATTTTAGACTTGAAGGATGGCGGCTTCGCCTATCATACAAAGCATAATATATAAATAAATAAAAATAAATGATAACTATAATTATAATAATATATATAAATTAATAAAGATAAATAATAACTTTTTTCTATTATGGACATATCTCGTGAGAGATTCCGACTGAAGGAGGCCCACGGATCGAGGAGGGGTCTTATTCATAATCTTGAATGCAAATTGGCCTTCTAACTAGTATGCGTTCCTTATTTCACCTACATGTGTAAATCACATGAGCTTGCCAACTCCTGGAATTTTTTTAGGACGTGGGACCCTTTTAAAAATCTGATTTTACAGTAAACGATTATATATAACACGTGTCTATATGCACTATATGAATGACATGCACAACCTCTTCAAGACGCACTGTCTTCGCTACACCAAACAAATATATTGTTAATTTACTCTCCGATAATCTCCTGTAACCAAACAAAGTTGTCAAATACTTAGCTATTAACCGGGTTACTTAGCTAATATTAGACAAGCACTCCTTTTAACAATGTTTATCTATGCCCCTTATTAAATCACTGGTAGGGATTCTCAAGTATTAAGATTACGATCTCCAAACTTTGAATTCACAAAAGGATGTTTCAACCCATCTTCAGAGTATATATAACAAAAGTTTTGACTGACAATGAAAGAGATGCTGAATCTATATATATTCCCCTGTAAGTGAAGTCAAAATGTATATATGCATGTATAACAGATATCACTGAATAAGAATTCAATAGCCACAAATTTTCTTTTTGGCCACTCGGCCTTTTGCATCTGCTTATTATTTATCAAGGGCCTCCAATTGCAAAATATAATTGACTTTGCTTATATTATGATTTTCCTCCTAAATATTCAAATGTTACACCAAGAGACCATGATTGTTCATGCACCCTACGACAGTTTCTAGATTCCCGCCTGATTTGCATATTTCGCTGTTCGTTGACACCCGCTATTGTATCGTCAAATCGTTTGAAAATCCGGCACCTGTTTCACCACTTGTACATTTCAAACAAGAAAACAAACAGTTGAAATGTTCAGCTTATTTAAAGGAACATATTTTGAAATGGTTCATGAGCATATATGAATCCACTTTTTGCGCCCGTTGCATGTACAAACAAAACAAATATATTGACAACCATGATTTTTACTATCTTTTTTCCTTTAAAACACATTGATTTAAAATAAAACATATTAATTTATCAAAATAAAACACTGAGGTACAAATAAATTTCAAGTAGAAATAATTATGCTCAAAGTTAATAATTGTAAGAATTTCCTTATTAGAAATTGGAAAGACCTCTGATTGGTTTATTTGGTTGTTGGTCTCTTGGTGATTATAATTCTCTATAGTTTTTTTTTTTTAATTCATCAGCAGTCATAAGAAGTTATCATTCAAACTAAAGCATTTAAGGGATAAGTTCAAATCATTGTTTGAAGATTTTCGGGGTTTTGATAATCACTGTGCATTATTTAAGGTCAACTCCTCTGTACTTCAAATCATTTGCACAGTGATTTTTTGTCGATGCGCAGTAAATTTTATTGTAGGAAAATGTTCCTAAAACATAATTTCATCAAAGAAAAATTGTCGCTTTAAAAACATTTATATATAAATATCATTGAAATAAATGAAAAAAAGCTAGAATAACACAAGACAATATTGAATAACAACGAAACTTTACTTCTCATCCCCTCGAGTTTACAATCAAAATGTCAAGCTCAATGTTGTCTTTCTGATCAAAGCGCGTAGTATAAGATTGAAAAAAAACCCAGACGGATCGAGGTACAATATAGCATTTTTGGACGCCAGAACGATGTTCATTCCTAACCTTAATTGCTATCAATAATGCACATACGTTACAAACTAGAACGAAAATGTCTATAAGTTATAAAATTGACCTACAAAAAGAGGGGTGAAGCAAATAATAACATAAATAAGTTATACCCCTTACTGATCAGTGGATGAAAGTCAAACACAGAACTCAACATCAGATTCCAAAAATCACAATCAAAATGTTTACAAATTCTTAAACAAATATAAAACAGAACTTTCTCACAAGAAAAGATAAATCGGACAAACAGACGGACACAATAACACAGCTCCATAGACACACGAGGGACAACTTCCAGAGCCATTCTTTCCCGTTGTGTGTCTATGCAAGGAGTGTTCTACGTTCATGGTAATTGTCATTGGCGTTCTTGTGCTTTTTAAAAAAGCCTTTTGATCTTGCGCTCGCTTCAGCCAGCAGAGCACAGACTGTTATACGCATGTCATACAATTTTTAAGATCCATTTAAATAGAATCTGTGTTACAAGAGGCCACAGCGTTTAACTATCGATCTTGTATGTGATGTCACCCAACAGCGAGAAGTACAATTGTGTGTCTATGGGGACCTCTGTGTATCCGGATAAGTGGGAGGGTTGTGCGCACGTAATCCGGATAATCACACCATTTGCTAAAAGCAGATGGCCGTCCAAAGTCGTCGCCAGGTGCACATTGGTCTCCTTCCTTTAATGTGTTGTCATCAATGTTTAATGTTTCTGTACGTCTGCTACGATTGTTTTGTATGACGTTCTAGTGAATATTGTTGTGTCTTTTTGCGATTTGGAGTTTGTATGATGTCATTTATATGTCAATTTCTTGTGGGGTTGTTTCGCTGGGTGAATGCAGGGTGGTATTGCTGGAGATCATTCCCTTTTCTTTGCATGGTCGTTACAACGCAACGAAACTTATTCTTCAGGGACTTTTTACCAGCTGCTTGCATGAACTTGTATCATGAACAGTCTTTGAATAGTCTAAACATGCTAAATGCTTAACAATTTCACTTTCATCTTGAAGTATGTACGGATAAATCCATACACATTCTTTTACACCTTCGACAATTGCTAGGTGACAGTCTTTGATCAAACTGAAGCAACTGTCACTTAAACAAACGTAAGACTTTTGTAATCTGTCTTCATTGCACTCTCTATTTGTCTGTCAATATATATCTGCCATTTCTTATCACAGAAAATCCCTCTATTTGAGAAAAAAATATCTATTGGCAATACTCTCTCCCAACCCCAATTCCTATTTTCTTCTTTTTCATATATGGTCTTGTTTACCAAAGTAAATCCAACATACTACAATGTTGACACATTTTGCCTGTGATAGAAAAGAAACGGGTGTCATATGATGAACTTTCATTTGCACAAAAACAATAAAACATGAAAGGAATTTAAAACACCCCAAAAAATATTTCAATGTTTTATATCATAAACATTCTCTTGTCAAATCCACCACCTTGGGATGTACAAGTTCTTGTTTACTCAAAAATCCAAATATGTCCATTGGACTTTCAGTTTGACACGACCTCAAACAGTAAACAATTGTCGTATGAAATGATGAACTGGGAAGTTTTAAACTCTTCAATCAAGAAGATCATGTGGTGGGAAAAGTTTAAGAAATGACATTTCCATATTGAGCAGGCACGTGAAGGCTTAACAATAATCGCTTTCATCTGCAGAAGGGTTAATCTCGGGATAATATCATACAATGGCCCGATATTGAAGTATTTTTTTCAAATATTGCTCAATTTCGAAACCGATGAAGGAATGTTTCCTAGTCGCATAGTTTATCATATTTTAGTACATCTACACTGAATTAATTTTAAGGAAGTAAGGAGAGAATCTCCGGCAAGACAATATTGCAGTCATAACTGAGGATCACTCACACGCATTAGACCAGAAAAGGTGGTATAGCACATAAAAACTACGTGTATCACCATGGCAATCATATCAAATAAAAACAGTAATAAGTTCTTCAACAGGTTTTTTTCAAATCTTCAAAAGCAAAGAAAACATATGATAATTTGAAATGTTACAATGACTTTTCTATGTACCCAAATGATAATATCCTCACTATCGAAAATCCCGTTTTTGAATAATATTAGAATAGAATTTATCTACACGAATTGTCACTGAAGAAGCTAGGCTCACCTTTACAAACACGGATACACAATTTTTGGACCTAAATATCAAAATCGTAAACAGATATATTTATACGAGTGTGTATGACAATTAAAGAAGATGATTGGATTCAACATACATGTAGTGAATTTCCCCTGTTCCTAGATTAACATTGTACTGCATTCGTTTACGTGTCACAGATCATCCGGTATGCTAGAGCATGTACTACTGTTTTGGATTTTCATAGTAGAAAATTACAAATTATTAAGAAACTTTTAGTTTAAAGTTTTTGCTTCCTTAAACTAGGGAAAACTTTCTGGAATTTTTAAAAACATTACTGTCAGTCTCTTTTAATATTTGGACACATAAAAGCAACAGAGTATATTACTCGCAACCTGCGTTTTTAGGTAATATAATAAACGAAATAAAAAGGATTAAAGGAAGATGGAATTACCATCGACATTGCGTCAGGTCAGAATCATCAAACGCCTTCTACACCGTGGATATGATCATGCTGTCACCAGGTTTGGTATATGACCAATCTACAACCTTGTACCAGCGCATTCTTAAGAATTGTACTCAGACATACTGTGATGACAGGACTCCATAATGGGCCCTGTCGAAACCTCGTTAGAGAAAAAAAAAGGCCCCGACCACCTGTCCTCTCTGAGTGTTTGTCGGACTCCGGGTGATAACATGCATGAGGTCGCTACAGCAGGAAAAGCACGGACTACATGTCTTTTCTATAGCATCATTGCCATTTACATGTACATCTGTATGTTGCTTGGGCCTCTGTGTTATGCTGTCTGGTCATCATACAATGAGAAGGCTGTTCTACACCACTATTGTGCGTTCTTTGAGACGTCTGAGTAACCGTAAAAATGGAGGGTTGTGCGCACGTACTCCGGATTACTATACCATTTACTACTGGCTTGATAGATGGCCGTCCTAAGGCGGCACCTATTACCCGTTGGTCTCAATTGTTTATTTGTGGTCTTCTGTGTTTGATGTTTCTATATTGTATATCGGTAATTTTTGTCCCTTTTTCGTCTGTTGCTGTGTATGTTGCATGGCCACCTCTGTGTTTTTACATGGGGTGTTTTGGGGTTTTGCTCTTGGCGCTGCAACCTAGTGCTGATGGAGATCCAATCTTTCTTCACACCAATTGTGTTTTCTTGAAGATGATTTTACGACTAAAAGTAATGTCCTTAATGCATATATTTCTTCTTTTTTTTTGTATTCAAATATATGTCATTTTTAATTGTTCCCTGTTTAAGAACGTCTTTCGCGATAGTTTCTTTTTATTTCTGTTTTTAGGTTCTGTTATGATTATTAAATTGGAATATGACATGCGCATAATGTCCTATTGCATCATTGGTGGGTATGTTAAGTCGTTTGCATGAATACATTGATCTCCTGCGTGTATATGTTTGTTATATACGTATATGTGTATAATTATTATGTTTGAATGTTAAACGTCTTCAAATTCAATAGCATCATTTAAGACCTGATAGATTTACAGCATGTACCAGACATGCACATTTCGGGTACTAAACCCTCGTCAGTGATGTTCTATCAGCTTCTACCAATATCAACATCTTTTCAATTCGCCCAAACACTAAAAGGAAATACAGGTCACACGGGAAAAGACGAAACAGACAAAAAAGAAAACGATCCAGAATATACCGCTCTCTCAACGATTTACTTACTATAGCACGCAGTGGCGGAAGACATGAGCTGTTACATGCTCTGTCGTCAATACCAGTTATGCACTTGAAATCTATCTTGGATGAAGCAGAGGTTGCATTCTTACGAAACACTGACTGATTCAGAATTAATATCATTGTCTCATTCGCACAGTATAAACTTTATCCTATTGTGAAAAACACCTCACCGAAAAGACGATTCATAAAAATCCCGTTTATTAACAAAGGTTTTGATCTTCTAAACATCTCTAATATTTTTCGGGATCATCGCGTACAAAGTACCATTCCTCAATATTTTGAAAATTTAGAGCCACCTCTTATTTGTTATAAGTACAAGAAACCTATTCGAAACTTTGTTTTTAACTATAAGAAAGTTACAACGGATTCTGGCATACTTGAATCGTGTCCTGCTTCTTGAGAATGTGCAACTTCTAAATATCTCTACAAACCAGCTGGCCATGTTGTTACAGGTGACTTTTCAATTATCCAAGACAGACAGCTCCGTGGTCTTCTTAAAAAAGGACCTAAGTATAGAATCCCATCCAAGATAGATTTTGTCAAATGCCGTGAAGTCCTTACGGAAGCCTTAGATAATTATACGAAAAGATGGTGTAAATCAGAAGGAGTCGAACCGCATGCTCTGAATGACTGGAAAAACCTCATTTAAGATATAACAGATATTCGAATAGATAACTTCCATAAAAACCCTCATCTTTTTCAAAATCCACGTTCCAAATCAGAAAGAAATTTCAAATCCAAACTAAGTAAATTACATGAAAAATATGTCTTTGCACCAGCTGATAAAGCAGCCAACAACACCATTATCATTTGAAAACGTTACTACATATCAACTTTGATTTCGGAACTTTCGTCTACTAATACATATATCAAAAGCAATGAAAGTGCATCTAACATTTTAGGCAAGCATAACAGTGAACTGTCTTCATTCAATATCTCTATTTCTAAATTGGATCTCCCAACACTATATTGCATACCGAAACTGCACAAGTCTCCTTACAAATTTCGATTTATTGCTAATTCTAGTAACTGCTCCACTACAATTTTGTCTAGAAATCTGACGTCAGCACTTACTGCTATTAAAGAACACATAACTAGATATTGTGAAACGGTTCTAAACGGGAACGATGTAAATTTATTTTGGTCTATTAAGAATTCAGGGGATGTGATTGAAAAAATGAAATCTGGAAATTTCCAAGCCAATACGATTTCTTCATACGACTTCTCTAATATGTACACCACACTTCCTCATGACAAAATTAATGATCGATTATCTAATCTCATTAAATGGTGTTTTGATTGAGAGCGAAAAACTTACATTTGTACATCTGAATCGAAGGGTTTCTTTTCCTCGACAGACTACAAATCATACAAATCATGGACATGTAGTGACCTGTGTAATGCCTTGTCCTTCCTCTTGGACAATATTTATGTTAGATTTGGTGAGGATCTATACAAGCAGGTTGTAGGAATTCCTATGGGTACTAACTGTGCGCCTCTTGTTGCAGATTTATTTTTATACACTTATGAAAAAGAATTTATCCAAAATCTTCAAAAGCAAAGAAAATTTGATGAACTCAAATGTTTCAATAATACTTCTAGGTATCTGGATGATATTCTAACCATTGACAATCCTGTTTTTGAATTATATAAGAATGAAATTTATCCACAAGAATTAACCCTTAACAAGGCAAACCTTTCAAATACAGAAACACCCTTTTTGGACCTTAATATCAAAATTGTAAACGGAAAGATTCATACAAGTGTATATGACAAAAGGGATGATTTTGGATTCAACATAGTAAATTTCCCTTGGCTTGACGGTAATGTTCCAAGATTACCGTCATACGGCATTTACATATCACAGCTCATCCGGTACGCTACAGCATGTACTGATATTTTGGATTTTCACAGTAGAAATTTACAAATTACCAAAAAAACTTTTAGGTCAAGGTTTCCGCTTTCATAAACTAGTTAAGACTTTCTGGAAATTTTACAAAAACTACAGTCAACTTCTTTTAAAATTCGGATCTATACATGCAACAGAGTACATTACTATGGGTATTACACAACCTGTCTTTTATGGTGATATGATAAACAAAATAAAAAGGATCAAAGGTAGGCAGCATAACCATCGAAAAAGCGTCAGAATCATCAAACGCCTTTTATACCGTGGATATGATCCTAATGTCACCCGACGGACACTAGGCTTGGTACTTGACCAATCTACAGTCTTGTACAAGCGCATCCTTGAGACTTGCACTCTGACTGACTGTGACGACGGGACTCCATGACGGGCCATGTCCAAACCTCTTTAGAGAAGACAGGGCCCCGACCACCTGTCCTCTCTGAATGTCAGTCGGACTCCTCGGGTGATTACATACATGAGCTCGCTACAGCCGGCAGAGCACGGACTGTATTACGCATGCCCTCTTTTTATATCCATTTACATATTCATCTGTGTCTCTGGGGCCTCTGCGTTTTGCGGTCTTGTTTGTGTGATGTCATCTTACAGTGAGGAGGTTGTTTTACACCACAATTGTACGTTCTTCGAGACCTCTGGGTAATTGGAGAAGTGAGAGGGTTGTGCGCACGTAATCCAGGATAGCCACACCATTTGCTACTTGCGTGACAAATGGCCGTCCAAAGTCGGCACCGATTACCCATTGGTCTCGTCGGTTTATGTGTAGTCTTTTGTGTTTGATGTTTACTTGTCGTGTGTCTCTTTTCCGTCTCGTGCTGTACTCGTCTTTTATGTTTTTGCATCGGGTGTTTTAGTGTTTTACTGTTGATGCTGCAACGGGGTCTTGTTGGAGATCTCCTCCCTTCTTTTCAAGAAGGTAAAGAGCTGGAACACTTCGTTTCCGTATTATTATTGTAGCATAGTTCAATATCGCGTACTTACATCTCGAAAAAGATAACTTTTTTCAAATCTATTATCAGAGTTGAATACGTTGTTATTATCAGAATCATTCAGGTAATTGTTAAGTTAGTACGTTTGTCAACATAATCTGAAGTAAGGCATGCATGTGCAAGCGCTTATCTTAAAAATTAGTCAAACACTTTGTTTGAATTTTCATTATGGTGCTCACGAAGTGTCTAAAAAACCCGAATGAAATGCACATAAGAAATATTACCACTTCAAATGGATGGCCAAAAGTGACAGATGGAGAGAGTCCATAAATTGATGATCTACCACATGCAAAGCTAACAGAAGAGGGCGTAGGAACCAAAACCCAGCACATTTCCACAACGAAATATTTCATTCTACACAACCCTGTCTTTTGTATAACTAGTTCGTTTCAAAGGAGGAAACCGATTTTTGAAGATCCTTAGGCATTCCCTAGCAATGAGTGAAACAAAAAACCCATGCAAGGAATTCAGAATTCAAAAATACCATCAATGATTATACAAAACAAGGGAAAATGCAAAACCAATGACATAATTAAATATTCCGAAGGGACAAAAGCGGATCATGTGCCAAAGGAAATTTAGCACCTCCTGGTTATTATGGTTAGAACCAATTGCATTGCGTCAATAACGTCACGTGCACGCCGCCTAATTTTCTTCAGACAGTAAATTTATTTATACAGCAATGGCGGATTTGCCTGTAGGAGGATTCATGGAAACGTCAGCTTTCTCAATAAAAAATCATATAATCCTTAGATGAAGCGATCAATCATTTTTCATGTGGCAGTACTGCTTGAAATGAAAAATTTCGGTTATTCGTTATCATTAGAATAGGATTGTCATGATTTGTCGGTTGATCAAACCCATATACATATACTCTATCGATATTTCAATAATTATTGTATCGTAATGTTTTAGTGTATAATATGCGCATTTCTGCAAATATGTATCATCAGTGATTCTCGAGTCCGAAAGGAAGGAAATATAAATATATAAGTATATTAAGAGCGAATTTCTAAAATGACCCAAAATATATGCAAGCGAGCCAGCTAAGGCCAGAACTATACAATCAGGGAGGACATAGATACCCCTCAGTTTCAATTTAGCAAATTTAGTATTAGATAATGAACAAATATATTTCAAGTCAGTGTAGAACCAAAGTAAAACTAGACAAAAGAAATCTTCGGGGATTAAACAGTCCCCAATCAATGACACCAAACAAGCGTTTGAATTAATTAATGTTGAAATATGTATAGTATCATATTTGACTGCTGGTTGACCAGGAACCCCGAGGATTCATGTGGCCAAGTTCGATCAACTTCTGTTCATCTTCTGATCAAAGCATTCGAAAATTTCTGTAATCAAAATTTCTAAAACGATTGTCCTGTAGCATCATACCCCACCCATCCTGCTACATGTACGTCTTTCGGTTCATTTTTAGAAGTAATATTTTTCACTCTCTTTGATCATATTACATTGTTTAGATTGGGGATCACTGACGAGGGTTGAGTGCCCGAATCGTGCATGTGTTGTTAAATTATGCTATTGAATTTGAAGACGTTTGGCAGTTATATTAGTACACCACATGTACATTACAATAATATAAATTAATCATTGAGGCTCGGCTTCGCCTCACATTCTCTGGGATTGTTCAACTCGACAAATCGCCAACATGACTCGGTAGTAGCACCCAAGGAAAAACACCAAAAACACTTCTATTCGACAAAATGGACACAGAATAGGTCAGCATAATAAGAGAGACTTTTCAAAGGGAAAGGTAGACCAAACGTCAAATACGCCATCAAATCACAAAAACCCATACTGTTGCCGACTAGGAATGTTATCTGCCACAAGAACTGTAACAAATGGTGCCTTATCCGGATTACACGAACATAACCCTCCCATTTTTCCAGCCATAATACTGATACACTATTATGTACATCCTTATGTTAGAGATATTATCCATATTCCAAAAATACATCAATGTTTTCATCCGTTCCTTATTTGTGTTTTCTTTAAAGATGTACCCGGCTAGGACTGATCAAAGTTTTTTTTAATACAATCATTTAATTTTCTGAGGTGCGATTTCAAAAAAAATTCTTTTTGTATATTTGTTAGAAGTATGCAATTGGAGCCAAAACATACCGTTTCCAGCTATGGAGGAACTTGTCCTCGGTATGTTTGATAAAATATTCGACCTATATTTGTATTGATAAGCAAGAATACATTTACAACTCATTTGCACTATAATCTCTAGGTTTATGAAGCATTGTTTTGTAAACATGCCTGTGCTCGATGACAACAAGACTGTTCTTTCAAAACTGAAACAACCTTAAGGGAGTGTACTAGTATCCTTTTAAGAGTTTGTCATTGTTTTGTCGAAATGTTGTCAAGGATATTTAATCCTAAATGCATCAGAAAAAATGATTTACGAGTTATCAAATGATTAATAGTAGGCGAAATGAAAGATTATGATGTTTGTTTTTATCAACCAACAAAAGAAACAGGAAAAATACCGGTATAACTAAATCTTCAAAAACTTATAAAGCATTTGAAATACTAGGAAAAGGTATCAAACATTAGACACTAACGAAAATGCAATCATCATACACAACAAGAATTTATTTTTTCGATACTCTTTATTTTCCCGCTACGTGTTAATAAATTCAATATTCGAATTCCTCTCCTAATCCCTACGACAGACAACCTTAAACTTGTAGGAAGATAACCATATTAATTAACGTAGCCGGTCCCTCACCCGTTACAAACGCCTTTTATCGGGGGGATTTGAAAACCCCCGATATCATTTGGAGGAATCATCGATAGAACCATGTGTAGAGAATTTGAATAGATCCCCTCTTTATCTGTCCATCTATAGAAGTGCCGATATTTACACCTATTGTTTAGGATAGTATTTGCCCATATTTTAATAAAGGGGATAAATATTTAAAGTATGAGATAGGGGATATCGAGGAGGCAATCTCTCGTAATGCTTCACAATTGTTTGTTAACCTGTTACCACATAAAAGTTCAATTATTTCCCTTAAATGTCCATGTCCAAATAGAAAAGGGGGGATTCAGAATGAATCAGTTTTGCTATATTTAGTGGATCACCATGGTAGATAAATCAGTTCTCATTAGCATAAATGATGTTCTAATTAAAGGTAATGGTAGACCATCATTTTTAACATTAAGAACGATAAATTGTTACTTACAGCTGTTTTTTTAGAGACATTCATTGGCACGAAATTACATTTCAAGCTTTCTACATCTCCTGTCTTTAATATCTTTCTTCTTTCTGTCAGACAGTCTTGAGCAATATCTTGAGAATATAATTATAAGGTTAAGGTAACAAATATCGCTTGTGTTCTAGAATAGAAAATCACCGATGAAACATTATATTTTGAAATGTTCCTTTGCTGCACATTTAAATCATTATGTTGACTTACATCAATAAGTTTATAACGTTGATACCACTAGCTTTCTACGATATTATTTGAAGGAACTGATATTATTACAAAATAAGCATCAAAGAAGTTCTCATCAGTTATTCAGTCTTAAAACAAAAAGAAGACGAATCGGTTGAAGAAGATCCTGACGATATTCCCAACAGCACTCACAACAGATACAAAATGGAGCATCGACGAACCCCTAGCAAGCCACAGGTGGGACCAGGTGCCCGGGAGAAGTAAGCATCCCCTGTTGGCTAACCGCACACGCCGTCGATGACCATGCACGAAAATGAGAGCAATGTATAAAAATCAAATTCAAGGAATTGTGGTCCCCCGCTTTTGGGTGTTTGTCTTTAAAGAAATGCTTACAGACATCCCCCCATTCTTAAGTTTTAATGATATATCTCATATATTATCAACATTCTAAATATGAAAAATTAACTCCAAGAAAAGGTCAAAAGGTACAAACTTTTGTTTTGTTTCCAGGGGACAGGGCTTATGAAAAGGTATGCACATGTGAAATATTTAAGACCTATGATTTAAATTAAAATCAAAAACTTATGGTCGAGGTTGAAGTTTTTGAACGTGGGTCAACCTCCTTGGACAAGGTCACAAGGTCAGGTTGTTGTTACCAACAGAAAGGTCTCATCACAAGGAATACACATGTGAAATGTGAAAGCCCTATCATTTTCCATTAAAAAGTTATGGACAAGGTTATAGTTTTTTGAAAAATAGGTCGAACTCAAAGGTCAAGGTCACAAGGTAAAAAATTTTGTTATCCATGGAAAGGTCTTGTCACAAGGAATACACATGTGAAATATCAAAGCCCTATCACTTTCCATTCAAAAGTTATGGTCAAGGTTAAAGTTTTTAATAAGTAGGTCAAAGTCCAAGGTCAAAGTCACAAGGTCAAAAATTTTTGGTATCCATGGAAAGGTCTTGTCACAAGGAATACACATGTGAAATATCAAAGCCCTATCACTTACCATTCAAAAGTTATGGTCAAGGTTAAAGTTTTTAATAAGTAGGTCAAAGTCCAAGGTCAAGGTAAAAAATTTTGGGATCCATGGAAAGGTCTTGTCACAAGGAATACACATGTGAAATATCAAAGCCCTATCACTTTCCATTCAAAACTTATGGTCAAGGTTAAAGTTTTTAAAAGGTAGGTCAAAGTCCAAGGTCAAGGTCACAAGGTCAAAAATGTTGGTATCCATGGAAAGGTCTTGTCACAAGGAATACACATGTGAAATATCAAAGCCCTATCACTTTCCATTCAAAAGTTATGCACAAGGTTAAAGTTTTTGTGACTGACGGACAGACAGACGGACAGACGGACAGACGGACGAACCGGTTTTAATGTCCCCGCGCTTTCGCGAAAGCGGGGGACAAAAAAACAGCACTGCACTGTCTGAGATTATGTCTATAGAGATAGCTGTTTTAGAAACCTTTGCCGCTCTTGTTCAAATTTTCTACAGTTGATGGTATGCTAGTACATGTATAACAATTGTAATTAAGCAAAACAATTTGATGATGCTTCAAACAGCGGTCGTCCACATTCATATACGCTATAATTCACAAGTATTTAGTACGGACATGGAGGATAATATCCATAAGGTGGCATCGGTTTATCATTAGTCTCTTTGGGTTATATGCTGTCTTTTGTGTGAAGTGTTTGATTAAGATCGACGTATGTGTTTGATCCTTTTGGTGTCTGTATTTTGCTAGTTCACTTAGTTTTTTTTTGGGGGGGGGGGGTGGATGCTGCGAGTTCTGTTGGAGTTCCCCCTCCTTTCTTTTGGAAGTTATCCTGTTTTTGTCTTTGACATAAAACATTAAAACATGAAGAAGAACAAGAAAGAAGACTAAGGACAAATCTGAAACAGATTTGAAAATTTAGCATGTAGTTGTTCTTAGTGAAATTATCATATTGAAATATATGTTGTATCGTAATAATTCAGTGCACAATATGTGCATTGCAACAAACAATGTATCATCAGTGATGCTCGTGGCCGAAAGATCCCAATAGTGAAGATATGAAGAGTGAAAGTCTAAACATTGCAAAAAAAAATATATGCCAAAGAACTAGCTAAGGACAGAGCTATGTCATGAGGGAGATACTCCTTATAGTTTCAGAATAACTGATCAAGTCTACTATCCGACAATACACAAAAATATTACAAGTCAGTGCAGAACTAAGGGGAAACAAGACGAACTATATCCTCAGGGACTTATAGTCCACCAGAAGAGATACCAACCTAGTGGTTGAAATATAATCATATTAAAATATATGTTCTATCGTTACGGTAATAATTTAGTGCACCATATGATCATTTCAACAAATAATCTTTTATCAGTGATGCTAGAGGTCGTAAAATAGTAAACCCAAATATTAGATATATATTATGAATCTTGAAAATATATGAAAAGCAAGATTATACACATGAACTAAAATGTATGTCAAAGAGCAAGCTAAGAATAGAGCAATGACTCTCAATTAATATAATACACAGTTAGGATTCATCTTCAAACCAAAGGATGAGTGTTTCTATTTAACAGGTAATTCCAACTCATCTCTCGGGTCTTGGGTTTATGGTTCTTGCTTTGTCTTTCTGAACGTCTGCTTCGTTTAAATATATTCCATGTCTATTTTTGGGAGAGTTCTGCGTTTAGTTGCCTCCAATTGTGTAGTGATGTTGTTAAGAGTATATGTAGTTTCTGAAAAGATTAGTAATCTAATAAACTTCAATGATATTGATTTAAGATGGTACCGACTGCCTATTGGAGTAACATCATGTTCAACCCATCCTGCTATGTTTTTCGATGCATTTTTGGACTTACTTATTTCCACACTCTTTGGCCATATTACAATGTTTAGATTTAGGAGCACTGACGATGGTTAAGTACCCGAAACGTGCATGTCTGGTCCATGCTAAAAATTTCTCTGTTCTTAAATGATGCTATTGAATTTGAAGACGTTTGACATTTGTCCTTTTCCTTCGTTAGTCTATGTGTAGACCTTGTTGTTTAGTGCGTTGATGTCTTCCATGTGTAACATTCCTTGACCCTTTTGCGTCTCTTGTTGAGCTTGTGCACTCTGTAATCTCGCATAGGGGTGTTTTGATGTTGGTGCTGCAACCGAGCTTGTTGGAGATCCCATCCCTATTATTGTTATTTGCTAACACTTGTTCGAACAAGCATTTGCATACTATGGTTAAAGTACCAATTTTTGTGTACATTTGTCTGTAATCTGTGTCCAATATTTCCTTTCAAGCAGCAAAGCTTCACCGCTTCTTTTTCTTTTCATGCTAGCTTATTTTTGTACGAGCGATGGCGTCAAATTACTACAGCTTAACATTTGAAAAATTACAATATACAATTATAGAGTAAAGGAAACCGATCACTGCTTATGGGAACTTGCGGCCAATTTCACGAAAGTACTTACGATAAATCTCAGAATTTTTCGTAACTTTCAAAGTCTAATATTTATTTTATATTCCGTTAAAATTCAAATTTTATTTCATGTTTTGATGGATTTCAATTATTAAATAAAGATTATTTCAACTTTATTGAAATTTGTATTCGTATGGTTGAGATATGAATGACTGAAAGTTACGAAAAATCCTTAAATTTTTCGTAAGATTTTTTTGTGAAATTGGCTGCTGTATTGTAGAATTAAAAAGAGATAAATTCTGATAATTATTAATAAGAGTCTATTCTAAATTGTAGATATAGAAAAATATATGTTCTACTGAAATAATTTAAGTGCACAGTATGCGCATTTTAACAAGTTATGTCATCAGTGATGATTGAAGTTTCACCTAAAGAATATTTATGCCAAACTACCTCTCTTTATATTGTTAGAGCAATTACAAATGTCTATTGTAATAACGCCAAGTGTTGCATCTTTTTGCGACGCGATGCGACACGAATTCTCAAGCTTTTCGTTTTAATCTTCTAACCTAGAGATTCATACTTAACATTATTACACTGGACATCTGGCGAATATTCAGTATGTATCTTCTAATATGCTTCATTGAATATAATGCTCACGTGAACATACTCGAATATGCATTACATTCTCCAATCACTATAATTTATTCAAAATGTAGACCGTATGCTTGATGAATTCATAAAATTTGACCACGCCATTTACGATCAGTTAACTATGAAGTGACCATAAATTCGAGGCCGATAAAACACAATTTCGTATTTTCCACGTGTAGGAAACGCCGTCTGAGTTTTACGATGTGTAACTTCATATATAGAACAAACAGACATCAACTTAATTAAATATACCCTGTATCAAGGAATTATAATTTTGGACATTTAATCCATTGTCCACTGATGCATACGTAGGTAGTATGTAAGAACCTCATTGGCCCATCCCTAGTGGAGATATCGTCGCGAGGCGCGCGTCCTATAAAAGGGGAGTGCTTGCAAGGACTATATTGAAGAAACACTGAGGTCACAAGGGGCTAAGGGCCTGATTATATTTTTCATTTTTGACTTTTTTACATACACATATACATCATCATGAGAGAAATTGTTCATATGCAAGCTGGCCAATGTGGCAATCAAATTGGTGCTAAGGTAAGTTCATCCTTTCTTTTCTTTTCTTTTTAATTTAAACTACCAAACTATCCTCTTTGGCATTTTATTGATTAAAGGTAAACTTTTGTCTTGTTTAACTTCGTTGATATTTCACTTACAATACTAATACATGTACCTATCAAACACATTCAAAATCCAAGATCCATTATTTTAATCATTAGAAACTGTTTTCAATAAAAAGACGTTACATAGTTTTTTACGTGCATAACTTAAAATCATATGATACTGAGGCCTTGCGTTTGATTTATTCATTTGAAATGACAATAAGATTTGTGGCATATGTAAAAATTGAACCAATACGGATACGTTACATGTATCAAAGTATTTTAAATAAACCGAGCACATTATATGTCATATTTAAAATAAATCAAACCTTTAATTGAAAATAGACTGTCCCCTTTGTTTTTGAATGCTTGTTTCAAAAGCACGTTACATTATTCACGATTTGGAACAAAAATATAATGAACGGTTTCAAGAGAATTCTACTGTCGAACCAAAGTCAGCAATGGTTTTCCTAAAAGATAGATACAAACATATCGCTCTTCTTTCAAAATTATATAAAGTTTCCTTAACTAAGGCAAGGACTTAAAGGAATATACATCTAATCTAAGTAACATTTCGCGTCAAGAGTAACTATTTCAAATCATCATTACGAGAAACAACTTATTACTATAGAATATATATTTCAAAATGATCATCTTTCAAAGTTTTCCTCCATTAATATCAGTTGTCTGTAAAAGCCTTTTCTTACATTCGGAAGCTGAAGGGACTAGCTATTATAGCATTCTTGTCTGATCTAGGCAGTCTTACCAAATTCGAATAACAATAAATCCACTGAAAATCATGCAGAATTCGTGAAAGAATTTATACAGTAACAATAATTTTACATCAACGTGATCAAGGAAGTAAAAATTTCATGAAATACTACTAACTTTTAGACAAAAAAGGAAAGTTTATGACGATAGGAATCTCTGGAAGCTAGCATCATACAAGATAAATTTAATTTGATATTTTGAAAGGAAATGAGATCAATGATGCCAGTAAAATCTGTTTTTACTTTAATATGACTATCTGAAATTCGGAATACCACTTATCGTAGAACAATGGTAGACGGATTATTTGATAAAAGTTTGAATCAATTTTCCAATGTCTCAGCAGAGGTTGGATTAAGAGGCTAGAAAAGAATGTGAAGAATGCAATATTATGCACTGCGTTCAATATGGATGTTTGGACAATTTTTTTTCTGAAAATTCCAAAAGATGGAAGATGAGTGAAAGACGAAACAAAATAATAACGAATAAACATCAATGGAGTACCTATCAGTTATTCAGTCTCAAAGTCTAGAAGGCAAGGCCAAATCATTAGGATTTACATTGAAAAGTTTGCGAACCTCGGAATGAATAACATTCTGAAGTGAGGCGTCCGGGGAGAAACAGCGCCCCCTGATTGCATGCAACACCCGTCACATCAGCTCCATGAAAATAATATACATGTATTTATTGTGATAAGTTCGAATCATGCCGATGCACAAGAGCTCTGCACTTAAGCAGACTTTGCTGAAATGCTCTTTCTTCTTTAATTCCTCTAACCGTATTCAAGAACTTTCTGAGTGATTGAATCAAAAATCCATACATCTTACTATTTATGAATGGTGAAAATTCAGATGAAAACAAAAGGATATGTCATGCCTTTCTGTATCAATTCTCTTTCTTTTTCGAAATAATAATAGGGAGGGATGAATATAAGTAGATTCGATGGAAAAAGGAAAGAGTGCAATTTAAAACATTAAGAAAAAAGATATATTTTGAACTGATTTATCAAATCAATCGATTCCATGAGTTGATACTGACACAAAATAAGATGGAGAAAGTTTGACGTAGGATCAAAAGTTTCTTTTTATAGCAAATTTGTTGATTTTATTTATCATTCAACTTACTTTGTTCCTTCTTTGTGTTTACAAAACAGCTTTTTCTAATCCAATAACTGGTTGGAAAATAGAAAATATTGACAATCGAACAAGTATTTAACAAAGAATAAATCAATTTTAATGGGTCAAAATTGCCGAAATATTTATATGACAAATTACATATAGGGAGATGTTTTATTTGGTTAAATAGATATTTTCTTAAAATATTTATTCAAAAGAATGACGTGAACACACAAAAGTGTAGAGTCGCTTACAAGGCATGACGACACTTAGATACATGTTCTAATGATGGCTTTGTAATTCTTGATGTCAGAATATTCCTTTTTAACCGACTTGGGATTTTGCTGATGATTTGACAAAATCAACCAGTCTTTCCAAAACCTATGACGGGTTCTATTCGGCACATCAAAGTGAGCAACTTTTCCAAAGTGCCGATCCACAGAGTGGAAGCAATGGAAATTTTGAACATATTTTAAATTTCAAAATTAACTATTTAAATCACAGTTGAATAAGATATACAGAAGAGAATATGAAAGCACAAGGTTTCTTCATACAGTCAAAACTTATTATTCTGCAAATCCTCTATTCTCTCAGTGTTGGAAGCCAAGAGAAGTTATGACCCATACCTTATCTTCCGAGGGTAGTAGCGCCGATACTGCAATGTAAATAAGCTTATTGACAAATATGAAATCGTAGTTTCAGTTCATTACGGAAAATAGACGTAACTGATCTTCATGATACTAGATTGGATTCGTTTTGTCTCTTGCATCTAGAAATGATACCGGTATTCGTCAATCTTAAAAAAAAGTTAAGATCATTTCGCTAAATTCATAGAACATTAATTTCATACCAATATCAAATTACCAAAAAAAAACCTCTATAAAGGGTAGCATTTTTGGATCGTACACATGAAATGACAAATATGGCCAATGACCATCTCCCTGTATATATCACAAAGTCGATAATTCAGAAAATCAGAAACCGAAGGCATACAAAATCAGGATAAAACAAGAACCAAAGCAAACAAACAAAAACCTCCACCATATGAAAAGAAGCGAGTAAATATAAGATATAATAGATGGAAAAAGGAGGAAACCATTGATTATAATCCAGACTGTATATTAGTGTTGGTTCTTGTGTTTTGATACAAAAATGTTTTTATTTCGAATCAGTTTTGCTGCTTTAACCTTAACTTCTAATAAAGAGCTTCTTTTGCGTTTTTGCACCCTCTTTGTATTTGATCGATGTTATTCCATCCCTTTCTTGAACAGACTTGTTTTGGATTATATGTATTAGGAACAAAATCACACCTGTCATATCAGATGAGGGATACTATCAACAGTGGATTAGATTTCTATCAAAAATCTATCAAAAATCATCAACATCATTTGTGCCCCTGTATTTTCAATTGCATGTGGAAACTTGTCCGTTCGTTAAAGTAGAACTAAGGATATATTCGCAAAGGCTGGACCAAAAGATCCATATCGTTGGGTATCTAGATCTATCTTCTTTTCTCACTTGGCCTATCGTTGATCTTGAAAAATGCACAGAACAATCCAGAAATTCTGTCCCAACACGTTGACAACAGGATTTTGACCATACATCATCAGCGATTAAAGCATGTAGATAACTAAAAGGTCTTTAATTAACCCAAGAGCAGTCCTCCATCCGTTACGAACACCTTTTATGGAAGGGGGTTAGTGTAGCACATCTATCAAAATGGGGATCGTCTTTTAAATCGGGGGTAGCGAATTTTAAAAGGATCCCAGTCCTATCTTTCAATCTGTTGAAGTGTCGATATTTACACGTATTGTATCGAACAATGTTTGCCCCTACTATTCAACAAATGAGAATAAATATTTTAAACGAAAGATAAGAATAATCGGGAACGAAATCTACCGTTATGTTGCGGATTTGTTTGTTAGGGCGGAACTGCTTTTGAGCCCGGCTTTTGTGACTGTTGAAACCCCGTGTCTTATTGAATGAGACATCTCACTGAGTCAATTACCATGGCAGATTCACACTTATCTTTTTCAATCATAAATATTTACCTAATTGTCATCAAGTGTTTCCTTTGTTTATTTGTTGATTTGGGACGTCGATATAGAGACAGTGGTAATTATGTCCAAACTTGATCCAATTCGTCAAATTTGCTTAAAAAATTTCCCATGACATTTGTGGTAAGAGAAAAATCTTAATTTCGAGTATTTTGAAGTTCGATACTTAAATGACTAGAGTTTATAAAGAAAACAATTCTCATGTTTGAAATGAAATGAATTATTTATTGAAATGAATTATAATTATAAAAAAAAACATTTTTGTTTCACGAAAAGTCACTTCTTGTTACGGCTTTTTAAAGAAGGGGTACACCTGAATCGAATCGATAAATATTTTTTTTATTAAAAACGCCTAGACTTTCTTGCAATTTTCTAAATTATTTCAATGCCCATCTGGTGTTTTAATTTCATTTTTTGTGAAAGAAAATGAACAACTGTTATACTATCTGATATATGTGCATCTTATAAGTGAATGCAAGTCGACCGCAAAACCCAAAATCAGGGAATAAATTCAAAAACTCACAGCTGATAGGCTAATAAATTCTTTAAAAAATAAAAGCAGATTTTTCTCGCAATAAAAGAAATAAAAAAAACCGGACAAACAGACGGAGACAATAACAAAGCGCCGTAGAAACACGAAGGACCACACTATCTAATACACCGCCTTCTCCAGAGTATAGTGCAAAAACGGAATTCATTGTAGGAATTATAATAACTTTCACACTCTTTTGCCATATTACATTGTTTAGATTTAGGATAACTGACGAGGGTTAAGTACCCAAAACGTGCATGTCTGGTCCAAGATGCAAATTTATCTATTCTTAAATTATGCTTTTACATGGATTGTTATGATACCACTCTGTTGTCTCTGGTTTGATAATTTCGTCAACTCAATGGTTCTTTAACAAACCGTTAAGATGATGTTTGAAAACAAAACAAAGACATAAAAATCTCAGTGCTTAAATACTCAATTTTGTTGTTTCGTCACAATGTTTGGCTATTCCACGTTTTCGAATTCCATTAGAAACTTTGATACACGTCTCAGTGTGGCTAATGTCACCTGACATAGGAAATTAACGCTCTTAGAGATAAGGCTCTTAAAGTAGCTTATTAAGTGAAATTTAAATGGATGATATGATAAAATAAATTTAATGCTGACAACTTACATGTATTTATCATATTCATAGTCAAACGAATTTCAAGAAACATTAAAAAGATCTCTTCAATGAAAAGCAAGGGATTAGAAGCACAAAATATTATATACACAAACTTAAAAGTTTACATTAAGATATAATTTTTCGCATAAATGTTTAAACATTTTCAGATTTCTACTTTAAATACTTGTTTGGTCTTGTCTTGCATTATTCATCATTTAAATATCCTTCCGCTTCGAAACTGGAACTATTTTTGGACATTTAACTCATTGTATTCATAAAACGTCATCATTGTTTGTTGTGGGGACTATTTTTTGGGTCTAGAACGGTCGTGAGGCTCTCGCTATATAAAGAAAATCTACATCTTTCTGATTATCATTTCAATAACATCGTGAAACAAGGGCTAGGGCCTGATTACATTTTTGTTTTGACTTTTAATTAATTATCACATAAAAACTTCATCATGAGAGAAATTGTTCATATGCAAGTCGGACAATGCGGCAATCAAATAGGTGCTAAGGTAAGTCTTCAAATTGAAATATAAAAATAATTTAAAAAAAAAAAACCCTAATATTTAAAAAAAAATATTTAACAGTATTTTGGATAATTGAACAGTAATTTTGATGATTGACGAAAGTATTTTGTCATCGATTGCGAGATAATAAAGTCGATTTTTTTATAATTATTTTTTTTTCTTTAAAATGAATTGAAAAACTTTTTCTGCCATGCTTTGCTGATTCTGTGGTTTTTGTTCAGATTCGAAGCAAAAAGATATTTCCTAAGTGTCAAATAATGAAATAATTCGTTTAACCATCATTTCATTTAATTATTTTGAAAGTGTTTCTCCTACAAACAAAATATATTCCATTTGATTAATAAATGAATAGATAATGACCTCTGAGAACTTAACACAAACTTAAAAGTATGATTTTCACTTAAATTCGAATTGCAGTTCAGTTTTTTCTTGTGACTTTATCTTTTGAATTTCATTTAAACAGTAGCAAAAACGATAATTTTCATGTTAAACTCGAAATCCTCACCTGATAATTGAGAAGTTTAAAGGTTTTGTTATGTGTTATTTCGAATGATTTGTCTCATTTCGTGTAAAATGAATAAAACAGTTATCACAATAGATTACAGGTTCATTTGAGTACTCTTCGGTAATCAACACTAAAATTGCAAATTGAAATAAAACAAAACAAACAGAAGCAAAATCAGACTCACACCCAAATGAAACGATTAGAATAGAGGAGTGAAAAGAAAAAAAAAGCAATGTTGTTGAACTGAATGAAATATCATGTAAAAGATGCAGAAATTGATTGTTTCCAGTAACTCCGAATTGATTTATCAATATTACGTAAACATTCTTATAGTCTAGTCTATGTCTTCATTTTGAGATGATTTATAAATATGTCCAAAATCGTGCATTTAAAGAGAAATCTGATACAAAGTTTATAATGAACACATGTTTGACGGTCATACTCGTCAACTTAAACAATTGATAATTCAAGATGAAAGAAAAATGTGTTTAAACGTAGTACGTACGGCTTAACTATGTAAATTGTACCAAATTTTGCTTTTGTTTACCTATCTCTTTTCTTATCATTTAACTCACTTCACATTTGAATATTAAAACCTTATCTGGACCTTTAATTTTTTGTTATGGGAACTACTTTCCGGAGCGAAAGCGGTTGCGAGGCTGTCGGAGTATAAATACACGTACATTAGAAACATCATATTGATACCTAATTGATGGCAAGGGGGATAAGGGACTAATTTCACTTTTTAATTTTTTTCTGTGCTAAACTTTGAAAAAAATTCACCATGAGAGAAATTGTTAGTTGTCAAATGGGCCAATGTGGCAATCAAGTCGGTGCTAAGGTAAGGCGTCTATACATAAACTAGAATGGCTCAATTTTCGAAATAAGACTTAGCTTTTAAACTTGAGTTGCAGATTTTTTTTTTTTTTTTTTTTTTTTTTTTTCTTATTGTAGAGGTGATTTCACTTTTTCGCTTTTTCATTTTGAAATAATGATAGATTATTAAACTTAAATACCTGTATCCGATTTAGACAGGCGATTAATTTCAGACTTACAAGACATGCACTTCAAATTTACACTAATTAATGAGATATTTGACATATGATTTGTAAAATGATAAAATCTTATAAAAGTTTCATTACTTTTGATATAAACATTATATTTCAGAAAGTAAATATTGATATTCTAAATGAATTTAAATCGAGTTATGATTTTGTGGTATAATTTCTTACATAGCTTTTAAACTATTCTAAAATAACATGAAAGAAGAGAGAGTCAAGTGGTAACTAGATAGTTTACATAAAATTCAAATTACATTTATTTTACTAAAACTCTATAATTTTGTATCATACATGTATACAGAAAAGACATTTTAGGTAGAAATAATATGTAAAATTCATCAAAACTACTTGAGTTATTCTATATGATAATGGCCTTGGCTTAACAAAAGTTCCATTATGAATGACTGTACTCATAATCTAAATATTATATCATTGCAGATAAAGATAATCTCGTATCTTTAATATGAAGCCGTTGCCATGACAACGATAAATAAACATCTAGAGTCTAAAATAATTTTGTTCCGTTTAATGGCCATTATTGGTTTCGATATTTTGATTCAATCAAAAAGTTCAACATGCTTTATTGAAAATGAAAGCAATTTTCAATAAAATATCCCTCGCCATTTTAACGGGATTATTGAAATTTTCATATCTGCGCTCCGCCAATTTCTATAATTTCTAAAGACGAGGGATTATCGCCGTACATTTGGGATTAATTTATTATCAGCCCTGGCGCATCTTTTCAAATTCTCACTTAGAACTTTTTTACTCTTTCTATTAACTAGCCTTGGAACTG
The DNA here is from genome assembly GCA_033119305.1 of Pinctada imbricata. Classification (NCBI taxonomy): domain Eukaryota; kingdom Metazoa; phylum Mollusca; class Bivalvia; order Pterioida; family Pteriidae; genus Pinctada; species Pinctada imbricata. Next base: position 18,579,488 of record VSWD01000006.1, read on the forward strand.
GTGAAATCTCTTTATTTTTGATTTTCTTCATTTGAGTCGGCATAACTACGTTTAGTTTGTTATTTCATTCCTTTTATTCGGTGCACTGAAAGCGAGAATTCTATTGAAGGTTATCGAGCATCCATTGAAGTTTTTCGAACATTCCATTATGAAAAGGATTAAGCTATCAATACATCGATATTCCATCTTACAAATCAAACCTTGGATACGCGTCTGGTACCTTGATACTAAAAATCTACAAGCATTGCCTCTGACTTTATCAAAATTCTACAATTCCTCTCTTTCTCTCAAATTTGTCTATTCATACAATTTTAAATTTCTAGCAACCCCACTCATCAGTAAGCAAAAGACAGTTCTTCAATGAAAAGTTTCACATTCCCTGTCAAGAATTTCCTCTGATCATATCTTTTCACACAAATCATTCTCTTGCTCAATTCACGTCTTCTTCACACCTGCGTAACGTGTACCGTCAAAATTTATTTAAACAAACCCGATTTGATATCATATTTGGTCAATGTTATTGATAGAATTAGGTCTTGAAAGCAATCTTTGCAATTGATGATAACTTTGAGTTGAACAAGGACCAGTTAAGCATAGGACTACGTCAAACAACATGTGTCCGGTCAAGTAACTTAAGGTAGAGCATCCCTCAGGTCTCAGATGCTAATATTTCCAAAATTTCAACTTTTAAAATATTTTCTTTTTCATATATTCGAAACTTGTGCTGATATACAAACCAAATAAAATTTGTGGTTTCATGCTTATCATGATAACGTAAGGAGTCTGAAGTTTAACATTGGACCCTATGGGAAAAGGAAGAAAATACCAATTTTAGAGGTGGTAAAATGTAACTATAAAATGTTCTTTTCCCAAAACTATGTTAGTTTGATACTCTGAACAATATTCTGAAGAGAAAAAATAGGGTATCCAGGCATAAAATTTTCAAAATTCTGACCTGAGGGATTCTCTACCTTAAGGTCTAAAATCGACTTAAAGAACAATAAAATCGACTTAAAGAACACTGATGCCCTAGAGAATTGTATGGTTCCGTATAACTTTCAACATGTCGCAGAGGGACAAAGTCTCAGTCTTCAGTTTGTGTCATTTACATGTGTAAGGTAAAACTTCAACAGCTGGAGATGTTGGCGATCGCGACTTCTGAAATCTATAGGATTAAAAGCATTCAAATGTATGCATAATCAACTTTGGCACAATCTCGTATAAAACTATTCAGTGAATGCATGTGATGTACGTGTACTTTAGTCTATGAGTTAGAGAGTCAATTGATATAAATCAAAGAAGTTTTTTTTTTATCTGAAGACATACTTTCCATAAACCCAACCCTAAAAGTCCAGCCTGGGACCTCTTTGTCATTCTCTCAGTTATGAATTACATTTTACAGGGAAAACCAGCCTTCTAATGAGAGAATAATTAATTTTGAATCTTATCCATGTTTAAATATATAAAAATGCAAAGTTAATGTGCCCACATGCAGTCTTTTCTTAGTTGTTTTTTAACCTAGAAAAACTGGAGACATAATTCAAATAATGACTCACAGAATGTCAAAGTAAAAATCATGCGCAGAACCATTTTTATTCAGAAAGAAAAAGGGTAAATATAGACCTGCAATAATGTAGGGTGTAGCCCATACAGAAAGGGACGTCCAGTCCTGCAAAAAAGAGTAAGTAGGGTACAGCCTAGTTTAATAGAAAAATATGCAAAATGTTAAAGTTTGAGCATTTATGACTTGTTATCGGGTAAAATCTGAACCCCCTCTTTAGATCTGCACATGCAATGTCCTTGATGTGCATGTTAAGTAAGGAAGTTAAAATAAAAGTATGTGATTATCAACCAAATAGTCGTATATATTTCAGTACAACAATCTGCCCTATCAACGCCCTGGATTTTATAAATAAGCTTTACAGCTTCATCTCCATCCTTATATTTCATGATTGTAATATTATTGTTACCTCGATATGTATATAGAAATAAATATTGTTTAAACTAACGCCCTGGATTTTAAAGGAAATCTCTCTTGGGGTCCCCCATTTACAAAGTGGGTACAAATGCTATCCTTATCAATTTAGAGTAACCCGATTCCGAAAGGCTTTTATCCCCGGACAATGGTGACCGGATCATGAGATAATAGTTCCAATCAAAGTTTGGTAGTTACTCCACGTAAAATGGATAAGATGGTTTACTATTAAAATGTGAAGAACGTAAAAATAGGAAAATTTTGAATTGAAACTCATTCTTTGCAAACATGTCAAATTCAAAATTGACGTTATTAGTTCCTGCATGATAACATATTGGTATTGCAAACTTCTGCATTACGATGTTTGTTCAAGCCCAACATTTAAATTGCAGATTCGTAAATATTTTTTCTTAATCAATATTGCTTATTCATCATGATAGATTCAGATTTCTTTGAGATAAGAGAATAAACTATAGAGATGATTCAAATCAAATGCATACTAATTGAAGATCAATATACCTGATGAACCGAAAATAAAGTAGTTGTCATAGAAATTGAAATATGAAGGAACAAAATACTGTTGTTCGTGTACCATTTTTCTATCAATGCTGAACTTTTCTTCTCAACCAAATGATGATACTTGTATGTTTTACACCTTCTTTCAATTATGTGTAAGATGTAATGTGATAAAATTTAAGATAAAAGACTTATGATTGGTCAAAGGGTGATTTCTTGGATTTTCATTGGTCGACGAAAGTGAAAGTAGATTCATATTCTTCGTGTGGAGGCATTGGTCACGTAAATATGTTTTATAGACAAAATAACCTTCAATCTATCCTACAATAACGAAAATCACCTGCCCAACGAGCAGAATGAGCATGCACATGCTTTGGTAACGAAAGTTACAATTCATTCAGCCTTTAAATGATTATAAAATGTTTATACTAATGTTGGTTTAATTTTACATTCACACCTAATATAATTGGTCCCCATGTTTACTTAAGTACTATTTATTAATCCCATAACGGGTTCATACATAAATATTTATATTGAACAAGTGGTTAAGTGAGAAATAATCAATGTTAATGGGCCAAAGTTATTCAAAGAGTATAATGATAAATCAACAATGCCCAGAGCGTAAATTTGGTTTATAAATGCACCGTGTAAATTATTTTCGCAAAGAAATTTCCTAATATAAATGTATCCTTAGCCTTTCTTATATGTGCAAACATGATAATGGATAATATTTCAAAGTTAGTACGACTTTTTAAAAGCGAAAAGAACGAGAGTTAAAAATATTCTGTATAACAAATACAAATATATTGACCCTTTTTTGAGCGAAACTAACTGATTTGTCCAGAAAAAAATGAAATACTACTAAGGCTTTTGGTCATTAGATTTATAGCAATATCAGTAAGTAAAGGACAATAAAAGCTTCCTTAAGGTAGAGTATCCCTCAGGTCAGTCTCCCTGGGGTTTTTATTTTGTTTTGTTTTGTTTTTTTGCCTGGATACCCTATTTTTTCTCTTCAGAATATTGTTCAGATTATAAAAACAATAAGGTTTTGGGCAAAGAAACTTTTACCGTTACATTTATCACCTCTATAAAGGGATTTTATAAATTTTCCCATATGATCCAAGGTTAATAATCAAATGGCTCAAGTTCTTGGTATAATAATGAAAGAACAAATTATATTTTGTTTGTATAATCAGGTTTAACATAAGCTTGGAATTTATGGAAATGAAAATATTTTAGAAGTTGTTATTTAGGAAATATGAGCATCTGAGACCTGAGGGATGCTCTACCTTAAATCCATCTTTCATTATATATGAATGTAACACAGTGCGAGACAAGTTGTGAACAAGGAATGAAACGATATATTAACGGAATTTGAATTAAGTAGGAATTGCTTAATCATCCCATACAGATGATATAAAATATGCCTTATAAGAGGCCAGATATAAATATGTACTGGTGTGTATCAAGGATTTGTCTTTACACCATTTGTTTCCTCTGTTTTCCGATTATTTTTTAATAGGACTAATATAAGCGTTTTCCATATGCTTATGAAAGGGATCTCTCTAAAAATAAGTAAAAAAAAAAAAAATGCTACGAGGGATGGCTCCTTCACTTTTGATTTTAAATGTCCCTTTGTCTTTGTTTATCTTACAAAAGTATTAATATTTAATATTTAGTATGTGATGTATTGGATTGTTTGATATGTAAATTCTAGTAACGTAAACTCTTCATGAATTTTGGGATCTGAAGATGGATGTCATATTTTGAATTGCGTACTCTCAAAACAAGAAAACAAGTTTGTAGATGCTCTATATACTAATATACACAAAGAGCCTCTTTTAAGTATAGAAATATTATGGCTTCACCAATACAGATAGAAGGTCAAGTATTTACAATAGATCAATATCTTATCAAGGTCAATATTGATTCTGAGGGATTATAAGTGACATATTTATTTATTTATGTATAAGGTCTTGATTGAGAATCTTAAGAGAACCTTAGTTTCAATCCAAAATGACATGATAAGAGGCTGTTAAGTACAGCAAAGTAAAGTTATCCTCTCCTTGTGAATTTGGATGTTATATTACTTTAACATGAAAACATATCATTGATCCAGGAGAAGATCTAGATGGATAGGTATTTCCTTTCAATAGAAGAAATGTCAACTAAAGATTGAAGAATTTGATGGATGCTGTAAATTACTTAACAATTATGGCGGCCCTTTGAAACGGTTCGCAACTTTGACAAAAGCAGAAGTATTAAGGTGGTTCCCTACTCGAACCGTTATAGGTTTTTCCTTATATGCAGCAGTCTGCGTATAACGTTTTAAAATGGCTTGTGAGGGACGAGCCAGCGCACTGAAAAACACAGACAAAAGATCTTAAATGCCAAAAGAAGCAAAAGATGGTGTACTCTATCAATGTCCACACCAATCATATAGTATGATTTCTTAGTTGAAAATGTGATGAAATTATGAGGGGGTACCCTTATGTTTGTAGTCATATCTTGATCATTTATAAAATTGTATACCTGAATGCGATTTTTTCACCATCTATATATATTATCGAATAAAATTATCCAATTTGAAGAAATTCCATCTATTGTTTTTTGCACAAAAATGTGATATACTATATATTATTTGTCGAAAATATGATAACATTATAAGGGGGTACCCCTATGTTTGGAGCCATACCTTGATCATTTCAAAAACTGTGTACCTGTATGTGATTTTTTCTTCATCTACATACATAATTTTATGAAATATTACAAAATGAAAGAAATTCATCTGTTTTTTATGCAATTATGCAAAAAGTTGGAATTAGTACATATTCTTGGTCAAAAATGTTATGAAATTATAAGAGGGTACACTAATGTTTGGAGATATATCATACATATAGGATCTCAAATGAATTTTCATTTCATATGATGTATTATGAAACGAGTTGTGAGTTTTATATCCCCGAGCCTTGGCGAGGGGATATAAAACGCACAACGAGTTTCATAATACATCGTATGAAATGAAAATTCATTTGAGATTCTTTTTATCACATGATATTGCCTAAAAATGTGTATTTCTAACGTGAAATCAACGTTTCCGAGAACTACAGAGGCGAATCACGCCGTGATCAAGAAGTCGTCTGCTACGCCATTAGAAGTAGTGTCCCCATCGTATAGATGTTCTGTGCGTAAGAGAGAAGTATTTCAATTTTGAATAGTATTTTGATGCAAGAATTAATTCAACAACAACAATTTTAATCATTGATATTGACTCCGGGTCTGAATTTAACAATTGACCGATATTTGAAAGGTCACATTTGTCAAGGTTTATGTGATTAGGTTCCAAACTTGACCAATCGCATTCAAGCAGAGCGATATGTAACGTGTTATTATATCATATATTTATGAAATGGCTTTATGAAACTGCATAACGGGTGTATCATGTGATAATAAGATTTATGTTACAATATCATTTTATGTGGTGTATTTCTTCTATATGATTTGTTATCATAAAACAAAACAAAATAAATAAACATATTCGTATCATCACTGAATTTGGAGGGTTCAAAAGCATATGCTGGATATTTGATATTTCTCAATTTTTAAGTGTTAGGGTTCCTTTCTTTAATGTACTGTATCTTTAATGAAAACAAAATTACCTATCTATGTCTGTGTTCATTAATTATGTCATTCTGACTATTATGTATAGAAAATAACCTTAAAATACAAAATTCATCTGTTAAATTCACGAGTAGGGACCCACCTTAACATCACATTTAGATTACTTGAATAGGAATAGGACTGGTCTCGCTTAAGCCGCTTTTGATCAAGGGTCACCGTAACACCTTTGAATAAATTTTCGACCAAAATAAAACCCTCTATAAATTGACGATTTAGCTATTTTGAAATATGAACGTACTGTCCTTCGGGTCAAAGTTTCATTTGAATGTAGAATTCTTTTAACTAGAAATATTACTTGTAGTAGTATTTTAAACAATACATACGAGATGTGTTAAAAAGTGTCATTCAATAAAGACAGGGCGCTTTTCGGAATCTCTCAAAAGACGAAACATTTGAAATTTGAACAAAGCTCTAAAATGACGTTGACGCACTCCGTCACTGAACCGTAACGGCCTACGTCATTCTGGACCGATCAACCTTGAATTACTCGAGTCGATGTAATGACAATTCATCATGCAATCTATTCAGATTAAAATCTAACAAGGGGGAGGCATAAATGGTTGTTAAGAGCCAAATTTGATAGCATCGCTACTCCTTATTATTTTCTACCGAAGGTGTAAATTTAAGTCCTGCCGTGGTATTCATAGTCTTCTAATTTAATATTACGCCTCATTTTCTGCTATGTTTTGGTGCAGTTTAAAGGTATTTTTATCTGCATAATTAAAATCCAGGTACTTTGTCTTAAGATAAGATAAAGGAGGGTGTTAGATTTCGTTCCCGCGGTTTATTTCGACGAGTACCTGCAAATTATGACGACGCCGCATAGCTAATAATCTAATGTTTGAAAATGCCTAATTTTGATCGAAAATGTATCCATGAAAGCTATTTCCTTGATATCTGTAAAATAACGTAATCTGAACTTTCTCACGTGACGCAATTTGATTTGAAACAATCATCACTACATTACAAAAAGTGTAAAAAAAAACTCAAAAGGTCATAAAACTAAGTATGCGCAATGTCTATTCGTTTGAAAATAACAGAAGTTCAGAACTTAAAAGAGATATAATTTCTTATTAAGAAAAAGAGGCATTCAAAAATCACAAAATGGTTCTTTTATTATCTATCTTCAAATCATAATTTTTAAAAGACAATGAAGTTCTATATGTAAACTTCAGTCACTGTGTTTCTTCTGTTCTCAAGTTTCAAATAATTATTCAACAAATATTCTCGCAATTTGTACTATTCTCAAGGTTCTGTCAATGGTGACTTGAGTACTAGTAGTTCTTATTTTGGTCTTTACACAAGAAATATTGTCAGAATGGGTAAACCACTGTTGAAAATAGCAAAGAGACGACGGTAAAGCTAACCACCCAACGTACAAGGTACAAGAAACAGAGCCATATTTCTTCATTCCACGTTTCAATATTTATGGAGGCATGTCTGTTCAAAAGTTTTCAAAGTATCATCTTCGACTGCTTTACACAGTTAAATTGACAGAAATATAAAGAGAAAACAAATCTAACTAAAGTGATAGAAAGCATAAATCTTGTACAAATAACGAAGACAACTCCATTTCTTTATGTCGAATTGACATGTGTAAATACTGAAAAGGTCCCCAAGACAGGCAAACTTTCCCTCTCTATTTGCCCGGATGATAATAAATGAGATTCGTTGTTTAGCAAGTGCACAAGGGCCCTTCATATTATTGTAGATTGACAACCATTAGCACACGTAAATTCCATTAATTCGCTAGATATTGTCGCCAGATCTTGAAAAATATTTGCAGTTGCTAGTGCGATTTGGAGGGGACCGCGGTACATCAAATGATAGGGGGTGCCATCTCATTTTTCAGATCTGTTTGAGGTCCAGAATTTATCTATTTTGAAATCGTGTAGATTTGCCAATAAGATTTCTAGAATGATCAAAGATCAAGATAAGAAATATTTGTTTTTTGAATTGATTTCATATACTTACGCCTATATATTTGGGTAGTTTTCTTCTTCCTGCATATGAAAATATCTCCAATATCTTATATAAGATCTGAGAATGTTTCGGGTTTTTTTTTTCTATTGTCATCCTGTGTTTAAAGGATGATTTCGCTCCTTCACCTATACAGAGCACAATGAATGAACGGGATGGGACAAAAAGATAATCAAAGGGAATAAGGGATAGGAAGGGATAGAGGTGGCGATGTTATTCCTCTATCCTCTTTATATATATATTATACTCAATGTATCTACGTGTGTGTCATTAACGTATCAAATAGAAAAAAGTTCCATGCATGTCAGAGATATATTTCTGAGACACTATATCAGATGGCTGAACTTGTACGAACATTAAATATTGCGGACACCATCAACATTCTATTTTCCTTTCAGAATTGTTCAAAATTTTGAAAATGGACACTCTTTGAATAAAAGGGTAGCAATGAAAAACAAGCAAGGAAAATCATTCAAAAGTACAAAATTTAAAGTTTCTTTATCTGAGTAAGCAACTTAATTCTTTTTTTTATTAGGAATTCAGAAATTTACTTGAAATTGCAACATTTTATTTTTGAACTTACTTCAATACCAAATCGTCAAAATGTAAGAATTAAAACAAAATTATAAGTTAAAACATATGTGTAACATATATAAATTTTGTCACTTTGTTTGTAACTAAGGAGGTTTCGCGTCGCTTGAAAGATGTAGCAAATGATTAAAGCCTGTCTGACTGAGCACGCACAATGAGTGATAAACTGTAAATGCCCTTTAAGTCAACCTCTTTGTTTGTTGATAAACATACCTTGATCAAAGAGATTTTAAGTTACATACTGCAATGTAGATGGTTCGATCTGATTGGATGACAAGGTTTTAAAAGATTTCAAATCGACGCTTGGTTGCTACCGCCACCGTCGCCGCCATTAGACAATGCTTGCTTGTTTGTTTCATTAGCAACGAAGAGAAATATTTACTGTGACACTTCTTTTTCATATTTACACATGTCATCTTGTCATGAGTTATAATTGTTTTTAGTTGAAATAAAAGAAATTGAGCTGTGCAGAGAAGTATATCAAAAGATATAGATATATCACGAAAAAAAGTAGATAATTAGTATCTTTGACTTATTAATCAAATGCTTGTAATAAATGATACAACGAAATTTAAACATTGCAATTGAACTTAAAATTCCACTAATTTGAACCACCTTTCCTACTCGTTACACAGACACAATCTACCTCTTTCATGCAAAACTTTACTTCAGACACTTGCAAGAAACAAGCATAGATTTGTACATTACTTCACTCTACGGTGATGAAGTAAAATTAAATTCAATGGAAAAACAAGTCTTAGAGCTTTTGATTTTATTTCTTTAATTTCTAATCTCTATTTAAAGCATGTTTTAATCTATAACTTACAGCATGCCCTTTTTTGTTCTTTCAGTTCTGGGAAGTAACATCAGACGAACATGGTATCGATCCCACAGGAACATATCACGGAGATTCAGATTTACAGCTAGAAAGAGTCAACGTATATTACAATGAAGCAACTGGTATGTTTAACAATCTTATCTTATAAATATCCATTTTATTGAAGGTATTAATGATAGATACACAAATTTTATATCATAAAGTAATAAGAAGAAATAGAATCGTGAAAATTAAGCAGAGACTGGAATATTTGTTTTCGTGTACAGAATATGTAAGCGGAATTCAAATCAAGAATTGCTATTACCATAAGATTTGTATATCCGTTGTCATGTACGATACACATTTTATTGCCCGTTGTCATAAAATACAAAATATAACTTTCTTGTGTTTGACAGGTGGTAAATATGTCCCTCGTAGCATCCTCATCGATTTGGAACCCGGCACTATGGACTCTGTCAGATCAGGCCCATTTGGACAAATCTTTCGCCCAGATAACTTTGTGTTCGGTAAGTTTTGTTTCAAAGCTTCTTAGCTTTCAAATAAATTTGCAGTTAAAAAAAATCGGTTGGACACAACCTGAATTTATAAATAGAATGCGGTAAATCACCTAGGGTAGATTTTACAGAAAGTTTGTCGAACTTAAATGAGCCATTATTTTTCCATGTACTGTATTTCTATTAATATATTTTCTATAATTTACAGGACAGAGCGGTGCCGGGAATAATTGGGCAAAAGGTCACTACACGGAAGGAGCCGAATTGATTGATTCAGCACTCGATGTTGTACGGAAAGAAGCGGAAAGTTGCGATTGTATTCAGGGTTTTCAGCTTACTCACTCACTAGGTGGCGGTACTGGTGCCGGTATGGGAACACTACTCATTTCCAAAATTCGTGAAGAATACCCCGACAGGATTATGAACACATTCTCAGTTGTACCCTCCCCCAAAGTATCTGACACTGTTGTAGAACCCTATAACGCAACCCTATCTGTTCATCAATTGGTGGAAAATACCGACGAAACATACTGTATCGACAACGAGGCTCTATACGACATCTGCTTCCGTACCCTGAAACTGACCACGCCCACTTACGGTGACCTCAACCATCTCATCTCTGCCACAATGTCAGGAGTAACAACATGTCTCAGATTCCCAGGTATAAATTCAGTGCATGTATCTTCGGAATGTTCAATTTTAAAAATAAGGTTACTAAATACTTCAAACAAATCCAGTTTCTTCTATCCTTTCATTTTTTAGTTAGAAACGACTTTAGTTAATGGGATTATAGAGCTGTTTTGGTCTATACGAGATACGCTAATACTCTAGATTAAATCAGTCTGCCTCTTTTCATGTCGTTTCTTGTATTCGACAGTCCTCTACTTTATGAACTGGTTGCTTTGATATCTACTACTCGCCGTCATAGTTTCAAGTTTGATTTCAGGATGATTCAAGAACTCAAATGTCTTGCCTCATAAATCATCACCATTTAAACAATTCCTTCACACTTTTAGGTCAACTGAATGCCGATTTACGAAAAATTGCTGTCAACATGGTTCCATTCCCTCGTCTGCATTTCTTCATGCCCGGATTTGCGCCATTGACGTCACGTGGTAGCCAGCAGTACAGAGCCCTCACAGTACCAGAACTAACACAACAGATATTCGATGCCAAGAACATGATGGCCGCCTGCGACCCACGTCACGGAAGATATCTTACAGTCAGTGCTCTCTTCAGAGGAAGAATGTCAATGAAAGGTATTAATTGTTCCCCTTTTCTCCATTCGGATCCCCTTGCCCTTTATTTGTAATAATCGAGGAATTTTACAAAAATAGAAATTGAAAGTACATACCAGAGATAACCGAGGAATAGAATTGAAATAGAAATGAAATACAAGTTTTGAATTTATTCTGATTTTACACTACTCACATTTTTTCTTTGTACATTACAAATTCTTTTTTTTTTTTTAAATACACGTACTAATTAGTCATTTGATCGAATTGCAGCACTATATAACAAAGCATTGATGCTAACTGTTAATTTCAAAATTTCAGAGGTTGACGAACAGATGTTAAACGTACAGAACAAGAACAGCAGCTACTTCGTAGAATGGATCCCCAACAATGTTAAAACTGCCGTCTGTGACATTCCACCACGTGGTCTCAAAATGTCTGCCACATTCGTTGGAAACACCACCGCCATCCAAGAACTGTTCAAACGTGTTTCAGAGCAATTCACTGGTAAATAGTTTGTTCCACATTCAAAATGTAACTCCCTATCATTATGATAGAGAGTGCTACTTAATGAAGTATGATTACATTCAAAATATTGTGTACCTTCAGTCTCTACTTTCATTTTATTATTCTTACTTTCATTTTGTACTTTCATTTCGTTTTAGCCATGTTCCGCCGTAAGGCTTTCCTTCATTGGTACACTGGTGAGGGTATGGATGAGATGGAGTTCACAGAAGCCGAATCCAACATGAACGATCTGGTATCCGAATACCAACAGTACCAGGATGCCACCGCGGAAGAGGAGGGAGAGTTCGAAGAAGAGGAAGGCGAAGAAGAAGCTTAAAAGTGAAGATTAAGAAGAACAAGCAAAAAAACTCATACGATTCCGTCCATTTTAAGAACTGCATGTAAACAAGTGTAGCTAATATCGGTGTAGGGACACACATTTGTAGACACTATTAGTGCAGTTTGTTAGAAAACACCTTATTTATACACGTTCCTCCTCTACAATAAACTCTTGAAAAAACGCACGTGTTTCTGTGTATATGTACATGTATGATTTATGAGTTTTAAGGAGTCATTTTTATGACAATATGATTATAAACGTACATTTGTATGCTACATAATGAAATCAAATGCAGAACATATTCAACAGAACAAAAATTAACCCTACACTGCCGTGCATAATAATACGCAGTGTCTATAATAATGTTAATCAACATTCATAAGCATTAAAAAATCACTGATAATTTAATTACATGAAATTTCAAAATGTGGGTCCTGCGCATCATATCACATCTTTTCGCCCACTCTTCTGTAATCTATTAAATATTTTTTCACTGTTTGGTTACTGACTTTAGGATCACTGACGAAGGTTCTATACATCCGAAACGTGCATGCGTGGTCCATTCTGTAAATTTGACCTCTTTAGATAAATGATGGGATCAATTTGAATACTTTTTAAATTGGCACCACTTTGTGATTGTCGTATGTCTCTTTTCCGTCTTATAGTATACTCGTCTTTTGTGTTTCGCATCGGGTGTTTTGGTGTTTTGCAGTTGGTGCTGCAGCAAGGTCTTGTTGGAGATTCCCTCCCTTCCTTCACTATTGGTGGACCTAAGTTCCCCGATGGTACATATATAGCAAAGTTCCGATCAATGTATTTGATCGTATTCTTCATAAGCATCCGAAATGCACTGATAATTGTTTTGAAATAGGGGGTCCGTACGTACGCATCATATATTCCTGTTTGGATACTCATTGTTTTGAGTTTAGGGTCATTGACGAGGGTTCTATACATGAAACGTCCATTCTGCAAATTTGGCCTGTTTTGATTAATGATGAGATCACTTTGAAGACATAATTAATCATGACACACACGTACCCAAAACACAAACAATATTAAAATGTTCATCTAACAACCTGCTCAAACATGGTCCATATCATAGAAACATACCGTGTACAATCACGTACAGATACCTCTTAGCTTTTGCTTCAGGTCCACACACCAGCAGAGATACCAACCTAGCGGTTGAAATTAAAGTATCAATATTGAAATAAATTCTGAACATGACCAAAATTAAGAGTGGTATTTTTTTTAAATCTGCATATTATGCTCTAAACTATTGCGATAGAATTGTTTAACGTCTTCAAATTCAATAGAATCATTTCAGAAGACAGATAAATTTGCAGCATGGACCAGACATGCACGTTTCGGGTACTTAACCCTCGTCTGAGTGACCTCAATCTAAACAATGCAATATGGCCAAGGAGTGAGAAAATAAGTATGTCCAAAAATGTACCGAAAGACGTAGCAGGGAATTTCAAGAAATTTTGATAACAGAAATGTTCGATTGCGTTGAAGAAACGATCAACCAAAGTTGATCGAACTTGGCTACATGTGTCCTTGGGACTCCTCGTCCACTAACAGCAACATATTTTTTCAACCACTAGCTTGGTATCTCTACTGGTATTCTTTCAGGCCCGTATATTATCGTTCTCCCAGTTTTACTGTGGATCTTGTACAGACTTGAAATACATTTGTACATTTCATGATATAAAAATTCGATCTATCATGTTTAGTACTCAAACCCTTCAGAGGCATCTCCATGGTAGTGTCTTTTGGCTAAACATTAAATAGACCAAGTTAAGAATTTCGCTCTCCACTATTTCGCGAACTCAGTCTTTTGCGGTAGTGTACTTGTTAAACGTCTTTAAATTCAATGGCATCATTTAAAACCTGATAAATTTACAGCATGGACCAGACATGCACGTTTCGGGCACTAAACCCTCGTCAGTGATCCTAAGTCTAAAGAAAAACTACCATTTTTGACTCTAATCGAGAAAATCTTGAAAACCTTGAAGTTTTAGGTGCCTGGAAAGGATATCTACATGTATACTAATTGTACTACCATGAAAATAAGATGAAAGAAATATATTCGTAATATGTACGATCTTTTCGTTAGATTCTTCTCTTTTCAATGATCATTTATCAAAACTAAATGCCCTTCCCAACTTTAAACTTTGGAACTTAAAAATTCGATTAGTTTTCCTGTATATTTAAATGAGAGCATTTAAAATGAAACAATTTTTCCTCTTTTACTCGTTTTGTGAGTAATTATGAAGTAATCAAATTTTACTGAGTCTCTTTAATCGAAATTTAAGAATCAATTGATATTACGCTAATGCATAGAAATGGGTGGAAAGTATATATATCTTTCCATGATGAATGCTATTGTCAGTGCGTGTACATTTACCTACAATCGAGAAGAAAACACGCGTTTGCCTGGTCCATGATGCAAATCAATGGCACATGTAGCCAATAAAGTAACCGAAACATAGTCCATGCTGCAAATTTATCTGTTCTTATTCCATTTTTTTCAATTTGAAGGCGTTTAACATCTGTACCACTTGGTGAGTGTCACTGCTGGTGGACGAGGATCGAGTCCCCGTGGGCACATGTAGCCAAGTTCGATCAACTTTGGTTGATATTTTCTCCGACGCATTGAAAATTTCTGTTACCAAAATTTCGCGAAATTTCTAAATCGTGGGTCCATTAGCATTATATCCCACCAATTCTGCTACGTCTTTCGGTACATTTTTGGACATAATAACTTTCTCACTCTTTGGCTATATTATATTGTTTAAATTGAGGATCGCTGATGAGGGTTATGCACCCGAAACGTGCATGTCTGGTCCATGCTGCAAATTAATCTGTTCTTAATTGATGCTACTGAATTTGAAGTCGTAACATAGTGTAGCAGCCATATCTTTAACAAGGTTGCATTGAAGAAAACGAAACACACACACGAGAAAAAAAATGCAAAATGGAACTCCAAGAAATAAAGGACATTAATATCCAAGCATCTTCGATACACAACAAAACGAAGAACGAAAAAGAACGTAGACCTATATCAAGAAGACAAACTGACATACTATTATTAACCAAATAAAGACACGATGAAAGGAGAGAGACCAATAGCCCATTTTCATATTATCGTTAGACTTGCATTTTAGACATCCCAAGACCCGACATCACAACTTTTTATGTTATTTTTCATTATGATGTCACAGATCGATTTCTATGTCACAGTCAAAATTTACGTCAAATGTTGTCTTGTCGGGTCTTTGTCTGTATAAAATTCAAGTCTACAGCGGTAAAAAGAAGTAATATCTAGAACATGAACACAATATTAACATCTTTCCTGTGCTTAAATTTCGTTGTGCAGAAAAACAGTGTAATGTTGTGGGTCATGTATTATTTTAGTTTTACTTTATGTGTAGGTACACATGTACTTAGTCATGTTATTTAATGATTTCATAACAGTTCTTTCTAGATTTTACTATGTCATGTTTATTTCATTAGAGAATATTCCAGTATGTTCTTTGTTACATCATTATCATCACATGACTGTGATTTCTAGAATTTTCTCTATTGTTAATCATTTGTAATGAGTCATTGTTCTAGAAGCTTCTGGTAAATTCATTGGTATTAAGTATAAATACCTCTGAGGAACTGTGTTGAGGGGACATTCGTACACATTCGTAGACACGATTCATTCATCTATTCTGATATACTGGGACACTTTATTTGTTGAGACTTTAATCCATTTAACAACGTTTGGACACCGATCTTTCGAGAACGTTTGTGATCACCGGAAACCATACCTTTGATAGACTTTGTGGACCGTAACGGACACTTTGATCCGGACATTGTATTGTAAGTTGTAATCATTGTAAATATATATATTTTGTACATAATTAAACTTGTAAATTTATATTGTCTTTGTCTGATTTTTGCTGGCGTTTTGGGGTATTCTGACCCATAACAGAATTGGGGGCTCGTCCGGGATAGTAATCTCTGCATATTTGCACTTTACGTAAAGTTCGTTTTTTGAAAAAAGGAAAATTCTCCAAACTTTTGCCAGCAGAAATCAATCATGGTATTTTCGGTCACTGAATTTTTGAAATCGCCGACTGTAGGTGAGTTCGAATCATTGAAAAAAGATGATTTGATTGGTTTAGGTCTTCACTTGAAGTTAGATGTAAAATCTTCTATGAGAAAACAAGAAATTAGAAATATTGTGGCTAAAGAGCTTTTAGCTGAGGAAATCTTTTCGTCATACGATTTTCCTGTTGAACCTGTTTCAAGCGAAACCAAAATGTCAAAATATGAGTTTGAATTAGAGAAAATGAAAATGCAATTACAATTTGAAAGAGAAGAAAAAGAAAGACAATTTGAAAAAGAAGAAAAAGAAAGACAATTTGAAAGAGAAAAGGAAGAAAGAGAGAAACAGGAACGTATGCACGAGAAAGAACTTCAGTTTGAGTTAGAAAAGTTAAAGTTAGAAAGAAGCGCTAAGGAAAATCCTGTTCCTTCGCTTGTCAAGTCTGAATTCGACGCCGCCAAAAACATCAGATTAGTACCAAAATTTCAAGAAAAGTCCGTGGACAAATATTTTCCACATTTTGAGAAAATCGCGGCCAATCTGAAGTGGCCACGCGATTTTTGGCCAACTTTATTACAAAGCGTACTTATTGGCAAAGCGGCTGAAGTGTACTCGGCGCTCAGTATTGCTGAGAGTTCAGACTATGACAAGGTCAAGGACACGATTTTGAGAGCATATCAGTTAGTACCTGAGGCGTACAGACAAAAGTTTAGAAAGTACAAAAAGTTTGAAAATCAAACATATGTTGAATTTGCTCGAGAAAAAGAAGATTTATTTGATCAGTGGTTTCGATCTAAGAAAATTCCCAATTCATTTGACAATTTGCGTCAGATCATTCTGATAGAAGAGTTCAAAGAGTGTGTACATCAAGATTTAAGAACTCATTTGGAAGACAAAAATGTTAAAACTCTTGAAGAAGCCGCTGTTTTGTCTGATACGTATGCTCTCACTCATAAGAAAAATTTTGTGTCAAAAACTCAATCTAGCGATAGCGCAAAAACGTCAGATGTTCCAAAGAAAAATGTACAAGAGTCTCAGTCGTCCATTAGTTCCCAGTCACCATCTCAAGGTGGTTCTACGTCCGGTCCTAGGTCCGAGCGTTCTGAGGCATCCCCAGGGGTGGGGTCGCTTCCTACATGCAATTATTGTAAGAAAAAAGGTCATGTTATTGGTGAGTGTTTGAAGCTTAAGAAGAAAAAAGAACTTAAGTCACAGGCCTGTGCGTCTGTTAGAAATGATAGGAAAGCCTTAGATTCGATTTGTTCTGACACTCCTGAGATTCAGGGTTCTAAGTCCAGTTCTGACGATTTTGTGGAGGATCATTATAAGCCCTTTTTGTCACAGGGATTTGTTTCACTCAGTGATTCTAGCGAAGCGTTGCCTGTTCAGATTTTGAGAGATACTGGTGCTGCCCAGACTTTATTGTTAGAGGGTTCATTGCCTTTGTCTGAGCACACTTTTACTGGTAGGTCAGTTTTATTACAGGGTGTGGAGCTAGGCGTCATTGATGTTCCCCTTCACGAAATTTATTTGAAGTCAGACTTAATTACTGGACCTGTTATTGTAGGTGTTCGACCTACTCTTCCCGTTCAAGGCGTTTCCTTGTTGCTTGGCAACGATTTAGCTGGCGGCAAAGTTGTAGCCGATCCGATTGTTTGTGAGAAAATCACGTCCGATGTCGTGTCCGATGATGAAGACGACGACTTGTACCCAGCCTGCGCAGTTACCAGGGCGATGGCCAGGAACAGACTAAAAGAGGCTGAGAGTACTTCTGCACTTAACGAGGACCATCCCTCCGAAAATATAGACCTTTCTGACACATTCATGTCTACCATTGATGACAACGTACCTGAGACGTCAGTACCACTTCATGAAGACAAGTCTCCGACAGTACCTGGTGATGATTCCCATCCGCCATTAGAAAGAGATACAGATGCCTTAAGCCGTGAGCAGCTCCTCTCCGAGCAAACTAAAGATCCGGAGATCATCCGACTAAGCAAGAGGGCCCTTCCCCGAGAAGAAGCGGACAAAGTCGGAGAGTGCTTCTACATACAAGATGGCATCCTCATGCGGAAATGGAGACCACCCGATGCACCCCCTAATGAAGTGTGGCGGGTCGTTCACCAGATAGTGGTTCCAGTAGTGTATCGCGGGGACATCATGAGTTTAGCTCACGACACACCCATGGCAGGTCATTTAGGTGTCAATAAGACTTATAATAGGATTTTAAGTCACTTTTACTGGCCTAAGTTGAGAAAAGATGTGTCTGAGTTTTGTAAGTCTTGTCATAGTTGTCAGATGGTAGGTAAACCCAATCAAGTTATACCACCTGCTCCCCTCCAACCCATTCCAGCCTTTGAGGAACCTTTTAGTAGGGTGTTAGTTGATTGTGTAGGTCCTTTGCCTAGGACTAGGTCAGGGAATCAGTACTTACTGACAATTATGTGTACTTCGACTAGGTTTCCTGAAGCCATACCTCTTAGGAATATTAAGGCAAAGACCATAGTTAAGGCCCTTACAAAGTTTTTCAGTTTCGTAGGTGCTCCCAAGGCTATTCAGTCAGATCAGGGTTCGAATTTTATGTCAGGATTGTTTCAGCAGGTTATGCATGAGCTAGGTATCAGGCAGTATAAGTCTTCTGCGTACCATCCTGAGTCCCAAGGGGCACTTGAACGCTTTCATCAAACCCTTAAAACTATGATGAAAACATATTGTCACCAGTATGGAAAAGACTGGGATGAAGGGGTTCACCTCGTGTTGTTTGCGGCACGAGAAGCGGTTCAGGAGTCCCTGGGGTTCAGTCCCTTTGAGCTAGTTTTTGGGCATACGGTCAGGGGGCCATTGAAGTTATTAAAGGAAAAATGGTTGACTGAGACTAGCGATTTGAATCTCTTAGACTACGTGTCTAATTTCAAAGAGAAATTATATAATGCTTGCAAATTGGCTCAAGAAAATCTCAAAACCTCACAAATGAAAATAAAAACATGGTATGACAAAGATGCTAGAAACAGAGTTTTTAAACCAGGCGATAAAGTTCTTGTATTTTTGCCTATCCCTGGTCATCCTTTGCAAGCTAGACATTTCGGTCCTTATGAGATTGAGAGTAAAATTAGTGATGTTAACTATGTGGTTAAGACACCAGGTCGGCGAAAAGAAAAAAGAGTGTGTCATGTTAACATGTTGAAAGAGTATTTTGATAGAAGTGACCGAAATTTTGTAAAACCAGTTTCCACTTTGGCCAATGTAAATACATTAGAAAATAGTGTTGAACCTGAATGTAATGAAGAGACTGTCGAAAAAGACTTCGCTCAAAGTGTCCATTTGAAGAATTCTGAAATTCTGACAAATCCGGAAGTGAAACTCGGACATTTGACCGTGCATCAAAAAGAGGAAGTGCACCAATTAATGCGGGAATATACGACTATCTTTCCGGACGTTCCAAAAAAGACGAATGCATCTCATCATGACGTTATTGTGGGTGATGCGTCACCTATCAAACAGCATCCCTATCGGTTAAACCCGATAAAGCTTCAATACATGCGGAAAGAAATTCAATACATGCTTGAAAATGACATTATTGAACCCAGCAATAGTGATTGGAGTTCCCCATGTATTCTGGTTCCGAAGCCTGACGGAACTTACCGATTGTGTACGGACTTTAGAAAAGTCAATTCAGTCACCAAAACTGACTCTTATCCGATCCCACGAATCGATGACTGTATAGATAAAATTGGCAGTGCAAAATTTGTCAGTAAATTTGACTTGCTTAAAGGCTATTGGCAGGTCCCGCTTACCGAGAGAGCCAGAGAAATATCGGCATTTGCGGCTCCAGATGGGCTATACCAATATAAAGTAATGCCCTTTGGTATGAAAAACGCACCAGCCACATTCCAGAGGATGATTCATTCGCTCCTAAATCATCTCGAAGGATGCGAGGCGTACATCGATGACGTCATCATCTACAGCGACACCTGGGATGATCATCTCCGAATCATGCGTACCTTCTTCGACATACTGGCGAAAGCAAACCTCACAGTGAACCTTGCGAAAAGTGAATTTTGTCATGCGACTGTAGAATATTTGGGTCACAAAGTAGGTCAAGGTTATGTTACTCCTATCATGGCCAAGGTGGAAGCTATTTCAAAGTTCCCGATTCCTACCAATAAGAAAGAGATAATGAGATTCTTGGGAATGGCAGGATTTTACAGAAAATTTTGTCCAAATTTCTCGTCAGTTGTTGGTCCACTTACCAATCTGTTACAAAAGAGAGTGAATTTTGCATGGACCAATGACTGCGACGAATCTTTTAAGAAAATCAAATGTGTTCTTATGAATAGTCCTGTCCTGTCAGCTCCAAATTTTGATAAGCAATTTAAGCTTACTGTTGATGCCAGTGATGTAGGAATCGGGGCTGCTTTGTTTCAAGAAAATGATGATGGTGTAGATAGAGTTGTTTGTTATTTTTCAAAGAAATTGACAAAATGTCAAAAGAATTACTCTACTATTGAAAAAGAGTGTCTTGCATTATTGTTAGCTTTACAACATTTTGAAGTGTATTTGAATGTTACTTTACATCCCATTCTTGTGCATACTGACCACAACCCTCTCACATTTTTGCACAAAATGTCAAACAAGAATCAAAGACTTACAAGGTGGAGTTTATTGTTGCAAGAGTACAACATCATTATTAACCATATCAAGGGCAAAGACAATGTGATTGCAGATGCACTATCGAGAGTTTCATGAGTGATTTTTGCAGAATTTACCACCTAAGTTTTCATTGACATTCAAACTTTTTTAAAGGGGGGAGGTGTTGTGGGTCATGTATTATTTTAGTTTTACTTTATGTGTAGGTACACATGTACTTAGTCATGTTATTTAATGATTTCATAACAGTTCTTTCTAGATTTTACTATGTCATGTTTATTTCATTAGAGAATATTCCAGTATGTTCTTTGTTACATCATTATCATCACATGACTGTGATTTCTAGAATTTTCTCTATTGTTAATCATTTGTAATGAGTCATTGTTCTAGAAGCTTCTGGTAAATTCATTGGTATTAAGTATAAATACCTCTGAGGAACTGTGTTGAGGGGACATTCGTACACATTCGTAGACACGATTCATTCATCTATTCTGATATACTGGGACACTTTATTTGTTGAGACTTTAATCCATTTAACAACGTTTGGACACCGATCTTTCGAGAACGTTTGTGATCACCGGAAACCATACCTTTGATAGACTTTGTGGACCGTAACGGACACTTTGATCCGGACATTGTATTGTAAGTTGTAATCATTGTAAATATATATATTTTGTACATAATTAAACTTGTAAATTTATATTGTCTTTGTCTGATTTTTGCTGGCGTTTTGGGGTATTCTGACCCATAACAGTAAGCATTCATGGTAGCTAGAAAAGAATATATTAGGGGTGAGCGTCAAAGCCAAAACAACGAAATCAGGATTCAGACATCACAATAAATTGGCATGCGAATGTTAAACGTCTTTAAATTCAATAGCATCATTTAAAACTTGATAAATTTACAGCATGGACCAGACATGCACGTTTCGGGTACTAAACCCTCGTCAGTGATCCTCGGTCTAAACAATGTATAATGGCCAAAAAGTATGAAAATTATTATGTCCAAAAATGTACAAAAAGACGTAGCAGAATGCTTGGGATATGATGCTACAGGACCCACGTTTTAGAAATTTCAAGAAATTTTGTAACAGACAATTTCAAATGCGTTAAAGAGACAGACGATCAACCGAAGTTGATCGAACTTGGCTATATGTGCCCTCGGGGACTCTTGGTCCACCAGCAGTGACACTCACCAAGTAGTTCAAATGTAAAATCAGAGGAAGACAATACTCACCAAAATACCTTAAATATTCTTCATTGGGGTTAGAGTAAATCTGAAATTCTGACGAATTTTTTCAAGAAGTTTCTTAACGTTTGATCCCTTCATTCTTTTTATAAACTTAAATCCATGTACTTTTCTTTTTGAATTTCCATTTGGTCTATAGTAATTAAATAAGAAAACATAATACAATCTAAATGAAAATTTTTAAGCTTCTTATTCAATGACTAAAGTCGCCAAAATTTCTGATTTTTTTTTTTTATTAGAATTTTTGTGAAACTGGGAACTGGTGCCAGTATTAGCATATCCTGTTGTAGTAGATAAAGTGGGGTTTTTTTCGGTTTAACTGATCAAAATACATTGGGACCGAAGACCTACGTCTATAAAACGTAAAATGATATTCACAATCTTTTGTTGTGGGTGCTACAACTAAGATATGTTTCCTTGTTATTTAGAATGAGAGGTTTCATTTCCAAGGTTTGAAGGCAATTAAATGTACAGTACCGTACCCACCTTGAACGGACAATGACAAGGATACATGGCAAATATGGATAATGACCATATCCCTGTATACAGCACAAAATCGATGATTCAGAAAATCAGAAACCGAAGGCATACAAAATCAGGATAAAACAGGAACCAAAGCAAACAAACAAAAACCTCCACCATATGAAAAGAAGCAAACCCCCGATACGGGAATCAAAGATTAGTCTAAAACAATCATAATACAACGGAATACAATACATCACATAAGGCAGAGAAGCTAATAGAGATTTTTTAAGTTGACGTACTTCGCACTCCGGGCTTCGCACTCTAATGACTATATCAGTGTGATTCTACAGATAATGTCCCAAATCACTGTATTTTTTGGGAAAAATAAATCGCAAAATTGTGCAATTTTTTGCTGTTTGCTAATAAGTATGCGTTCATAGAAACAAGTTTATGGAGTAGGCGCGCTGATATATCGAAATTCTGATGGTTTTCTTTTACCAATAAGGTATTGGCAAAACTGATTTTGTCATTACCGAAACGTAGTTAAGGACAATATAACGTACAAATGCAACGGAGTTTTAAAGCTGTTACGTAAGTATTGTCTATTACAATGTGGAATAAGCCAAAATTATAGGCAAAATAATTATTTCAACAAGAAAAAAGTTGAAATTTATTCTGTTTCGGTAATGACATGCGTTATGGTAATGACAAACATGTCGGTAATGACGTATTTTTTAGCATTTTCGTTTCGGTAATGACCGTTTCGGTAATGACAACAGCCTACTTATCTTGCAATATAGAGGGCGTTGTAAATTTTAATTCCTTACGTATATCAGTATCTTCTATAAAATCTTCCATGTTGACTCTTCTTGATATTTAAGTTGAAATATGTATTTTCGAAACAGTAAAATTGAGCATACGGTAATGACATATAATAGATGCATTTCTGATTGCCTATTCTATTTGTAGCCCCCTATATCACCAAAGCAAATATGGCGGAAATAAAACTTTATGATAAGATATATAAAGGGTGCAAGTTATCTTTCCTTCCATCAATTATTGACATTTTTCTTAAACGTTTCGGTAATGACATTAAAACGTAGGACTTACATTTTGGAAATTTGAGCATGTCTAAATTTATCTTTGTGTTGCTAGCATAAGTCCCCATCATGTGTATATTCAATTGTTTCACTTCAATTATCTGATATATCAAAAAAAAAAAAACTTTATGAAACAAATTCAAGATTTGAAATTAATTGTGTAATTATTTCTTATAGCCCTTTCCCAGGACATGTGGTTTTTGGTCATCTGGTCAACTTTGCAGGGATTTTTGTCATAGAAAGAAAAAAAATATGTCAAATTATTTCTTTTTCGTAAATAATCACAGAAAGTACTCTAGGTTCATTGGGATAACACCAACAATCAATTCTATGGCAGTCCCTACGAGCTGCGACGTCCGAAGTGCGTATACATGAAAATGTCAAATAGGATGCGGTATACATGTTTGTACGTGAGTTGCAGCAATGTATCAACGACGGTCAATCAGCACAATGAACATCCAGTACCAATATTCAATTTGGATGATTGCAGACTTTATTGAATGGTATTCGGATAGCATGTGTGCAACACTGTAACGAATCTGATTGTGCAGATGCAGATGCAACATGTTTCCAAAGACGCACCTGTGTTGCATTACAAAACTTTACTTTAAATAGGACAGTATTACCACCTAAAGGCTGAAGGTTATATATATACAAAAACTGATTTTAAAACATTTTCATTACTGAAAAACAATCCGTGATCTGTTCATGGTCAGTCACCTAAGTTATCCGACTAACTTTCACATACTAGTAAATAACATACTCCGACTAACTTTCACATACTAGTAAATAACACAAGCGACCAGGATCATGCCATTCTTTGCTGACAAGTTTTGGACAGTGTCTATCATGGAGTCTCGTCGTCATGTTTTGTCATACTAGGCATGCAGACATATTGATATTGTTATGTTGTCACCTTTATATATGTATATATGCAGAACCCATGTAATCCCCTGAGACGAAACTATTGAGAGTAACGTGGTGCATTTTAGCATGCTCGTGACGTCACAGCGCATTAGTTAGCTCTACAGAAACATGCCACGACGGCTGTTCTAACGTGCAAACTGAACCCGCGATGACCTAATTTTCAACATCACATTTTCACCTGGAAAAACGCAGTTTAAATAACGTGGCGCATAAATATAGAATAACGGTCATAATTTGTATTTTGTTACGGGTATGCAACACACAGCAAGACTGTATGTGCATTTATCGTATGAAATGCGCTAGTTGTTAACGCGCATTACATGTACATTACGATGGATGCACAATTTTGCTGTGTTGCATACATGTACCCGTAACAAAACACAAATTAAGACAAAAGTTTCTCTATACTATATGTAGTATAATATATCTAATCCCCGTGCGAGAAAAGATGCGTGTAATACATCCCTCCAATGCTATTTTGAACATAGACCGAATCGACCTTTAGTAAATTTGGAGCCGCGCACTCTCTGCAAATATAACCGGAGGGCGCTACTCAAATGAATTTTGGCTGTGTCTAAAAATGACTGTGGCTGGAAGCATCACTGATGACGATTTAATATTGGAAACACGTGACTGGTGCATAATTTTGTTTTAAATTTTCTTCAAGAAGGTACAGAGACGACGACGACGACGACGATGATGATGATAATGATCATGATGATCATGATGATGCGGAGGAGGAAGACGATGACAATGAATGAGAGAAGGGTGCTTATTTTGACAAATTGCGACAACATGAAAACCATGCATCTAAACCATGCATAAGCATGTAGGAGTCAGTTTCCGATGGCTTTTCAATTTTTTTTCTTTGTTTGAAATATCGAGATAAAACAGATTACAGCCAGGGACGTATATAACTTAAAATTTAGTACACTCCGAAGTAAAAATTCGAATCCGGATCCGATTCGTCCATTATATCTCTCTACTTTACACGTCCCATTGGGTGTCCTATTTGATTATTTTTTGACCCGCCCGTTTCGAAAACAAAAGATTCTTCAAGGCTCACGCAATAATGGAGTAAGGAAACTTAAGTAGTTGTGAGATTTACTTCAACTGCCGTTCTTTTGTCAGGCTCTATGACTGTCATGCTGCCAAAATTCATGTCGGATACAGATACTGACTGGCTATCATGTGAACATCTGACTCAGCTGAATAAGTTATAAGGAAAACAAATCTCGAAATGAAAATGGTGTTAAAGAGAAAAGTTGAATTTTGAATGATATTTTATTTTGGAGTGATGTCATGATTTAGCTTAGTTACAGCACTAGTCCGACTTGCAGACCTACGACGGTGTTATCTGTTTTTTCGTCTTCGGTCTGACTGCTAGGTAAAAGTGATACCTGAGTAAAGTGAAATAGGTGATAGGTAAAACTTGAGAATTTCTGTGCGAAAAAAATTTCGGCAAGTCGTCCTTTTTTTTGATAAATTCCAATCTCTTCAAGCAAAAAATAACTCACCCAGTCCTCCTCCCCCTAAAAAATCCCCTCTAGGCCTGGTTTCACCTCTGTGCGCATGACAAACTGTCGTCGATCAGAGGAAAATCGGAAGAGAAGAGGTGAAACCAGGCTTAGAGGGGATTTTTAGGGGCAGGAGGACTGGGTGAGTCATTTTTTGGTTGGAGAGACTGGAATTTGTCAAAAAAAGGACGACTTGCCTAATTTTTTTTCGCACAGAAATTCTCAAGTTTTGCCTATGCATAGCAGTCAGACCGAAGACGAAAAAACAGATAACACCGTCATAGGTCTGCAAGTCGGACTATTACAGCACAAGGAAGACACTATTTGTCTTATTCCAAGCGCGGATCTAGAGGGGGGGGGGTCGGGGGGTCCTGACCCCCCTGGAATTTTCGAAGCATATCTAGATTTTTTTAAATTAATATACATATTTCCTAATTCCCCTTTTGTTGTCATAATATTTGAAAAATATATCATGAATTTGTATCAGAAATCTTCATTTTGATAACATTTCGACGTCAGCATTTCAAAAATTTTCTCTGGCTCGATTCCGCTCGCCAGAATTTATTACATACATGTACGTTATTTTCAAATGATGCTTGGCTTTCCTAATTACACCTAGGTCAATAGACAAGAGCACAAAGAAAACGAAAAGTAACTGAAAAAGATACGAATAGTGGATTTTATTCCAATTCTCGGAAAAAAAATTCGCTGGCTCGCTTTCGCTCGCCATTTGTTGTATTTACATATTAGAACCGGCAATCAATAATCAAGTACTATGATGTGAAAATTCGAGATTTTACGCTTTTTGCTCGCACTACTCTCCAGTTAACTGTTTTATTAATAATTAGAAACAGAACTGACATAAACTTTATTTTCTCGCGTATGCTGTTTTTTTTTTTTTTTTTTTTTTTTTTTTTTCCGACTTTAGGACCCCCCCCCTGAAAAATTTCTGGATCTGCCCATGTATTCAGTTATTCCTGTCAGGAATAACGGAATGAGAAAATCATGTCTTCGTTGCGTTGTATCGCGCAGCTCACTTCAGATATCAGAAAAATGAAGTTTTCTCTTCTTTGTCGGCATATTTTCAGATTAAAATTTGTATCAGGGTATGGATCTCGAACTCTCATAACTAACGTGTATGATCATGATGATATATGTCTGTACGACCAATACTATGATCACAGTGAAGGAAAATAGATTTAGATGGCAATTTTTCTATGTTAATTTTAGCGTGAAGTTGTCAACGTTCTCTATAGACTCAATGTTTAACATTGGCGACGTCGTTTCAATTTTAAATTCCCTATCTAGAATTATTTTCTCTCACTGTGTTCGTAATATTAGTCGTAGGTTCATATTGTGTCATACACCGTTAGTTATGAGAGTCCAAGATCTATCCCCCTATAAAAATTTTAGTCGCAAAATTTGTCGACAAACTATAGAGAAAACTTCAATTTTCAGATTTCTGAAGTGAGCTGCACGGACAGTAGATTTAGCTTCAATATCTGATCCGTTCTCTGACCCTAAATCGACTGAGACAACTAACCTTTTTGTATCAGATGATTGTGTGACAAAGTAAGATAAACTAATCAATGCAAAATACTTAGAAAAAAAGGTATATTTTGTGTGAGACTGATGTGATCTTACACCAACGTGAGCATTGTGAGGGAGAAATGAATTCTTTACCCAATGTACAAAATGTTGCAACTCCGTTGTGAGGATTCCTAAGTAATTGACTTATAAAATTTTGTACACCAGAGTTGATAATTCACCATCCCTCCCTCATGATGGTGTTTGATTGTTTATCTCCAACAATGCAACTAGGAAATAGGACTTATAGTAGTGTATATGGTATACATGTAATCAGCTGTTCATTGTCTTACTTCTACAAAGAATGTTACTTTCTTAGTGATAGCGATGACGCCATAGGAAGAGATGATTTATTATGTTTATTTCACCCTAAGAAAATTTGAGTTCTCAGTCTAAAATAGCGTTGGAAATCGGATGGATCCAGTAATCAATATCAATTAATCTGATAAGCCGTTCGATAAATTATCGATTATAATCGGATTTATATTATACACTGCAAAACTGCAAAAATTTTTCATGATTTGTCCATAACTTACTTTTTCTTGACAGCAAATTTTATGGAAACTCGGTAAAATGTTTCATGCATGTATGCATACTGACTTACATTTAAGTCAATCTTATGCTTATATCAGTTGAATTAAATCATTATACTACGTATGAACTGTTTCTCTAGCAAAAATACGGTTTAATGATAAAAATATTTCATTCTTCTAATTTTTAAAATTTCCTGATTATAATCGATTATCAAAATCATAATGGATTATTGTAATCGGAAGGGTCTGGCGACATTTGCTATAATCGGCACAACACTAGTTTAAAATGAGAGAAGACTTTATGTTTATTTGTCCTATGAGGTCTGTACAGTGCAAGACCCAGTGATACAATGTATTTGCAATTAGTCTGCCTTTTTATTCTTTTTTTAGATAATGAGATTAAACTCATGTCAACACCAGGTCAACACTATTCAGTCTTTTCATTCCCTTCTCATTTGAGGCGGTAACTGACATGAATTGATTGTGACGTCATCAAATTCTATGGTAACAAACATAAAACTCAGGGAAAACATTTCTATAGGAATATCATTACGTCATAGGGCCTTCGAGCAGCCTGATTTGGGGCCGATATTCGGCCCCATTTCCAATGCAAATTGATACTTTTTTTCTGAATTTGTTAACCAATTTTTCCCAATTTGAAACCTCATGAAAAATTCATAAAAA
The DNA here is from genome assembly GCA_033119305.1 of Pinctada imbricata. Taxonomy (NCBI): domain Eukaryota; kingdom Metazoa; phylum Mollusca; class Bivalvia; order Pterioida; family Pteriidae; genus Pinctada; species Pinctada imbricata. The sequence continues at coordinate 18,608,455 of VSWD01000006.1, forward strand.
AAGAGTTAGATATACAAAATTTCTAGAGAAAAAGCATCCAAATCTATCTATACTTCTTCCCAATTTTTGTGAAAATGCCAAAATTGGGTGTGAGAGCCCTGCTTCATAATGCGCTTACGTCAGATACCGTCCCAAGTGGGAAGTAACTTTATATATCAAAAAGACGGGATAGGGTATGTGTGCTGACCGGATAGGGTATGTGGGCTGTGCATCTTCTCCAAGCCCTTATGAATAGAATAAATATATTTTTGTGTCGCCTGCGAAACATAGTGACACTTAGGGATCACTTTGTCCTTTGTCTGTCTGTCACACTTGGATGTCACACCCTATAAAAGTGGTTCCTGAGTGTCACTATGTTTCATAGGAGACACATGCATTCCTTGAAATGATTTTAATAATTAGGCTCAACAAGTAAGTCAGGAAGGAATTTTCATTGAAAGAATGAGGCATTTGTCTAAATTGTAATGTTGTAAGCTTCACATTGTTTTTCTAGATGATGTACATGTATACAAATGGAGGACCACTTGTAAATTGGTATGGACTTTGATGAAACACAAAGCTTTGGACTTGACATACTGCTGGAATTTCTTGAAGTTGCTATACATTGCATCCTCCACAAGCGGGATTTGTATCCGAAAGGAGTATTCCGACAAGCCAAGAAGTACGGAGTGCCAGTACAGATGTGTATACACCCTGATGTCAGTCAGTATATCAAAGATATACTAGGTTAGCAATTGACCCTTCTGATTGCAGGAAAAAAGTGCAAAATTTTGTGATGTCATAATGCTTTTACCTCGGACAAACAAGCTTCGAACCTCGGTCAAACATCGAAATTGCATTGTGACGTCATGGAATTCTCAAATTTTTCCCCACGTTCGGAAGGGTAAATTATATAGGTGTTTGTTTAGGTGTGTTAGCTAAATCTGGTCATCTGTCTGTCTTGCAGTACAGAAATCACTACTTCTTTACTGGTTTAATCATGTCTAGTTCAGGAATTCCATATTTTTTTCTGATTTCATCAAATATCTTGAAAGTATGGGACAGGGTAATTAAAACCGTAATTTGATTGGTTACATACAATACAAGAAGAGAAAATGAAACCTGGCATTGCACTTGATAACAAACTGTAGACATGAGACAAAAACAATTTAACATTAGTAAAGGGAAGCTTTTTAGAAGAACTTTATACACTTGATCAATTTTTATCATCAAGCAGTGCTATACTGAATGTATTCATGAATATTGAACATGTTGAACTCGTTTAGATTACTTAGTATTATAAATGCAGATTTATTGAACAGTAATTTGTATGTCATGAATACAACTTCATTAGTGGAAATAATGAAAAAATAGAAAAGATTTTTGTAAAGAGATACACAGATTGCTACCTCATTTTTGTGTCGCCTGCGAAGCATAGCGACACTATCTTTACAATGTATTTCACATGCACTTTCTGTCTTTGAAATAGTCTTTGTAATCTTTCTGCACTTATGTCATTGATATTCGTAATTTCAGAAAGTATCAAGCGTCTTCCAAAGAACTCTGCAGAGCAGGTCTGCTTGGTTATCATGGATAAAGACTCAAGTCCTGTGGAAAGATTTGTGTTTAAATTAGCTACCTCATCATTGGTTTCTCAGGTAAATTTCTAAACTTGAAAAAAAAAAGAAATTTTTTTTTTCTCCTTTAGCATGTTGAGATATGGTCGGGGCACTGTGACCAGTTTTTGTGCTGATATGTTATACATGTACAATCACATCTTCATTCAAATAATGAATACATTTTGAAAATGTTGAATGAATGATTTAATTTTAAACATATATTATAATTACAAAATTGCTTCCTATGGAATGCAATCATGTTGTGGAATTATTAATAAGGCTCCACAATATATAAATAGCATTTCAGAGAGTGAAGCTGCACCTATTATCATGAAACTTCATATATTTAATCCCCACAGGTCAAGGATACTTCTTGTACAATGTATATTGAATTTTGGGTCAAAACGAGAAAAGTCACTGGACATTCTTGATTTAGATTGATTTCTATTCAAATTTCCTATTTATTAAATCGTGAAACTCTAAAAAATTATTTCCATGCACCAAGGATTTTCCCTACTGATTTTGGGGTCAAAAGGTCAAAGGAAATTGAGGATCAAAACTGATTTCTAGATCATAATGGAATGTGTATAGCACCTTTCACCTTGAACTTTTATAGATTTGTAATTCATGTACTGTCAAGGATGTGCCATATTGATTTTGGGGTTAAAAGGTATAAGGTTAAGGTCACATGACTTTTAAAAATGAATGAACATATGTTTGTATGTTTATGGATCATAACATAAAGTGTATAGACCTTTTTGGGCAGCGGTTATTTTTAGATTTTGACCTTTAAGCCGTGATTAAGTTTATACATGTACAATTATCATAAATTGAGCATATGTCGATTATGTTAAATTAAAAATCTTTAGGACAAAAGGGCAAGTTAATAACAGTTTTAAAATGATCAATGATTAATTTTGTCAAATATTTTTCTTGTTGTTTTAGTTTATAGTTTTTGATCCAGGTTTGAATATTTTCCAGCCTATTCTGGTTTTCCTAAAGACAATATCAAATTTTATCATATACTCTAATTTACATAACCGTTTATAAGCTTTCCCATTGGCCAAAACGCGGTCACGTGCAATGCGATTAATCGTCGTATTGAACTGCTTCCGGTCATATTGACGCGTTTCCTGTTTCCTTGTGTATTAGAAGAAAATTGTAGTCTGCAGCAAACTTGAGTGTTGCCGACATTACTGACCGTGATATTTTGCAGCACTTTCAGATAAAAAGAAAATAAAACATGAAGGGTCAAACATTTTACTATAATACAAAATCTTTATCTGAGAAAAAGTGAAAGTGAGCAGTGCTATAGAAGCAAAACAGAAGTTACCATTTTCTCTTCAAATTTTCATGTATATGATAAAACAGCCTCGGTCGATATTGGTTTTATCACTCCATAAATCATCATATCGACCTCATCACTGTGCAATAATTATATAGTATCTATCTTTACATAAAAGTTATTGAATATTCCAAACATTGACACTTTTTCATAAACTGAGATAGCTAGGTGCATGTGGAATTGTCCTTTGTAATAATGACAAGGTAGTTACAAGTGTACTGATTAGATACTATTGACATATGTTAGGATTGCAGTACCTATAGCTCTATACTATAGAAAAGGCAGGTTTAATTCAACTGAAAGAGTGGAATACATGTATACAGATTTCATAAGCTCATAGGGATACCTGAATCATTTAATTTCCATTGTCATTCTTAAGAAACGAAGATTCTGATTGACTGAAAAATTGTGTTGATACCTGCATCAACCTAAACTGGAAGTATGCGCTTAGCAATGTCATAAGCAACGTCGTGGCAACACATTTCAAAGCTGCACATATATGTTGAAACACGACTAAATGAAATAATAAGGAATCATTGTAATATTTTTTCTGTGTTAAAAAAACCATGATTGTTATTATTCAAGTATTGACTAGACTTTGTAAATTAAGAATTTTGACAACTGACTATTTTAAGAGTATTAAAACTATTTTAAGAATATTTTAAGACTATTTTAAGAACATTAAAACTAACCAATCAATATTAATATGACCTGAGCATAGAATAGATAAAAAGAGGAGGTAATTTTAGATATGATTCACCTTCAGAAGCTTATATAAAAAAGAATAAAAATAATGTTGTGGATAAAAGTCCTTAAAGTGATTCAGAATATTTGTTATATTATTCCATTAACTATCAAGTATGTAACCAAAAATACTGGCAAGCTGTACCTTGCCAAGTATAAGGGCCTTTAAAATATCATCCAGATTTAAAATTTAGAACCCATACAGTTATTATAGATCTTAAAATAGTACAACACCTTTCTTGTAAAGCTATGATGTCGGCTTTGCTCATGAGGTCTAGAAGAAATACCTTATTTGTCTTGATGTTTTCTATATTCAAAGTAATTAGTTTCAGTCTCTGATTACCAGTGTGTCTGCTAGTTCAGTATAATCAGTATAATTTTGAGAATCATTTTATTAAGATTACGTTTGAGGCTTAAGAGAGTTCTTTTTTCCTAAAATCATTACAATTTGTTTGGATTGAAGCATGTAACATTTTACAACAGTTACTTTAAAATTTCCAAAATATGTATGAAATTTTATTACTTTTATACATGTAATTTAACAAAAAGCTGAAAAAAGTCGTTTTTATTTTTGTGTCGCCTGCGAAGCAAAGCGACACTTAGGGATCACTTTGTCCGTTGTCCGTCCGTCCGTCCGTCTGTCTGTCTGTCACACTTTGGGTGTCACAGCCCATAACTTTTGATTGGTAAGTGATAGGGTTTTGATATTTCACATGTGTATTCCTTGTGACAAGACCTTCTTACACATACCATGATTTTTGACCTAGTGACCTTGACCTACATATTTGACCTACTTTTCAAAAAAATTAAAAATGGATATATCTTTTGATTGGTAAGTGTTAGGACTTTGATATTTCACATGTGCAATTCTTGTGGCAAGACCTTTCTACACATACCATAATTTTTGACCTTGTGACCTTGACCTCGATATTTGACCTACTTTTGAAAAAAAAGATAAGATTCACTGTATCTTTTGATTGGTAAGTGATAGGGCTTTGATATTTCACATGTGTATTCCTTGTGACAAGACCTTTCTACACATACCAGAATTTTTTACCTATTGACCTTGACCTACATATTTGACCTACTTTTCAAAAAAATTAAGAACTGATATATCTTTTGATTGGTAAGTGATAGGGCTTTGGTATTTCACATGTGTATTCCTTGTGACAAGACCTTTCTACACATACCATAATTTTTTACCTATTGACCTTGACCTACATATCTGACCTACTTTTCAAAAACATTAAGAACGGATATATCTTTTGATTGGTAAGTGATAGGGCTTTGGTATTTCACATGTGTATTCCTTGTGACAAGACCTTTCTACACAGACCATAATATTTGACCTTGTGACCTTGATCTAGATATTTGATGTACTTTTCAAGAAAAGTAATATTGGCTATATCTTTTGATTGGTAGGTAATAGGGCTTTGATATTTCACATGTATTTTCCTTGTAACAATGTCATTCTACACATACTATAATTTTTTACCTTTTGACCTTGACCTAGCTATTTGACCTTTTTAATTGGTAGGTGATAGGTCTTTAATATTTCTTATGATGAGACTTTTTGTTATCAATTTTTACATAGTGACCTTGACCTGGATGATGACACTCTTTTCTTTTAATTTGTAATTAAGAGGTCTGATATTTCAAATGAATTTCATTTGACAAGACTTTTCTACTGATACCAATAATTTTGATCGACTTTCTAGAATAATAATCAAACCGCTTCGCAGGCGACACAAGCATTCCTTGGATTGCTATTTTTTTTTAAATATTGTTTATCAAAATTATAATATTTCAAATATTAAGACAATGTTTTGAGAATTGAAAGTAATTTTTCTGCCTAAAAATGTTAAACTCATAATATGTCAAATGTTCAAAGTAACTTTGAGAATATGAAATACACAAAATAAACTGTATCTTGAAATCAATTTAGAGTTGTCTTTCTTTGACTGTAAGTAGAATTAAGCCCACAATATATATTAACCTCTGAAAACGATAGATCTATACATAAGGGTTTTATGGGGGGGGGGGAAGACTTTTGCCGGCCGGCAAATTTTTTTCGGCCATTTTAAGAGCCGGATTATTTTTTTTTTTTATATAATTTTCCAATGTTGAAAATTACTCTAAAGTTTAAATAATTCAGCGTGATTTTTAGCTCACCCAAGTTTGGGGTAGCTCAGTATCTGACAAAGTACTAATGCTACAATAACCAAACTTGCACAAGTGATTCATCTTTGGATGCTGAGGTGAACCCATGCATTGGATGCAGCATCAGACCTTGACCTACTTTTTCTTTTTCTGCTTGAGTGATTTTGCTCTATAAAGCCAATATTGAGCAAAGTATAACTGCTACATGTACCAAACTTGCATATTGGATGTATCTTTGGTCAAACTTTCATAAAATGACCTTGACCTACTTTTTCTGCTTGAGTGGTTTTGCCTTTAAAAGCCAATATACATGTACTAAGAAATATGTTTGAATTGAATTTTGCTGTCACGAGGTGAGCTTCGTAATCTGTGATTACCTATGTTTCAGACATATTAAACATCAAACACACAATGAGTTCATCTCTTGCCAGCAGATCACTTCATTTTAATTTCTTGAATGGCATATGGTGCCTTTAATCTGTTTACTAAAATGATACTCAACGGAGACAGGCTATATGGTGCTAATGACTTTTGAATTTTATTTGAATGCCATGCCCCCTGCATTGGTCTGGACTAGTCTACATAGAATTCTAGGTACAAACTCTGTACCCATCAATATTTTTGTATCAAAATTATGTTAATTCAAGTGAACTAATGGAACAAATAATGAACCTATTGTTACCTTTGATGGAATACTCCTTGTTCTCCTTTTCTCTGACTATGTCCTAATGTTTGCCCCACCCCTTCCCTCCCCTCTTCAGAATCATCCAAACAATGATCAAACTGAATCTTGAGAGTCTATTGTCGACCAACATACTAGTTATTCGCATGCAAAAAAGATGCATATACGCACAAAGTTCTAATTATTTTATTAGGTCTTCCGACTTCCGTCGGAAGACCTATTGTTTTCGTAACCGTGGAAAATTGGATCAGCGATTTCTCAAGAACCCTGTAAGCTAGGACAATGAAAGTTCTCCAACGTTACGTTTGGAGTAAAAGCTAGATTGGTCTTTTTTATTTTTGGTCTCTGTTATTTTTTATCATGTTTTTTAGTAGATTCAAATATTTGACGGGAGCGTCGAATTACTCAAAAGGACCGAAAATTTCATGTTTTGCTATTTGTAAGCTTAAATATCTCGTATTTTGCTATCTACAATTTCCATTCTTTTTGAAAGTCGACAGCCATGCAAGATATGAAATGCTAGATGCACACTGTAACGATTTATTACGATGACGTCCTTCACCGTTCTTCATATTTCCAAATTCAGAAGTTCATAGGAGGAAGACACTTTTTTTGCTTATAATAGTAAACAAAAATTAAGCTTATGAAGTTTCCTAAAAATTTCAATATTATTATTTTTTATCCATTTATCTGTCTTATTTAGTCTTACTGATTTTTCCTATCTAGCTCTTACTGTTGAAAAGATATGAGCATCGAAATTTTGAGTTGGGTATTTCGATACACCTTCACGCCAACAGATCGGGCGCACACTAAAATTGGTAGTCCGACTCGAGAAAAGCAGTGTTGAGATTTTCAAATTCCGATTTCACGGCAATGATGAATACGCATTTCATAAATACATTTCGATATACACAATTTGATTTTAAAACAGTTGATTAATTTAGAAGAGATCAGCTACAAACCAGAATTTACACACAAAAAGTGGTAGTTTGATTCCGATTTCTAACCTACAAACCTGTTTCTAAACTTCAATAACTATATTTTGAACATCAAGTTTAATTTCTAATTCTAGCAAACGTTCGAACATAATTTTCGGTTGGTTTATTTACAAATTGATGAACAATTTCTCCAACATTCTTCCCTCCCCTCGTTTTTCGAAAACAGTTCTGTTTATATTGAACGATGTCGCCATGATGGAAATTCAAAATAAACTTTGAAAAAAGGGAAGGGGGGGGGGTCCAAATTTGAACCTGCACAGCGAGAACCTCATGGTATTTATATATATATTGAACGTAACTTGTTATTACCATTTCTCTTCTCAAGAAAATTGGTTCTACAGCTACGAGCTCGCCTTTTTTATGGGGGAAGGGGGCAGGAAGAATTTGCAAAAAAAAAAAAAATCCCGGCTCTGAAAAATGCTGAAAAAAATATTCCGGCCCAAAGGGCCGGCAATTTTTTTTTCCCGGACCATGCAAAAGTAAGGATACATTGCATGATATGGAAATTTTTGCTGGCCCTTTGTGCCAGACAATTTAAAGTCAAAAAATTAATTAATATAAATACAAACTGTTCACATAGCTGTATCTACCAGAGACCTAATACGCATAGGCACAAAAATCTAGAAAAGGTTCTATTTAAACATCATACAATCTGTCTGAAATTCGCTAACTGCAAAGAGACATCTGAAGGAACGGTTATTAACTCATACTCTGTAACAGCGGGGAGTTTAACTTACACAGACATTCACAACATTTGACAATTTGTTTAAATCCGGCCCGAAGAACCGGCGAAAATTTTTCTCCGACTCTGGTAATGGCTGAAAAAAATGGCCTGCTCAGAAAATTGCTGAAAAAATTTTACCGGCTGAAAATAGAATTCCTGCCCCCCCCCCCCCCCCCCCCCCCCTAAAATCAAATGGTTGCTCACCAACAATTATCGGTTTGAAAATTTAATGTTACTGCTATTTGAAAACTTAAATATATAATATAAATACATGTAATGTGACGTCCTTCATATTTCCAAACCAAAAATTGTATAGGAGGAAGACACTCTTGTTGCAACCGCAACAAGAAACCTTTCTAGTTCTAATTATTTTAGTTAATTCAAGGACTTATAAACACATGTTTATAAGTCCTAGGTTAATTAAGAGGGACTATTCGGTAACTCGATCATTTAATTTATCATTACTCGATCAAACCCCAAAGTTTACCTACATATAAGTGATCGTAAGATTGTGGTGTCCGAGCTTTTACTTCAAACATAATATTCTTGTTTACATTTTCCCAAATTCAAGGTCAGTTCAAATAGGAGGCACTATCAGAAAAACCTATTCACTAGTTTTGTAATCTGGTAGAAATATAAACACAGGCTCTTGTATCAAAGTGGGATTCCCTAGTTTCTCTTTTCCATAAAATTCAAAGTTTGGTATGAATAAGTCATTGGAAATCACGCGATTTGACCTGGATCATGGAAAGTCAAGTCCTGAAAATACGTGCAAAATACCATTTCCCACTTTCGTTCTTTGAAATTTGATTTGCTTTTAATTCTAATAGGCACGAAACATATGAATTTTTATTTGCACAACAACAATCTTGACTTACAGACAGAATATATCCATGCTGTTGTCCATCTGTCTTTCCGTCCAAATTTCGTTTTGTTTTATTTCGTTTCGTTTTCATTTCGTTTCGTTTCATTTTTTTCCGTTTCGTTCTCATTTCGTTTCGTTTTGTTTCCATTTCGTTTCGTTTTGTTTCGTTTCTTTTCGTTTCTCATTTTACAGGTACCCATTAAAAGCTTCTGGTGTAAGCAATCTGCCAAATTTGATTAGTATAACGAACAGAAACATTTAATAGGCTGCCTATAACAAGACAAATTGTTTTGTTTTTATGCCCCCGGAATCAAAGATTTGGGGGCATATAGTTTTTGGCCTGTCCGTCTGTTTGTCTGTTTGTCCGAAAAACTTCAATATTGGACATAAATTTTGAATTGGAGGTTATATCTATAGCTTTCATATTTCACATTGTGTATTCATTGTGACAAGACCTTTCCATTGATACCAAAATTTTTGACCTCGTGACCTTAACCTTGACCTTTGACCTACTTTTCAAAAACTTAAACATTGGGCATAACTTTTGAATGGTTAGTGTTAGGGCCTACATATTTCATATGCGTCTTCCTTGTGACAAGACCTTTCCATTGATACCAAAATTTTTTACATCGTGACTTTGACCTACATTGGGCATAACTTTTGAATGGGAAGTGATAGGGATATCATATTTCACATGTGTTTTCGTTATGTTATTATATAATAAGACCTTTCTATTGATACCAACATTTTTATGCCCCCGGAATCAAAGATTCGGGGGCATATAGTTTTTGGCCTGTCCGTCTGTTTGTCTGTTTATCTGTTTGTCTGTTTGTCTGTTTGTCTGTTTGTCTGTTTGTCTGTTTGTCTGTTTGTCCGAAAAACTTTAACATTGGACATAACTTTTGAATGGGAAGTGATAGGGCTTTCATATTTCACATGTGTATTCCTTGTGACAAGACCTTTCCATTGATACCAAAATTTTTGACCTCGTGACCTTGACCTTGACCTTTGACCTACTTTTCAAAAACTTTAACATTGGGCATAACTTTTGAATGGTAAATGATAGGGCTTTCATATTTCACATGTGTATTCCTTGTGACAAGACCTTTCCATTGATACCAAAATTTTTGACCTCGTGACCTTGACCTTGACCTTTGACCTACTTTTCAAAAAACTTTAACATTGGGCATACCTTTTGAATGGGAAGTGATAGGGCTTTCATATTTCACATGTGTATTCCTTGTGACAAGACCTTTCCATTGATACCAAAATTTTTGACCTCGTGACCTTGACCTTGACCTTTGACCTACTTTTCAAAAACTTTAACATTGGGCATAACTTTTGAATGGTAAATGATAGGGCTTTCATATTTCACATGTGTATTCCTTGTGACAAGACCTTTCCATTGATACCAAAATTTTTGACCTCGTGACCTTGACCTTGACCTTTGACTTACTTTTCAAAAAACTTTAACATTGGGCATAACTTTTGAATGGTAAGTGATAGGGCTTTCATATTTCACATGTGTATTCCTTGTGACAAGACCTTTCCATTGATACCAAAATTTTTGACCTTGTGACCTTGACCTTTGACCTACTTTTCAAAAAACTTTAACATTGGGCATAACTTTTGAATGGGAAGTGATAGGGCTTTCATATTTCACATGTGTATTCCTTGTGACAAGACCTTTCCATTGATACCAAAATTTTTGACCTCGTGACCTTGACCTTGACCTTTGACCTACTTTTCAAAAACTTTAACATTGGGCATAACTTTTGAATGGTAAGTGATAGGGCTTTCATATTTCACATGTGTATTCCTTGTGACAAGACCTTTCCATTGATACCAAAAAATTTGACCTCGTGACCTTGACCTTTGACCTACTTTTCAAAAACTTTAACATTGGGCATAACTTTTGAATGGTAAGTGATAGGGCTTTCATATTTCGCATGCGTCTTCCTTGTGACAAGACCTTTCCATTGATACCAAAATTTTTGACCTCGTGACCTTGACCTTTGAACTTTTAACCCAGCGACCTCCCATACATGTACTTAACAGAAAATAGTGTTCATACTAACAAAGATGCCACCGGGGGCATTCGTGTTTCACAAACACAGGCTTTATTTACCTTTGACCTACTATACAAAAACTTTAACATTGGGAATGACTTTTGAATGGTTAGTGATAATAGGGCTTTCTTTAATATTTCACATGTGTATTCCCTGTCACAAGATTTTGTTTATACTAACAAAGATGCCACCGGGGGCATTCGTATTTCACAAACACATGTACAGGCTTTTTTTTTCTTTTAATCTTCCAAATGTCTATTTTGTACTGTTTCTTTGAAATCGTAAGGGGTATGTCTTTGAGCAGACCTTCCGTTAATTTCATTCTTTATGACATTTGACATGTTGGCCTTGCATGAACTTTTGATTTCATAGTTCTTAAAGTATCCTTTTGATTCTTTGTGACCAGAGTTCTTTCGGCACCATGACATCGACCTCTATTTATTCACGTAACTGACCCCTGGGTGTTGTAGCAACTTTGGTGGTTTCCTTGTTTGAAGACCTGATGAATTCATTTTTTTAGATGAAATAGACGAAGTTTTTGCACCCTCTAATTTCAATGGTAATGATGTTCTGACTTGATTTTGTCAACGGAAAGGATAATTATTGCTTCATTTATTTGGAATCCTTCAGAAAATGTAAGTTGTAAGTATGTAAATTGTATTTCTTTTTTTTTTTCTAGGGTGATCGCTTTTTGTACGATTTAGAACAGTCGCTGCGGTCGTTTTTGCTGAAACTGAACGTCTGTGATTCTTTACTTTCTCATGTGACCGCCCAGTGTTCGTGGACAGTGCACGTGACCACAAAACAGTCGTCTGCAGAGAAAATGAACATGACTCAGTTAGATAGGGGATTCCCCTGGGTTGAGGCTGAGGGTTCAGAGGTCAACTTTGACGAGTTCTGCGTTGTGCCAATCCGATCGCTACGTTCGCATTTCTTTGATATTCAGCTTTTTGTTCAAGAGAAATCAACATAGTGCGAGATAATTGTGACTACTTAGTGCCAAGAAAGTGTTCAGTTATCAACGAATGATTGGAGAGTGTTCGATTATCATTAAACCTATTTTGTTGATTTATTGATCAAGGTCGCTGGAATGAGGAATGTTCAACGTTATCTTCCCTTGTTTATCTTGATTTGTTATTGTTTATTAAAATATGTTGTAAAAAATCGTCTCATTTTCTCATTATTTATTTACCTGTTTGTCATTGAAATGCTTCACTTTGGCAAATGATGTAATTGTTTGCATTTGTTTGTTAAATATGTCTCTTTTTGTAAAGCAGAGGTTGAGAGATAGAGATTCTTTTTTTTTTTTTTCGTTTGTGATTCCATCTGTCAGTAATACAGTTTGATATAGAGTTTTAATCGGAGGAAACACATTTTAACTGAATGTGAAAAATGGAAACTTTGGATGGATGACTATTTCGTTTTCTGATAAACTAAAACAGATAACCACAAATTTGTATTATGTGTCACGAATGAAGAACTGGTCTAGTTTATTTCAAGATTAGGTTCTTCTTTGTCCAAAATCTGGATCTTGAACATAGCTAGGCTACTCACTAATCCAACATCAAAAGCACAGCACAGTCCTTCAAAGAAAAGCAACTAAATGCTACACATAGACATGCGAAGGCACAGTACGTATATTTACTACTTTTGTAGCGGTGTCGATGTGTAGGGGAGGTATTGTGTAAGTACTCCGGATAACTACACTATTTGCTATTAAATATAACGAGGCGGATTGCCGTCCTTAGTTAGCAACGATTGCCCCTTGGTCTTGATGGATTATGTGTAGTCTTTTGTATTTAGCGCTTTGTTGACATCTTTGGTGTCTGGTCGTACTTGACCCTTTGGTGTGTTATGTTGGGATTGTCCATGATGTGTTTTCGCATTTTAGTGTTTTGCTGTGGGCTACAACCAAGTTCATTTGGAGATACCCTTCTTTCTTGCACCTGATTTAATGAGAGGATTTCAGTTTCATATGGCCATTGCCCTTCTTCAAACTGATGCGCACCTAACCGTTAACCATGGGGACTTCAATCCAGATCAAGCCTTGGTCAAGGTTACCTGTGTCAGCTAAAAATACGTGGATGCGCACCTAACCGTTAGCCATGGGAACTTCAATCCAGATCAAGCCTTGGTCAAGGTTACCTGTGTCAGCTAAAAATACGTGGATGCGCACCTAACCGTTAACCATGGGAACTTCAATCCAGAACAAACCTAGGTCAAGGTTACCTGTGTCAGCTAAAATACGTGGATGCGCACCTAACCGTTAACTATGGGGACTTCAATCCAGATCAAACCTAGGTCAAGGTTACTTTTGTCAGCTAAAAATACGTGGATGCGCACCTAACCGTTAAGCATGGGAATTCAATCCAGATCAAGCCTAGGTCAAGGTTACCTATGTCAGCTAAAAATACGTGGATGCGCACCTAACCGTTAACCATAGGAACTTCAATCCAGATCAAGTTAGGTAAAGGTTACCTGTGTCAGCTAAAATACGTGGATGCGCAACTAACCGTTAACCATGGGAACTTCAATCCAGATCAAGCCTAGGTCAAGGTTACCCGTGCCAGCTAAAAATAGTATATGTCACTCGCAACTTTGACTTGTTCTTGAAATCACATTAATACATTCATTTATATGAAATAACACCAATGTGCATTGCAGCTTTTCGGTAAAGTTTTCATTGGTTTTCTGAATTCAGTTTCTGGATTTGGAACAAAGCAATTAAGTGCTACAGTAACTCCTGATTATTTTGATAAACAGAAAACATCTTAAAGAGAATAAAAATTATTCATCTATTTTTTATGTTTACTTCGAAATTTACTTGTTTTACGCGAGTGGCGATTTGCAGGCGTTGATACAGAATCGTCAGATGGCCATGGACGGCATATGTTTAGGACATGTTATAATTGAAAGATTTGAATACTTCTGCATGTTCTGGTAAGATGTGTATTTACAAAAAAATAAAGTACACCTGCACTTAGAATCCTCATGTTTTGTCAATGGGTAATCCTGTGATACGCGATAATACAATGTGAATAGATCCACCGACTGATTTGATGTCTCTGACGAAATCACAGGGATTCATCGAGCTTCTGCTTGCTTGATGTACTACGAGTTGCATAACCCATAGTACTTCAAGCATGCGGGAAGCGCGGTAAAGCCCTGTATTCGAAATCACTTTTTTCAGTATTATTGACAAAGGAATATATCTTAAAATTGTGTATACTAATGCTATACTTTATTTCTTATGTTCTATAAGGTAAACTTTGGCTTGTCATACATTTACCATCCTTCTGCTTGCATGTTTTCATTACTCTTGTACTCTTATTCAGGCTAAAATTGATAAAAGTAGAAATTCCGACATAGTTTTCGTGTAAGGGGTACTACAAATGTACATCGGCGTTAAAATGAGAGGAACTCGTTATATTCTAGCAATTGTTTTTTATGATAAATTTATTTTACAACTAAATAATTATAAAACATTATTTGTATCTCTGAAGATGAGCGATTTACATTCCGTTCTGTCCTGGCGTTTTGGTTGGCTACGCCCCTGACAAGTTTCCTTGAAACTCCACTTTTCATGACTCTTGTACTAGTATCTAGATGAGAACATCTCGTGTGCCTTGCAATGTCGATACTTTATGTTTTAAAAGTGAAGACAATTTTTTTTGGTCTTCACTTTCACTTATAGTACATGTATCTAACAAAAGTACTTTGAGCTCAACAGACCAAAGGTTTGTCAAAAGAGCTTTACTTTATATTAATTTACCAACTTTAGTCGGACTATTTTGGACTTTTCCGAAACTGCAATACATTACAGAAAGCAAGAAGTCAAATTTCTCTACGAAAGCCTGATCTGCAAAACAAGATGGCCGCCAATAGGTCTTATCGGCTGACACATTTTCGACCTGAATCGCTGCACAGAATTTCTTGTAAACTTACAGGAAGCAAAAGCTTACTTCTCTATCGAGACTACACGGTCTGTCAGACTGTGTCAAGATTGTCTTAAATACATGTAGATTTGTTTGACGAAACACATCTCAGTGTCCATTGAACATAATTTCATGAAACATCGCCGCAGGAAGTTAGTTTACTTTACCGGGGTCAAAGGTCAATGTCTTTTAACATAATTAAGTTACTCATGCATAATGAATGTTTCTCATATAGATGATGCCACTTTGTTCTGTCGTTTTTAAAATCTGATATCGTCTAAGCCAGTAAACACTTTGAGCTATATATAATCATGATAACAATTGTTTCATAAACATGTCACACAAATTCTTTACAGATTCCCTTGTGACCTTGAACAATTTGAGAAATTTGCCGTGATTTCTTGGTAGAAAATCTTCAATTATCATTTATCATCCCTGTACGTAGTCTTAGGTTCCATTCATTATGCAATAGCGATTAAATATGAAATCCGACAGATGGTTGGTTGATAAAAGTGATATAAACGAGAGAAAAGTCAATATGATGTTATAAAGACTCCAAGATAAAGGTAATAAATTCACTGATTTATTAAAACTTCTGTCATAAATCTATAAATGACGTATGACGACACGTGACCTATATGTAATAAACATTACACGATAACATATGATTTCAAATTTATCAATAGAGTACAACGTTTAGGGGTTCTTTACGGCGCTCAGACCGCCCCATTTTTGATGAATTTGTGTCATAAAGAACAAATGATAACATTTCACACTTAACACACGTTTGAAACGTCATAAATAAGTTGTATTTTATCAACAGACTGCACATAAAATATGAAAATTATGAAATGAACACTTGCGAGTAATTAACATTTCTCGCAAAAACAAACCCGCTATTAATTTCAAACTTATTGAAATATGAGTGAATGTTCACAACTTTGATTAGATAACAGTTTTCAAATTATAACTTTTAAGATTTTTTTGTACAAAACATACATTTTGTAGAGTATGTGATTCATGCATTTGGATTTTGTTTTCTAATCCAGCTGGAAAAATGATATTAATTAAAATATCACATGCAATTGAAATACATATACAAGTATCATGCATGTACTAACTTCTTATTAATTGCTAGGCTAATTTTTGAAATATTTTAAGGATATTTTACAGAAACTTTCTTTAATTTGAACAAATGTTGGATTTCAGATCAGCATTGTTTTGGGTTTGTGAAAAAAAAGTTGTAAAATTTCATTTGCATAGAGTTGTGTCATGAACCAGGACTTACAATCAGTTTATAAGTCCTTGGTCTATGTTGTTCAGAGCATTTTATTTAGAACGTACCAAACTTTTTCCACACAAAAAGTGAGAAAAAGGGAAGGGTATGGGGGCGAATTATGGAGTACCCTCCCTTTCTAGATCTGCGCATTTTCCCCCCGCAAAATAATCCGTGTACACACCTGCATGACGGTATATACAGGGGAGAAGAAAAAATCAATCCCTAAATATTTTTTCCTGGCGTTTTGGCAAACCGCAGACTTATAAATTCTGAGTCAGATATTGAAATGAAAACGTTATATAACCCCTTCTGTATTTATTGATGATAATTTCGATATAGCGGGATATGACATCGCCTGATGAACCCACTATCTCGGAACATCTCGGATGTCTTATAAAAGGAACGATGATTCATCATGAGATTAATTCAGATCGGATGGGATGCTGATGAAATATATTTTTTTACAATATATGAAAATAATCGGCGTGGTTTAAACAAAAATGTGAATGATGGCGATGTTTTGTCTTGAAGGCATTTATTAATAATTCAAAATTCGTTTTGGGGAAAATCCTAATTCTTCGTAAAAATTAAGAATTCATATCTTAAAAAAAGAAAAGGTGAACATGTAAGATGACTGGTAAGAGGGGATTTAAACATGATATGAGGACGAAAAAAGATATAATAAAGAATTTACAAATGCATTTTGTTGAAATAGATCAATTCTTGTCAGGAAACGAAATTTTAAAAAGAAAAAAATGTATTAAAATTGTCACTTTTACAATCAAAATCATGCAAGTTAAGACGCATGTAAAAATGGAGTAACGTTTCTACCGGTCTGTTTTCATAATTGTGAAAAAAAAGGCTTAAAGAAAAAAGAAAGAAAAGGCTATATTTTCAAGAGAATTCTCTTTTTCTTTTTGTAATTCTTTAGATCAAATCTGCCTCCACAACATTGATGTAAAATACAATTTGAAGAAAAAAATATCTGTGACTAGTTTGTCTTCGTTTGCAATATCAAAATGCATACCAGTAATCAAAAAGGAAATCTACACCAAATAAAAAAGAAATATACATCTGATCTCAAACATGTGTAGATGTTAAAGATATATCATATAACTCGCATTTGAAATTCATCGTGTCTTCCTACTTGGAAGACATCTCGTCTGCCCTCGAGTGTCTTTCGCTCCAAAACAATTCGGATATAATGTTTCAGTAACTTCATGATGCACAACGAGTGTATTCTCAGCTGCCTTGTATTTCTTGTTTGTCATATGAAACATGATAAATTCATACATTTTCTAAATACTGTAAACACGCAAAATCAATTTTTAAGTCGTTCCTTGTTGATGACAATTCGTCCCCTGAAATTTTCGGTTCGTTAAAGTTTGATTGGTTGATACAAGTGCAGTACAACATGTCATAGTTTTTATCAAATAAATAAATAAATTAATAAACTATTTACACAATCGAACAACACATTTTCCATTAATTGCACTTATCATTTTGAAAATGCTTCTATTATGAAGTCTCTTTTCAACCAATCAGAAAATGAGAAATTCGTATCCTCGTGCCTGAGTGTGATCACGTGACCTTGATACACAGAGGTGGCAGTAATTTGTGAGGTAGATACCAGAGCTTCATAAGAAGCAATATCTATTGAATTTGTGGTTATCTTTTGGTATTTCTTTTATCGCGCATGAGCAGCACATTGGGTCGGTTTTGAGTTCCGGGACAATATCCTTTGCGCATGTCAAAATCTCCGGAATCACATTCTGGTGTCATACACTGGCCGTCTTTAATGCATCTGTAAAAATACAAAAACAAGACATAAAGAAAAAATGTAAACTATTGCCATTGTTTCAAGTTTACATTTCATAAAAATGAGCTTTTAATTATACTAATAATTATTGTGCTCTGTGTTCAGTACACAGGAGCTTGACGCCATCGACCCTCAGTGATATTCGCTCCTTCTCTATTTTCTCTTTGATAAAGGGAAAGAAAAGGAGGATGTGATTGTACATTTGTAGCGTCCAGCTCTTGTACATGTAGTTCAGAACACTTATCTGAGCTATTAATGTATGTCTCCTGCTTGCAGGAAACACCAAATCACTTAATACATAGAGAATATCATATTTTATATGTAAATCTTGACAACACTTTAAAAATTCGGACAAATAAAGAAAAAAAATGGACTTACTGGAATTCGTCTGCATCGAGAGCGGAGAGTCCAAATTTAATTTGGAGACATGAAAGACTGTCGTCTTCACATTCACACGTGCAATGTTCACTTCTTCTTTGTTTCTTGAATGGATGAGGGCACCGCTGGTCACATCTGAAATGAATTGAAAATGTTATGTGACAGGCGGAATGGAAAATGTGGCCGGTCCGGGAATCGAACCCGAGACCATCTGCTTACAGGGCAGATACTCTTACCGACTGAGCTAACCGGGCACGATACCCTATTCGTCACACTCCACCCCACCAAATTTTGAGGTTTCCCAAAGTTGTTAACCGGAAACCTCACAAAGAAAGACAAATAAATCCCTGGTTCTTCCCCATAGTTGGTATTAACTACAAGCAGCTAAGAAGGTTCACTCACACGGCACCAAATACTGTGACAGGCGGAATGGAAAATGTGACCGGTCCGGGAATCGTACCCGAGACCTTCTGCTTACAGGGCAGACGCTCTTACCGACTGAGCTAAGTGAGCACGATACCCGAACCGTCACAGTTATTACCATGATAGACTTTATCCATAAGAAATATCAATATTCGAATTGAATGCA
This sequence comes from Pinctada imbricata, assembly GCA_033119305.1. Lineage (NCBI taxonomy): Eukaryota > Metazoa > Mollusca > Bivalvia > Pterioida > Pteriidae > Pinctada > Pinctada imbricata. The sequence continues at coordinate 18,627,640 of VSWD01000006.1, forward strand.
TGTATCAAGATCAGATCTATAAGAAACACGTTACATGTAGAACATTTGTAGAACAACACATATTTCTCCTTTAATTTGTAATTTCCATTGCTTTAATCCATGGCGTTAGAAACTGAATGATTGCTTTCTAATAAAACTCGCCATATTCACTGTTGTTTCTTGTAATTGACTGGGGAAAGGTATGTTTTCGGAAAAAAAAACATAGATGGGTATAGGGTTAAAGTTACATTTGTTTAGACTATAAAGAAGAAGAAGAAGAGAGAAGGGTGCTTACCCTGGAAGAGGTGTAAGGTCTTGACATTCGCATTCTGTATGATTTAAGAACAATTTTGTTTCCACCATGTCATCATGAGGGATCTGTCCTCCTGCGGCGGTGGTTAATACCTGCAAGTTTTAATAGAAGATGTTTATCGATAATCATAACTTGGATGCAACCCTTTGTAGTAATTTAGTGGTGGGTTTATGTGCAGAGGATGCTAACCTCCTTCTTGTGACCCTCCTTCCCCCGTAGCCTTTAAATTTTGGACAATTTTCGGTCAAAAATGGAAAAATTCGCCTATCGACCAGCGGCAAAGTCGCTGAATCAGCCAAATTAAGGTAATTATCATGACTGTCTTTTAATACCATGAACCATTGAAATTGATTTTCAAAAGGTTAGCAGATCTTATCTATAGATTTTTAATACATTTATTAGTAAATGGATTGAATAAGCGTAAAAATCCGTAACTTACGATGAAATACTTTTCGACAACTTGTATCCTCTTTGCTACGCATGTCTGGGACCTGTTCCAGCAACATCCGGTCGTATTCCGACAACGATGTAAAATTGTGTACTCCGGAGTAAATATTTTGTTGCCTTCTGATGGTACATAAACTAGTTCCGGTTTTGGCAGACGACAAGATGCGAGAGGACTGGAATGAACTTCCTCAAGATGATCGGCTGCTTTCGTCCATCCTAAAATGTAAGTCAACAAAATCATTAAGTTTTGTTTCTTCAACATACTTGAGAATTTGTCGTTAAGTTGTGAATGATGCTATTTGCACATTTGAATTGCAGGCAACAAGGTTTCTGTTTTTATACATCCGTTTCTGGCACCCATGAATCATTTGTTTATCTGAGAAATGTTTCGAGCGATGACGTAAGTCCTCCTTTGAAACGGTATTGTGTTCTTCCTGTAGTACAAAAGAATAAAGGTTTTCCTTTATTTTGCATTTCTCACTGTTATTTACCACTTTGAAGAGGAAATTTTCGCCTTTTTTACAAGAAAAAATGACATATCAAATTCATCTAAATTGCAATTTATTGCATGTTTTCAGATAAGGATTCTAGGTGGCATTTTGACAGAATCTGAAATCCCAGGTGGGTCATATCTACAGTCGGTGCATTCCTAGTTGTAAAAAATGTGAGAATTTATATCAAGTTACCCATTTTATACACAATGTATGGCTTATCATATAGTATTTTTTACCGTTACAAGCATACAAAATGTTACATTTTGTATTCTGCAGACGACATGGTATGCGATTTCGGAGCAACTCCAGAAGAATACTAATGAAATAGCACTAAAAAGCAAATGACGAACAAAAATGACAACGCTTAGTAAAAAATAAATCACCAATTTGAAGCAAGGGTATATTATACTCTGTCACCAATTTAGCGCATCTGATTACAGGAGAAAGTGATTCAGAAGTGTATTTGCTTCAGCTGTGACCCAATTCTGGAGGTGTAGTCTTAAATGTATATTCATTTTTTTTTCTTTTCTAGCCACCAATCAATATAAAATTTACCCATCGTTAACTAGATATACAATGTGTTCAGGTACAGAATGGTAGTTCACTCTAGACGGACGCAATAATTTTGATAACTTAAACAATGGTGTAGATATACAGATAATTGACTCCCACCCCTCGGTACATGTATATTAAGCTTAACAAGTTCAGTTGAACCTTCTATTGATGGTTTCTTATGGTATGATTAGGAGAGTGTAGGATTCTAAATTATTATGTATCATTGAAAATTTGGCTAATTTGAAATTCCATATCATCTTGATTTATTTCAAAGCAACATTTCGCGATAACAGTGCGTATCGACATCGTTCATTGTGCTTTTAGCAATTTCTTGTAAGATTTAAATGAAAATACTAAAACACCAAATGTTACAGTACGTTCGTCTAGATAACATTTCGCATACCTATAACAAATTTCATTTAACAAAACAATTTTTTTTTCTGCTAGATCAAAGACATACTTAGGGAAAATTCGATACATTTTCTGGAAACATTTCCTTTATAACGAAGCTATTTATTCCGATCTCTTAAGATTATTACCTCTGGTTTTTGCAAGAAATGCGTTTTGCAATACAGGAAGTAAATGACACATTGTGTGTATCAATGTATGTCAATTGTCGCATAATAGGAATGCAAGGAGCCGACAGATATTGTGAATTCATGCATAAATCAATTTTGTATGCACATGTCATTGATCGAAAGTTGTTTTTTTTTTTTATTTTACTGAATAAGCCATAAATTTGTTATGTTCGGAATTATTGTTAGAGTATTAACTTCGTCTTTCGAGGAAGGGCGCCCTATTTTTGTCGAATTCATCACATATAACGAAAATTAATTAATTTGAAGTTTTCTTAACTTTATGATAATTGGACCTAAGTCAAAGCTGATTTTCTCTAGTAAGGTATTCTTGTTCTACTCTCAGAGAATTGAAGATGAAATGTATCCATGGTAAGTAAAATGAAACATACATTATTACATCACAACGAGTGAACAAAAATCAACAAAAAAGTCAAAGAAATTGTGTTCCAGGAACTTATTTAGTGTTGAAGGTTTTGAAGTACCATATCAAATAAACAACAAATGTTTCAGGATTTTTATGATACCTATGTCTAATGTTGCAATTTAGGGGAGGGGGGGGGTATGGATAGAAATGATGCAACATTATGTGTAAAAATTTTTAAAACAACTCGAAACTCACGCAAAACAAAAATAAAGATTTAAACCAAAGCATGGAAAACAATGTTGAAAGAAATGATAAGCTTACAAATACGCGTATAATCTTTTTTATCGTCTATTTTGTTTAGTATGCAAAAGCTTCACTTAGAAAGGTTATCGACTTAGTTGTGGAGTGTAAATACGGTATAATCGAAGTCACCCTGCACCAATTAAACGATCATGATTACAAGAAGTACGGAATATGAACTAAATGGGGCTTTTTATTTAAACGAATACGAATTCAATTAAATTAATTTCATATCTTTATTAATTGATTCGTTAATTACTTTTGTAAAAAAATGGCGCTTCGTTAATCATTTCCGTTTGTCCCCATAATACGAAACTGTGACCTTGATTTTTGAACTGTCTCATAACATACATGTGCATGAACATTCCTAGACTATGAGCGCGTAGTAATTTTCCGTTAGAGACGAGCGGTACAAGGCGATTCGCGACTGGTTGAGGGTGAGCATACTTCAACGTCCGTCCTCTGATTGTCCTCTATCTTATTTTTGTTTGTAGGGAAGCAAGTGCATTATTTACTAAGTGCATATTTTGACAGCTTTCTCCCTATAAATGCATCACTGTCTCCGGTAAAATCATACTGCAAGGTGACCCTTTACGTATGCCAACTTTCTTTTTAAAAGCTTTTATTTGAATGTTTTCATATATTTCACTTGACATGTCTCAATATCATTTTGATTTTGACTTCTGAATTGAATACGAAACTACTTGCAAATTCGTGGATCCAGGATTTTTCTAGGGGTGGTGGGACTCGGTGCAACCAAACATTGAAGGACAGTATTAAAATTTCGGTAAATTCCATACAAAATTTTCTGACATTTTTGCATTTGTGACGAAAATCCTGGGAAATCCCCCTTTCTCTAATCTGCAACCGAGTTTTGTTGGAGATTCCCTCCTTAATTTCTTTTGGATCCGCGTCCCTCCTTAATTTCTTTTGGATCCGCGTTTGCAGAATATGCCAGCATGGTGTCAAAACGTTCCATTGAGAGATACATGTACATTTGTCATTCTTAAGCTCAAAGTTTGAATTTTATTTTGATTATATCTCTTGAATCCCATAAACTCTTTAGTTTGAAATGGCCTCTCACCTCGTGCATATAAATATATATTTTAAGCACTTGTTTTACCCTTTCAAGGATAAATGAAAATAAATGTCATGTCAGAATTACGTTTATATCAAAGAGAAGATTTCGAAATACGAGCTAGGGAACGATAAAGAATGTAAGTCTTGAATGAAAGGCTTCTTTAAAAAATAAGACAAGGACATAAGACTTTCTATGTTTTAATATAATAATGGATATGAGAGAGATATGAATAAATGTAGATACAAGATACAAATACTTAAATAGATTTAAAGTTCGTAAATAAATAAATAATAAAAGAGAAAAATAAATGATAAAATGAACATATAGATATACACCAATTTTGTAAAAGGTTAAAAAAGATAATTCAATAGATAGAGAAGTAAATGACTAAATGAATTATCAAGAAAACTTACAAATAAAAGTAAAAGTTGTTATAAATATATTTGACGAGGTGCCATAACCCTAACCTAGGATTTAGTTTAAAGTACCTTTTTGACTTCTAAACTTTTGACATACTTATCAAGAGGGTTCATCTACACTTTCCCCTACCCACCAGGACGAATGAGAAGACGAGTATAAAGTTCATTCATAAAAAAGATACTTTTTATGAGACCACCATGAGGTATTTCCAGGTAGCTGCGCCATAATTTTTATGTAATTATATGGGGCTCATTACCATTTATGCCTGTATGTCTACTAGTTTTTAAAGGCAGATGTAGCGCTCTTAATCGATCAAAACTTTAAAACTGTGCAAAATCTAGCGAGTTTAAAAATTTGTAAAAGCTCGTAGCGCAAACTCGCGACATTCAGTGTGACATGGGCTTAGGGAATTTTCATAGGGTTCACTGACGACATGCGGGAGGTATAAGTTATTCATTTAAGCGTAGCTTTTTGTTAAGTGTGACAGACAGACAGAACGACAAACGGACGGACGGACAGACGACGGACAAGGTTATCCCTAAGTGTCACTATGGTACGCACGCGACACTAAAACTTAATGCAGTTACTGTTGCTGTGCCTCTTATACCGTGGATATGATCCCAATGTCACCAGACGGACACTAGGCTTGGTACTTGACCAATCTACAGTCTTGTACCAGCGCATCCTTAATACTTGCACGCTGACTGACTGTGACGACGGGACTCCATGACGGGCCCTGTCCAAACCTCTTTAGAGAGGACAGGGCCCCGACCACCTGTCCTCTCTGAATGTCAGTCGGACTCCTCGGGTGATAACATACATTAGCTCGCTACAGCCGGCAGAGCACAGGTCGTATCACGCATGCCCTCTTTTTATATCAATTTACATATTCATCTGTGTTGCTTGGGCCCCTGCGTCTTGCGGTCTTGTTTGTGTGTGGTCATCTGACAGTGAGGAGGTTGTTTTACACCACAATTGTACGTTCTTCGAGACCTCTGGGTAATCGGAATAGTGGGAGGGTTGTGCGCACGTAATCCAGGATAACCACACCGTCTGCTACTGACGAGGCAGATGGCCGTCCTAAGTCGGCACCGTTTGCCCATTGGTCTCGTTGGTTTATGTGTAGTCATTTGTGTTTTATGTTTTTCTGTGATTTGACGTTCATTGTACTACTGCGTCTCTTTCTGTGCGTGTCATTTTTGTGTTTTACAGTGGGTGTTTTGGGAGGTTGCTGTTGATGCTGCAACTAGGTGTTGTTGGAGATCCCCTCCTTTCTTTTAAAATAACGTTATCTCATTGGTCATGTTGGTATCGGGATTCAGAAATCACATACAAGGTTTATGCACATCGAGAGCAGTGAGCTAATGAAATGGCGTGTTACATTGCACATTTGAAGTGAATGATAATATCAGAAACTTACGATCTTGAGGATCCTCGGTGTACGGATCGTAATCGTCCTCCATAACGTACTCTTTTTTGACTATCGTCTCCTGGTCCAGATCTGCTAATTTCTTCCTCAATAATAAGTCCTCAATCTGTCTGTCTGTCACGTCCTTATCCTTCATAAATATCCTCAAAATGTTAAAGAAACCATGCGCATCTTTAGCCTGCTTCCGGAATTCTTTAGGACTGACCGGACTCCATTCATTTTTCTGTAACGAAAAATATTGTCATAATTATTATTGATTACGACAATTTTTAAAAGTCTTTAGACTTTTGAATATCTATAAGTGGCGCCTCTGAAATTTATATCACAATTTGTAAATTAACACTGGTTTTGTCATCATTTATGCCGAATTGAGGTGACGGATGTCGCATGCTAGCAGGATATTCCTCCTCTTCCCAGTCACCCCAGCTTGTTTACTTTCGTTGTGTTTGCTTTGTTTTCCTAGGCTTTGCTTCTGGTTTTGCATGCTCTAATTTTTACACTTTTCAGAATAGAGGTTTCAGTTATTACTAGAGTATGATTTTTCCAACATTTTGTAATTGAAATATAGAGAAAAAAAATGATTTTGTTCCTATCCAAGAGGGCTTATTTTACTTGTTTATTACATGAAGCTAAAATAACGTGTTTCTTCTCATCCTGGGGACCTGAATTCAATCTATTTCCAGGATTCAATGGTGAAGCTAGTGTCAGGATAATGAAGGGGGGAATATATTCAGAAAAACAGGCGGTGAGTTTTACTTTGATACTTTTTTTCCCTTTTTATATATTGTACTTTTTCTCTTTTTACACACTTCCTTTTTATTTGTACTTTTCTTTTTTTTTTTCTTTTTTTTTCGTGGATTCCTCTTACCATTTATATACATGTTGCACAAATACAAAACATGAGGCGACACCTGTATCTATTCTATGCAAGATGCATTACCTTCCTCCCCTTTTAAGTGACCACAATGATAACCTTTGAAAAACGCACAACCATAGACAAAGACTGCAACGTCTGCAAGACGGGCCATATTGAATATCTGCAAATTCGTAAATTTCAAATATAATAATTTTTGATGCATGTTTGTCTGATTGTAATCTTCTTCTATCTGAAGATTACTGAATTCTTGATGATTTTTGTAGAACTGCAGTGGTGCTGGTATGTTTAAAGCGCATTGCACATGGACCCACACACTTCGTACGGTGATGACTATCTAAATCTGATATAGATGTCAATAAGAATTTAGGGCTATAAAGTTTGAAAGGTTCACGATGATAAATGAACAGTACGTAAACGACGTTAGAATACATGTAGGCAAGAGAGAGAGAGAGAGAGAAAAAAGAAAGAAAGAGAGAGAGAGAGACGATGGAGGCGCAATACGGAGGGACGGGTGAGGGGAATGGATTTGAGAACTTTGAAAAAGGCGCAGTTAAGGGGAAAGAAGGACGGTGAGGTACTGAACATTTGAAGGGAACGGAAGAGGTTTAAAGATGTAACAGCCAAAAAGAACAAATTGTCAATATGAAATATCTGTGAATTGTATGTCAAAAATATTTATTTTGAGTATACTTAATGTTACTGAAACAGATGATGAAATGCAAAATTAATTATACAATACTAACATCCTTTTACTCGAAAAGATTGACAGATATTTCTTTTCTTTTGGGCAGTAAAATTATTCTTGGCCACCTTTGTAATGTGAAACATTAAAGATGAAAAAAGACAAGATGAAAAACTTTAAGCCAGCTCTCAGAATTTAAAGATTCTAAAATTACATACATATTTTATTATATACCTTTCCTAGCCACTTTATATGAAAATGCATCTACCTGTCGAAAATTTAATCAGTAGTTAAAGGGCAATTAATGTCGAATTAAGTTGAAATGCAATTTCACGGGACATAAATCGTACGGAATGATGAAAAGAATTATTGCATATTAAATCTTTCATGTATACATAATAATCCAGGTATTCGACTTTCATCTACAATGTTTAACAAGAGGTCAAATCTGCTTTAGTTTGCAAGGTCAAAGATGCGTAAAACAATTAGTAGTTGACAAGTTCCGGAATTCGTTACAGGTTTGTCTTTTACATATGATGAACTTCTTCCGAGTTGCATCTGGTGGGTGGGGCTTAGAAATGACAAGTAAGGACAATCTTTTGTCGCGATGACTAGCATTTTTTCTATCTTGTGTAAGCTTTTAATGAGAAAATGAAAATAAATTTAATTTGTATGTACCTACAGATGCACAATTAACACTTGGAGACGCTTTCATAAAGAATAAAATTGACAAGGACAAAGGTAGCGTAGTAATCTTCCATGAAGACCAAAGACAAAAAATTCATGTAAAAATTAATTACCTAAGTGTGAAATGTTTCATACACGTTTGTGTAATTCATTTTTCGTATTTGGTAAATTGTTCGTTTTCGAAATGTTAATAAAATTTTATTGCTCTGTTAAATACTTTCAGTGTATAATTATACATATAGGTGACAGAAACAATTTGGATTTCCCGATTACTCAGTTTCGAAAGAAGAATCTGAGAAAGGCCAAGAAATGTCGGGACGTATATGTGACAAATTACTCTGTTTGCGCTATGTCGTGCATCGACAAAACTACACAATACATAATTTCTATTTCCCTACCAAACCTCTCCCTTTTTGCAAAAAGTGCATGTACATATATTCAAAGCCATCAAGTCATATGTTTTCATTCTTTCAGAGTGTCATTAAAGCCAGAGGTACAGAATCCCGACAGACATTGGTATGTATAATAAATTCTAAGAATAAGTATTTTCACGCATGATAAATGTTATTGTAAGTCGTATCCTTTGTTTTTATACCCTGTATGATCGGCTTGCATTTTGTATGTTTACATGTAATAGACATTGCCTTGCATCTTTACATTCAAATATGAATGTGAGAACAGAAGAAGAGTTGTGTAACTTGTTTGTTAAACGTTGTAAAATAAATAAAGTTTAAAAGAAGAAGAGTGAACTACGTTTTGAGCCCCCCCCCCTCCAATTTTAGAGGAAATTGTCAAGTCCGGATGAAGTAGAGGACGGATTAGTCTAAAGGGGTGTGGTAGTAGCCATGGGAAATGAGGGAACCTGGTTTAAAACTTATTCTAAGGGTTTGCAATTAATTTCCTTGACTTTCACAAAGAATTTGTGACATGCATTGTTCCATCTGAACGTTTTTAAATCAATTTAGACATTTTGATTTGTTAGTTTCTTACCAGAAAATGAAATTAATTCTATTTTCCGGAGCTACTTGTATTGGTACTTCCTTTTTTTTTAGCACAAAAACCATCCAGTCCTTAATTCTTGTCCCTATATCAACTACATAATTATACCTTCAAACCATGCAAGACACGACGTGCCGGGAGTTATGAAAGATTTTATTAAAGATTTTAAAAATACCCCTCTCCGACCGGTACAATCACCCGACATGTATATTTCATCAACGAATTAAGACATCTATCTGTAAAGATTTTATATTTACTTTGATCCGAACGAGCACGGATTCCATATTGTGCATGTCACGAAGTTTAAATACAGGTCTTTGTAGATTTAAAAACGCTCCATGCATGTTCAAGTGTAGATCAACATAACACATGCATGTACGTAACTATCTTTTCAATATTGATTTGATTGAAGCTAGAATTGGTACAAAGTTTAAGTGCGGGTCCAAAGATATATCTTGGGACTGGGGTCACTAAGTACGGGATCCACAATTTCAAAATTTCAAGAGGGGAGGTCTGAAGGCCCAAAATGTGAGAGGGGGGGGGGGGGGGGGTGTTGCATGAACATACTTACAAACATGTAATCATAGTAAATTAAGGAATACAAAGATTTCAATGGGTTATTATGAAATATTATAAATGATTGTGTTTTATCTGCATTCTATTATTTTCCCCTAGCATGTAAATAATATACTCTAAAATGTTTGAATTTATATACTGTACCTACGAGTAGCCTACATGTACATATTTGCATGTCTAAATAGGATCATTTCAAAACATATATCCGCAGAGTGCATGTTATATTTAAATACAGAAACATAACATTAAAAATGTCAACATGACAGGTGTTAGGATGAAACACTTTTAGATCGGACCATTTGTCGTACGATATGCTCCGTGGCAGACATAACAAAGCAGACGATATCTGGTGATTGGAGAAGCTCGCAGATGATTATCAGATAATGTTACATAATATTTTGATAGATTGCAGTTCGTGTACCTAAAAGAAAAGGAATCGAACTTCTAGAGGATCTAAAGTTGGTAATTTATTTCTTTATTTTAATGGTCTTTCATCATTGAGGAAAAAATCTTGTGATTTTGAATCCCTCTATTCCCTACAACGTTAATCATATTCCTTTCAAGTATTCAAGTAGAAATGATAAAATGTTAAAAAAAAAAAGAATTCCCGCAGAATATATGCCCCAAAAAGATAGAACAGATGGACAAATGAGAGAGAGAGGGGGGTGTTTCCGAAATAAACACATTAAATGCCGTGTAACCATTCCATTTCATCATCGCGAAAGGTTGCTTAAAGTTCTATGTTGTTAAATTATCGTAAAATAAATAGGAATACAATGATTTTAATGCTAAAACAGGTTCATCCTGCAGAACTCCAATCCTCCCACATTCTTATCAGGTTTTGTCGCTATATATCCATAATGACGATGCAATTTCTAGTACGACGGAAAGGCTATTCGATCGATACTAAATAAATGCATTGGTTTTATATACATCAACAGATTTGAAAATGGAAATGAAAGGGGAGAACAACTGGGCAACAGAAACGACAGAAATCCAGATTTATTACATTCAAGTCCAGGTATTCCCCGATCCTATAAACAAGGGGTTTCATCTAGTTATGAAAAACAAATTCAAAGAGTTTGGAAAACAAAAATCAAACTGTTTAGAAATATAAGATTTATCTTTAACATGTTTCACAAGAACTTGAAATTGATATAATTGTGCTCTACCCCCTTTAATTGTCGAAACAAAAAAACAAAAAACAAAATTCTCGTTACTTAAGCATGTAGATTTGTAAGTCAGAGACCGAGTGGTTGTTCCATTGCGAAGTTATCATGCCTGCAGGCTTGTAACCCTCCTATCTATCTGAAGCTAGAACAAGTCCCGCTTTTACTTTAACCTTTGAAAATAATCATTTCATAGAGCAAGAAAATAATGCCATAATATTTTCCTCGTCCATAATGATATTGGAACAACTGTGCAGAAAGTGTAAAACTTATCTATAATAGAAACTTTAGGTATCTATCATTTAAGCACCAGAGCATATATCATGCTGGTTTGATTGATACACTGTGGTTGCCTTCAAACAGAGTCATCGACAGGATTCCCAAATTTCATGATAATTCAAGCAGGGATCTAGAAAACGTTCAGAAGAAGGGATGGGGTAAATTTTGAGAAATCTTCCAAGAAATATGAAATACAACACTTTTGTTACAAATTCTAGGGGATTGTTTAACCCCTCCCCCTCCTTAACTCCTGCATTTGCGTATGGATACTGTGATAGAAATAAACACTTTTATGATTTTCATCGGTGCGAATTTCATTACTTTCAATTACTCATATCTTATCGGAATAAGGAATATCGGTTTCATTGATAAAAGTTCATTTTATGTAGTTAAGGAATCGTGAAGCACATTTCCTGAGAATTGGTGAGTGTACGTCTAGAAAACATAATTTTTAGGTTTTTAGATATAACAATGAAAAATTGTCCAAATTGGTAAGACATACACACCATTGCAAGGTCAATATAGCGCAATTGTGTTCGAAAGTAATCAATACTTGAAGATAATACAGTCCTTTACAAGCAATCTCAATATACACTGTAATTTAAAACCAAAATTTATATGCAACTTCTTATCTCTAATTGGAGTGGAGGAATTAATATACTGAAGATAAAGAGTTCTTGGTAGTCTAAGAACATTTATCAAATATGATTGATAGATATTCACATGTAATTATGCAAAATGCATTTTCTTAGTATTGTGATAGACTAGATAACACCACTTTCATTTGTTAAAATATATAAAGAAATGCCTTTTTTAGACACTAGTAAACTGAAACGTTCCTTTTGATGGCTTATACTTCATCATTACCCTTTCTTAGATACTGATTTACCTAATGATGAGATTTAGATTTGACTACTTTAATCTTTCTTTATATACTAAGACAACCAGAGTGATATATGAGAAGATGACGTCTTCCTCAATCTACGTTTATCTATAAGCAATCAATTTCTATGCATCTGTTACCATGAAAAATGAGCAGTTGAAAAGATTTCGTTACGTATGTACTTTAAGTGTAAGTTACGTTAAATATTATTTTAAAGGACGAATAATTGCGATGATGAAATAAACTTTATTTTAGCCACACGAGTCCCCCTTTTCTGGAAGATACAATCTTTACCTCACCAGACTTGATCGGACATCATTTGCTTTAAATTTGATGAAAGAATCATTATTTGAGCTACACTAGCCAAAAAGAATCGTAACCTCCCTCTTTCCCCCGATATATATTATGTTCCCCAAATTCGCCGTTGAGTTTCGCCGTTACATCTCATATTTTTTTCTATTTGTGCTTAAAAACGATAGTTTTAAACCGGCAACAAAAAAATACAAGCAAAGATCCTGTTTGGAAAACTTAGTACACTAGTACACGAAGGACTTGAATTAGGACGAAAATTAAAAAAAAGCGCGAAAATCTACAACTTGAATTAAAAATATTTTACTTACCATATAGAAATGATGTGGTCCACCAATATCAATCTTATTTATTGAGCTGTCACTTCTGGACGTACTTTTTGCGATTAAAAATCCAAAACAAGAAAGCAATATGATGAACACAATGTATTTGGCGACTGTTCTTGTCATTTTGTGTTTTCGAATGTATTTTATCCAACTATTACACAAATACGGAACGTCACCAGAAGAATGTCTAGTTTTTCTTTCACGATTCAAAAATCCCAATTTTAAACACGAATTTTCTTTGTTCCGATATTCGTTTCCTTTGTTTATATTCAAATGGGTTTCACCAATTAGTCTTGTCCGTTGTACTTCCGGTTCTAATTTAAAGAATTGTTTCTGCTGCAGTTCACGACATTGGCATTTATCGCAACACAGTTGGTACTGTGGTAAGCTATAGTTACCATATGACACTAAATAATCGTCTTGGGAATATTTCGGAAAATGATGCAATGATCCCTCCTGTGGTCCTCTGTTATTTGTGAACCTGTAAAAAACGTCAAAATCGTCATTAAAATGCAGAATGCACCATTGTTTACTTTCCTACTCATCGTAGCGAATCTATGAATGAGTTTCATTCGTATCTATTAATCTAAGTGTACGAAACCGTCATGTGTGAATGCATGCCAACGAGCAAGGCATTTCTCCATGCAGTCATTGTACTGTGTACAAAGGTAGCCACATCTAACCTGTCTGATATATTTATTTTTGACGTAGGAGTTGATTTGTAATCGCAAAAAGCATGGGGATTTCCAATATTTCATTTCAATATTGCTTAGCATTGAGATGCTGATATCTTTGTCCCATCTGGATGAAGATCTTTGAAAAAAGTAACACTCGGTGGGTATAGATATAAACTATAAAGTCGTCAAGATATCAGAAATATTAATCCGAACTTCCGGAACCGATGCCTATTTGATATAAAGCGCGGAGCAAGATTAGGGGAGGGGTGCAGAATGACTTTGGTACATTCCTCAAAATTCCGTTTTTTTTCGCACCGGTATATATAAGAATTAATTATTTATAAGAAAAACACAGTATATTCAGACCCATTAGGTATTGATATTACAGTGGTCAAGAACTGTTTAAGGTCTCTGAATTCCGACATGTCACAAAATATTCACGATTTGAAATATTTTAATGAACATTTTGTTCTGTATATGTTCTAGATATTTGAAAATGTTTTCAGATCACTTTAGTCATCCTGGAAAAAATTTTGAAAGTCGAAGACAAGTTCAAACCCCTGAACAAATATCTGGATCCGCCTACGCAGACATCATATTCAAAATAACGTTTCCTAATGCATCTTTACAAGCTTTAATCTAATCCCATAGAGATTAAAATACAACATAAAAGCGCACATTTCAGATCTTCCTACATCTAAATATTAATACTATTGCATCAGACAGCAGATACACATGATTTGGTCCGGTAAACTATTGATGTCATCTTTTGACATATTTGTCATTGCAAATTTCTGAATAGATGATATTCCCATGAACTATTTTAGCAACATTCACCATAATTATTAATGATTATTGTGTAAAAGCATATGAATTTGGAATATTAGCTTTATACTTGCACTCAAATCTTGAATTAATTTCAGAATTTACAAATCAATTTCTATTGTCAATTTTTCCAGAAAGAAGAGTAAACGTTCTGCCATATCGAAGTTCTTAGATGTTAATGTACTCCTGAAAGTCGACAAGTTCAAAGTTGCTATAGATTTAATCATATAGGAATGTAGTTCGAAATTGCAATTTTATTCGTTACGATTTCTAGAAGGGAAATGAAAGAAACTCATAGAATTAGATGTCAGATTCCTCGAAGGAAATCGAAACTAGGATTTGCTGCAAAACGCATTTGTATACGTTCCTAAACTATTTTTGGTTTACGCGCTAAACTCACGTTGAAACCTTTTACTTTTTCAATGGATTGGATTTTTGTTTTGAAGAGAAGTATTGTACCAGTACAAAAATAGTAGTGACTTGCGAGGAGAATGCGAAAGAAAAAGATAATAATAATAAAAAAATCAAACAAACAAACAATAGAAAAACACAATTGACAGAAAGTACGGAAACACATATTATAAGAATTAATTGGGAGGAAAGACAAGAAATTAGAAAGAAAATCAGAAAAAAAATTGAAAGCGAAATTTTCATAAAAAGCATTCTTCGAAAAATACAAAAAAAAAGGATAGTTTACTTACAAGTAGTGGAGCATGCTAGCAGAGTCTGTGCAAGACGTAATATCACAATGTTATGATGATGCAACTCTTCAAAGCATAGTATTATATACATACCATTCTGTCCCACTACTCTACAATCTGTCGCAAGTTATGATGCAATACTACTACCAAAAGCCTTTTATAGTGCTAAGATTTCGCGTCTTAGACATGTGACGCGTCCTAACTGTCTTGATCAAGAAAATTTAACTGCCTAATTACTTAATGAGACGGTCCTCCCTTTTATAGTGTAAAATTTCCGTTACCTTTGCTATCATAACTCATAGTGCGATAATTAAAACATTTTTCAATCTTTTTTATGAATGAAAGCGGCATTGCATTGAGCACCACATTCCGGGACTTAATTTTTTTGTATTTTATTTTAAGAAGTCATGTTGTTTATGACAAAGCATTTGAGTTATTTGGTTTTTTAATGTTGTTTATAATAAGACAACATTTAAAAGATGTGCAACAAATGTAGTCTACAAATATCTTGTTTCGTCATACAATCAATGAAATATCAACAGCATGGTGATCTATAGGTAAAATGTGTAATGCTTTTTCTATTTATGGACGCAGAAAGGAGGGATTATAATGCGATTAATCACGCCCACAACCTTGTTGAACAATCCCATATCAAGTTCAAGTTCAAAATTACGATCAGAGTCGCTAGAATGTTCTTCAGAAAACATACTTGTTATACCGGTGTGCAGCATAGGTTTTGTTTCCTTTTGAATGTTGAAAACCGACTCCTAAAGTCTCAAACCTCAAATATTAAACGTCTCCAAGTTTATAGCATCATTACTTAAAAGAAGAGATGAATTTGCAGCATAGACAAGACATACACGTTTCGGGTACACAACCCTCGAGAGTCATCCTCAATCCAAACAATGATTAATTTGGCCAAAGACTGTGAAATTGTTAAACGTCTTCAATTTCAATAGCATCATTTAAGACCTGATAAATTTACAGCATGGGCCAGACATGACCGTTTTGGGTACTAAACCCTCGTCAGTCTAAGGCTAAACAATGTAATATGGCCAAAAAGTATGAAAATTGTTATGTCCAAAAAATGTACCAAAAGACGTAGCAGAATGGGTGGCATAATGACAAATATGGATAATTATCATATCCCTGTATACAGCACAAAATCGATAATTCAGAAAATCAGAAACCGAAGGCATACAAAATCAGGACAAAACAGAAACCAAAGCAAACAAACAAAAACCTCCACCACATTAAAAGAAGCGAATTCCCGATATGGGAGTGAGACCAGGTGCCCAGGAAGTTATGTCCAAAAGATACCAAAAGACATAGCAGGATGGATGGGATATGATGCTACAGGACCCTCTTTTCGGAAATTTCGAGAAGATTTTGTGAACAGAAATTTTCGAATGCATCTTGAGTCTCTGTTATGAGTATCGCGATGTCAAATGATATGTCGAGTATTAAACTTATGCATAGTAGCAGAAAGTTCTGAAACTTCTGGAAAACTCACCGGTGAAGATATTTTAGGGAATTTTATATTACAGTTTAAATAAGATAGATCACCTGCTCATATATAATAGCATATTGTCTTTTACCTGCGCTGATATCATTTGATTCGTAAAGAATTACTAACATCGATATGGTAAACCGCTTTCATCGTTGACAAATTAATTAAAAGCAAAAACTATTTTAAAAGATTTGTTGTGGTCGTTTTTATATATCGAATTTGACGTCACTTTCCTCTTGTTTCGGGTTTCGCACAAACCTTGACCTTGCCCAGTGCAAAATCGTTTACGTTTGGTAAGGGAGAATATATTAAATATTTTGTCGTGCACAATGCTCACTTATGCAAGTAATAAACAATCAGGATTGGAACATCAGATGAAACATTGCAAGGTTGTCAAGGAGCACGATTATCTCGATGATAGCAAGCCGGGCATTCAATGCATTGTTTAGTTTAAACTTGGATTTACTCTTCGGGCTATTGGAATCCACGCTAAATAATACTTAAGTGTTCCAACTGTATACATTCTTGAAGAAAATTTCAAACCAAATTATTATGCTCCAGACACGTGTTCCGGATATTTAATCCTCATCAGTGATCCTTCCAGCAAAATCGTTTCAGTAGCGCCCTCTGGTTTTATTTTTTTTTTATTCAAATTCATGCATTTACTTTACAGAGAGTGTGCCGCTCCAAATTCCCTGTAGGGTCGATTCAGTAGCATATACAAATAAAATCTATGTTCAAAATAGCAATGTTTTCCCTAAAGATGACCCCCTCCGTCACCAAGTTTGACCATTCTTAACTAAGGGGCATCTCTCTGTCTTACCTGGTTCTGTTGAATCATTCAAGGTCATGTTTAAAATTTCGCTCTTGAAATATGATTTTGATTTCCTCTATTGAGACCATCTTTACACTTCAAAGTTGAAAAAATGAATAACCAAAGGAAGGCTTCGGAATGAAAGTCAAGAACATCGAGAAACTTGTGCGGAAGTCTGTGTGTAAATCTTTCCCATTCATATTTAATTATTTAATCTAGGATTATAAGTACTTGAAGACATGGATTCAATGATGACTACTTACATATACTCGTACTACGTACTATTTCGAGATTCATTCATAAATTAAAATTAGAAATAACGATGTTTGAAAGGATGTAAAATCAGTAGTTTTAGGTTAAGATGCATCTTTGTTGATTCTTTTTATCTTTTTTATCCTTGATAATATATTACGAACAAGGAAGCACTTCATTTATACGATATGAGTTATCTTAGATTATTTTACTTACATATAGTCAATGTCTGAATACCAATAGGAACACTTTATCTTTCTGTCAAGTATTCAAAGAGAGCCTCACAAATGACAATCAATGCTATCATTGAACTTGCCAAGCATATTTATAATACGCCATGCCCAACCCATTCAATAGCCCCATACATAGTCATGACCAATAAAGTGCATGGACGTGCGCTACTGCACTGCTAACTTTCCAAAAAACTCCGAAAGGAAAATTGATGGGATTATGTAGGTATGGGAACACGCACAGAAGTGTCCCTCTTGGCGACCTTGATATTTCGATACGCACTTAAAACGTGAAAATCTGCAGGGAAATTTCCCCATTCATTACGATTTAACTCAATTGCGTTATTATAGTGTGCATAAAGTGCCTCTCGAATACAAATATGTGCATTCGTAACAAACATTTTTTTTTCAAAATTTTGTTTGAAATGTATCATTCATGAATACTAATTTCCATATTGAGTAAACATTGAAGAGAATATTGTGAACTTGATCGATTGGAGATTTGTTGAAAATTTTATCGTTATAACTATGAAGTGCTCTTAGTTTATCTATTTGTTAATGCAAATGTTATGGCAAATTGATCCAGCGATTGAGTGAAAAGATCATTCCAAATTATTGCAATATATATTACAAAATAATTCAAATTCTAAGAAAAAGATATATATTTTTGTTGTGCATACGTATAAGTCATGTGTTGCCTTTCCTTGTCTCGAAAACCACACAACATTCTTAACAATATGCTATGTTGTAATTCTTTCATTTGTATCATTTTTCAGACTGTAATCACAAAGTGCAGCTGGTCATGGCTGATTTTTTTTTCGCATTTTTTATTTTCTTGTTTTATTCAGGAATCCACCAGACGAGCAAGTATTGGTTTAGTATTAGCCGATTTCAAAGAATTAGTTGTGTCATCACAATGGCTTAAACTAGAAAGTTCTTTAAATTATAAAATATTTTTTCTTATAATTAACCTTTCAGTAGGACTGTATTTGTTATGTCCTTAATTTTGTTGTTGTTGTTGATATTATATAAATGTCGTTAGCATTTGTCCGGATAATTTTGTAAATGAAAAGATTTTCATGTTTTTGTCATGAAAAAAGCTCTTTCCTGCGTCTTGATAACAATTCTTGTTTTCCAGTGTCGTACAGCATTGGACACGACAGAGGTATTACCGAGGGTATGGCCTGAATTCGAAGACTTCTTACAGATGATTTTCAAACTCATACGTACAAGATATGAACTTAAATTAATTAAGGTATTTTGTATGAAGGGACCGGTTCAATAGAAGCGTTATATTAAGACTGCAATAAAACTGAGCTTCTTTCACTTTTCTATTATTAATATTTACTTACTAGCACTTCGAAGTGTCTGTCCATTCACGATTGAGATCCTTTTCAAACTTGGATTAATTTTGTTGATATTCAACTTTTAACAAAAACTGTAGAATACTGCTTTGAATTTTGTTCATATAGAAGGTTATTTAAGTAATGAATGGCAGACTTTCTACAAAGTGAAAGAAGAGAGGCATAGCAAGAAATCATATAATATCAGCATCTATATTTATCTCCCTTTTTTCGCAAGGTATCGTATTTTAGAGTATTTGGGATCGGTTATTTGAATATCGAATCTCCGTTGACCACGTACGAATAAAGATGTTTTATTTAAACTAGCCGTGTCAATTACACGTTTTTGTTGCTTGTACAGATATACTACTTTTGATTTTTAAGAGTGTTTTTGTTGAACGCAGCTTCCAAATACTATTTTAAAGTTGAGGTTATTATCCTAAAATTATCCTAAATAATACAAAATCTCTGAGTCATATTATATTTTTGGAATTCTTCAGCTGAAAATAGCTCTTTATCGTTGAAGGAAAAATTTGTCCTTTAGACGGAAAAGACAAATCTCGAGCCCGAAAGACTACCAGATGACAAAATGCCGGAGCTTGATGTCGGTGCATTTGTAAACTGTGCAAAACCTCAAATGAAGGATATGTCAAATTGACATACATACTTGTCAAATGAATGCCATCTGCCCCTTTTCTGAAGTTTGAGTTATGAATTGGCATTACAAACAATCAATCTTACATTTCGACATTCTATGGTATATTCAATTGTTCTCCTCAGCTCGCCCTCTTACGTAATTATTTCTTACATATTGCTTTCTAAGTTGTACATTACATTGGAAAAAAACTGATGAAGAATGGCATCTCTAACGCGATTGACACAGCCACAGTACTACACCAAGACATCCATATTAGAAACACTAAGTAGAGAGAAGGAAATGTCCAATAGAACTCGGTTGTGGCACACATAGAAGAACACCGAAACACCCGAATGCAAAACAAGGAGAAGACAAGCAAAAATACAAAAAAGGGACAAGGAAGAGTGGAAGATGAACAAATTAAGACACCACAATCAGTCTTCAAAGAAATCACAACAAACGGCACGTATGCGGACTTCTTGTTGGAATTCCCCTCCTTTGTCTTATGGGCACTCGTGGCGAAATATGACGGGACTACCATATAAAATGCATCGGTCAAAAAGGTAAAATGCATCGGTCAAAAAGGTTGTGGCTATCTAGGAACATTTGCACAACACTTTCGACCATTTAATAACTCCGCATCAACCAAAGCATAAAGGATATAATAAGAGTGTCAATAATTAGTCTCAAATTGTCTTGTCAAGAGAATTGTTGATTCTTTTTGTAAGTGTATGACCTGCAATAAAACTGCGTTCGCATTTAATGATCATTCTTTTTATATTTACAGATTCAGTAAAAGACATATACTCATAATAATGAGGAAGGGCTTATTGTCCATAGTGAGAAATTCGTTCAACACAAAATAGCCAAGGAAAATTTCAAACTGCTTGTCCTTTTCTCCTTCAGTTTTTAAACCCAAAAATATACTCTCTATTATGAAATGTAAGCGTCGTAAATATCCTTTATTGTCCGAAATTAGTTGTTCTCCTCCAAGAAATTTTGGCAGTAATTGTTTTACACTTTTTATTCATGCATGACCTCTAATGTCTTTACAGATTTTGTTTATAAAGAGGCGGGAGGACATTTTAAAGTTTTTTGACATTCTCAAGAGGAGTCAGTCTGATTATACGAAAAGAGTATTTTAGTGAGCATTGAATTCGGCGAAAGTGCACTTGTACTTTCCATAGAGATAAAAAATAAAAGTGACTGAAAAGTAAATGAACAAACGGAAATAGAATTCAAGAGCCTGTATGAATTTATACTACATGGAAGCCTGTAGAAATAGGAAAAAACCTAAAAAGTTAGAAGAAAATCTACAATCTATGAAAGCTGGAGTCTAGTTCCTCTTGCGATACATATACATGTATGTATTTAAACTTAAGCATATTTCGAAGTAAGTCCTAATCTGTGAGGAAGCTGAGACTATAGAACCGTTTCGTTCTGAGGACTACTGATAACAGAAATGTTTTGGTCTATACAATGAAAATACGTAACACTGAAGCATGCATTTTCCAACTTTACCGAATTTATGTAAAAACCATCTGTACACATCTTTTGGCATTTCTTAACAACCTATGTGGTAGGTTTCACAAGCAAGCAGTTGATGCATACTCTCCCTGGACAAATAATCGCATCTCTATTTGGATTCACTGTTCAGATTGGTTATGAATGTTTACGATTTCAGTTATCCTTTGATTATTATGTTTGAATTCTGATTTGGGTTTAAGGTTTCACTTTTCTTCTTATTATTCCTCTTCCAGTAGGGAAAAAAAGTCATACTAATAATGAAAATATCTTGTGACAAGATGACCATTTTCAAACAGCAATGTTCAGTATGAAGGCAAAATTTATTGTATTTGAAAAAAAAACATACATTTAAAAACTAAATTGGAGGAATAGATTGTAGGCAGATATTCATGGTAAAGAATGTTAATAATCAGAAAAAAGAGAAATAAGTTTACGTTAATAAGTATGTTACAGACGAGTCAAAGTTTGCGCGTGAGATAAATCTGGTAAACTCGCTATAAAATTCCGATCAAACAACCATTAGTTAAACACAAGAAAGACGCATAGGCGCAAGGCACACAACAAAACATCACAACATGCATAGAAGTACATACATTATCGTCTATAATCACTTAATCTAAGGAACACAAGGTCATTCATGAAGGTTTATCGGCGTCAAGGGCAAATTCCAGACACGGATTTTTTCAACCGGATTTGTAAGGGGTTCCTTTCATCAGTCGGTATTAATTCACTTCCGGTTTAACTACTGCACGGTCGCATGAATTGACGCAATACTTCCATAGTTGAAGACAGCCCGTAGTGTTGCTCTGATCTTAGAAGATTAAGATGTGGGTCAGTTAAGTGCAAATGCTCTGATAAAAACAATTAAAGTGCATTTCTGGGTCAACTTGCTTTGGAGCCAAGGATACTATTGTTTCCGTTGAATTACTGACACAATTAATCGTATTTTATACGATTAACCGAATAAAAAGAAGGAAATACAAAATTCGTTAAAAGGGAATAAAAGAGATAGATAATGTTTTTACTATACTATATATATATATATAATCGTATCATGTTGCTACGTCATTTCAAATTAACGAACAATGGACATCTTTTATGATACATGTATTCAAATGCACAATGCTATTAACTAATAAGATATTCTTTTAATTCTTTCAATTAGTCAAGATTTCGATTCTTACCTGCTATAATAACTTTCCATATGGAGCGTATAAAATTTTGATGTAAAATTATTTCATATAATGACTAATTAGATAATTCAAAACGAATAACCTAATGCAACACATGGGTTCAAATACAGTACCATTTTATGTACTTTGTAAGGACAAATGTGAAGGTGCGATACACTAAATGATAAACAAAATTTATGAGTTTATCCTTTAAGGCGTATCATAACAATTGGGCTAATGTTAGCTGCATTAATTACATCCGCTTCATCCTTAATGAGCACTTAGAAGGTGGATCATAAAAGGATGGGGACAATCCCTATAGATGGTCATTCCCTGGTTTATTGGATACAATGCTAACTACTCAAGGAAACCTTTTATAAAATCATAGATACAATACAGGTAAACACTTACGTAATTTCTGAGATTGGTTAGGTTTAAGAAAGCATCCTATGTCTATTTAGTCACTAAAGAACTATGATGAGTTGAAATAAAGGGCATGGAACATACGATATATACGATCTTTATATCAATTACAAGGACGGAGGTGACACCTTTTACTCGGTTTGACTGTTGTTAACAACGTATCATGATGTCTTGCTGGTTTGCCGTTGTTCACAGTAGATATGACTCCATGACGGTCCTGCCCAACCATGATTAGGGAGTCGCAGAGGGTCTTGATTCCCCTTAAGATATCGATCGTTAAGTTTATCAGTGCTATAGTACTAAATTGAAAAATGCAGGGGAGAGATGATTTACCAACGCAAAATTTTGACCTTACATGACTCTAAGTCATATTTGTAAAACTCTTTCACATTATCGCATTTGGACCTCCTCAATTTCGGACATGCATGGTTCGTGTAAAATGATCCTTACGTACTGGTGTAATCTTTGGCATGTGTTATCTTACAAAGGTTAAAGAACTAGATCTAATCCATGAGTAATATCATACTTTAGTATGCATGAGGTAAAACAACTATGCATTCTATACATATTCTACAGTACATCACGTCGCACACGGGATATTCATTCGGTTTTGATGGTGTATAATTCCTAAGAAAAGCGACAAAAGTCTAAGTTATAGAACACAAATCAGATTTGAATGACTAAAATCATTCACATCTCCTATCAATCGATAGAATAATTGATCTCGTTAGAAGAAGGGCCGCTAAGAATAATGAATTTCGTTTCTGCATTCATGCTGAAGAAGTGCATGTTCAATGTTGATGTGCTCTTGACCTGTCATCAACTGCACATCTATCTCGATTGTATCGATCTTTCAGCTCAGGGTCAACAATAATGAAGGTATAATCTGTTTATTTAGTACATGTATCATAATTATTATACCCAATAGTTTAGCCTATTGTATTCTCATAAAACATTGTCAATTTGAGCAAATCTTCTTCAAAACATAAGTGCCAAAATGAATTTATGAAATGGATTCATGTAGCCAAATTCGATTGATTTCGGTTGATAGTTTCTTCAACGCATTCGAAAATTTCTTTTATCAAAATTTCTTGAAATTTCTCAAACGTGAGAACCCATACTGCTACGTATTTCGGTACATTTTTGGGCATAATTACTTTCACAATCTTATATATTACATTGTTTAGATTGAGGATAACTGACAAGGGTTAAGTACCCAAAACATGCAAGTCTGGTCCGTGGTACAAATATATCTGTGTTTATATTCTGTTCTTGAATTTGATGACGTGTAACTTCAAAAACAAACATTATCATTATGGCACCATTTCTTCGATATCCATATTGTATAATATGTTATTCAGCATGTTTTTTCATCTAAACTTGAGGACTTTCTTTTGCAGCAAGAATGAAAATTAATGTATTTGAAAGAATGTGAATTTTTAATTTTTCAATCTGTTTCTTCTTATATTTTGTAGAATGCGTCAAATAGCTTTCATGAAACCTATCCATTAACCTTAGTAATAAGGCGTATGTACAAGCACTCCAACCGAATGAAAGACGAAAAGATGTAATGGAGGTAATTGTATTATATCCAAAGAATTTGTAACATTAAAGATTTGTTTCAAATACTCCTCTGGAATTTGTCTAGATTTGATCTTGAACGCGCTTGAATCGAATAAAAGAAAAATACTTAAATTCGATAGCTAATATAATCACATGTATTTGTTCCATCCTCATCCTCAGCAATGTTTTTTTTTTTTTTTTTGCAAACTGGAGACTCTTATTTAAGTCAGACTATCAAATGACTATTTCAGCAGCTCTCAACATTTATTATTCCTGTCTAGATGCATGTAGAGATGTGCTCATTTACATCTCTTGGAATGAGAACCGCCGACGCTTTGCTGAATTTTTGTGTCATATTTAGGCTTCCGTACATGTCTCCTGTCAAACGCTTTATTTGATACGACAAAATGTAAAATGTTATGTAACATTTACGTTGTTGAGCACAATGTTGGATAATAATGCTGTGGTGTAGGAAGATGCATACTGTTAAATGTTTCGGCGATTCATATCCATTTCATTTTATATCTTTATATATTTCCACAAACGGGTATTATGAAATATCAAGATTGTTGATATCCAAAGTGTTAATTTTGTAATAGAAGGGAAATATATTTCATTATAATTACAGTTTAGGACGCATTTTTCGAATACTTACGGTAAAAAGGGTGCTCTCTAAAATACAATTTTATAAAAACCAAGGACAAACGATAATGGAATTGAATGCAAAAACGTTTGCAATAAGATTTGCTCCGGTTATCAGTCAAATTTCAAAACAAGAATGAAACTCATACAAAGATAAGATTAAAATTTCATGGTTCCCGGAATGAATGCTCCTCCCTTAACCGATCTTTATTCCATTTATTAGTATCGTCAGATACCGCGAGATATGTTCACGTCGGACAAAGTTATGTTTGAGTGAAAACTTGCAATGCATTATGGCAGACGATAAGGGAAGGTCACAGAAAAAAAAATCGCAGAAACAGCGGCAAACTAGTGAAAATCCAGACGCCATTTGTCTTCATAATAGATATTCACCGAATGTTCTCTGATCAAACGTATGATTTGTTTTTCGTTGTAGCGTTGTATGCATTCTTGAATGAACGTATACATTGTTTTCTCATTTTTATTATATTTGTCCTTGGAGAGCACAGGAGGCTTCTTGGGGATGCATTGCTCAAACATGAGGATTGTAGATGAATTTCATACCACAAAAAAGACTTTTTACATAATATGCTTCGTCTGTTGATAAAAAATACATGCAAGACGATCGGTTTTAACTTTAAGGTTTAAGCTGAAAATTTTTTTATCTTTGTTTTGAAAATGAAAAGATAAGCTTTTAAAAAATAAAAATATGATTTTAAAGATCTATGAAAAATATTTCAATATTCCTTTTTTTTTAATCTTTATTTTCATAGTTTGAGATCGAGATAATTCTTTTTATGGATTTAATACTTTCAATTTAAAACATCAATTATCATTAAAGAAATGAAATAACTTTTTTATGATATTTATTTTAATATGATTTCCAAGATATTTTTTTCTGACATTATTATTTAATACCACATTTTTGCAGTATAAACTCTTTCATAAAAAGTCCTTAAATTTCATTTGTAAAAATGGTATTTGTTTTGTTTTGGAAATTTGTTCTCAATTTTTATTTCAATTTCATTGTTGATGAGACCTAGTATTTGAAAGTATTGTTCTTTGTCATGGACTGTTTATCATGGATGTATTCAAAATTTTCAATACGTCATTATTTTAAAATTACATCCTATATTTAGCTATGTAATATCATTTGAATACATTTCTTTTAACTCAAATTATAATATTTTTTTGACTTATGTACTATTGTACTACATGTAACACTACAAGGTCCATGACATATTCATGGACATTTACATGATAATATCATATCTAATTTTTGACTGACATCTTAAACATGTTAAAGTCAATAGATATGTCACTCTTATCTAAAAATAGGAGAACTCTCGAAAAAAAGTAAATATATCGGGATCGGAGCAAACATTGAAAACGGTTGTCGCAAAAAAGGTAATCTTAATACCTTAAAAATATATGATAGGTGCAAACTTCACATGATCTTATCTCGATTAGAATTCTCCTTTTATGACTTTCAACGTTGCTCAATGTCACAGTGTCAAACCGATACTTGCAACCTTCGACTTACCTTTTCAGTCAGTGAAACGTTGTTACAAATTTTTCCAAATAATTCCTTTTCTTCCCACTTTTGATTCAGAAGATAACGTTTAAAATTGTAAGAAGCATATATCATAACAGATCAAAATGTTAGATTTAATCGTCAATCGTCGCGTGCAAACGGGCGGAAAAATGAATGTTAATGTCGCAAAGAAATACATGATAAGTGCGAATAACTGCGGCGACGGTCTTTGATAATTGTATCGTGTATAACCACCCGTAATCGCTATACACAAATACCGCTACGTTCTTTCTTATCAACGTCTCCCCTACATATATCTGGCCGTTTGACCGGGTATGCGCCAAGGATCAACAAATTAATTCAAATGAATTGATTCACATAATATATTCCCTTTGTTCAACGTCAGATTACTCCATTACTCAATCTATGTTCTTTTGATGTGGGTATCAAAAGGCGATGCGCTCTAGACTATTGTCCCATGCATTTATGATTGGAACAAAATGTTGTATTGTGTCCAAAAACTGAAAAAGGGGTCGAATAATACGACTGGGAGACATCCGTGTGGTAACACATTGAATGTTTGACGTGCGCGGAGCTAGAAGGAAAGAAAAAGTAATGAACCCCATGATCAAGAATTCGTCAAATATCTATTTCTTGCTTATTTTTTCATGAACGTGACAGAGGACCACCATCATCCGAACCTCTTGGGAGTTCGTCGGGACACCCCTCCATAAAACATTTTTGGATCGGCCCATGGATTACGAATGTTGCATAATATGATAGTTTGCCATGAAAGTATATGTATTTGCCATAATTTGACAATTTGATGATAGTAATGTCCTTAAACTCAACAGCTAGTTTCAAATCAAACGAATAATTATATTTTGGTATTGCAGCATACAATGTCGAATTTGATGATGTGACCCAAATTTAAATTTCGATATCATATTTGATGCTTATCCTCAATTAGAGCTTATCATCTACATTTGTCTTTGATCCATATACTTTGAATGAGAGATTATGTGGCTTTATTCGTGTTATTATTTTTCTAATGATACTAAAGTTCTATTTACCAGTCACTTTCCCCATCCCTCAGTATCAATGATGAATGGAAATTTTCCAAAAGTTCATGGAAAATTCTTATTTGACTTTCCATGTGATTCAAGCGATTTGCTGAATTACAGTAAACTTATATTTTATTATGAATTGAAAAAATATATATATATGAAATTATTAAATAATGATTTCCAGAAAAGAGTAACATATGATCATTTGATCTTGACAAATGATTCTCGTTTACTAGCAATAGCAGCAGGCTTCTTATTTGAACTAAAAAGAAGGTTACACAACACACTTGAAAACATTTTCTACTTCTAAAACTCAATTTAAATGAAATTGTAGGTTTTCGACCCGGTTCTTTAGATTGTGTAATCAAAAGTGACATAAGAATAAAATACTCGTCAAGTTCCTTGTGCTTTGTCACTTTACCACTGCCGGGGTAATTTTGTTGAACATCTTAAAATTTACGGAGTTGATCTTTTCTATAGTAAAGGGACATTGCCATCTATTTCAGGAAACTTTATCTGATAACACGCACTACAGGAAAGAGTAATTAAAACTTTCTTCTGATTAACATGTATTTAAAATTAAATTTTTTAAGCCAATTGAGGTTTGGATTTGGAAATATATTTATATGTTGTCTGAGTATTTACATTATTTTAGCATACGCATCTTGCAGTTCTGGTTTTAATTTGTGGATAACTTCTTCCTATTTTGGCATCGGTTATTTGACGAAAATACATATTTATGAGGGGCTGACAAATATTCGAAACGCGCATGTATGAAGACTGGTTGCCTCAATGTGAATGTGTAAGCATACATTGTTAACGATGAATAACGACTATCATTTTTTTTTTATCTTTTTTCAGATTTAATGCTATGACATTAACTAACGATGACTATTCAGAAGTTTTGTTAATCATTCAATGGAAATCTGATGTATCACAAAACATCCTGAAAGCAGCTAGTAAATTTTGTCTGAAAAAAAAAATGTATGCGAGATTCTTTCCTTTTTGAAATTGCAAACAAAACAATTCAAAATATATAAATCATATGAAGGACAGTGTAAAAGATATTTAATATCGTAGCTTAATTTGTATATATATTGTCCACGTGACAATTGATACCTTTTGAATCTAAATTGTCCTTTAAAACTTCTCGCAAATGACATAAGTTCTCCTTTCTGTACGTTTAATGTATCACCGTTTAATGTTTTTTTGAATAAGTATTTGAATTTTATATTTAGAAAAAACATCATTATGCGAATATTAGATATGGTGAGGGTTATGTTTCTCCGTTTGTCTATTTTGCTAGTATTTTCCTTCATACATGAAGTAAAACATCTCTAGATGCTATCGTTAGATTTCCCAGCAAACAAACAAAGCATAAAACAAACAAACAAACAAACAAACAAAAACACACACAGTTCAATTTTTTTCTGTATAGTTAGGATCGTTTTTCAAACAAGGTTAGAAATATAGAAATACAAATAGATATATGCCTATCCCTTTAATGAACTTAAAAATGTAACAAATTGTTAATAATACGAAAATGATCCGACTCTATACCTTCTTTTTTTTAAGAAAATTTCAAACCAATTCATCATGCACCAGACATGTTTTTCGGATATTAAATACTCATCAGGGATGCTGATTTTCAGAATCAGAGTGCGCGGCTCAAAAGGTCCTGTAGTTTCATTTGTCAGTTTACATGAAGCATAGATGGGAAGGTTGAAATCCTTTACTATAGAATTATTTCGAAGTATCAGTCTTATCTTTCAGTTCTTAATTCAAAGATATTCTTTTTTTGAAATAAAAGACGATTATCGAATGATAACACTTCTTTACATATTGTCTTGCAGAGTTTTTGCGAAATAAATCATCGCCTTTACAACTAATTACTGGCGTTTAAAGTTGCAAGGCCAATGGTTTTAGACTGCATACAAGATTAAGTGAAAATGGAGAATTGAGATAAACAAATTATATGAGCAGATAAATTGATAATCATTTCTCTTATTACCACACCTGTTTTTTTTTTTCTCTCTCTCTTAGCTTTCGAAGTTTTCCAAGACGTCCGCGAATAAGTGCTTGAAATATTTGCAGTACGAAATGAATTTATACGATACTCTTAAGAGTTCATTGCGTTCCCAGTAATCAAATTAAACATGGTATCTCAGGAAAAATGCACATCAAATTTGGTATGTCTTTACAAAGCATTGCAAGCATGGTGCAATTAATTGCACCGTGTTTGTTTACTAAGATTCCAACGATTCTCTTATAGTTAGCAGGTTGTGCTATTTCGATTATATGCAGGAGTTTGCAAATTTCTGTAGAATTAATTGAACAGACTTACAGAGTTGCTGCACATTGGCTTGCAAGAAATCGTTTGAATGTTTCCACCTGTTAAAAGTGAGCATTTTAAAAGGCGGGGAAGGTATATTGGTATCAGAGAAAACTATCAAAACAAGCTTACTTAGGGTGGTAAAACAGCGAGATTAATAGAACTGTCTTGTAAAAACTTGGAGATACATCGCTTAGATGTACCTATAGCAGTCCATAGAGCAGGACCCCAACGTTTTATCGCTTGCCCTATGTTATCAGGGGGTTACCCCCTCTTCCTACAGACACTCCGATGTCAAAACTGACGTTTTACAAACAATTTAATCGAAATCAATCCGAAATGAATTGCGATATAATCCTAAAATTCTGTCTAGGAACCGAGTATAGCAATTTTGGTATCAATAGTGTCAGTAATAGCTGATCGTCTGCAGTTAACAATTCTGTCAGACGCAGAGACGATCAGACGAAAAGAGTTCATTCAAACTATCACCATAGAGTCATACATAAAACGCTTTTTTCAAACAATGTTTTTGTTCTTTTTTCACAATGTATTCATTAAAGTTTCACTGAGTCACTAAGTTAAAGAAAAAGAAAGTCAAAAGTAATGCAACGTTGCACTGATAACAATAGTACACACGGATGTGACAAGGAAATGGGGAACAACACTAAAAACTTGTATTAAAATAAGAAAGAGTGTCACTGAGTAGTTCATTTGAGGCATAAAAGATATAGATTATTCATATTCAGGTTACATTTGAAAAAATGAATAAATCTGTAACTTTTATTCTAAAATGCCTTTTATACTCCATATTTGTTACTTTTTGTAAGTGCACAATCGTGTAGGTCTAAACGGGGGTACAGCACTCTTAGAAACAACCTTCAAGGTTGTCCGTTCTCATGGGAGGCTGAAAAAATGGATAACTATTATTGTAGCCGTTTGTACATTGGGGATGTCATTTATACTCCTGAACAGCCGTTGGCATGTAGATATGAAGCTTGGAAGTCTGAGATTTTTGTGTTTATCTTTAATACTACTACTTTCCTCAGCTCTATGTCAGGGCGATGAAAGCGAGCATTCTTCTGAATTACGAAATCTGAAATTCGTATGAGAAAATACCAAAAATCTAGACCGTCAACATGCTATGTTACCCGGTCAGAGTTAAAGGTCAGTGCACTCCGCTTGATGTGTTTTCATGTGTTAGGAATACATAGACACTTGTTGAATTTAAGATAAGAAAATTTTCATTCCTTTCTTTCGCTTTTTGCATGTCAGAAGGCAATTGCTCCATGGTGGCAATGTTGAATATTGGGTGCAAGAAACACGATAGTGTGAAGTTAGAAAGTGTGTGAAGTCGGTGGTGTCAGGAACGGTTTGTTTCGTGGACATTATCATAAATGTCAGTCTCGTCCAATTTTGTCACTTTTTTAATGATTTATCAATTTGTAATTATACAAAAAGGGAAAAGGAAAAAAAGAAAAGAAAGTAAAAAGAGTAAAAATCATAAATGGATGAAGGAATAAATGAAAGAAAACAAATATAAAAGAATACTCAATCGATTGTAACTGGAGTTTTCCGGATAACCACATTGTCTGCTACTTGCATGGCAGATGGCCGCCCTAAGTCGACACTGGTTACCCATTGATCTCGTTGGTTTATGTGTTGTCTTTTGTGTTTCATGTTTCTATGGTGTGGGTTGGTGTTCTTTTCCCCTTGTGCGTCTTATTCAGTACGTGTCTGCTATTTGATTTTGCATTGGGCGTTTTGGGGTTCGCTTTGGGTGCTGCAACGGAGTGCTCTTGGAGATCCCCTCCTTTCTTTTATGTCTGGAATTCATATGTCTCGGTACTGTTAAGTTAAAGAAGTAAATACATCGAATAATAATTTTGAAAATTTTCAAAACTTTGAATTTTACTTTATTTATTTGGCAAATATAGTTTCCTTATTTTCTCATTTCGAACTGTATCAGAAGACTTGTAATGTAGATAGAATTGAAACTTAAAGAAAATACCCAATTTGAATTATTTCTCTTGTATTACAACTTCATTGAACTAACTATTGGAAAATTTTGTTGGCGGTTTTAATTTCAGCAGCATCACTTCATTTTCTAAAAATGAGAAAGTCTTATCTCGGCACAATCTTACCATTTTGAAAATTCAAAAGGGAATTGCGTACTCTTCAACGATTCATCTTTTCCATTTAGAAGGTTCTTACATTTCATGTCGTAAATAGTTGTTTTATTATTCTTTTTTTTTTTCTTTCTTGGTTTCAAAATCCCTCTCCTCATTTAA
The DNA here is from genome assembly GCA_033119305.1 of Pinctada imbricata. NCBI lineage: Eukaryota > Metazoa > Mollusca > Bivalvia > Pterioida > Pteriidae > Pinctada > Pinctada imbricata. Next base: position 18,659,924 of record VSWD01000006.1, read on the forward strand.
AAAAATGCTGTATAACTAATTCATAAGACTCAGAATACCTTTTAAGTGAAATAAGCAGATTGACGTGACCAAGCTCGAATTCTCATATTTTAGTAAATAAACAAAAAAAAAAAAAGTTTATGATCGAAGCGGTCAAGTACGTATTTCTTCCTTTGCAAGCGCAATGTACGGTCAGTTTCCTGCCAATAGTAATTTTCACTCTTCGCTAAGATTTGAATGATAATTGCCTTCGACTTCTACGGACATTCGTCTCTCAACCCATCAATTACATCCTCTCAAATATTTATGCTGCTTGTTTGGCCACTGCCTTTAACCGATAATCATAGACAGCTACTCACAAACATTGCAGTTTACAAAGTATCAAGAGGGCCAATTTGGCAAATTTGAGCCTCGTTGTGTACAACTTTTAGATAGTCATTACTTTCTTATCGGTTTCCTTTTCCTCGTTACTGATGCACCTAACCACTTAGTCTAGACCATGTCGTATTCACTTAAGATTAAACGTTTAGTAATCTGCCTTAATCGATTCATCAAATCAGACACAAGCTGATCTGTGATATTCAACATTTGATATCCCATCTTTCAATTTTTAATATAATTATGTATGTATTCTGCTATGCATACACGAAGAAGTGTCGGAAACTTATTCAGTCGATGTTAGAGAAAGAAGTATGTAGCAAACATTGGGAGATTTGACTCATTTCACACAAACAGTCGCACTTAATAACATACGGAGCAAATTCAGAAAAAAATATTAATATAAATTTTTATCAAATATTTCATATAATACCAAATGTATTTATTTACTTACGTATCTGGGCTATCGTTTTTCTACGATTTATGCACTCTACAGTAGTTGAAAAGCTTCATCGCATTTTGACCAAGTATATTGGATCATACCTTTTATTTTTTTATCAAACATTGTCTATCGTCTAGTTTTTAAGTGTTTTAGAGTTCAAGAACTTAAGGGACCTAGATATCAAAGGTATAACATGGTATGCTAGGACTATCCCCAATCCCTTGACAGATTATCATCAAACTGTGCATGGTAGTAGAGATATGTTAGATAGTTAATCGAATGCATATGAGCAGTCAGATTGCATTTGATGCACGATCACGAATTAGAAACATTGTTTGTGTGTATAGCATGGTGAAATTATCTCAATTATTTGAAGATACAATGTGGGTAAATTATTTACGTTACATTAGTAATGGTAGGGTACAATCACTGCACATCAGCTTTAAGGAGTAAATGAGCATAAAATCGCAAAGACAGGTACATGAATGCTTTAAAATACTACAAAATGAAACATAAAGGAATCAAAATACAGATTAAAAGTAACTAAAAGCTATAACATTATGTAACAAAATGCATCTTGACTTTTCATTTAATACAACAACTCGCGCGAAATGGTAATGGAGAAATGAAAATTATCTCCAAATGGGGAAGCAAATATAATGCAAAAGTTATATATCATTTCCTATTCAATGAACACTTGTAAACATTACTTGGCGCAATGCAAATAATGAGTATCCAAAATAATATGAGTAATTTGTAAAGCAAAATTGTTTCTGCAATTTCATCTAATATACAGTAGCTTTGACGAATTGTATCAATTGATAAAGAACACTATGTGAAATTCAGACACACAACACCCTTCTAGAATATTCGGAGACAGAAAGGAAAATGTTACGTTCCTTTAGTAACGGGCAGAAAAATTTGATAAAATACAAACTTTCACCTTAAGGACTTCACTTAGTAAACAGAATTAAGTGTTTCTCACTTACCTCAAAAGACTGTACATCCTTGGTAAATTAGAGTCACCTTTATGACCATCCATCTTTTATTGAACACAAATTAGAATCCAAATTTAAAACGTTCTCCGCTCACCACTAAAATAACACACAAAAAAGTCAAATCCTTCGGACTTCGTAAAATTGTTTCCAACTAATTACGTAAAAATACACTAATTCTAGTAAGTTGATATTCAAATATTAAAGTAGCCGTAATTATTTCATGCATGTTAACTATCCCGACACTTAAGGACCACTTCTTTATCGAAAATAACAATTTCCGGATTCAAGGTTCTTTAAAGGACCTTGTAGTAACACTACGACTTTGCAGCTTACAAACCGTAAAGTGTTTTTTGCCGAATCGGAAGTCTTTAGAGTTTTTCACAACTTTTTCGATTAGACTTTTGAAAGTAGTGTACTCGATGCATAATTCCTTCATAAGAGCTACCGTAAAGTATAACAGTTAGTCTGATGCGTAGTAAACTAATTTTTGCATCTCAAAAGTTCAATAGTTCAAATTCATATATCGTTTTCTATTTAGTCACCGTGCAAAGTTTAAAATATTTCATAGTCATTTAAACATTTTTATTATACTGAGTAGATAATATAAAAAAAATCCCCGAAATCGTTGTGTGCGGTACTCTGAGCGATTAATACATTGATGTATGTAACTTCACAGGCAACAAATTTATATATGATGTAATTTATCCACTTTTACGATAAGACACTGCGCCAATGAATAAACGAATATATTACTTTCACTTTTTTACGCGCTTATCTTTTCAAATAGGTCTTGTCAAGCAATGTATAGGTTTTACAAGCATTTCATTCAACACAGTTCAAGTGTCATTACTGCACGTAGTGATCGAGTGAAGAATTACTCCTTTTTTTTGTAATTTTCATCCGTAACATTTAAAAAGTTGCTACGATTTACGATGCAAAATTATCTCCATGTATGCTCGATTAACATGGCATTATAGAATGGACTTTTACTATTAGATTTTACGACTCCTTGTTAAAGTGATGAAGTCACCGTAAGACAAAGGTAACCTTACGTAATAATTTTATAGAGCGCAATAAACACTTCAAAGGGCCTCAGCGGCTATGTATGCATTCTTTAATCCACTCGGCTATACTAAATGCCGAATTGATAAACAACTCTTCGTATTATACACCATTTCACACATTTTCTAATCTTTAAGTGCCATATTTACTCCCAACGTACTTAAAATCCTGATTTTGTCAACAATTTTCTGTAAACATGTATTCCTTAATTTAAAGTTTTATATCCAATATTTGTACCGTATGTATTTAAGAAAAGTTATATATTTCCATACGACATTTTCAACTCTTTTTTTTAAATTTGAAAATGAGTTAAAGATCATGACAATAATCTCAACAACACTCGCAATAGAGCACGAAATGGAGCATCGACGGACCCCTAACACGCTAGAGATGGGACCAGGTGCCCTGGAGGAGTAAGCATCCCCTGTTGGCTAGCCATTGCAAGACACTGATTTCAACACTGTTGATACATATATTTGAGGTTAAAGATAAGATAAGCACTCGTAGCATAAATTTTATTTATGAATTTGGAATTCAGGTTATTTTCGCTATTGCAACAGTACGCGTGTGGGAAATTTTTGCGAAATCGACAGTAATCTCCTGAATCTTTTATACTGCTTATATTTTTCACGTAGTGGTTATTTTCGCGATCATAATCATCTCCAAAAGCGCAAAAATTACCCCACGTGAAAATGTCCACCTTTACAGTATTTAGTTTGCCTTGTTCATTGGTACGTTGACTGTATCGTAAGGTTAGGTTAGCTTCTGCATGCTAAAAGGTTAATCAAATGAACGTGATTAATTATTTCTTTCACTACATTATTCTTTACAAAGTCATGTACTTTGAATTTCAATTTGATGTTTTCATATGACTTTCAATTCTGGTGAAAGACTTTTTTGGAATGGCAAATCGGCAAAAAAAAGTCTGTCTTTTTTTCTTGTCTACTATGAACTGTCTGTCCTTTTTTCTTGTCTCATGTGAACTGTCTGTTCTTTTTTCTTCTCTCATGTGAACTGTCTTTTCTTTTTTCTTGTCTCATGTGAACTGTCTATCCTTTTTTCTTCTTTCATTTGAACTGTCTGTTCTATTTTCTTCTCTCGTACAATGTATGAACTGTCTGTCTATTTTTTTTTCGCTCATGTGAACTGTCTGTCCTTTTTTCTTGTCTCATGTGAACTGTCTGTCCTTTTTTTCTTGTCACATGTGAAAGTTAGAACTGCTTCAAGAATGTGTAAGACTTGGTTGTGAATTTTGGAATCTGTGTTCGTGTTTTTGCTTTTGACTCTTTGTTTGTCCTTTTTTTCTTGTCTCATGTTATAGTAAGAACTGCTTTATATTTTTCAAGAATGTGTAAATCTTTCGTTGTATGAATGTTGGAATCAGTTTTCGGGTTATCTGTTTCTCAATTTTTCTTGTCTCATGTGAACTGTCTCTCCTTTTTGCTTGTCTCGTGTGAACTGTATGTCTTTTTTCTTGTCTCATGTTATAGTTATAACTGTAAGTCTTTGGATTTGTCTATATCAAGAAGTGTTCCTTTTTTAATAATAAACTCATCAGTGCACATCCTTCGTCAATATTAATCTGACTAAACATTACATTCATTTATAATATTTGATCAATCAAATTGCAAAAGCGTTTTTCCTAGTTATTCAAAAAGAATTTATGCTACTTTTATTATTAACTGTAGCATTGCAAATGCACTTAAATGCATCTCCTTAACAATGAGTTAAGACAGCACGTTGTTTTAATGATAAACATGCCCAATAATCAGTTTGTATGTTTACATCATATATCAATCATTAGAAGTTCTGCTCCCCGTTCCCCTTTATTTGTTTATAATCTAGAAATAGCGTGATATGCAAAATGTACCATGTATACCAATAAGTTCTAAAGTAAGACTCATTTAGATTACTTTTTGTGTTCCCATTTTTATTGGAGAAAATCTATTTTTCTTTGAATTTCAAAAACTTTTCGGCAGGATGTTCAGTACATATTTATCACATGTATTAAGGAGGAAATTATAATTAGCGTATTATTTTTTATTATTTAAGCGAAATATTTATACAGTAATCACCTTTTGTTTTTATCTCTTTGAAACATATGACATCCATAATTAATGACGAATCTAAACCGTCTCATATCATATTGATATTTGCATTTTACTGACAGTAAGTACTGTTGAACATCTAAACTCGTCCATTTCATCTTTATATTTTTCCCTTTCAGATGCAAATTGCTATCAAGGGGGTTAAAATGACAGAATGCAATGAATTTGAAGAATTGAAAAAAAAACATTTCTGACAACGAAATTACTAATTTCTGAAAAAAAAATTATGCAGTTACAGCCCAAACATTATTCGCAATTAAGATCAATTTGTGATATGACATATACACGAATGTAAAGTTTCTGTCAGTGTGATTTATACTTACATGTATATACTTTGCAAATCATTATTGAACCAACAAAGCTTCTCGATATTAGCATCTTTAGATAGGCCACTTGCCGAAATTTGTAATGGCTGACAAAATGACGAGAAATGTCCAATGTAGGCAATTTTTGCACACTTTTTCATTGCTAGGTCATAATGGAATTGCGTCTTTAAACAGTGACGTCATAATGTAGATGTTGACTCGGACAATTTGTGCTTTCTTACAAGCTTATGTGCATTATTTAACGTTTATTCTATCGTGTAGTGCGTAATGTGACGTGTTTCCTTTCGTATCGTGTAACGTGTATCCTTTCGTATCTTGTAAAAAGTAACATTGTATGATGTATAATTTTTTTCTATCATTATTTTTGTTTTTAAAGTCTTGAATTTGACTTTTCAGATTTATTATCACATCTATTATTTTCATTCTTGAATATTTTTTTTCTTTGAATTATGCAGAAACGTGGAGGGGCTTGTATTTCATATCTCAAACAGAATGCTTGATCAAAGTGGTGATGATTTTATGAAACCTTATTTGTTGAGCGTCTACAAATATCATCATTTAATGTAATTTCTTTTATTCCAGCATTCCAATCCAACCACATTCTATTTTACAATGCACCTATGTGACAAGAATGCAACTCTAAATCAATTATACCTATCATTTATTCCAGCAAAACTTCACAAGTAAGCCCGTTAAGACGGTATGCATAAAGAGTGATTCGGGTGTTATCAACTAGGAACATCTTCCGTGCCCTGTTGCAATAAATCACCTTAACAAAGTGCATTCTGCATATGGTAAATCAGTGATGGTACATTTAACAGAGATTTCTGCAATACTATACGGCAAAAAACATGCAAGTATTTGCTTTTAACAGTCTTTACATACACCCGATCTACATTGAAAAAATCTAATTGCTGAAAACATTAAGAATTTATCTATTCAAATGGGATGTACATTTTATCTACAACATGTCATTTGAATTAGGAGAAAAATACAAGAATTATCTTAAATTGATGGAAATGAGAAGTTAAAAACGACACTTGACTTTGATATTTCACAATGACTGCTTCAGAGCCGTACATCTTTGCGGTAGGTTGTCTTTGTAGAGGCAGACTCTAGACCAGACCTATCCATATGATCGATAGGACATATTGTATTCAGGTGCATTGCAAATACCAAACGCCATACATTGATACTTGATAAATTTGTTTTCTAATTTGATGGAATGATAAACTGATTATTAAATGCTCTTTCCCTTTTTGTTAGGCCTATGGTATGTGAAGGTATTGCATTATAACTTATAGTAAAGAAAATTGTATCCAACGAGTCAAACGAAGGAATCATGAGAGTATTGAAAATTAAAACATGGTTAATCAAATGAATTAGAGAAGATCCTGACGATAATCTCAACAGCACTCACAATAGAGCTCCAAATTGAGCATGCATCGACGGACCCCTAGCAAGCTAAAGGTGAGGCCAGGTGCCCAGGAGGAGTAAGCATCCCCTGTTAGCCGCGTCCGCCGTCGATGTTCATGCACGAAAATGAAAACAATGTGTAAAATACATGCACTGCACTGTCTAAGATTATGTCCATATAAAAAGTGCTATGGCGACCATGTCAAATCACGTTTGTGTGAAAATGAAGAAAAACGAAAAGTTAAAAGACTATTACATATTATGTTGTATTTTAAACATCTTAAATAGGATACACCAGATGATGTATCTTTATCAGTGGCACTTGATCCACGATTATTCAATTGTTTAGAACGAGTTATATTTTGAAATTATTTTCAAAGATTGCAAAACTTTGGAATCGATTACTAACGTCTAATTTACGAATATGTAATTTCGTGCAATTGAACAATACAGTATGCAGCCCGATTTTGGTTTCAACCTTTGGAATTGTTGACACTCTAATAATACTGATGTTGGTAAACAGGTGCAGATGTACCTACATGTTTTCTTTCGAATTCAAAAATTCTTCATTTACTCTTTATAGTCCAGGTTAAGTTATTACCTGATTGCAGGCATTTTGGTACATTTTTAAACATTTTTTTTAAATGAAATGAATTTAGCTTTTCGTGTTAAGAATTATGAACATTGACGTACGAAATAAAATACACGACACAATTTGCCTGCACATTTTAATTCTTAACGTCACACAATGTTGAGGTAAGCCAAAGGCATGTGGCATTGCGGTATATAAACACAGGAAGCGAAATGAAATCAATACTATATTACGTTTGTTAATTGCACAATTACTCACTTATTCTTTTCACCGTTTATAAGAATACGGAAACAACTGTCAAAGTTGAACTTTAAAAAAAGATCAAATCTTCATAAGACGATACATGTATGTGTTAGAAATCACAGAAAATCATAATCAATTTATGTAAGAAAGACATTCCAATAATGAAAGAGCATACATATTTAAAGAGACCCTATACAGAGTCACGCAAAACTGTGATAGTCAAGCAAATTTTGGCGCCTTTAAACTGGGTGAATTTTCGGTCAGTAGACAAATAGGCGTAAAAGTTGATAAAACGAAACTAACAGTACATTGATAAACTGTATTAAGCACGTTGAATGAATCTCTGTCAAGCACTATTCTAGAGAAAGGGAGGGGAGCTCAAGTCACAGTAGGGATTTTAATATGACATGACCTAACATTATATCAGAAGAGCTAGCTATGTACAGAGATAATCCTTTAGTTTTCGAAGGATTTAAAACATTTATTTAAAGAGGGCTTACAAATATACTTCAACTAAGAACAGAAACGATGTGAAACTATGCCAATGGTAGCCTACATGAATAATACGGAAGTGTTCCAACTCTATACCTTCTTGAAGAAAAATTCAAACCAATTCTCATGCACCAGACATGTGTTTCGAACATCAAATTCTCATCAGTGATGCTTCCAACCAAAGTGCTTTTCATTAGCCACCCAAATTCATTTAATTAGCGCCCCCTGGTTTATTTTTAGAATTTAAATTTGTGTATCTACTTTACAGAAAGTACGCGGTTCCAAATTTCATGTAGGGTCGATCCAGTAGCATATCCAAATAAAATCTTACGTTCTACCAGCTAGATGTTGACATTTTGTGTTCTGCGGTTGTAACAGTGTATCTTATGCGCATTTTAACAAATTATGTGTCATGAGTGATTTCAAGGCAGAAATATGTAGAACGATTTCGCTATGACCGTTACAAATAAGATATTTTGATTCAATTAAAAGTCGTTTTTATTTTGCATTTCATAATGCCTTTTTCCTGTGCGTTTTTATATAATGCTTTTCATAGAACTGACTTAGCACCATCCCTCCAGTGCTATTTTGAACATAGATTTTATTTTGTTATGCTACTGAATTGACCCTACAGGAAATTTGGAACCGCGCACTCTCTGTAATGTAAATGTACAAATCTTAATTTAAAAAATAAAGAGGGCGCTACTGAAATGATTTTTGGTGGATCCGCTAGAAGCATCACTGATGAGAAATTAATATTCAAAACACGTGTCTGGTGCATGGAAATTGGTTTGGAATTTTCTTCAAGAAGGTATAGAGTTGGAACCCTTCGACAATATTGATATCAGTAATACATGTAGACACATTTTCTCAAAGTATACCTGACATAAAAACTGAATTATTCTCACCTAGCTGGATTAAGTGAGTATTGTTTATTTATGCTACGAAATCCCATTGTAAAGTATAATTCAACAGAAAAAGAGGTGAAGTGATATTTAAGTGTTTAAGGAAAATGTTAATAACATATAAGTGTTGCTACTTAAAACGTAATATTTTTCAATTAATGTTTCCTAACGATTTCAATGAATACTTTTATTGTTGATTGTCACCCTTTACAAGTCCCTTCCTTATTTACAAATTTGATATAATAAAAGAGAATTCAGCGAGTTTTTTTTTATAATGTATAAAGCCTCTTTTGTGCCGCCTGCAACACAAAAGCAACATAGAGGATAATTTTGACCGGCGTCTGTGTTTATGTTAGTCACACTTTAAGATAATTGGATATAACTTAATTGATAAATATACAAAGTACATCCTACAAACTCACAGAGATATCAAGCATGGTGGGGTGTAAGTTCGAGGTCACATGCAAGGTCATTGTCACATATTTAGGGTTAAAATATATCGGATAAGAAAATATTTCAGAGTATGCTTTACATTTTCGGCATAAGGAATTTCAACCCTTGGGGAGAAAAGACGAAAGAAAGTGGATCAAATGATCTCCAATAAAACTTTGTGGTTAACACTGCGAAGCACATACACATAACAACATATAACAATTTTCAAGCAACAAATGAATCACATTCAAAATTTCTTAAAACAATGTGACGACTATAAATATATTTTGTAGGGGCTGCCCCGATATAGAAGATCTAGAGTGACAATTTGCAGCAATTCTAATATTATTGATACCTAATTTTAGGTATTTTGAAAGTGCCAATGTCAATACAAAGAGGTTCAGCCGCTACTCGAAAACTACAGCGAATGTTTGGAGCACGGAAAAATGTTTAGAGATGCATCAAACCACTATAATGGAAGAACTTGAAGAGATATTGAGAACAAATAATCTGAAAACAGAGTTTTAAGAGTAAGATGCAACAGTGACCTGAGATATACTCCTCCGTGATTGTGAAGTCAGAGAATATATATATACATTTCAAAATATCTCAATATTGATATATTCGCCATGTCGCCTTAAAATTGTCTGCGTATGTTTCTTTTAAATGTTTTTTGTTGTTGTTGTTGTAAGGCATCTTATTTTCTCATCAATTTTGACAAAAATATATTTGTAGATACACTTCATCAATCTGCAGGTTCACATGGTTTGACCTCGTGTACTTTAAGCCATATTTTCTCATAAAGGATTTTTTCATAAAAAATAATAACCGTTTTGTTCGGCATTCTGTGCAAGGGCGTTCCTGTGGTGAGAGGAGACATATCGCCCTGACCCCATTTCGATGTCATTACGGAGCAAAATATGAGGTGGCTTACCTCGCACCCAAGGTAATTTAGCCCTTTTAACATCCTCGTCACATTTTAATTTCTCTTGCGGCGAGGATCAAATAACCTTAACCGTGGACATACATTTTTATACATTTTAAATGTATCAAAGGTGCAAGTATTTAGTTACATACTCGGACGTCCATATTTACAAATAGGAAACCGCACCGGGTAGAGTAAATCGCTTCGAAATAACACGTTTTGCATAGTAATTCCGGATTAAGAATTAGATTGCTATTAGACATACATCGTAGATCAAAATCATCTCGTTATGTCGAGCTTTCTTTTCAGCCCCTGATTAGACCACCTGGTTGTGATGGGACATGATACCCTTTGGATAATTGGTTTCTTGATTATTCAAAACCTCGAACGTGCTGAGCAAAGTACATCGTAAAGTAACTGTTACTATATATCTTTGATTAAACCTATCATGAGTAAACTGCTACAAACGTTTAGAATTTCAAAGTGATTATCTGCGGAGGAAAAAAATATTAATGCATAATTGAATAAATATAATTGTTATGTCAAGGTGAACTTATGCTATAAAAATTAAAGATTGTTATTATTTTGAATAATTTATTTCTCGGATTTTTTTTGTTTTTTTGTTTTTTTTTTTGTTTTTTTTTTTTGTTTTTTTGTTTTTTTTTTTTTGTTTTTTTTTTGAAATACTAGAATTTTTCAGTTCATCGTGATCATTTGATTCATTTCCAGGTTTTGTTCAGCTGTCTGTTTGGGGAAAAAAGTTTGCTCTCTCCCCTACATATTTTTCTAGGAAATTGCCTCATAGTCTAAGACTTGCATATTTGATCTCTTTACCACCTTATCTAAATTATAAAAAATAGAACATAATGTAAAAACTATCGTATAATCTCAATTGAAAATTCCAAAAATAAATACAGCAGTCTTGAAATAAAAACAATGATGAACTGCATGATTTTTTTAGCCTCCGAGGAAATTGAAATCATGCAGATGGAGGAGAAAAAATCCTATATCCTGATGACTCTGCTCTTTTGATGGAAGTTTTTTCCTCAGGTTAAATTCCCTTTTGTACTTTTTTTTATTATTGATAAAAGTCAAATAAATTATTCAGCCATCATTTCTTTCATTCCTTTCTTCTTTTTTTGTACATTTCATTTTTTCGTTTACTTTTATTTGCAGATTAATATTTCGCTTTTGTTCGAAAGATTTTATTTTAATTGGTTATCCTCATGCGTTGTTTCACATGACTCCTTTAAATAATATTCAATCTTTTTTATACTCAAAGGTATTGATTTTAGCTAATACGAAATAAATTGATTATAATAAACATCAAAGAAGTACCTAACAATTATTCAGTCTCAAAGTCGAGAAGGCAAGACCAAATCGTGATACCCATCGGAATGGCTGCAACATTCCGAAGTGAGACCAGGTACCCAGAGAGAGAGACAGCGTCTCCTGATAATACATTTTTTCTATTCATATCAAGGGTATTTTACATACACTTTCCATGTATAGTTTTTTAACTTGTTTCTGATTTGATATCGTACTTCATAATAGAGTGTCCCATTTGCTTCTTATACTGTTTATGCCTACTCTTCAGCTTGGTACACGTGTATTTAGGTGTTTGGATGTTTTTAGTGTTGGTGCTGTAATCGAGTCTTCTTGAAAACCCCTACTTAAAGATGGCTTCTTGTATCCAAGATTTAAGGAAAGAGATCGAGGATTCTGAATGACAGTAAGAGAAGTTGGTCGGAAGTGCACGTGGTGTTCCTTTTCTTTTCTTTTTTTTTTTTTTGGATAGCTTGAATAAACAGACATATTTTTGAATATACAGAAATATTTCGCTACTTAGAAATAGATATTGAGCAAAAAATTTTTGAACGACCAGAGAAATAAGTTAAGTTGTCCAGATTACCAAAGTATTACTTGAATTTAAATGAAATCCAGAAATTTTTTTATTTGTATATATTTGTCCGTAAGATGTATACACAGAAAATAACCAAAAATATATATATATATATAATGCGTTGTTCCAGAAAGAATAAAAATTAATTAGCTGTCAATTTTAATTGTTTTCTTTCGTTGTGGTGTTGACAATCAATTGGGACTTTCAAAATTAGTTAGAGGTAAGCGAATAATCTAGTTAAACTGTATTTATCGTGGTGCTGACGATTCTTTCCTTTTTGGATCTTGATATATCTAATTTTGATAAGTTCTCTTGTAGAATTGGTTTGTGTTGTTACTTTTAATCTAGCGTAATTTTTGCGCATAGAACGATGCGAAATTTTAAAGATAAAATTCTCAAAAGCACTTGAGACAAACCAATTAGAAACTTGTCGATCTCGATTATTTGTGAATTTAAGGGTTTAATTCAAGAGTTAACTGATAAGTATGTTGAAGAACACGATGATAAGATGTTTATTGCTTAACCGAGATCTTTGACCTGCAGAGTGATTGATCGATGAAATCCAATGAAATGCAAATACTTGAAGATGAAAAAATTGCTAAAAGAAAAATCTTGATTCTTTTTAATAAAGGAGTGATTTTGATATGGGTTTTTTTTTTTTCAGACCAAGTATTTTAAAGTTTCCATTCATCAATGATACAATATTCTTAGCAAGATAATTAGCCTTTCTATTATTTATTTATTTATTAAGTTTTTGTAAAATTCAACTTAATTCTTACTATGACAATTGCCAAAATTTTCAGAAGGAAATAATTTCTATCATTTTTTTTAATGTTAAAATAGAGTAATTCCAATACTTTCTAAACATTTTTAAATTATGTGAATTTTTTGGTGCATAAAAATTGGTTGGAAATTTTCTTCAAGAAGGTAAAGAGTTGGAACATTTCCTTATTACCGTATTTGTTGCATTCACAATACATTTACAATATGCCATTATACATGGAACAATATTTATATATTGAAGCATAGTAAATTTAATTATAGCTAAAATTTCAAATTTAGCGCAAAAAATCAATTGCAACTACATGTACGGATGAAACACTTATTTCCATCATTCATTTCACTTCCTTCGGGGCACGTTTCAATGTCAGTAGAACAGAATCAACCACAGTAAGGTCATAACAAATTCCTATAGTAATAACAATTTACATGCCACCGTGTTAGTTTGCTGTAAGGTGGGTGCAGACAGGTGGGTAAATCATAATCACTGCTAAAGATCAAAGACACCGCTTCGTTCACCTGCAATCAGTGTGCATCTTTGAACAACAGCGATTTACCGCTATCCTTAGCTTGAAGAAAAGATTGCGAACGATTTAGAATCCATTCAGATGCACAGTGCATCTTTTTTCTGAAAGGCTTCTTTTTCGATTATGCTTCATCAATGTTTATTTGTTTACATATTGAAATGAGCAAAAGCTGTAAGATCATCCTCGTTTTTGTATTCCTTGACACCATGACCACGTGTTTGCGGTGAACTTCGTTGAATATTTTCAATATGAAAATAGATTTTAGCACTCTCTCACCAGTTAATCACATGTGTATTTCTTTTTTTAATATTGCCTATCTACCGTATATCGGGAATTTTTCGCGTGTGTCTAATTTACACGAAGTTAACGAGCATCATCAAATCGTGAAAAATTACCACAGCGAAAAAAAAGACACAGATGTTAACCCTTGGTTATATTAATAGATTAGCGAAATTAGACTAAGCGAAGAACAGACACACCTTTTAAGGGTCATTTTCGGGAAAATTACCAGATATACAATATAAATAATTTTCGAAAATGATAAATTATAGAATTTTTTCATATATTCCATTCTTGTTTCATTTTAAATGTATTCAAAATGAAACAAACATTTTGAATGTATTCAAAAAAAGGGGGGGTTGGGGGTGTAAGTCAAATTGCATTTCATTTTTTTTCAAAATTCCAATTTTTTGTTTCTTCAAAATAATTTTTGAAAATGATAAATGATAGAATGTATCGATGTATTCTATATTCCATCCTTGTTTCATTTTGAATATTTGGAAAGAATTAAATACTTGTTCCATTGGAAACCAATAGATTGTTCAAGAGCGTATGACATTTCTTTTCACAAATGTAATAACTTGAACTTGCCCATTTGTTGTTTTGTTTCCATTCCTATAAGTCCGATGGAAGTACAAAGTATGAATTTCAAAGTAACTCATGTCCATTTATGTGAATTTATATTACAAGACCCCGCTTGAAAAAATTCATTCATTTTCCTGTACATGTATGCTACTTTGCGTTGCGATAAAACAAGGATAGACCCTACGATCTTATAAATAAGTTAAACATTAAAGAATTTAGGATTTTTGCATAATGATGTTGCGAGGAAATGATTATATTTTTTTTGCTTTCGCATTTCCTTCCAGATAAAGTGTAAAAATATGATATGATATGATACGGAGACTGTTAGTCAATGATCACAAATGACAAATATGGATAATGACCATATCCCTGTATACAGCACAAAATCGATAATTCAGAAAACGAAGACATACAAAATCAGGATAAACAGGAACCAAAGCAAACAAACAAAAACCTCCACCACATGAAAATGAAGCGAACTCCCGATATGGGAGTGAGACCATAAACATGAGGGTTTGCGATATATTCTTCGGCAGCAAATTCTGTGTACATTAAAACGAGGTATTCCGTCTATGTTGCCAGATAGTAGTCCTCGGTCTCGTCGTAGCCTAGTGGTAAGTGTGTCGGGACTGTGACGGAAAGGTTCCTGGTTCGAGCCTTACTAGGGCCACGGGTCGGCTTACATATACTCATCTATGTTCTGTGTTATACTAAAAATGTTCCTGTTTGTGTATTGTTTACATGTCTGTTGTATATTTTAAGAATAAACAGAGTCCTCTGTAATATTGACACATAAATCAAGTATTTCAGATTTTATTTAGAATATTAGGGTTTTGTTTTTATTTATATATATACCCATATGTATGGGTATTTACAGAATGTAAGGAAAACATATGTCGAACATATACGTTTAGTTGAAGCGCAACACTATGGAATAGAACATCTTTTACCTACAATATTCCCGGCTTCGAAGTTTTATAATAGCAGCGTTATAATGTAGTACACAACATTACGATTCTGATATAAATGTGTTAGAAAGGTGATAAAGAGCCGATAAGTTTAATGAAAACTTCAAACATAATGACATTGAAACTGTTTCTTGAGCTGTTTCTGAATTATTGTAAAGTGACTTCTTAAAAAATAGATTTTAAAACTTAATAAAGGTGAAGTTATATGTCACAGTCCTAGATAATGCAATTACCTTCCCTTGATCTCTAATGAGAAATGTGAATTTTTAACATCTTAATATCATAGTTTAATATCTTTGTGGCACTTAACATGTTCTCTTTGATTTGATATAATATACGAAAATGCACTTTGTTTTTGATGCATGATGTAAAAAATTGCAGGGAGAAAACCAACACAGCGAGAATAATATAAGATTTTAAGATACTATGCAAATCGAAGATAAGATTTAATATTGTGGTTTATTTAAGAGGGTATGTGATGTTAAAGATGATGAAATCCCTTGTATGTTTATCGCAAGTGAAAAGCCAACAATACGTAAAGGTCAACGAAAAAGAAACATTTTGGGGTCAGACGGCTCTTTCGGTGCCAAGTCATTAAAATGCTTGAAGTCATTTAGACGTTTTATCAGTCGGACTATTCAAAAGGGATGATGCCTTTATTGAATCAGCAAGCTTCGGATTGACAGGATGGATTAACATTGCATATTTTCATGTAACATATTGTAAAATAAAACGCAAACGTGCACCTGAGGTACAGATAACGGAAGTGGTTCCATCAAGTTAAATTTTTCAAGGAACACTATATCATAATGCCTATTTCAATCTTCTTCCATGTGTAAGGCTTTGATAAAAGATTGAAACTTGATTGATATATTGTAAATACTTCCTATGTATGTTAACATTATGAAGAACACAGTTACTTTATATCTATGAATTTCTATGACAAAATTGTTTTTATAAGATCTTGAAAGCTCAACAAAACTTCGAGAAATTCTTTTTACTTTTGCTTTGTCGTTTTAACATTATTTGTTTGTTTGTGTGTTCACTCTTTGTTTGTATCTTGCAAAGTTCATTTAAATATGCCTCTTCCGTTTGTCTGTTTATGATGAAGCCATATATCTGCCACCGTTTTCTTTCGAATTCATATTGTGAGGGCATTATTGTCGGCGCATTCATGTTCTTTCATTTTTTCTCTTCCTTTTTTTTTTTTTTTTTTTTTTTTTTTTTTTTTTTTTTTTGTTTGTTTTTATCCGTGGAAACACAATAAAGTTGAAAAAAATTATGAACCAGACGAGAATTTCAAAACTAAGAAAAATATGTTCTTTTGTACAAAATTAATCACCAGTAAGGTGAAGAAAGGAGGGGATCTCCAACAAGTAGCAGTAATGCAAGTAGAATTCTCTTTGAAAAATAAGTATTTCTTCAACTTCAAACTCTTCATCTGTATCTTTTCTTTTCTTTTAATTATAATTACATTAAATTTTATTTCTATTACTATTTTACGGATTTGTATTGTTTTATGTTCTATTTATGATTATTGTAATTCTTATACCATTTGTAACTCTTTTTGTACCAATATTGTTTCTTTGACTGATCTGTATATTAAATAACTTAATTTAAAAAAAGAGTTTTTGATGGTTCTCATCCGTCAGGTTTTTGTTTGCACACAATTGATTAAGTCATTGATGAAATATAATCATGATAATAGCAAAATATTAAAAGATGAAAGAAACTAATAAGCAAGACACCATACGAATAGAAACAATTTGCTTATGACAGCAAATTGGACATTGTATGATAGCATTTTATCCAATGTAAGGCAAGCAACACATGTACATTTGTATGTTTCCTTTGACTAAGTCCTTCAAACCTGAGTGCAGACACTGGAGTACTTGCAGTTATAATTACCCCTGGTATGTCTAGCAATTAATGCTGTGTGTAAACTTTGGTTTATTTTGTAGTGTAATTACCGTGCACCTAATTGGATTTAGCAATCATATAGAGTGCAGACAAATTTTTATGTTCCAGGCGAAATTGAATTAAGCAAGCACAATAATCTAGAAATTAATTGTCTTATGTTGATATGATAGAAAAAAGAGTTAATAAGTTTGTTCATAATCATAAAAATTGCACGATGATTATTGCATTGTAAGCCAGGTTTCCTAAAGCGTTTAAATAACCCAGATATTCTACTTTCATTTTAGATGAAAACTCGTCTCATCCATCCCTAAAATGATATGAAAATTCTGCAAGAAATTCTCCCCCTTAAAACCTAGTTAAACTCGCGACATACTGAGACATGTAATAAGGTCCATCTATCTTTCCATTTTCATTTTACAAATTTTGCAAAGACTGTGTAACTTTTTTTGTGGTTATCTTTCATTGAGGATTTGTTTTTGAGTTTGGCGTAAATGAGATGAACTTTTGTCAGGAATAGACCTTCGTAAACTCATTTCATTTTTGTCTCCACCAAGCCCTAAGTGAGAAGAATCACGAAATCTAAGTTTCTAAATTTGGCAACTGTAAGGAAATTATACATTTTTAAACTAATATTAGGAGATGAGATCAATTCTATTGAAGGCTCACAGCATGAAGAAGCCGAACTCGATATAAAACACTATTAACTCTGAAGATGCCCTCTTGAAAGTTTGTAATTTTGTAGTAAAGTTTACAGGCTGCGGTGAGAAAATGATTTAGTATCCAGTGTGTTTATTATCAATTGAAAACCCTCAAAAATATTATTCGATTTCTTCAATGAAAAATAAGATAAAAATGGCGGTTTTATCTGGGGTCAGACGGCGCTTTAGGTGCCAAGTCATTAAAACGCTTGCATTGATTTTCACAGACAAGACGTGTTATCTGTCGGGCCAATTCATAACGGATGATCCCGTTATTTAATGCACCGTTATCACTTGATAGTCAGCCTATTGTATTGCATTGTCAATGTCAGAGTCGGAGTGCAAACGTGCGCATTGAAACCAATTTCCTATTCTGTTAAAGGCACATGAACCCGAATATGAAATGCTTTTTTTTTTTTTCGTAGTGTAAAGGTCTTTTTGATTTTGTTCCTTATACGTTTTGCCTCTTTCAAGTAGAAATGAATTGAACATCTGTTCAGTAGATGAAATAGATTTGAAGAATTTAATTTGTTAACAAGCATTCACTCTTGTCTTTATATTATATTTTGATATAATATATCTTTGAGAGTACAAAATATTATGATAACCATGAGTTTTTATAAACTCTTAGTAGATTTACATGTCTCTTTGATATAATTCAGACAATTGGTATACGATATATTTTGGTATTTGGGCAATTTGAATAATTCGTTCCATCAATATGATATAACAATTTCGTGCTTCTTTAATTTCTTACCTTATTTATGGATAGTGTTACGTAAATTTTGTGGGAGGAAACCGTATGCATGCTGGGTTAACCTCAGTATAATGAGTGATTGAATTTTATTGAATTAGATGTAAACAAGCGCATTAATTATCTGACTGTGGTGGTATTAACAATGTTACACGTTCTAACCCTCATTGTACTTAGTCCAAATGAAACAGTATCAAAGGAAATGAGCGTAAGACTGAAACGTTGATTATCGCTGATAATCCAAAGCAGATAGGATAGGAAATGTGTCGAAAGCTGCATTTTTGGAGATGGAATTATAATGTTAATTTTTAAAGAAACATGATGCAAAACTTGGCTCCAAATGTGTTGTCTGCAGAGGAAATTAATCCAAAGACATTTTAACAGTATACTTAGTGCGTACGGTACATATTTGACACAGAATATAGAAAACTATAAGTGAAAAGCACTTGAATTGCTTCACTATATTTTAAAGAAATTCAGAATATCCCAAAATATTCTTATTGCAAAGATATGAAATAAGCGACATAAGTGTAAAAAGAGATGGCCATTTTGAATAATTTAAAATAAACTATAATTTGAAGACGTATAACTTTTGGCTGGAGTCACCGAGGGCACATGTAGCCAAGTACGATCAGCTTCGGTTGATCGTTTCTTCAAATTTACAAATTACCAAGAAACTTTTAGGTCAAGGTTTTCGCTTTCACAAACTAGTAAAGACTTTCTGGAAATTTTACAAAAATTATTGTTAACTTCTTCTGAAATTCGGACCAATACAGGCAACAGAGTATATTACTTTGTGTATTTCACAACCTGCATTTTATTGTGACATTATTAACAAGATAAGAAGGATCAAAGACAACATCACTATCGAAAATGCGTCAGAATCATCAAACGCCTTTTATACCGTGGATATGATCCTAATGTCACCAGACGGACACTAGGCTTGGTACTTGACCAATCTACAATCTTGTACAAGCGCATTCTTAAAACTTGCACTCTGACTGACTGTGACGGCGGGACTCCATGACGGGTCCTGTAAAAACTTCTTTAGAGAAGACAGGGCCCCGACCACCTGTCCTCTCTGAATGTCAGTCGGACTCCTCGGGTGATAACATACATGAGCTCGCGGTGGCAGAGCACGGATTGTATTACGTACGCCCTCTTTTTATATCCATTTACATATTCGTCTGTGTTGCTTGGGCCCTGCGTTTTGTGGTCTTTTTTGTGTGTGGTCATCTGACAGTGAGGAGGTTGTTTTACACCGCAATTGTACGTTCTTCGAGACCTCGGGGTAGTCGGAAAAGTGGGAGGGTTGTGCGCACGTAATCCAGGATAACCACACCTTCTGCTATTTCAGTGACAGATGGCCGCCCTAAGTTGGCACCGGTTGCCCATTGGTCTCGTTGGTTTATGTGTAGTCCTTTGTGTTTGATGTTTCTGTGTTGTGCGTTGACGTTCCTTGTCCCTTATGCGTCTCTTTCTGTGCTTGTCTGCTTTGTGTTTTTGCATTGGGTGTTTTGGGGTTTTGCTGTGGGTGCTGCAGCCTGGTGTTGTTGGAGATCCCCTCCTTTGTTTCAAGGCATTCGAAAATTTCTGTCATCAAAATTTCTTGAAATTTTCAAAACGTGGGTCCTGTCCCATCATATCCAACCCAACCTGCTACGTCTTTCGGTACATTTTGGACATAATTTTCCACACTCTTTAGTCATATTACATTGTTTAGATTGAGGATCACTGACGAAGGTTGAGTATCCGAAACGTGCATGTCTGTTCAATGCTGCAAATTAATCTGCTCTTCAATGATGCTATTGAATTTTAAGACGTTTAACAGTGGGGCATATTATGTGAGAAAATGCTTGTTTTCATATTATTGAGTATATGCCCACTTAATGAGCATACAAGGTGCTGACATTCTTTAACAAAACAAGTAAACCATTCGGAAAGGAACATAACTCTAGACATATCAATGGAGATGAGCTTAATCGTGCAAAGAAGTAGATTGAGAGACTGAGCAAGCAACATTCGTCACAAGCTTCTTTAGATAGATCAAGATAAGGCAATAACAACATTGAATATTCAAATGTAAAATATTGATAAACCAAAAAAAAAACTTTTAGTGAGGAGTTAGACCTGGGGCGTGGGGAGGGTTTATGACAAATAAGGATCTGTTCATGTGGACAGCTTGCTCATCCTTCAGTTTCGAACAAACAACTTGAACATGTTCTTTCTTCGAAATCGTATTTTTTGTCATAAGAAAGGACGGGATCTCCAACAACACTCGGATGCAGCACCCACAGCAAAACCTTAAAACACCCAATGAAAAAAAGCAGAAAAAATACACAAAAAAGGGAAAAGGAACATTAACTCGCACCATAGAAACATGAAGCACAAATTTAATGACATTAATCTACAAAAGACGAAGAGAAGTAAATCGAAAGATAAAAGGAATATGATTCTGTTGAAACTTTCAAGTTTGATTTCAGATTTCACAGTTCAAGCAGATTTCGATGCATGTCCCAAGAGTGCATTATCCTTGGTGTACGTGCAAAGGGTCTCATTCCAGATACCTGACATTGCAGTGGTGGATTTATGCGATTTTTGTGGATGTAATAAATCAATTCATCAGTTTTGCAAACGCATTTCAAATCGAAAATAAACATTTTCTTACTGATATCTAGACTGAATCTTAGATAAACGACAAATCATGGCATTTCAAATGCTATTTGAAGTATTGGAGAGCTGTTGACATTTGTGCAATTGCAAATTCTTCCAAACTTCAAAGGACAAGCGATGCATTGAGGCAGGTTACATGCCATTTTTAAGATCCATATTTCGTCGTTGATTTAAAGAGCTGTAATGTGTGACAAAAGATCGAAAGGAATTTAAAGGTAATAGAACTGGCGAGTAAAGTGTTAAAAATCAACAGCACATTCGAATTATGACTACTAGCCAATATCGGAATGGCTTCTATTTCAATTTGTTACAAAACAAAGATTGATTATACATGTACTTACACACATTTATTAGCTTAACTACCCCTACCCATTTTTATGGGAACAGAAACCCTCCCTTGAATACAAATTTTGGATCAGCGCCTGAAACCAAACAAATCCTATTACATAACAAAGGATTTTGTCATATGCAGAAAAAAAACCCATTGAAATAACACGTTCGCTGTACGATTTGTAGACTTTGGGTACAAAGGTTTTCGGGACAAACAAAAATGGTCCCGTCATTCTTTTATTTGTACATCGAGATTGAAACGTTGATGTTATAATTCAAGGTCTCATGAAATTTACAACTTTTATTTACGAAGAGTATTCAACGTTTCACACTCTCAAAATTAAGATTTTTCATTTTCTATGAGCCACATGTCATAAATCCGGAAAATAGCAAAATAAATACCATTCATTAATGTACAAAACTAAGTTAAAAATTATCTAAAGAAAGAAAGGAGGGGACCTCCAACAACACTCGACTGCAGCACCCACAACAAAACCCCAAAACACCCAATGCAAAAACACACAAAAGGAGACTCAAAAGGGACAAGAAACACAAACTCACATTATAGAAACATGAAACACAAAAGACAACAGATAAACCAACAAGACCAATGAGCAACCGGTGCCAACTAAGGACGGCCATCTGTCACGCAAGCAGCAAACGGTATGGTTAATCGGATTACGTGCGCAAAACCCTCCCACTTTTCCGATTACTCAGAGGAAGAAGACGTACATTAAGAAAGTAAGCATCTTCTGTTTTAAAGAAACACGCCTTAATGAGGTCTTGTTCTATTGTAGTTTATTTTTCAAGAAATTTTAAGACTTTCGATTGTGATTTTGGAATTCAATTTCGGCTTTTATGTTTGACTTTCTTCTTTGATTTGTAGACAAATATAAAACCTTTGCTTCTAAGCAACACCTATAATAAGGTTCTGTTCTGTCTTATATCTTTTTCAAGAAATTGTTAGCCTTTCGATTGGATTTCGGCTCTTGTGTTTGGCATTCATTCTCTGATCTGTAGACAAGACAAAGATGAAATCGATATAAATGTATTTCCTGATCAGGACCATTTTAAATTCATTTCGTCACCACACACCAAGGATTTTTGTGTGTTTTATGAGGATGTGAAAAATATCTGCTGCATTTTCACAGAGGACATAACAAGTTTGTTAGTGTTTCTTAATAAATTGGGGACATCTCAATTTAAATATAAGCAATTATATAAAGAGAAGGAAATTCGTTAGCTTTGATTTACTTGTTATTTTTCTCGATTTTGTTGACGAATAAAACAAAAGCTGTACACACGAAATTCTTTGGGAAATATATATATATGTCACTCTACACGTAATCCGAATATCCACACCGTCTGCTTCTGGCGTGGCAGACGGCCGTCTTAAGTCGGCATCGATTGCCAATTGGTCTCGTTGATTTGTTTCTATGATGTGATTTGGTGTTCCTTGTCCCTTTTGCGTCCATCACTTTGCATGTCTGCTTTGTGATTTTGCATTAGGTGTTTTGAGGTTTCACTGTGGGTGCTGCAACCGACTATTGTTTGAGATCCCCTCCTTTTTTTCTATATATATATATATATCTAGTATCTTATGAGACTTTATATTTCTATGACGAAAAACGTAGTGTCCAACTTTGTTGTCGGGGAGCAGCCTTCCGGATAGAAATATCAAAATGTGGTGCACTAGACGAGCATGTTTCGTACAATAAAAACCCACTAGTGGTACATAAAGCCAAAATAATTTGAAACTTAAAAAAAATAGTATGGTTCCCACAAATCAGTGGGCACGATACGACAATCTCAACAGCACCCACAATAGAGCACCAAATTGAGTATAGACGCACCCATAGCAAGCTAGACGTGGGATCAGGTGCCCGGGAGGAGTAAGCATCACAAGTACAATTTATAGGCTTGAGCAATTGCTAAACACAGTAATGATGATGTCTATCAGTATTCAGCTCAAATTTTTAATCATAAAGCCTCAGGTCATTAATTTTCCCCATTAGTAATAATTTGAATATGATGAAGCATCAAAGTGTCTTATCTATTCTGTTTCCAGTAAACATGTTATAAGAGGGGGAGTACGGAACCAAAATGGCAGACCTAATTTGATACATTGCTTCAAATCTAGCATACACGATGGGAAGAAACTGTTTCAAGTATTATCTGCTTCTCCGAGCGAAAATGCCTTGTCTGACCCGAAAGATATTAAAATCGAATTTTGTACAAATTAATCTTCTATTTATGAAAACTCCATGTAATAAAATGATATGCTCTTTGAGAATAATGTTTTCCTTGATTCTCAAGATTTAACGTGTCCTTGCAAGGTAATTTGAAATTGAAAAGTACACGATATCAAAATTTACTCTTTCTAAAACTTCTATCGTAAAAATTTTAGGGCTACCGGTTTTCAGATATGGTACTTTACTATGGTACTATCGAGTACTTTTTGACTGATACGATAATACAGTCATACAGAATTGCATACATATACTATGAGTAACTGTTTGATCAAAAGTCGAGCACTTCCCACTTAGTCGTTTTATCTAGAACTCTTCACTCGAGTTTAAGATAAAGTCGTAGACTTGTGACGCAATTATATCGATTTAAGCTCAATTGATTCTGATTTTCCAAAAGTAAGGGTGTACAAGAATAAGATTTTTGGCATATTACATTGTTTAGATTTGAGGATCACTGACGAGGGTTAAGTACCCGAAACGTGCATGTCTGGTCCATGTTGCCAATTTATCTGTTCTTAAATGATGCTATTCAATTTGAAGACGTTTACATTATTGACATACCGGTATTACCCTTTTCCTAACATTTCGGTCTAGATCAATCAGGACATTTGATTAGTCGAGACCTTACGAGGTAGGAAACACATAGATGGAACAGAAAACATTGACTAGATATTTCTCCTAGATAAAAAAGACCGATGTTTCTGAAAACGGAATGTATTTTCTCCTTTTCTGAAAACTGAATGTTAAACAATAACCCAAATAGAATTTAACGCATGCAACCGTCAATAAATTCGATTTACTTTGTTTTGAATACTTAAAAGTGTAAGGTCTTCAAACTCATTTGCATCATTTAAGAACAGATAAATTTGCAGCATGGACAAGACATGTACGTTTCGGGTACTTAACCCTCGTCAGTGATCCTCAATCTAAACAATGTAATATGACCAAAGACTGTAAAGATTATTATGTCCAAAAATTACCAAAAGACGTAGCAGGATTGGTGGGATAAGATGCTGCAGAACCCAAGTTTGAGAAATTTCAAGAAATTTTGATAACAGAAATTTTCGAATGCGTTGAAGAAACGAACAATTGAAGTTGATCGAATTTGGCTACATGTGCCCTCGGAGACTCCTGGTCCACCAGCAGTGATAAGGTTGATATAATAATTTATGAAGTGATAAAACAAATATCGACCGAGGCCTTCGTTTTATCACTTCATAAATAATATTATCGACTGAATCACCTGTGTTATAACTGTTTTATCATACATATGTACATAAAAATTGGAAAAGAAAATAGTAATTAAGGTTTTACTTCACTGTTACTAATCGCTTTCTCAGATAAACATATTGTATAATGATATAAAAATGTATTCCGTTAATCCTTTTTTTTTTGTCATTTAAAGATGCAGCCAATTATCACGCTGAGTCATAACAGCGACACTCAGTTTGCTGCCTACCATTTTCTTCCAATACCCAAAGCAATATAACCGGAAGCATTTCAATACGACGATAAATCGAATCGCATGTGACCGCGTTTGGCCAATGGGAAAGCTTAATGAATGTAAGTCCCCGACGATATCACTGACCTAGTTTTAGTGTTTACGCACTGCATTGAAATATATTCTAAATTTCCTGTCATCAAATTAGACATAAATTGCTAAAACTAAGGGTTATCTCCCTCATTGCATAGCTCTGTCCTTAGCTGGGTTTCAGCATAATTTTTTCGGTCATATTTAGAATTAAGCTCCTTGTGCCTATTCTTCAACGATTTCTTGCCATATTTTTCACTTGAATACGCTTATGAATATACCCCAACACAAAATTTGGAGCAACTCACTTTGGCAAGAGGAAATTTATTATAGATGGCGCCAGGAAATTCACTTTGGCTTTATTTAAACTGTTTGACATAAAGAACTACTGACGAGGATTCAGTATCCGAAACACGTGTCTAGTACAATAAAATCGGTACTATAGATCATATATATTTTAATATTGACAATTAAAGGCGCTTATGAAAATTAAAGTATTCGCTATTTTCGAAAACAAGAGTTGCTTCCCTTTGGGACGGTATCTGACGTAGACTTATTGTGACGTCATAAAATTCTATGGAAACGGTCCATAAACTCTGGGAAATTACGGTATAAAATCGACGTTACCGTGTAATTCTCATCACGTTATAATGGTATAACGTCAGATACCGTCTTAATTGGGAAATAACTCTGTTTTCCGCAAATACCAAATATGATAAAATTGATTCAAATTCAATAACATCATTTAATATATTCGTATCACTACGAAACCCTCCGACTTGCGAAATATGGTGCGATGATTGATTGTTTTTAGATCCAAGAAAACAGTCTGTTTTCCATAAATACGTGATAATTAAATGATTAGAGATGAATCTTATATTTTTTCTGTTGATACAGAAATCACCCGAAAAACTGGACAGAAAACTTTAAAATTTGCATCTGATGCAGTTTTCTGTCCATTTTTTCGGGGGATACCTGCATCAACAGAAAAAATATAAGATTCATTTCTTAAGTCAATAAAAAGGGTAGTCATACTGTTGTCATGTTACGTTCCAGCAACAATTTAGGCATTTTCATTTTCAAATGTCAAAAATCAAGTATGACAAATATGGATATTTAATTCTTAGTTTTCATAGGAATGTGACAATTCGGAAATTTATCAGACACCTTCATATCCGATTTCATGTTATTTCATCACTGTCATTAATTGCATCTTCATCCTTTCACATTTTTTAAAACTTCTTCGTGATACTGCCATGATTAAAAAAAAAGTATGGGCATGAGCTATTATACTAGTGTCAGAACGGTTTCCGGACAGACTTCGTCCTTTTGAAGTAATTTGAAGAAACTAATTTTCAAAATTCTCTGACAAATTTGAAGTATTATTAAAATCTTGCATCTAAGTTGCTTAACCACACCGCCTTTTGATTTCGCCCCTTTGAATTTGTCAATATCAAAATATATATTCCATAGTACCAATTGTATTGTACTGATACACGTGATTCGGATATTGAATCCTCTTTAGTAGTACCTTATGTCAAACAGGTCAAATAAAGCCAAAGTGAATTTTCCTGGCGCCATCTACAATGTCGCTCACAGGAGGTAGTCGCCGGGAACCGTCCTTTTTTAATATCCAAAAATCATCCAGTTTTGCCTGAAATTTATAGAGATTGACAGCTTTTTAAAAATTTGGTGTCCCAAAAATGGTCAAGCTATTTGCAAAACCCCCCCCCCCCCCAAAACCCTGCCAAAATATAGGGTCACAAAAATCGGTCTACAAACCACATCTCTTAATAGATTTCATGGGCGGATCCAGGATTTTTAGAGGGATGGGCCTAAAGTCCGAAAAAAAATTAATAAAATAAATGAATAATAGCACACCAGAAAGTGCAAAACATCCATGCCATAATTAAGAAATCAAGAATCAGACTTTAACCTTCACCCTTTGATCTCTGAATGAGATTACCTAATTAACCTGCACATCATATCCCGATTTTATACCTTTTTATTTAAATGTGGGACAATCGGGATGACACCTTACATTGGTTGTGCATAAATAGTTGTTTTAAATAGAAGGAGGAATAGAAAAGATAATGCTATAGAAATACTAGAAATACTGAAGTAACAACGTTGAACCGTTAACCATTAAAAATGTAATGTGGAATACATTTGTTTTATGTGAAAGATCAAGAAAACGCTTTTTCAGTTAAAGCAGGGAGAACATTGAAGTAATAGCCGGTTATAACGGTGGGTAATTTCGCAATTCAAAACAATCAATTTTTCAATATTTTGTGCAATATTTATCACTTATAACAAAAAGGGGAATGTTTGATGCAGTGTAAGAATGTCTTAGCTATGACTTTTATCCAAAATAAGGTGAACATTAGCTTTTTATAACCCACAAACACGAACGGCGTTCTACTTTCATCTACATGAATCACGCCGATGTTTTTTTTTTTTTTTTATATATAAAAGATATTACTTCTCTTATTTTGGATACAACCAATAGCTACGGCATCACATTCCATCTTTTTTATAAATAATCCATATTACACGAATTTATAGAAAAACCTACTGTTCTACGTTGAGAGATTCCCAAGCGTGGTAATGCGAAATTCTGTCAACTTCTGGAGGATTTCTATCATTACGTCATTGATCAATTCTTGGTGACCTCATGGCAATTACGCAATGCTAATTTGGTTTAAATCAACAAATTTTGAAGTGCATTAGAGTTTGTACCATGAAATGCACCAAATGACCAACGTTCTGATTTTAACCTGAAAAATCATTGGTTGAATACCAAGGTTTCTACTGTAAGATTTTTGGTTGCACAAAGATTAAACAAGACACCATTTAAATATCATCACAAAGGTTCAACAGCAGCACTTGAATTCTGTCAACGAATCAAAATAATGTGTTTGTCTACTTCCTTCTTTCTGTCAATTTTACGATGTCGAAGAGTTTGATTTGCTGCTACATATAACTTTTATGATCACTGACGAGGGTTAAGTACCCGAAACGTGCATGTCTGGTCCATGTTGCAAATTTATTTGCTCTTTAATGACGCTATTGAAGACGTTAAACATTGAAAAAACACTTTTTCCTAGTTTTGCTAATATCTTGGACGGATCTAGAAAAATTCTTCGTCGCGACAGCCAGCGCCCCCCCCCCCCCCCCCCCCCATTTGCAAAATATACTTAAACGTACGATTCTCTCTAAATCATAGACTTGTTGTCTCCTCCAGGCCAAGTTGCTTCTGCCCTCCTTCATCCGTGGAAAAAAATTAAAATAGCTAATTTAAGCATATTTATTCATTTCAATTTGCATGTTGCATGTAAATACAGAAATGCGAACAATATAATAGGGATCTTTAAAAAAGCGTACCGCTTATTTAAATTAATTCCCCATTATTAAAATAGTTCTGATCATAAACGCGATTAGGTCATTTTTTCGATGATAAAAATTGAAGAGATACCTTGCCCTCATGACAAGGTTTATCTGTAAATTGAGCTTGAAAATATTGACATATGAATGTACAAGAGAGGGTGACGATGATTAAATATTTCTACTTTAAACTGCGAGGAATATTATGATATTAAAATTGAAATCGGCCCGTTTTAGTGAATTTTCCAGTTCATAACTAGTATCGTACTTTAGTGTCATTGTTAGGAGATAAAAAAAGGTTTTGCTTTTACATATTTATCCTACTTTTAAACTATAACTTTAGTAAACATTCCATTTACGAGCTGTCATTTTCTAGGGAACATCTAATGTCCTGTCCTTTCTCCTTGTTATACTTGTCTTGTATACAATAAGATGTCATACATGTACATCAAAATGTCCTGCCACATCATTTAGGAAAAAAATGAAAAAAATGTACTTGCAATTCACTTAAAGAGCAAATATTTAACGTCTTCAAATTCATTAACATTATTTTAGGGCAGATAAATTTACAGCATAAGTTTTCAAGAGACCATTCAGTGTTGTTTCACCTTTTTATATTTCTGATCAATATTGATTCTTTTGTATTTTCAGTGCACAGTATGCACATTTCAACGAGCAATGTCACATCAGTGATGCTCGAAGCCGCTATTCTCTATTTTCGAAAACCAGAGTTACTTCCCATTTGAGACGGTATCTGACGTAGACTGATTATGACGTCATCAAATTCTATGGAAACAGTCCACAAAGTCTGGGAAATGACGGTATACAATCGACGTTACCGTACCATTTTCATGACGTCTCAATGGTATTACGTCGGATTCCGTCTGTAAGGGGGAAAACTCTGTATTCCGCAGAGACTCAATAGGGGATATCCAGCATAATTCTTAAGGGTTTTGCCAAAGAACAAGCTAAGGACAGCAATGTTACCTAGTTTTAGAATAATTCATAACATTAGTGACGGAAAATTTACAGATAATTTAGTTTACCGAAATACTGAGAAACTGCAGTCCAACAGTAGAGATCGTCGTAAATGCACCAATCTAGTGGTGAAATTATCAATATTGAACTTTATCTCCTATTGTACAGTATAAATACGCATTCGAAATTTTCTATGCACAACGTTTTATCGAAGTTTCTGAAAAATGGGTCCTGCAGCATCATATCCGACCCACCCTGATATGAAGAGTGTAATTTTTAGAAAGACCTTTCATTTTTCCAAAAGAACAAAGTAAGAGAGAATTATGCCCTTAGGGAGATTCTCCTAGGCCTAAAAAATTGGTTTGAATTTTTTCGTAATGAAGGTATAGAGTTGGAACACTTCCGTATTATCCTTATTAGAATAAAATATTTGTATATACATGTAATGCTGATATAGAAACATCGCCTTCCACAATGAATCTAAAATAGAATATAACCCAAACATAATTCATAAAAAGATAAAGATCTCGTATGATCGTATGATGAAATCATACAGACTTGTTTGCGAAGTTTTGATACGCCTATGTGTAAACTTCTCTCCAAACAAGATTAAAGTACTTCTAAATGTATGCAATCAATTTAAAAAGGAGAAAATGATGATGCAATGCAACGTTCACAGACAAAACGGAAGTCTCACAGACGGCATTCTAAATCATGGAAGTGTTGGACCGTACCGTCCTTAATACAGACATTCCCATTGGACAATGTGAAACTGCTCTAAAATTCAAGTTGGGAACGTAAACAGACTGTGCCTAGAGTCACGTAACAAAGATCTATATTTCCACATTTGGCAACGAAGTTATTGGTATTGTGTCCATGTGTCGTCTATAGGCCCCATACCAAACGTCAGTCAATGCTAATGATATAATTGGGAGGGTCGGAACCAAGTTTTGAATTTAGTAAGGGTTCGAATAGGACGGACATCCCCCTATATCTTGTGGAGGGAGGGGGGAATTTTTTTTAGAAAGGAGTGTTTATATTCTAATATTTTGATCAACAAGAATTTGACATCGTTGCCTCTGAGAGATAAATGAAGTATAAAGATTTTTTGATTATTAGGAATATGCTAGAAAAAAACGTATGTGACTGAGTTATAAAAATGAAATATTGAAAAAAGTAAAATGATATTATTCAATTTTACCGATACCATTTTGAAAATAATTAAATCAATTTCAAATCTATCTGATAAACATGAAATATAAATAAAAATAAAATGAAATATGATAATACTTATTGGATATTCTAAATATTGAAGAACTTTCTAAATATCCAAATACATATACATTTTGATCTATCTGATCCCCTCCTTTCTACAAAATCCCCAGTCCCCGGTCCCAAAGCACCACACTGCATTTGCTGATGTCAATTCATGCGAATTACACAGCGTAATGTACCGAATGTACAGCGTGCCAGCTTGTAGGGAAAATCCAATGAACGTGATTTGGTGAACGTTTCAGTAGGCACGTTTGTATGTGATCCCTTGGGTTATCCATGTCAACAGCTTTATCATTCGTCTGTCATAGGCCAAGATCTGAAAAGTTTGATCTTTGGAGACGTGACATCGGTCATTTCCTGATAGCTTAGATTTAATTTACTTCCTCATTCCGATCGGACTATTTAGAAAAATAATTCACTTTCTTTTAAAATGACATAAATTGCCACTTTCTGTATTATTTTTGACTTGTTTTTCCATACATTCATCCAAAAACCATACATTTATTAAACGTACTTAGGAGAATGAAATGTTTGTTCTAAAAGATTAAGATAATTTTTTTTAATGAATAGGATTATCATATTAATAAATAAAATTATCCAAATCGGTAAAAGAGAAAACAAATGTTCAAGGGGGCTATACAAATTTTGATGTATATAATCTTTAATTATCAATCATTTCAGTTTATAATATATACTCCATGCAGAAATAATAGGAAAGAGAGGAAGAGAGTGGAACTCGAATCTCCTTCCGGTTCAAGCACCAAGATATTGACCCTGTCTTACAAATTTGGTATATCGCTCGTTTTCCACTTTGAATGTTAAACGTCTTCAAACTCAATGGCATCATTTGAGAACAGAATAATGTGCAGTATGGACCAGACATGTTAACCCTCGCTAGTGATCCTCAACCTAAACAATGTAATATGGTCAAAGAGTGTGAAAGTTATTATGTCCAAAAATGTACGGAAAGACGTAGCAGGATTGGTGGGATATGATGCTAATTGACCCACGTTATAGAAACTTTAAAAATGATAACAGAATGTGTTGAAGAAATTTTAACGATCAACCGAAGGTGATAGAACTTGGCTACATATGTCCTCGGGTACTACTATTTATAAGCCATCAGAGAATGCGAGCTTTCAAAGTGTTCGGGATACTTTCTGTCTTGCATCAGTCTTACATTCATTAAACAGCAAATTAAGATATCCTAGATTTAAGGGATTAGGATAAAAAGACAATGTATCGTAATATTTGTTGATCATTTTAAATAGCAAAACAGAGATGAAAGCATCAATGCTGCTTCTTATTTAGATCCCATATCGTTTTAGATAAAATGGTAACTAAATACTTCATTAAATGGCAAACCCAATGACTTCAGTTTTTCCTTTTCTTCGTCTCCTTATTTTGATCTAATCATGTAACAATCGATACGCTTTTCCAGAGTTAGCTATAACCATGACGACTTCGCTCTGAGGGCAAGGTGTCTAACTAGAAAAACCTACTCAACCAAAGGTATATTTGTAAACGACTGATTATCTCATTACAAAATTATTTTAGACGACAAAATATTGAAAGAAATATTAGGTAAGAATCATTAAAGAACACAGAATTTGACACACGCAGAGGTTTTTACTTTCTCTATGTGTAAAGGGTGTTGCTCATCTCCCATTGCCCTGGATTTACTTTTGCTTCTTTGCAGACTGTTCCGTTCTATGCATTTTAAGATAAAGAATATCCTGACGACAATCTTAACAGCACCCACAATTTAGCACCATGTTGAGCATCGACGGACCCCTAGAGGTGAGACCAGGTACCCGGGAGGAATAAGCATCCCCTGTTTGACTATCAATGAATTTTTATTCAGATTTAGGATATGGATTTGACTTTTAAGTGAAGGTCCACGTAAGAATCAGGCAGGGATGAAACATCAAATTTTCTTGCAAAACTTTTCATTTCTGTTTTGAGACATATCAGTGGTACAAATAAACATATGAAAATTCATTTTTCAAGGTACCGATTGTGATGTGAGATATTCATCTCATAATTTATAAAGGATTTGAAGGAGAACTGGCGGGAAAATTTATCTTTATAATTCAACCATATTTAGTGCCCTAATAACTTTTTCACCATCTTTTTTCTCCGTCCAAGTAGAAGATTCTTTCGGAACATATGTTAGGCACATTCCAAAAGAGAAAAGTTTTGTAAAAAAAAAATTGAATGGTATTCACCTGCCTGATTCTTACGCGAACATGTACTTAACCCTTACAGTTAATACATGTATGTCATGCGAATATGTATCTACAAAATATCATTGAAAACAATGACCTTTAGATATATTTGATATATTGTCTTAGAAAAAAAAAAGAAAAAATCGAATGGAAATCACCATGCAACTTAAATGTTGAGAAGTTAGAGTGGCGTTCTCTAGTGACTAGACCAACTTCAAGTTTTAATCGTTGGATCATCGTGTAAATACGAAGGACAAAGTCAATGATAAAACGATTACCAATGGAATACCATTAGTGACAAAGATGTGTTATTTAATTTACGTGATGTCAGGCAAACTGCTTATCAAGGAGGTTGTTGAACATTGTTTGATTTGCTCGAGCATTTGACCTATTGGCACTCCAGTGATAGGTGAAGTGCAAGACTCATAAACTATGTAATTTAGATTAATTTATCTCAAAGACTATCCCTTCTGGGCTGTGCTGATGAAAAGTTGAAAAGTTATGTATGAGCAGTCTATTTTTAAGGAAGGATATGTGTATGATGTTAAGATACAATTCAAAATGATTTTCATGGAGAGTGGTTTTTAGAAATTTTATTTTGTCGATGCTAATTTTCTTTGTGTTAACAATTTACTGTCTACATTTTGTCCTTCGAAGTTCGATATCTCTTTGTTTTCATTTTTTAAAAATTGAAACTAATATCAGTCTGGCATATTTCTATGTTTACGGTTTCTTTCGGTCAATAATAAAGAGTTTCACAAACTAAATTGACACTAGCGGCGGGTGTCGCATGCAAGCAGGAGATGCTGACTCTTCCTGGTCACCTGGTCTCACTCCCATATCGGGAGTTCGCTTCTTTTCATGTGGTGGAGGTTTTTGTTTCTTTGCTTTGATTCCTGTTTTATCCTGATTTTGTATGCCTTCGACTTACGATTTTCTGAATTATCGATTTTGTGCTGTATATAGGGATATGGTCATTATCCATGTTTGTCATTCACCAATCAGGAGAAAAATAAAGACATTTACTATAAATAAAGGTGCTTGAAATGCCCAATCAGAATGCGTTTCTTATTTCATCGACGGCGAAATGAAATGCCCAATCAGAATGCGTTTCTTATTTCATCGACGGCGGGTGCGGCTAGCCAACAGGGGATGCTTACTCCTCCCGGGCACCTGATCCCACCTCTAGCTTGCAAGGGGTCCGTCGATGCTCAATTTGGTGCTCTATTGTGAGTGCTGTTGAGATTATCGTCAGAATCTTCTTTAACTTATTTAAATCCTTTCAATCTTTTTTTCT
This sequence comes from Pinctada imbricata, assembly GCA_033119305.1. Taxonomy (NCBI): domain Eukaryota; kingdom Metazoa; phylum Mollusca; class Bivalvia; order Pterioida; family Pteriidae; genus Pinctada; species Pinctada imbricata. Next base: position 18,694,581 of record VSWD01000006.1, read on the forward strand.
TATTATAATGAAACCTGATAGTTTCACCATTTCAAACAAGACTACAATGATCGTTGCAATTAACACAGTTAAATACGCAATCATAAACATCAAAGAAGTTGAATACATAATCATAAACATCAAAGATGCATGTTAACAACAAACTAAGGACACAAAACAAATACACCTACAAAAAATCAAATCAGAACCAATGAGAACACTAACACCAAAATAATCACCTAGCAAAGTTAAGATGTATATATCCACAGCCGACTTTGGATTGTCCTCTGCTACATTTAGAAAGAAAGAAGGGGATCTCCAACAACACTCGGTTGCAACATCCACAGCAAAACTCCAAAACACCCAATGTAAAAACACAGAACAGACACCTACAGAAAGAAACACAAAGGGACAAGGAACATCAACTCACACCATATAAACATGAAACACAAAAGACCAAACATAAGCCAACGAGACCAATTATTTAGATCGACTCTCGATTATCTAAAATACACTATGTGTACGTCTTCGACAATTATTATCTTTTTTGTGTAGGGCAATATACATAACATAGTATATTCCATTTTTACCCAATTTCTTTTATTTTTTCTCAATTTCTGGAAATTGTTCGGAAGTCACTTACTGTACAATCAAGGTGAAAATCATGATTATATTGCATGAATTGAGATGATTTTATTTATGTTAAGTTTTATTGATTAAATATTTATTTATTTATCTATTTATTATCTATTCATTCATAATTAAAGACGCAGATAAGAATGAAACCCTCGCTGACGCAATATCTAAGAGCACAAAAGAAATCCTCTTACGTAAAAGTGAGATTATAAAAACTTTCACCACATAACATTCAATTTGACTCACCCATTCATCACTACTGTTGGCGCTGAGAATATTGCGTTGTTTTCTGACGATGACATAGGGATGCAAAGTCAAAGAGGGGGGCCTAATGTGATTCAATTGCCAATAGGTGACATTGAACTCGGAATTTGTATAATACGTGACTGTGTACATGTCTAAATGAACTGTTGCATTATTACGCAAGGCAGTATGCACTTTTCATGCAAAACATAATGTGGATCATGTTGACGATTGGTATGTTATCTTGGGATCCGTCAGCGTCACGAAAACATCTACGACATTATCAACAACAGTCCGAATTGCTTCTGATATCGAAGTGATTTATTGAGGTCACGTGATGTGGGTCAAATTCTGAAACGCATGTGATGTTACTCCTTTGAGGTTTTGTTTCTTATTTGCTGTCTGGCGAATTTTCTTTCCTGCTTCCTGTTTCCTGATACGTCATAATTCCTTATGTTCTTAACCGCTAAATATTTAAGTCAAGATAAATGTTAATTCCCTTTTGCTTTCTTATTCAAATACTGCATGATAACTTAAATGCTTATTATGTTTGGACCACAAGATATGTAGAACTATTCAAAGTAGCAATTTTAATGTCAATAAAAGGTATTGAGAGGTTATAATATAGGTTTAGTTGATAAATGACATATCATAATGTTTGAAGTAAATGTGCAATTATAGATAAAAAAATCAACATCACGGCCTCATAATCAAATAGCCAGCGAAAAAATTGTTTGATCGATCACTGATAATGTTGTCTTAATGTAAAAAGCCACCAGCAGGTTAGATGTCATTTGATGATCTAGCAACATCTTAAATTGCAATATCGCAAAATGTTTAAAATTTGGCACCAATCAACAGCCTCCTGACTATGACATCATGTCCCATTGTCCATGATGGCCCATTGTCCATGATTGTCCAGAATGTTGGATGGTATTCTGTCTTAGACCATTTGAACCATCCAACCACAGAATATGCGTGTATCTTCCGAAATGGAAGTAACCGGAGGTGACAATCTGAGTCGGCATCTGACATACGTAAATAAATTGTGACGTTATATGATTCTTTTATTAGAAATAACAGAATGGGAAAAAAAACAATATGTCCCCTCCCCGTTGGGGAGACATAATAGTGTTAATTAAGGTGATATAAAACCAGCTTAGCTATCAGGGATATCTTCCACGTGTCATTGAAGGTCTGAATCGCAACATAAAGTATCGACCTCAGGGACACAGAAGTCCTGCTTGTAGCTCAAATGTAGACAGCAAGCATCTGCTTCTGCAAAACTCACACAAACATGTCATGTGAAAACTAAGAAACTATTTGCAAATATACGAAATGTTAAGCATATATTTTTCATTCAAAATCTAAATATCAAGGGAGTATATGAGAAATTGATCCTAAAAGAAAAGATCAAAATTGGTTAAACTTACAAAGTTTGATCGCAATGGCCTAATTTATAGAGATATATTTGACATTTGATCGGACTTTCGATCAATGATTTTACGTGGGACAGAGGACAGTCGAAACCTGTAATACGTGCAGATTGGGTCATTTTGGAAACCAATACATTACATGTACGTGCAGTATTAGGTGTTCGGTTTTTAGTATGCGCTTGTAACGGGTATAAACTGGATCCATACAACATATGTAGACTTAGTTCTTGAACACCTAAAGAACTACTGCATATATACAATGTATTACAAACATGTCTTAAAACATTATAAGAGGAACATATTTTATCGAATCAATTTTTTTTTTCGGACAATTAATATTGGAGAAAGTCAGTATAACATAAAAGGAAATTATAACAACAAACAAAATTGAACAAATTAATTGCTTAAAGGTTATTTTCTCAAGTACGATGTAAGGAATAAAAACAAATAATTCTTTAAACCTGGCTGTAAGCATTCCCAACGTATCGAAGATTAAATATGAATTTCAATGGCGCACTTTCTGTCGAGTAACAAGTGAATGCATTTAAGTGGTGACATTCTATGATCGAAAACAATTTATGCAACAATGTGGTAGCGATATATCCAAAATGCATGTGTTACAAGTCCGTGTTAATGGAATAATCTATTATCAAAATGCGTAAACATACGTCATCGTCTATTTGGTAGCGCCTTCTACAGCAAACTTCGATTATATAGTAGAGGTTGTTGGCTGATGCATGTGTTAATTCAGTTGTATATCTAACGGAATCAATTCTCTGAATCAATTCCATATAGTAAAAATAAATGTAGGCAGCATTCTTACCTTAATTTCTTATCCAACGATAATAGTGCGACGCTCTTTCAATTTTAAATACAACGCGTGCATACAGGGGATGCCTACTCCTCCCGGACACCTGTTCCGAACTCTGGTTTGCTAGGGGTCCATCGGTGCTCTATTGTGAGTGGTGTTTAGATTATCGTAAGGATCATCTCTAATTCATTCAGTAGCGCCACCTTCAATAAATTCCGTTCTTACTCAGGACTCTGTGGAAATTGTGCATAGCGTTGTCCGTCATGTTGTTATTGTCTCCGTCTGTTTGTCCAGTTTTTTCTCTTCTCCTTCCGATGTTGTCATTGCTGCAAATCTCCTCCACTCCGTTCTATATTTTTAAAGAATGTGTATGCCTATTGACTGTAATGTTTGGAATCTGATGTTAGACGTTGTGCAAAATGTGAATGTTTTACATAATTACCCGATATGTACATAAATATGTACATCGAGACAATCACCGAATTTGACAGGTTTCCATGGAGCTGTTGCGACGGGTGTTGCATGCAATCAGCAGACGCTGACTCTCCCCGGGAACCTGGTCTCACTTCGGAATTTTGTTCATTCCTAGGTTCGCAACCGTTCCTGTTGAAAAATCTAATGATTTTGCCTTGCCTTCCCGACTATGAGACTGAATAACTGATGGGTACTTCTGTAATTTTTATTACAAGTTAATGTTAGTGGCTACATCTGTTATCAAAATGAATATGAGTAATTTACGAAATGAATGTCTTACTTTTGGTGTTCATGGGTGTATAATTCTGGTTGCTAAAGTGCAAATTGAATTGCGAAACAAGGAAAATTTTCACATCTCCAACCATACACCATGAACACTAAAAGTAAGAAAGTCATTACTTATATTTACATTAATCTGTCGTTTTCAATTGCATGCACATCGCACATTTTGCCTGTAACAACGTCAAATGTATTTCAACGATGGAAAATTCTCCCTACACACAAAAAATCAACCTGACGTCACAATAGCAACGCGAGTTTTACTCCTGATTGGCGTTTAACATGGGGAATGTACTAATAATATAAATCTAATCTAAGTGGCGAGTGGAGACATCTATGAGCTGAAAAGTAATAATACGGACGTGTTCCAACTCTTTACCTTCATAGAGAAAATTTCAAACAAATGTCAACGCACCAGACACATGTTACTAATAAATCCTCGTCAGTGGTACTTGATGGGCAAAAGTAAATACTAGTATCAGACACACTCAACTGCATTTTAGTAGCGCCCTCTAGTTTATTTTTTTTGAATTTCAATTTATGCATTTTGCAAAGAGTGTGCGGCTCCAATTTCTTTGTAGGGATTCTCAGTATCATACTGTGTCCAAATAGCATTGGAAAGGTTCATGGTGCTAGAATGTTAACCTCTGTTAGATTTTATCATTTTCATTTTTTTATATGAGTCATGCTAATAACAAAACTTCAGTAAAATATGAATCAAATGGTCCTGAACTTTGTCAAAACTAGAATTATAAAGAAGCAAAGAAGAAGCGTGAGCAATATTTTAAGTATGGACTATTTTTCCTGTAACACTCCCTTGAAAGGACATCCTAAAGATATGTATATTAAGGATGGTCCGTGAGTAGGCAGACTGTTGACATCACTTGAAAAGTACAGCTTACCTTATATTTCCTTATTCATGAATCAATGACTTGTTGTCATTTACTGGTTTACGAAATAGAAGTAACCGGATGTGACAGTTCTTTCGAATAGAAGCTGCAGGTGTTTAATGCAAGCAGGAGATGTTTACTCTTCCTGGACACCTGGTCTCATTCCCATATCGGGAGTTCGATTCTTTTCATATGGTGGAGGTTTTTGCTTGTTTGCTTTGGTTCCTGTTTTATCCTGGTTTTGTATGCCTTCGATTTCTGAATTTCTGAATTATCGATTATGTGCTCTATACAGGGATATGGTCATTATCCATATTTGTCATTTATGAGGATATTTAAATATACTTCGGCTAATCTTTTACAGCACTACAGTGCCATTTACTAGCTACAACGTAAGTCGGGTATATTTATCTCAAGAGCTGAAAAAAAACCCCATCCCTCCCTAAAATTGGATATTGAATAAATTTTCATGTTTATCGCTTAATTCCTTTTTTAGGTCTTTAATTTTTTCACACTCTTTTTTTATCAGTGTCAGTATATCCACAACGGAAAACAGCAGACTGGTCTTTAAAATGCTCAGAATCAAGTTTGTCACATGAACAATCGTATATTTTGTGTAATAGACAGATTTTTCCTGACGGAATTCAGATAGTTGATAGGCAGTCAATTCAAATTCGATATAACCTCAACGATACGTATTTCTCTTCAAAAGAATTCTAATTATAACTTTTTAAATCAAGAGATCTCCTTTGTTTCTCATCTTTACGGTTATGGTTTTTAATTTGATCGAACTATTTGGCTATTATCACTTGCTGTTGAGTTGAAAACCAAGATGACGGTGACCAAGGCTTCTTGTCCTTTATTCCTCTTTACATCAACAAAGCTGTCCACAAACGAATCAATAGAGAGGGGGGCAACAAACGTTTGTTTTCCGGTCGGGCGAAAAACTAAGATATTTTGCCAAAATGGGCTTCTTGTCTTCTGTTTCTTTAATGTAAGGGTCAATAGAAACGGGGGCAAATGTATGATCAGAGAAAATTCATCTGGGTTGTGTTTCCTTTATCAAACCCCATTGATGGTGCAATGATGAGTAAAATTGAGTTTGAAATTGTGTAGGCCGTCTCAAAACGTAGAGTAAACACGTGTTCAAGTGTTCTTGACTTATTCACATTTTACTGAGGAAATCCAAGGGTTTCACTGTTTAACCTTGTCTCATACCATGGTCCTGTAAAAGATCGATGTGTTTTGTGAATGAAAGTTATTGACCTAAATATTCAGTGGCTTCCCACGCTATGCTGTTTGTGTCGCATCTGTTACATAATTTTTTATACAGACATGTATTTATGACTTTCTTGCGGCATGTCACAAAGGGATTTACGCTATAAATCGTCAGACAAAAAAGAGGAAGCTTCGTGGTATTCATGTCTCCAATCCCTACAAAGAATAAGCAAAATATATCAATTATTGCAATATGTTAAATGATATGATTCCTTCTTTATTGATGAGTTTATCCGGCAATACAAAATATTTATTTAGCTCACCTGAGAAAAGTTCAAGGGAGCTATTGTCATAGAATGCCATCCGTCGTCCATCATCGTCTGTTGGAATCTTTTCACATTTTACACTTCTCCACATCAGATAAAGGGATTGTATCCAACTTTTTGGTAATGAAGAACTTATGCTCCCTAAACATGATGCTGTTTTCTTTTCTTTCTGATCTTTCGACAGGTGTTGCAACCATGGCACAATTTGATCATGGGGGTACTGTCCTTTTCATCAGAACGCACTAGAATGATATACTTCATTTAGTAGAGGGATTTCATAAGAAGTATTATTTTTGGTTCAAACGTTTGATACTTAAATCCCCCCCCCCCGTGAAGATCCGTGCACTTACTTGTCATGTGCAACCTGATGTTTGTTCATAAGCTGTCAGATTTGACCGGACAAACTTATTTGGAACATAGCACGTCACTGAATATCTTCAGGACACAATAACCAATATACATGAAGTCTGAAAAATAAAAGAACCTGCTTTACAATTGCATAACTACATGTATGCTAGATAAAACTGCAGTAAACTTTAAGGTGCTTTCGACGATGAGTAAAGAATTTGTTGACTTTGGAATCGTCATGCTTACAACTGAAGTGTAGATCTTCACCAAGAGAAGCACAATATGTGTCCAAGGGAATACTTGTACATAATGATAACATGTAAGTCAGAAAGTCTGTTTCTCTAAGAATTACATGTATTAGGCATCCATATTTCTTGTAATTTGAATGAAAAGATATCGAATGTTTAGTAAATATATTTCTACATGAAATAATATTGCATTGAAGTGAATAAACAAAAGGTTTGGGTGTTCCGAAGATCAGCAGCATGTTTCACAAATGAGTTAAAGATGATCCTTACGATAATCTCAACAGCACTCACAATAAAGTACCAAACTGAGCATCGACGGACCTCTAGCAAGCCAGGGGTGGGATCAGGTGTCCGGGAGGAGTAAGCATCCCCTGTTGGCTAGCTGCATCCGCCATCGATGTCCATGCACGAAAATTAAAACACTATATAAATTACATGAACTGCACTGTCTGAGGTCTATATAGAAAGTGCTATGGCGAAAAGTACAAAAAAACTTAAAGGAATGTTCGGAACTTTTGATCGCTTAGTTCATACAACCTAAAAATCGTGATGTTTTGTTTCTGATTTTATATTTAGTAATATTATGTAGAAACGATGTTAGAAAGCATAATATATTAATTGAAAACATTTTAAGCTTTTATTTGATTATGAAAGTTACTAAAAATCTTAAACCAGTGGAAATCCTATGGTTTTGCCTTACCCTTTTTGTTACTTCTTTTATGATTATACATGTAATAGAAATATTCAATAGACAATAACTTCAGGAATTGCGATTATGCGGGTGTATGACAGTTGTGAGAAATTTTAAGACTCACTTCTCTGTTGCAACGGTGTGGCCTTAAGATTAGTTTTTAAAACATATGGATTCGTATAAAGGTGCTTCATCACCTTAATCCTTTACATACAAATACAATCTGTCTCTTTACCCCTATTTATAACACAAACATGTTTTAAAGCGTTTTCGACATCGCATCGTTAGACATTCATGGTTTAATTTGCTACAAAGTAGAAAATATCATATTTAACAACAATTAAATTAAAACTACCCAAGTAAGACATCGGAGGAAAGTTGAGAATTTTGATGCATTTTTGGTAATTGGTTTATAAAGAGTCCACAATGGCCCTGTTTGGATTCTATTGCAGCTAAGCACTTTGCACCGCGGCGGAATGCTTGTTTCGCCACATTTTGCAATTATTTTAAAAGGTATGAAACTTTATATACAAGTTTACTGCAAATTTATAAATATGATAGGTAGATATAAATCTAACAGATGAATGAAATAAGAAACATTACAATTTGTTAAGTATCACATTTATATGATTTATACATTGCACTGTCGACAGCACTATTGTCAAGTCCGACAACCTCGAACGTGCACCCTCAAATTAAAGTGGTTAAGAGCGACATATGCATAATTGGGCAAAGGAATTTGTGAGATACCTACAGTCTCAGATTTCGGTTTTGTATCGCCGCATCTTCCTACTAAAATATCAAATTATTTGACAACCATTAATGCACCTTTCAAAATGACACCATCTTTTTAGGCGGACTTGCATTGTCATGGCGGTCACAAAGTGAAAGTTGAATAAATCAAAAATATCAGTGGCGGATCCAGGGGGTGCTGAGGGGGCGTCCGCCCCCCGGCACTGACCCAAAAATTTCCAAAAACAGGTATATTTTGGCCCATTTTCAGTAAAAATCGGCAAAATTCGCCCCTTGACCCCCCGGCAAAGGGGGCGCTGGATCCGCCACTGAATATGATCGCATACCAATGGGGGATGAGACAAGAAGTCAAAATATGACACCTTTGTCATAACAAATTTTGTACTTGTTGTTTAAAATTAATGATCTACTTGTTTTTCTCTCCTTTTACGTGCATATTTGACATAAAGCAGGCAACTGCAAAGAAAAAGGATTTTAAAGCTTGATGGTGCGTGCGCATGACGGATTTTCTGTCGGATTGATGCCAAAAACCTTAATTAGTTTTATATTCAAAGTCCATGTCTCAGGGATCCATCCCAGTTTTCTTCGTAAACAAAAAAAGGTACTTACTGGATAAATCCCTGTGGTTCATGAATGTGCATTTTAACTGACGTGGAAGGGAGACTACATGTAAGCCTTAGCTTACTTGGGAGATAAACACACTGTGTTTTGTGGTTCCGACAGGATACTGTTGGAAACGCAGTTATACCGTCGCGGCTTAAGACGTCACCTTCGTTTTTCGTGAAGTCGCGGCCTTAAGACGTCACCTTCTTTTTTCGTGAAGTTTTTCTCCTTTCTAAATTTGTTTGCATGCCTGATCCAAATTTCTCTGTTCTTAATGATGCTATAGATATGAATTTGAAGACATGTAACATTTGTCACACTTGGTGAGTGCCAATGCTGGTGGACCAGGACATGATCATGCAACTTCGGTTGATTGATTCTTTAAACACATTCGAACATTTCTGTTCACAACATTTTCTCAAAATTTCCTGAAAGTTAGGTCTTGTAGCATTATATTCCACCCATCCTGCTACGTCTTTTAGTATTTTTGGACATAACTTTCACAGTCTTTGGCCATATTTCATTGTTTTATTGAGGATCACTGACGAAACGTGTATGTCTGGTCAATGCTGCAAGTTTATCTGTTCTTAAATGATGCTATGAATTTGAAGACGTGTAATATTTGAAACTGATATTAAGTGCAAAATTAGTCTTTGAGATTTCCTGAATTTTTGACAGATTTATGTCTTTTCAGTTATAACTCCATGACATCAGCAAAGTTTATGTAATTACATGTATCTCAAAATTCTTGTTTACTTTAAATTACGCTGCAAAGGACCTTAAGGTTCTCAAAAGATCGTTTCTTTTCTAAATTATGTCTCCGTAGACGCAAATGTGAAACCAAAACTGTGCCGTGTCTTGGAGTGTTCGAGTCATAATCAATTTTCATGAGAAAATGTTCCTCAAAGAATTTCAAATTCATTTCAACATTTGAGAATTTGCGATGAAAAAAACTTAAGTTTGTTTTGATAACTATGTTAGTACGGACAAATCTCGCATGACGTTTATGCATGCGCACTCTTCAAGGTTTTTACGTAATGTAAATAAAATCCCTCATGGGTGTATCGGTAAAACGCTCTAAAACTGTAAAAACTGAACAAAAAATCCTCAACACGTTCAGTAGAAAATGCAAGAATATTACTTTATTCTCTATGTTGTATATGAGTATATTTACCCTAGAATCATATTTATATTCATTCTAAATAGAAAAAGAAACGGGAAAATCAGGATGTATTGCACACCAGGAGAACTATAACCCCTTCCCTTCCAACTACCCCACCCCACCCCTAGAAGGTATTGCAAACCAGGGGAACTATACCCCTTCCCTTCCCCACCCCACTCCTAGATGGTATTGCAAACCAGGGGAACTATACCCCCTTCCCTTCCCCACCCCACCCCTAGATGGTATTGCAAACCAGGGAAACTATACCCCCTTCCCTTCCCCACCCCACCCTAGATGGTATTGCAAACCAGGGGAACTTCATTCCCTTCCCTTCCCCATCCCACCCCTAGATGTTATAAATGTACGCTTTGTTGTTTAAATACTTTTCATCGTCTCCTTCGATTTCAGCTCTGCTGAATTTTTGACGAAAAAGTTTCGAAGATTAACATTAGGTCATAGTAAATTAATATTTTGTTTTCTGTCACGAACTTTATCTGAAAGGTACCCTCCCGCCATTCATAAAAACGAAAAAACATATGATAAATATGAAGGAATTTTGAAAGGAAGACTGAAAATATCTTTCTCAACTAAAGTGGATAATTCTGACTAGTCTTTATTTTCAGAAAAAAAAACTAATAGTATCTCCTGATATTGATGATAGTATAGGCATTTTATGGTAGTCGAGATCACTTACTGATATTTTTACCTGAAAAAATGTTCGTGTGTGTGTGTGTGTTTTTTTTTTTTGAGGGGGGGGGGGGGTTCTGGGGAATTCTCCTAAGAGGTATACCCACCCGCGGACGTAAAACAAAATATTTTTAAATTACTATGGCCTTATGTACTAAATGTAAAAGCAAATGTATATCTCAAGTATCTTCTCTCAATTAAAAGACCATAATGATTTTATCTCCTAGAATAAGCAAAGAAATATATACATAGACAGGAATGATTAAGACAAACTTCACTTCAAAAGATGAAAATCTACTTTTAAAAAACTATAAATACGCTGTTTTATTTGTAGAACTCGTCAAATTACTTTTTTCGACAGGTTCAATATTGAAATATCTTTCAGTAAATAAAATCTTATCTTGTGTTACAATTTCAGCTCAGTTTGAATTCTCGCCTACTATTTGTTTAATCTCAAAATTACACCGGTTTCACTGTAGCCAAATGTATGGAAGCCGCACGGTGCCATGTAGATTGTACGAGATGATGGATATGACTGCAAATTGAATCGATCATTATAGTTAATGAGTGAAGTGCGATTGTCAAGGCTTCCCAAATTATCGAAAAATGGAAGCTTGTATAAATGTATTAATTATGCAGATTACTCGTATGGATATTTACAAAATAAATGACCGTCAAAGCCAAGCGCATGTTCCAATGTTGTGAGTTTTAATCGATATTGAATGTGTCGATGATTATTATCGATGTGAGCTAACAAACACTGTGCTCTTTGTAACTACTAGACATTTTTCATCGTGACGAACTTCGCACTTCGAACATTGAAGAATCAGTGCCGTAGCTGCCGCTCACGTATAAAGTCATAAGCGGAGTCAAGTATACTCAATGGAATTGGTATATTGGACTTCCTGTACTACTGACGCGTTTTTTCGGCAATCGACTTATAAAATTAAAGTGCGAAGTTCGTCACGGTGAAAATGTCTAATAGTGACTATTGTTGAGGCATTATGGATAACTCCCTTAATCTTTTGCAAATCGAAATGTCCGGATTTTGTATGGCAGACCATTGTTTATAACGTCACAATGTAAATGCAATTTCGGACACTATCATTTTGGAAAGTGAGGAGGGGAGGGAGCATTTGGCATCATACCCTCATTGGATGCGGTTGCCTTCCTTTCTTGCGATGACACTTGCCAGCTTCTGTAGAAAAACAAATCATCTTTACATTGCAGTACATTTCTAAGACCTGCTAAGACTACCGTAGGCAATGTCTGTCAACAGTGTCAATTCGCGTCGCAGACATTTCGCAGATTTCGTTCTCGTATCGATTTATCTGAAATCATCTTAATTGGATTATTTGCTCCAGCTGGGGAAGACACTAAGAATAGAACATATTTGATAGTGTGGTTCTTAAAATAATCTTCCCTACTATCAGATAATCTGTGTATATTCAAAATAGAAATATAAAGGGAAAAGTTCATTCAACGAAACATGTACTGTAGTTTTAGGCTACTGTGTATATATCGGTCTCGGTGAAATCGCCTATCACAGAAAACCATGTAACACAGGAGCTCGATGTCAACTATCCAGAAAATATCCGTCCCTACTTTCCTTATATAAACCTTGACTATAGAGAGATGGGAAGGGGCGGGTGCCATCGAGGTTTGTTGGCATCGAGTTCCTGTGCCATGTAAGTACTTATTTTCACCTCGGTGAATCCCCAAGGGGACAATATTTATCGAGCTACTTCATTTTCAAATGGTGTGATTATCCAGATTAAGTGCACACAGCCCTCTTGTTCGGTTACACATAGGAACCTAAGAATACACAATTGTTGTGCACATGGCCTCCTCACAGTAAGGTTGTACAAACATGACAGCAAAACACAGGGACCAGAAGTAACACACAGATGAATCTGAATTTTGATATCAAAAGCAGAAGAGCTGCGAAACACAGTCCGTGATCTGCTGGCTGGAGCGAGCTGATTCACTGAATCATCTGAGAGGGGGTGTACAGGGTGACAGGGAGGTGAGAAAAAGGGGTGGGAGCGGAGAGGAAGAAGGGGAGAAGGGATAGAAGGGGATGGGAGGTGGGAGAGAAGGGGTAGAGAGGAATACCCCTCTGTCCGCCCCCTCCCCCCATCTGAGGAGTCCATCAAACTTTCAGAGAGGTAATAAAACATATTAGATTTTGATTTTATACAATAAACTTCTTCAAACTCAATAGCGTCATTTTAAAAGAACAGATAAATTTGCAGCATGGACCATGAACGTTTCGGGTACTTAACCCTCGTCGGTGATACTTAGTCTAAACAATGTAAAATGATTAAAAAGTCTCAAAGTTATTATGTCCAAAGTGTACCTAAAGACATAGCAGGATGGGTGGGATAGGATGCTACAGGACCCATGTTTAGAAATTTCTAGAAATGTTGGTAACAGAAATTGAAGAAACGATCAACCGAAGTTGATCGAGCTTGGCTACATGCGCCTTCGAGGACTCCTTGTCAAACAAGAATGACAAGAAAGGAGGGGATCTCTAAGAGGGCGTGGTTGCAGCACCCACAGTAAAACACCGAAACACTCATATGCTAGAATACAGAGTGGACAATCACATCAAGTCAAGGAAGACCAAAAAAAAAAAAAAAAAAAAAGGACGACATTAAAAACACTAGGATAAATTTGGTCATGAAGAATTTGTTGGTGTGATCAAAGATCGACAACTTGCATGTCTAATCAATTACCAAAGGGTCACCAAAGGGAGGAAACTATCTTATTCTTAACCCATTCCATTAGGACATGTACCTTGTTAAAACAATCATTGCTCAGTTTCTGTAAGTTTTTGTTTTAAGGCACGGTCCATTTGATATTCGGGGGGGGGCCTTGGGTTTTTTTGTCGGAGCAAGATTATTTTTTTCGCCCCGGACCGGGGCAAAAAATTTTTTTCTTGCAAAGTTGGAGCAAGGAAATTTTTTTTATAACAATTGACGTAAATATTAAAAATGTTTGTGCTTTTTCAATAAAAATTCTTTATTTTCACTTAAATTACTCCGAACATTATTTTTATGTAAAACTTGTATTCACTTCTAAACTGAGTGAGATGAAAGATTTTTACAATATGCGATATATAATTTTTAGTAAACAAAATGTATATAAGGTCATGTAACATGTAAGAGGGCCTGATGTAAGTTTTTACATGTATAGAAACGATAGCTAGTGAAAAAGTTATTTAAATTCTCTTTCCAAGTTTGTATAAAAATTAGACTCTATGGTGATACAAATATGTATCTATTCATAGTAATAAATCATATTGATAATGTATTTAAGCATTTTAATCGTTTTCAATCACATGCAATCTTTTGATAATTTCAAATATGAAATTGCCATTTCAGAAGTAAACTATGGCGAGCGAAGCGAGCCAAATTTTTTTTTATAAAAAGTAAAAACTGTGGCGAGCGAAGCGAGCCGAAAAATTTCAATGAATTTTAAGCGAATTCTATGGTTATTCTTCAAAATCAGATTACTTGTACCGGTAAGAGCAAGATTATTTTTTTCTGTCACATTATAAGCAAATTTATTTTTTTCATCAAAATTCAGAGCAAATTTTTTTTTTCGAAAAAAACCCAACCCCCCCCCCCCCCCCCCCCCCAGAATATCAAATGGACCGAGCCTAATCTGCCATGAAGTGGTGACCACTTTACTATATATATATACATTTGTATATGTTCAAATGTACCATAAATAATCCTCACTAACTTTAGAATGTTTTGTCGAGAAAGAAGCTGCGGGGTTTTCATTGTATTTGATAACTGGATGGGTTTCATTAAAAAAAAACACCATCAGCATATGTGCAAAGAAAGATAACTCTATTTCTTACTGCACTATATTCGGCGTATGTATGGATAGTAAGATCGGATACAAGAGAGAGAGAACCTTTAGCCTTGTTTCATATCGGTGAACGAAAGCCAAACACGAAAGCCGAAACCAGACACCAAAATCCACATTCTGCCGAACCTTGCAAACAGAAGGATTCGCAACTCTCTACACCGCCTTGAGAATAGTAACGAAAACTCGCGTGTAACGAGATCTGAACGAGATCAAAACATTGCCCAGTCCTATCCGAGAAGGGTGATCAAATAACATGATTTTCTCAAGCATCACACAATAAACATATAAAATATTGATACGTACATGTAGAAGAAACCTTACTGTTTCAATAAATACCAATTTTATCAAAATATATTGATATATTGTTATAATATCTAGCTTCAAAGCAGAGCCCTGACATTCGCCGTTATGACCCAGATATCGTCAAAGAGAGTTAAATAGGCATATGCTCTGTCCCATTTTCTCAGTCATTACTAGACTTACACATAAAATATTGGTGGCAAATCGAGAATGAAAACCTAGTGTGTGCATTAGAACCAATTTTGATTAATTTATTCGACGATTTCATCGTATACCGGAGGTTTAAAAATAGAGGTTTTCACTCTTCGGTATGCCCTGACATTTATTGTAAGAGGTAAACAGCCCAACGCTCTGACCCATTTTCTCAAACAAGACAAGATTTACATATGAAATATTGTTATCAAAATGAAGACTTAAACCTAAAGTGTGCATTAGGACCAATTTTATTTAATTAATTCGACAATTTCATTGTTTTACGGGGCTTCGAAAATGGGTGTTTTCACTCGTCGGTACGCGCGGCCATTTTCTGAAAGAGGTAGACAACCAAACGCTCTGACCCATTTTCTCACAGTAGACAAGATTTACATATGAAATATTGTTATCAAAATAAAGACTAAAACCTAAAGTGTGCATTAGAACCAATTTTATTTAATTAATTCGACAATTTCATTGTTTTACGGGGCTTCGAGAATGGGTGTTTTCACTCGTCGGTTCGCGCGGCCATTTTCCGAAAGAGGTAGACAGCCCAACGCTCTGACCAATTTTCTCAAACTAGACAAGATTTACATGTGAAATATTGTTATCAAAATAAAGACTAAAACCTAAAATGTGCATTAGGACCAATTTTATTTAATTAATTCGACAATTTCATTGTTTTACGGGGCTTCGAAAATGGGTGTTTTCACTCGTCGGTACGCGCGGCCATTTTCCTAAAAGGCGTAGGCAGGTCAACGCTCTGACCCGTTTTCTCAAACAAAACACGATACACACAAGGAATATTGTTATCAAAATAATTAATAAATCCTAATGCGTGCAGTAGTACCATTTTCATTTCATGATACCTGATATTAATAAGAATACAAGACTTCGAAAATGGGGGTGTTGACGATCACCTGTTTCCCACGGCCTGTAACGAAGAAGGTAAACAAGCCATCTAAAACCCATTTTTTCTGTTTTATTTTATAAAGTATTTAAGAAAAGTTGTTTTTAAGATAAAGGTGGATTTTTTTTGTATCTGCTAGAATTATTTTTCATGTATAGATGTCGATAATTGACCATAATATAACTGTCTCAGATATAAGGGATCTCGACGCAAGTTCGCCATCGCCATTACGACTACGAGTACAATATGGCCCGATTTAATTTACCATTTTCTCGACTATTTCAAGACGTAATATCAAAATATTGGTACCAAAATGATCAGGATAATCTATTCTACTTATTCAAGTCGTTTTTATGTTGTCATAATTAACATAGTTAGGGCATTCATGGTTTTGAATATCACAACCCTAACATCTCGTTGCCTAATTTGCATATCAAAAGGGCACGCGAGATGTTAACGGGAAAAGACGAGATTCCAATCCTTCTATTTATAAGTCCTTGTGCAAATGTAGATGACTATTATTTGTAAAATTGTGCTTTATTCAGTTAAAGGACACGGGACACCAAATCAAAGTTATCATTATCCGAATTATAAAGTTGATTATGTAACAGAAATACCATTCTTGCAGTTTCCCTGCACGCGATAGCCGTTTACTGGGCTTCTTTAGGGGTACGTGGGCGGAGCTTGTGAAATATGCATATTTGTGAAGCCAAAACGAGGTTGGCACGTGACTGCCGTCACTTTTGTGATGTGCGCCGCTGTATATTCCAGTGACACGAGGGAAATGGGGGACTAGCGGCGGTAGTTTTGATCTACTAGTGACTGGTCTACTTGATCTTATTAAAATCTTATATGCTGAAAAATCGGTACAAAATGTTACGTAATTATTTCTCTCATAGAATTATGCACTGAATACAGAAGGCTTCTTGTCGCGTACATTCGATAGCTATATAAAGCACACAAAGTGGAGAAATAAAGACTGTTCGAAATGGAGACTGGAATATATAATCCAAATGATTGGAGTATTTTTGCCTCAAATTATCATTATTTTTTTATTATTTATTATTATTTTTTTTTATTTATAACGACTGTACAAGCATGTATGCAAGATTGCATGTATCCGTAATATTTTTTATATAATTCAGCGAAACACTAAAGGGTTTCTCTGTATAATACCGTACGATTCGGCCAACGATCCTATCATGTTTCATGGTTTTTAGCTCTACTGGTCAAAGACCAGTCGAGCTTATGCGATACCATGTTGTCCGGCGTCTGTCTGTCTGTCTGTTAACAATTTTTTGTGATCGCAACTCCTCTGAAACCATAAATGATAGAAAGCTAATTCTTTCTTGCATTTAGTTTGGTCCATGGTCTAGTTGTGCACCTGATATTTTGTTTGAGCCTCTGACCCCAGGGTCTTCAAAAATGGGTGTGGTCATTTTCTCCTATATAAGTCTATGTAATCTAGTGAACACCAATTCTCAGAAAGTATAATTGATAGAGAAATGATTGTTTTTGCAATATGATCAGTCTCCGGTCCAGATGTGCACCTGATATTTTGTTTGAGCCTCTGACCCCCATTTAATGACGTATTCAGTGGCGGATCCAGAGTGGCAAGCGGGGGGGTTTTGTATCGACCCAAAGTGTCGATTCGAGGCACGAAGTGCCGAGCGGGGGAGGGTACGGGAGGGGGTTGCCCCCTCCTGCAGGTGGGGGTCCGGGTGGCCTCCCCCGGAATTTTTTTGAAAAAACGGAATAAAATGGTGCATTCTGGAGCACATTTTCTCCTTATCTTCTCGAATATTCAGACCATTTTTTTCCACTCAATTTATGTGGCTAATAAAGATTTTCTAAATAAAATGATTTCTCCTTTACTGCTGGCAGGGACGTAGCCAGGGTGTTTTCGATGTGGACGTCTATAAAGAAGGGTTGGACCAAGAACTTCATCTGTCCGGGGGCACAGACACTTTTTGGGGGGATGACTTGCGAGGCCCGAAGGGTCAAGTGGGGACAGTATGGAAATATGTTACCCATTTCTTGAAGGGGGTCCCCGTGAAAATTTTGAAAAAAAAATGAAGCAAATTGCTGACCTCTGGAGCGTATTTGAGCTGAATTTAGATGGGATAACGCATATGATTCGATGTCAACAGACGATGAACCGTATCTAAGATGAAGAAAACTTGAGATGTGAACATGACATTCCCAAAATACTTATATATGTACGTCCAAATAAAGTCTTTCCAATCGACCGCTCGCACTTTGTTAGCGATCGTTGTATCATGCGCGGATACAGCATTTTTGGTCAGAGGGGGTCCAATATTTAAGGAAGTCTACCTATCATGTAGGTACATATATATCGGTCCACATGATGGGGAGGGGGAAATTTTGGTAGCTTTCCTTTCACATTTATTTTCATGAAGAATTGGCGAGCGTAGTGAGCCAGATTTTTTTTAGATATGAAATATTAGTTTGTCTTTATTCGATCGAGATGATTATTCATATTATTGAATATTTCACTCCTTATTTCGGCGAGCGGAGCGAATTTCATGAGAATAAATAGATAAGAGATGTGTCATTTTCCAAATAATCAGACATCTTAAAATGACAAAACCTTGAAAAAGGTGAAGGAGGTTACATCCTATGAAGTATGGGACTGTTCAAAATATGAGTTCCTGAGATCCAAGACAATTATATAAAAGGAGCTGTTAAGATAAGGGCTTGATTTAGCCCTGAAATCACTCGATTATATCTCGTGTGCTGTCCTTCTATTTCAGGAAAAAAGTGATCGGGTTTATAAAATTAAGTATTAGAAGATTCCAAGTAGGAATTGTATTTAAATATATTTGATGAAAGATGTTGATAATTACGAGTTGAAGAGGTAAGGGGTACTGATGAGAGAAAACGTCAAATATCGAGCGAAAATTCACAAATATTGCATTACTTTACACAAATTTGATTTGTATTTTGCTTCTGTACCTTTTAATATCGAAATTGAATAATAGAAATTAACCTTGAGGTTATTATATCAATATAATCGGCAAAATCCGCAATCCGGAAACTTAAAAACGGTTATATTTCGTATTTATCAGCCACATATGTTGTAGAAATAGACAACTTTCTCCTTTATTTCCTACCTAACGGTTAAATATTTGATCGGAACACACTCTGAATAGATTTTTACATGATACTAAAGGAAAAAATGGCAATTTTAATTTATTTCACCGCTCTAAAGACCGATTCTAAAATATTTATCCACCCCCCCCCCTTTTTTTCGTTTTTCGCCTGTGGGACATTGTCCCCCCCTCGGTTCAGAACCCCACTTGGCCAGAAAATGTGTCTTATGGATACACACTTTTGGTGAAAATGGCATTCTGAACCGAGGGGGGGGGGGGGACAATGTTGTAGAAAAACTTTTCCGTTTTCCATTGATTTCTATGGCAAATTAAAACGCTTATTTTGACCCAAAAATCGGTCATATTTTGCATAATTTATCCAACACGACAAAAAATTCATATCTGGACTAAGTTACTTCTTATTTTTACCGAAAATTTTTCACAATTTTTGTATTTTGAAAATTCGACTTTTCAGGGCAGATTTTGCGCCTTATCTTAACGCTCCTTACTTAGTATGAACAATTGATAATAATTAAGAAATTTTGCAGAAAAAAATAGTTTTGTATTTGTAAATGGCGAGCGAAGCGAACCGAAGTTTTAGGTTTCAAAGCCCTTTCATGCATTTTAGACCCATTTCAATTAGAAATGGGCCAAAGCTGGACCTTACCTCCGAAAATCTCAAGGGGGGGGGAGACCCCCGGTCCCCCCTTTGGATCCGCGCATGGTTGTATTGAGTTCTAATGAAACAAGAGAAAATTACGAAAAATGCCTTCATATCGGTGGTTTCTGGAGTGTCTTTGATCTATTTCTGAACAGAATTTTGCTTTAAAAGACCCTCCCCCTTCTTTTTGGCTACTGGGGGATGCGCTCTCCTTTTGTTTCGCGGGATGATGTGGAATTTTTTTGCGTACAAATGTACGCCTGGCTTCGCCCTTGGCTTGTTGATTTGTCCTTGCTGTAACATGTACTTAGAATATTGGTACGACATGTACGATATCGAGTAAAAATGTTGAGTATCATTGGGTTTTGGCTTTGAAAAATTGAATGCTTAATCATAGGCCCCGGGGCATATTCGAGCTATATACAATGTTAAATGTTTACCCATTTTCCGGTTATTTCAAAGTATGTTTTTAACAGAATTTTTAAATGACAAAAATACTCAAACCGGGTATTTGAGGACAGAAACGTGTAGGTTTCGATCCCCGGACCATTTACATTGATTGTTTGACACACGCACATGTTTTGCAAATTATTTGAACATATTCATATTGTAGTATTCGTTAATGTTAATTTTCGTAAAATAAACAGAAACCCCCCTCTGCGATGTACATTACAAAAACTTCGCGATTGTCTGTACGAATCCACAGATACGCCAATATATACGGTATCGAATCGATATGCGATAGAATGTATCAGAAAATTTTTGTCAATTTTGTTTCAAAATAGTGAATTCTGGTGAACATTAAGGTGGCGGTGAAGACCCCGCGGCATGTTTGGCTTGCATGAAAGAAGACTAGGCATCAATTTCTAATTTGGTTACCATAGCAACCGTTTTACAGACTTAATTTTCTTGTCAAAAAAGAAGAATTCTCTACAAAATCAAACTATTATTTCACAAATTAGTATTCATGTATACAACCCAAGGGATAATACATTCAAAACATGCCCCCAATAGAAGAAATTGGAGCAAAAATAGGCCAAAAAAGTCACTTTTTCACCCAAAATAGCAAGTAAACAAAAAATTCTGTGAAAATCTGCTACAATACAATTACAAGAAAAAATCTTCCTCTTTCCATACATACCAAATTTATATGATGTTTATCGGTTTGTTTTCTCAGTATTTTCCATGAAACAAGCAGGACCACAAAAATACATGTTATTTCTGGCATTGAAATCAGCACATGTGAGAGTCGCTCAAACCGAAAGTAGAAAGTGTGTACTAGCCCTCAGAACATTTCATACTTCTGCAGATGGACTTTTTACCACCTACAAGTCTTACAAAATCATCAAAAATCCTGCAAAACTCATCATGATTACTCATATCCTAGAAATTCTATCACAAAAATCAATTTTCAAAAATCAACAGTGGTGACTTTTACGAAACTATGGCTAAGGGTCAAGGTCAGGTCTTCACCGCTACCTTAATGTACCTCGTTACCTCTATCGAGCGAAATTTTTTGCGATTTTATTTAATTTTAAGATTTTTCGCATCTAACGGTACCATGGTTTTCTCATTACGCATTATACTTTTGTCGCAACAAGCTGATTAGGGGTCCATGCCACCTAAGGCCTTTGCTGTTATACTTATTGTGTTACCTTGCTGTAGCTAAAACCTAGCTTACATATATGTACAGTGGGTATGAACTTTCAGATATCTGTACCAAAATATTCAATAAAGAGATCAATGAAAGCCTACTTGTCAATTTTGTTTACTTGTTGCCATGGTAACAGCAAATTTTGTCCCATTGGGCCTTCATTAACCATATACACTATATCCCGAGGTATTAAAAGCAGTATTTGCATCAATAAGGCTATAACTGAAAAAATGGTTACTATGGTAACCAATATATCATAGATTTTACAATATTTTGCAAAGAATGACATTTTCTGAATATATGCATACTCACTTTTAAGTTTTAACCATAACTCTATAATAATGGTGTATGCCAAAGATACCTTAAAGATACAGGCTGAGCATGTTTTCTCTCAAATAGGGTTCAACACAGAATCAGCATCAATTTTCATGACAATCAAAAATTTTTCAATTTTCTTTGAATCTCAAAAATTTTGGTATATTAAGATACTACAGGGTCAAGACCTATATATTATGTACTTTGTTACACTGGGAACCTCATATGAAAATTTGTTTCCCAGTAGCATATAATGCTTAAGGTGGCGGTGAAGACCCCGCGGCATGTTTGGCTTGCATGAAAGAAGACTAGGCATCAATTTCTAATTTGGTTACCATAGCAACCGTTTTACAGACTTAATTTTCTTGTCAAAAAAGAAGAATTCTCTACAAAATCAAACTATTATTTCACAAATTAGTATTCATGTATACAACCCAAGGGATAATACATTCAAAACATGCCCCCAATAGAAGAAATTGGAGCAAAAATAGGCCAAAAAAGTCACTTTTTCACCCAAAATAGCAAGTAAACAAAAAATTCTGTGAAAATCTGCTACAATACAATTACAAGAAAAAATCTTCCTCTTTCCATACATACCAAATTTATATGATGTTTATCGGTTTGTTTTCTCAGTATTTTCCATGAAACAAGCAGGACCACAAAAATACATGTTATTTCTGGCATTGAAATCAGCACATGTGAGAGTCGCTCAAACCGAAAGTAGAAAGTGTGTACTAGCCCTCAGAACATTTCATACTTCTGCAGATGGACTTTTTACCACCTACAAGTCTTACAAAATCATCAAAAATCCTGCAAAACTCATCATGATTACTCATATCCTAGAAATTCTATCACAAAAATCAATTTTCAAAAATCAACAGTGGTGACTTTTACGAAACTATGGCTAAGGGTCAAGGTCAGGTCTTCACCGCTACCTTAATGTACCTCGTTACCTCTATCGAGCGAAATTTTTTGCGATTTTATTTAATTTTAAGATTTTTCGCATCTAACGGTACCATGGTTTTCTCATTACGCATTATACTTTTGTCGCAACAAGCTGATTAGGGGTCCATGCCACCTAAGGCCTTTGCTGTTATACTTATTGTGTTACCTTGCTGTAGCTAAAACCTAGCTTACATATATGTACAGTGGGTATGAACTTTCAGATATCTGTACCAAAATATTCAATAAAGAGATCAATGAAAGCCTACTTGTCAATTTTGTTTACTTGTTGCCATGGTAACAGCAAATTTTGTCCCATTGGGCCTTCATTAACCATATACACTATATCCCGAGGTATTAAAAGCAGTATTTGCATCAATAAGGCTATAACTGAAAAAATGGTTACTATGGTAACCAATATATCATAGATTTTACAATATTTTGCAAAGAATGACATTTTCTGAATATATGCATACTCACTTTTAAGTTTTAACCATAACTCTATAATAATGGTGTATGCCAAAGATACCTTAAAGATACAGGCTGAGCATGTTTTCTCTCAAATAGGGTTCAACACAGAATCAGCATCAATTTTCATGACAATCAAAAATTTTTCAATTTTCTTTGAATCTCAAAAATTTTGGTATATTAAGATACTACAGGGTCAAGACCTATATATTATGTACTTTGTTACACTGGGAACCTCATATGAAAATTTGTTTCCCAGTAGCATATAATGCTTAAGGTGGCGGTGAAGACCCCGCGGCATGTTTGGCTTGCATGAAAGAAGACTAGGCATCAATTTCTAATTTGGTTACCATAGCAACCGTTTTACAGACTTAATTTTCTTGTCAAAAAAGAAGAATTCTCTACAAAATCAAACTATTATTTCACAAATTAGTATTCATGTATACAACCCAAGGGATAATACATTCAAAACATGCCCCCAATAGAAGAAATTGGAGCAAAAATAGGCCAAAAAAGTCACTTTTTCACCCAAAATAGCAAGTAAACAAAAAATTCTGTGAAAATCTGCTACAATACAATTACAAGAAAAAATCTTCCTCTTTCCATACATACCAAATTTATATGATGTTTATCGGTTTGTTTTCTCAGTATTTTCCATGAAACAAGCAGGACCACAAAAATACATGTTATTTCTGGCATTGAAATCAGCACATGTGAGAGTCGCTCAAACCGAAAGTAGAAAGTGTGTACTAGCCCTCAGAACATTTCATACTTCTGCAGATGGACTTTTTACCACCTACAAGTCTTACAAAATCATCAAAAATCCTGCAAAACTCATCATGATTACTCATATCCTAGAAATTCTATCACAAAAATCAATTTTCAAAAATCAACAGTGGTGACTTTTACGAAACTATGGCTAAGGGTCAAGGTCAGGTCTTCACCGCTACCTAAGCAATTTTTTATTACTCAGTTTGCAGGGTTTTTTCCGAGTGCTAATGTTACAAAAAAAAATAAAAGGGAAACCGGGGGGGTTTTCCCGAACCCCCCAAACCCCCCTAAATCCGCCCTTGGTATTGTCGTCAGCAGAAGAATCCCCATACAGTTATGACCATCACCATAGTCAGTTACGACCTTCCTCTATGAAATCAAATCAGCAGTTACAGTCATCATTGTGTTTTTTTAATGCTTGATTTTCTCTTGACAAGCATATTTTTCAGTAATTTGTTCGCATTAAATCGACTCCTCATCAAAATCTGTAACCAAAGAAGACTCCAATCGTCACAACGCATTAAGCATGAAAGGGAAAATGAACAGAGAAGAGTCCGCCTTTTTCAGCCTCCGCCAGTTTTGGATGGCCGTAACTGCAGTGAACCTTGGAAACAACACAAAACAGAACTGTCTCACGCGAAAAGATAATAGGACAAACAGACGGACACAATGACACAAGCTCCTGGGACTACAGAAACACGAAGGACGGCTTATCTAATGAACCACCACCAGTGCAAGTGCTAAATACATTCTGAGTTGCGACGACAAGGCGTTATAGAAGTCGCAGTCACAACACGCCGTACTTATTATTTTCATATATCACACGAATCATGTTACATAATTATATAACAAGTATAGTATACAAGTAGGTACATATAAGACCAAAAAAGGAAGTCCAAAGCCCATCCAAGTGTCTGTCTTTAAAGTTCGTGTTTCTACCCATAGTTTCGCTGAGTGGCCATGAATGACAAAAAATAATTGCAAGTAGCGCCACCCTGAACAAACTCGACAAAGAAATTTTTGCCTCGGACTAGTTTGACCCAATGGGAATGCTTGAATTTGGTCATTTGACTGCCCGACAAATTCTTGTGGAAAGTCAGTTTCAAAAATTTGTAAGGCAATGGCCGACAATTAGCAAAACTGGGTAAAACTTTACAGCACTATTGCTTGGTAAAGCAGGAGGACAGTAGGAATCACCATGTCAAAATGGTCCTCGACAAAACAAATCAGTTATTAGGTTTGTTACTGACCTTACACGGAAATCAGTCGGGTTGATAAAGCCCATAGAAGGCTCGGCGCAAGCGCCTCGCCTTCTATGGGCTTTATCAACCCGACAGTTTTCCGTGTAAGGTCAGTAACAAACCTAATAACTAATAATATGCACATTAAAATTGATAAATTTATGCAATTCCATTTTATCCTAATGCCTATCAAACGCGATTATAGATCTCGGTATGACTGTTAATCTTAGTATATATACATCCGCACCGTTCGACCTTGGTCTTATTACAGTAATTCAAGCGCAGAAGATATGAAGGGGGTTAGGGGATCACACCCCCCCCCCATTCTGAAATTTGTCAATGCCGACTTCTTCTTCTTCTTCTGTGGTTTTCTAGTTTATCTTTTCCCGAAATTATAGGCTGGGCCCCTCTTGATTGGCTGGATCCAATTCTGGATCCGCCATTGTAATTTGTAAAATCATGAATGCCCTTGGAAATGAAAATGAGACGAAAATTACAATCTTCTTTTCTTTTGGTTTAAACTTTTGAATATGATTATTTAAAGCTCTTACAATTACATAAAATCATAAGGCAGTAACATTGATGGTACGATAATAATTACGTACATCTATTGTGCAAAGTTACGACGATTCCAGGATTCGATACCTTTAAGTATCAATCGGTGGCGAAGATGCGCGACTTTGATGATACATGTAATCATGCGTCATTTCGATCTTAGAAAGGGTATAGTACGTGGATGATTTCATCTAAAATGAACTTACGCATGACTATAGACGTCCTTTGTGCGAAAATATAAAATATATCCTCCTAACAATCGTTGTCTGGTTTGGTTTTTTTTTCTGTTTTTTTTTTTTTTTTTTTTTTTTTTTTTTTTTTTGTTTTATTTTGTTTTTGTTTTGTTTTTGTTTTCTTTTCTTTTTTTTTTTTTTTTGGTCGTTGGCGTTTATTTACATCGTACGTCTAGGTTTTGTGTCTCTCGTCGTATTTCGTTTGTGAGTTTTTACACTTCTAAAGGAGTCTTGCTGAGGATGGTATACGGAATTCTACAGAAAATGGTCTAAAATCCCTTTAACAGTCTTCCTTTTTAACTTCACATGTGTCCGATTTTGGTGCAAATTAACAGTCATTTATTTTGACATTTAACATATACGTATAAAGAATGATTATGTAGCTCTGCTATAATTTTTCACAAATTGAATGAATATGTACATGTACTGTAACAATAGACTAAAGCTTTTTAAATTGAGACTGGAATAAGCTTTAGTTATCTTTGTAGTCGTTGCTTTATGTGCTGTAATCTATCATCGATATTACTTTTAAAAAAGTATAAAATTTATCTTAAATAGAAGAAGAATTAATATACATTTGTTGGTATGACCAAAGATCGACAACTCGATTTAAGATCTGGTAGCGCATCACTTTTAAGTAAGAGTTAACTCTCTTCCCTCATATATTGAAATGAGCCGTATTTTCATGGGCGGATCCAGGGGAGGAGTAAATGAGGAGGTCTGTAACGAACGCATGGATTTTTTTTCGTACAAATGTATATGCATTATGCAGTAAACTGTTTTAATGTTGTTCATTTAATTATGCATGTATAGGCTGTAATTATGAATAATTATAATATTGATTTTATTGAATTTTTATAAATATTATCATATACATATATTACTTTACATAACATATGAACCTATAACTAAGTCTAAGACACTGATAGAGACCGAAGACACATTTAATCAAGAAAGCAGATAATGTGTCGGAATCAAGCGCTTGATACAATAACGAGGCAAGATAGCTTTCACAATGAGCAACTAACGAAGTCAAAGGGCAGGGAAGGCTCAAGCCAATCTATTTACGAAGCGCCCATTTATCACATTGAGACTGAATGCCGTACAAGACACAAAGATTAAATCCATCGCCGATAATGAACAGGGAACGCCCACCCGCCAAACATTTGGCTGAAATTGACATTATGCGCGCGCTTTTTGCCGGATAATGTAAGATTTTCCCTTTCTACGGGCGATTCCATTCTTTCGATGAATAAGGTAACAACAAAATGACTTTAAAAGTTATTTTCTTTTCAATTAGCTTTCGTTTAATACTTTTAAATCACGACCAGGGAGAAATGACTTCTATCCCCAACAGAAGGCAAAGTTGAATAAGGATTGTTCAAACTACTTTCGAATGAAAGATAAATATTAAAGATTTTTCAGAGCAATATTTGTTTTGTTAAAAACAACGAAAATATAAAAAGACCCACTTACATTGAATAAAACATCAAAGAATATTTTAAAATCTATTAGAAAGCTGCGTTCCAGATTTCAGATGTTTACATAAAAACCTGGTTTTTCAATTCATGACTTTGACCTTCGTTTGTCAAATACCGTCGTGTAACTATCATCGTAATTTTAACGTCGTCATCATAATCTTCCTTCTCGTCGTCATCATCATATCTTTTCCTTGAACCTTTTTATTGCTTTTGACAAGGAGAAGGCGGAGCAAGTGACTATATTCGTTCATTTCTTAGGAAATTTCAATAGTTGTAGGCCAATTCAATAATTGTTTTGGCTGAAATTGAATTTAATTTAACTCCGTTCTCGATTGAAATACTACAGAAAGAATTTATTTTACACCGTTCCTTACAAAACGTCAAATTATTTCATTTCCATGTTTTCGAGGATGACCATATTTCGCCGTTTTTGTCGACAAGTATCCTAGTTGAGCACAAAACGGACAAAATTGTGATTTTCTATTCAGGAAATCTTTCTTCACCACTGCTTTTAGGAAATGATGTCAAATAAAATGTTTTCTCCTTTTTTTTGGGGGGGGGGGTGTAAAAATTTAGGATGTTTACGACAAAAATTTGGTGTTCTCATTAAATTTTCCCCATTGTGGAGAATTTTTGGGTCAACATTTAGTGCAGGAGATGTTACAATATATCAAAACATAATTCTTACGGTCATATTTGATATGATAAAACATTAACAAGAAAAATATTTCTGATAACCAATGGGAAGCACCGGCGAAATATGGTCCCTCGCTCTAACTCTATAGATTGAAACAGAATGTACCATAAATTCCAGTTGACAGGAATTAAGATTGACATTATACATGCATATACAAGTCTCTATGATAAATGTATTCTGTTTTCTGCACGTGCACAAAATGATTACAATGTAATACCGCAACCACAATTTTGACATGGAACTTTTAATTTCATAACTAGGTCAAATCTCCGCGGCACACTGACCTTTGACCACGGGGAATGTCGAACGGAAGTACTTTCCTTTTTTAGCTGACCTCCTTCTTGTACTAAAATTGAATTTTAAAGGTGCAAAATCCATGACAGAATATGTAGGGAATTTTTTATCAAGATAAAATTCAGTCCTGTATATGTAACAAATCCATTAGATTTTTACCACGTAATCATGAAGGGGCATAATTCTTCCAAACGAAGGTCAACAATTATCAAAGAAATTATAGAATTACGCGAATTCATATTAGAATGACAGCCCAGCACCTAAACCAATGGAATAAAGTGTCAGAAAAACTTCTTCCCATGTTTTCAATGAGGAAACTTGCTCTAACCGTACAAGGCAAAATTCATTTCAATACCTCCATCAATTCCAGAAATAAATATAAAAACTGAAGAGAATATGCCGAATATACATGTATGGATCACATATTTCTCTTAGTTGGCGATAGACGGACGGACAGACAAACGTACGTACGCCAGACAAAGAGATCCCTAGCGTCGCTGACAACATACATTATGTTTGTCTATGCTTATGAAGTAATTTATGTGAATGTGTGACTATCAGACAAGTGGACATCGGATAAAGTGCGTTGCAGGCAACAAAAACAGACACGGTAATGTTACACAGGCTGAAATCAGCTTTATCTATTTTAATACCAGAAGTCTCTGACGAGACTGTAGCTCTCCTGGTTGTTTTATTTTAAGAGATCAATTTCCATTTTTTTAAACCAAAGACCATTATAAGGAAGCAGGGGCTTTAACAAATTACAAGGAGCATTGCACAACAAAACAACATATCCATTAGACTGCAACTCCATCATTTATAGTGTCAGAGGAGTTGCGAGCACAAGATTACAGTTATATAGGTGAAGATAACCACACCCATTATCTAAGACCCTGGGGATCAGGGGCTCAAATAAAAATATCAGGTGCACAACTAGACCACAGACCCATCATATTGCAAAAAGAATTAAGTCTCCATCATTTATAGTGTCAGAGTTGCGAGCACAAGATTACATAGTTATATAGGTGAAAATGACCACACCCATTCTCTAAGACCCTGGAGGTCAGGGGCTCAAACGAAATATCAGGTGCACAACTAAACAACAGACCCATCATATTGCAAAAAAAAAATTAAGTCCCCATCGTTTATTATAGCGTTAGAGGAGTTGCGAGCACAAGACTTATATAAGAGAAAATTAGCACACCCATTTTCAAAGACCCTGGCGGACAGGGGCTCGAACAAAATATCAGGTGCACAAAAAGACCAAAGACTGAGAATAATGCAAAAACAATTATCTTTCTATCAATTATACTTTCTGAGAATTGGTGCTCACAAGATTACATAGTTATGTAGGAGAAAATGACCACATCTATTTTCCAAGACCCTGGGGGTCAGGGGCTCAAACAAAATACCAGGTGCACAACTAGACCATAGACTAAGAATATTGCAGAAGCAATTATCTTTCTATCAGTTATACTTTCTAAGAATTGGTGCTCACAAGATTACATAGAGTTATATAGGAGAAAATGACCACGCCCATTTTGCAAGACCCTAGGGTCAGGTGCTTAAACAAAATAGCAGGTGCACAACAAGACCATAGACTGAGAATAATGCAAAAACAATCATCTTTCTATCAATTATACTTTCTGCGAATTGGTGCTCAAAAGATTACATAGGGTTATATAGGAGAAAATGACCATGCCAATTTTCCAAGACCCTGGGGGTCAGGGGCTCAAACAAAATATCAGGTGCACAATTAGACCATAGACTGAGAATAATGCAAAAACAATTATCTTTCTATCAATTATACTTTCTGCGAATTGGTGCTCACAAGATTACGTAGAATTATATAGGAGACAATGACCACACCAATTTTCCAAGACCCTGGGGGTCAGGGGCTTAAACAAAATACCAAGTGCACAACTAGACCACAGGCCCATTATAATGCAAAAAGAATTTTTTTTGTACTATTCACAGATTCGGAGGATTCGTGCTCACAAGAAAAGTTTAACGGACGGACGGACAGACAGACAGACAGACGGCCGGACGCCGAGCGATCGCATAAGCTCGACTGGTCTTTGACCAGTAGAGCTAATATAACAACACATAAATACTGTCACTTTGTATAATTTTTAATGAGTACGCATGAAAAATGGTTCGTTCTATAAAGGTAATTAAATTTCTAATAAAACATGGAAACTCATGATTAATTAAGACTTCATTAAAAGTCAATCGCACCGTTATTCTGACAAAATGGAACGTTCACTTCCAATATATATCATTAAACTGCCAGAATAACAGTGTATTCCATTAAAGTTGTCATTCAGCCGTCATCCAAGCGACCACAAAGGGTCAAGACGAAGGTGTGTGCAGAATACATACCAATCAACAAGGTATTATGTACTTAAATTCCCGGTGGATGGAAATATTGAGATAGAGAAAGCGATAACTCTAACAGAAAAAGAGAGGTAACTCTTACACACAGAAAGAGAGATAACTCTAAGACAGAAAGAGAGATAATTCTAAGAGAGAAAGAAAGATAACTAGACGATAGAAAGAGAATTAGCTCCAGGAGTGAAAACTCTATGTGTCCGAGACAGCACTCTAACAGAAACATATATTTGTGCAAATAGCTTTTTAATAATTTAACCTAACAGATGTACAATCTAACTGAAACAGAAATGATATTAACTAAGTAGAAATATAACAATTCCCGTAAGGCTGTGTCTGCGTTTAGAAAATCCTCATCGGATTGCATGTATTTTCGGGGAAAAAAGTTAATGTCATAAAATGCTTCAAACTCATTTCTATATATAAAAGTAAACAATGTCATGTAAAAGTGGAATGAATTCACAAAATGTTTAAAATACTTTCTTATTTCTTTTCAATATGATGAGAAGTCAGTTCTCACACCCTCCCATCCCTTTCCAAGATTTAAAATCAGTATCTTACTCATAAAGCACTCTTCCAGAGGAATTTGAATTACACATTGTGATAATCTTAAATTTGTAATTTTACAAATCGGTCAGGAAATACTTTTGCAGCATTTCAATATACTGAAAAACCTATCCGTGCAATTGCACTTTTTGTACATTTTCAAAAGAGCGTTCGTGTAAACACCCTGTTCCACCCCTTTCCTGTATGTAAATTAAATAGATCTGGATTGGAGCCGAAATCTGCGAGAATGTTAGAGAAAAACACAATATGTACACCGTCCTACATAGTCAAAATCGATAAATTTGTTCGATCTGACGGCAATAATCGGCGACTTATTTTTTTTTTTTTTTTGCACGTACATGTACTATTCAAAATACTATTGAAATGTCGTTTGAAATAACAGACAATATCTTTTATATTAAGTGGTGCATCAGTGTTTTTGGTTAACTTAAAGGTACATGGTATCTCAAGAGAACAAAACAAACTTTAAGAATTCTATCAAAGCCGACGAGTTAGTTTAAATTTCATCAAAGGGAACTCGCCGCGTACCCAATGCACTTTTTTGGCTAAAAGACCGTTTGCAATACGTAATCATACATGTACAGTGCGTATGAACTTCGTCTTAAAAATAAAAGGTAATTCAAACAAACGTTAAAAATAAATTAAAACAATGTGAAAATGAGAACAAAAGCAACATATTTTCTTTAAAACAAATCAAAATGATGACAACAAAAAATGATGATTTAGGTGTGCGCAAAAATTAAGGTGTGCGCGAAATTAATGATGTGCTAAATATAAATATGCATATCAAAATGGCCATGATGACAACGCAACGAAAATCGGCAGACAAAACATGATACAATAAAACCGAAAGTACAAACAAAAAGATATAAACTAAGTACAATGTTCATTGTATCTACACGTATATGACATTTCATGGTAGCTGCAAATTTGTCTACAAAAAACACAGGTTTTCGGTTTTACATAAAGTTCGCTCACTGTTATGCAATAGGCCTATATCACTCATCATCAGTGCATTCTATCCAAAACCGAAAGTAGATATCACAGGAATCTGGGTTAATAACGGTGAATATATGTAAACTGAAAGTAGACATCACAGGGATCTGGGTCAACATAGTGAATATATGTAAACCGAAAGTAGAAATCAGAGAGATGGGTCTATATTGTAGGTCAACTTTTGTACCGAATCCCTGCAATCATATTTGCCTTTGCTCTACCAACACGTGTTAGATGAATCGAGGGATTTTTTTTCTTTGTCGTGAACCAGTTAATTAACTATTGCACAATTTAACTATATCAGATGTACCGATGTGTTTTACAATCATAACAAGCGATCAGAGAGGTCAAAACTTGAAGAATTTTCGTGTCTCGAAGTCAAAGCGTACTAAAAGATCCAGTTACAAAAATAAACTTTAAAATACGACTGATCGTTCCATCAGAGGTTGTCTAAAGAGGATAAAATCACAGAGTTAAATAAAAACTAGCAAATTATCACCTTGTAAATTGATTTGTGAGCAAGCAATATTTCTGTCCTTTACATTCATAAGGAAGCACCTGAACATCTTTCGGTAATGCTACCCACAACTCTTGATAAAGGGAATTTCAAATCATGCAAGTCTGCAGAAAAAATATACCAAGCACAACGAAAAGAAAGGAGCAATGCAGATGTCCTTTTTTTAAATAGAGATGGTTTTGCATGAAATATGGTTAGTTTTTTTTTGCGAATTTCCATAATGAACGGCATTACCGGCGAATATCATCTTTAAATTGTCTCAATTTAGCAAACTTTAGAACCTCCTAAGCTTCATGCATTTCAAGTGAGTTTTGGTTGAACCGAAAGAAATTGATATCATAAACAATATGATGGTCAAACTAATTGCACCATCGAAAATGGCACAAAAATATGAAAGTGTACTTGCACGAAAAGTCTTTGAGACGAACTTGTACATGTGTTGTACCTGATTTTTTTTCCTAGCAGATCAAAGAGTGCAGACTGGATATCAAAGAATATAAGGGATAAACGTCAGCATGGTCAGACGAAAAAATACCATCTTGGACATGACAAGATTGACAGTATGACTGACCATGGTCCAACGGACTGACCGCTATGACTGTAGTGATTGATGATAAACATTCTTTCAAGTGAGCGAATATTTTTGGAATAAACTTACAAAATACATGTGAATTTGAGATCCTTGATAATTAAAAAATGCGATTATTTATCAGTTCGACTCGACATTTTTGTCATGACAGTAATTAATTCGTCCTGCGAAATTAATTAATGTTTTGTGAACTTATGAATTAATTTCCCTGCAGCTAACGAAATAAAAATCAAAATTCTAAAACAAAAAAATGTTTTATCGTTACTCATTATCTGTCGCACAATTATTAATTAATAAATTCCCTCGGAGGTAGATTTGATCGCCTTGATTTATGTCCCACACTCAGAGTGTTCGATTAAAAACTTAAGTTCCATTCGAACACTCTCCTTAGCCCTGAGATTACCGTCTCAAGTTAACGACGCACATTTCCAAGAAAATTAGGCGCTTTCTCTTGGCAACACATGATTGATGTCACCGGAATCGAATGCATCCGGCCTGAGCCGCACTACACTCTTCCACTTTCAATTTCTTGCCCAACGCTGTACCATTTCTCTAGGTATTGATTATGTAAATATTCTGCTTGCAACTGCATCCTCATCGTTTCAATTTCATATCATGGCGAAAATCAATAAATTCTCAATTAACTAAATAAATCTTTCCCTTTCTATTTGCTTTCATTTTCCGCCCAATATTTCATCTAACCAAGCGGCATCATTATTCGCGTCCGAACTCTGAACAGTTATGCTATCAATTAGTTCCGGACTGCTATTCTGTGCAGCACTGTCCAATAAATTCATAATATCGTCCGGCTGAGAAGCGCCCCCTGTCATTTGAGACGCAGGCACCATACCGGTAGATGGTGCCGGGGGTCTTGCACCCATAGTCCTTTGGGACATTTGCATATTTTGCTGCATCATCATCTGTTGCGACTGCGCATTACCTTGCATCATGGCAGCCTGAGAATGCATAGCAGACATTTGCATATTTGGTCTCTGTCTCATTTGCATACCCTGCATTTGCGTAGATGCCATCATACCGTTTTGGTTTCCATAGTGATATTGCATCATGTTGGTCATACCTGCCGGAACTGGTTGCCGCGCAGACGCAGGCATCATGGCACGTGGCCATTCGTGTTGATTTCGAGGCTGCGATATATTTAGCCCATCGGGGCCCACATTCACATTTGGCGGTCTCTGGTTGCGCATTATTGCACTAGTATACGTTGGTTCCGGTGGTCTTGCTTGTTTCGACTGCTGGGCACTAAGTTGAGCCCCTGGGTAAGATTGTTGTCTTTGAAGTGTTTGGGCTTGGTAAGCCTGTCCGCCCGCGCACATTTCGGGCGTTGGTCCGCCGGTAGAATTCATACGCTGCATTGTCATCATCTGCGATTGCATCATTCCATTTTGCATCGTCATTTGTGAATTTTCCGATTTAATTGGTCCGTATTGTGATGGTGGCATAGTGTTTGTGGAATTTACCATATTTTGCATTGTCTGTAAAGGATTTGGTCCCATATTACTTGCATGATAACCCTCCGGTGCAGAATGTTGCATTTTGTATTCGGGTGGAGGACGATTTGTGTACTGTTGCTGAAGCTGGTGTTTCTCTAGTATCGACCGCGCTTGCGCCTGTCTCTCGCGGCGCATCTTGTCATGCATCATTTGACTGTCCATATGCTCGTTCGCAGCATACTGCGGCGGGGGCTGGGGACTCGGACCCATACCCCCTACTCCTGGCATAGAGAAAATCTGTTGTTGTTGCGACATAGATATTGGTTGCTGCGGTGGTCGCATTTGCAACATTTGAGTTTGTGACATTTGCATTCGATGAGCACCGTCCGTCACT
Source organism: Pinctada imbricata (assembly GCA_033119305.1). Lineage (NCBI taxonomy): Eukaryota > Metazoa > Mollusca > Bivalvia > Pterioida > Pteriidae > Pinctada > Pinctada imbricata. Next base: position 18,729,979 of record VSWD01000006.1, read on the forward strand.
TCCACATGTTGCGTTTGTGTTATTTCCATTTGTTGGTTTTGGGTAAAATGAGCAACCTGATTTTGCAATTGTTGCAGAGATGAAGGTGGCGGTTGCTGACCAGGTTGCGCGGTATGCGGCTGATAATGTGTCAGAGGTTTTGTTCCGTTATAAGTAAGAGCTGGATCGGCCTTGTTTTGTGGATAGGGCATATGCATATTGTTCACATTCTGAGAATGCTGGGGCATAGAATATTGTTCACGACCCATGTACTGGTTTTGATCATAGTTCTGGAAGCCATTTTGACCAGGGTACGAATTCGATCGCATTGGCGGGTTACCGTAAGGGTCCATCCCCTTCGGAGCAAATCCATTAGAATGCATATTTTGGTGTTGGGCGGCCATTTGTTTCAGAGTCTGAGCCGCAGGTCCGGTCTCGGCAATAGACGAGGGGGTACCTCTATAGTCTGTTACAGGTGGTGACCGAACTGGAAAATTCTGGCTCCCGTCAAACGGGGAGCTAGGTTCAAAGCCCGATGGGACAGGCTTTTGTAATCCCGGAGATGTGCTTGTCATACCAGAATACATTGTTGCATCATTACTGTTATTGCTATCATCCGAAAATTTACTCTGATAAATTTGTTCAAAACGCCGGAGTTCCTCTAATAATTGTTCGTCGCTCGGCGAATCCTTATCAGTTTGTATGGAAGCTAAAATGGCGTCCAAATCAGCTGCCGGAAGTATATCCGCCGCGCTTGCGCTCTCTGAATCACTGTGTTCTTCCTGTGGCTCACGCTTGCACTCAACACTTGTAGTTGCCTCAACGTTTGAGGAATTTTCGGCTGACGTTTCTACCGTTGTTCTTACGTTAACGTTGACGTTTGTTGTGTTGTTTTTCTGTTGTTCAATATGCACAGAAACGTTAAATCCTGTCGTATTATTGTTAACTTGTGATTTTGCAGCAGACGGTTCACTGTCTTCCGGTGTCTCGCCACTCTCCGAATGAACTCCGTCTATCTTCCTCTTTAATTTCTGCTACAAAAGAGAAATGAAACATTTCAGAGATACACATCAAATATACAGTTTTTATACAAGAGAATATTGTTATAAGGAGGATCACGTAATACCATGTATGTTTACATTAATACGTTTGTTAGAGGCAGACCATATTGTGGATCATAATTTGGGTGGATCAAGACGGAAACCAGTGGCGGATAAAGTATTAAGATTTCTTGAAAGTGTACATCAGATTTCAAATCTTTACTTCAAATTGGTCAAATATAATTTCATTTCTGGAGGGAGAAACATCATGGCTACTATTTTACAATTATCTCGGAACCTACACAGCCAATTGTGCCTCATATGAAATTCATGTGAAATTTACATGAACTTTACATGAAAGTTCACATGAAATTTATGCGAAACGAGCACGAACATGAAATTTACATGAAATTTTTCACATGAAATTCATGTGAAGATTTTTACATGGATGTTATGTGAATTCAGTTTCCTGTGAAGGTCACTTAGAAAATTCATGTGAAATTCATATGAAGGAAATTTATGTGAAATTCATGTGAAATATTTTTCACATAAATCTTATGTGAAATTTATATGAATTTTACATGAACTTTCATGTGAAATTTACATGATGCTCATTTCATATGAATTTCATGTGAGGCACAATTGGCTGTGTAATGCTTGATAATTATATATGTAAGACTTATGTAGAACAAAAAACAATATTAACGACAAGTTCTATCATAAAATTAATTTATTCACTTTTATTTGTGAGTATTTATCTGATTATAATTTTTTCATATTTTACTACGTTACATGATATGCCTAACTTAATTCTGAATGATTGAGCGAGTGAAGCTGAAACATCTTAAAACACATCCCTATTGACTTCCCTATATTTATGACATCAAATTAAGAAGGAGTCACTTGGTCCTAGTCAGTAGTGTACATAAGATTTTGTTTCCAAGAAGGAAAAAAATCTTTATTTCAAATTGTTTTATCATATGATCAAATCTAATTCATTTCTGGAGAAAACATCTCGGTAACTCGTGTTCGATATTCTCAGAACTGACATAATTTTGTTGAAACTAGATTTCTTGACCCAAATTAGCTTACTAATTAAATAATTCGACGAAAAGGCCATAAATGTGAAATGTGGGTCAAAGTGAATACCTATATAAATAATAAACGAATTATGATTTAAACTTATCATGTTATATTCATGACTGAAAGGGGGATTTCTCCAACAAGAATAAAAGTACGGATTATCGATAAATTATTCCCCATTCCACTCACTAATAATAATTTGACCTACTGTATACACCAATGCCAAGACATATTTTGAGACCCAAGTCCGATATAATTTCGGCAAAGAGGTGGTCGAGAATCAGCAATGCTTTCGAGGTTATTTTACATCACAATTGTGCGTTCTTCGAGACCTCTGGGTAATCGGAAAAGTGGGAGGGTTTTGCGCACTATTACGGATAACCACACCGTCTGCTAATATAACGTAGCAGATGGCCGTCCTAAATCGGCACCGGTTGCCCATGGGTCTCGTTGGTTTATGTGTGGTCTTTTGTGTTTCGTGTTTCTATTTTATGGCGTGAGTTGGTGTTCTTTGTCCCTTTTACGTATCTTTCTGTGTGGGTGTCTGTTCTGTATTTTTGCATTGGGTGTTTTGGAGGTTTTGCTGTGGATGCTGCAACCTAGTGTTGTTGGAGATACCCTCCTTTCTTCGACATAAATGTACAGTTCGATTCTGAATCAAAATTCCCATTCCCATTCAAACGCAATATTCAATACAAGTTTCAATACAACATTATATTGGGAACGTCAAGACTTGTCACAAAAATAAATGCTACACAGTGTTTAAGCGTTTCATGCAAGCAGAAAGACGGACAGACGGACAGACTGGATTGCCAACTGTCAAATAGTTTATATGGTTAGAATGTGATTGTCAAACAGTTCCATTCTTATAAAATAGGACGGCGACTCCTTTTTTTAATCAGTATGATATGGCATTACAATGTGTCTGACCACACGCCATTGATTTGTTGATCATTCTCGCAGCACGCTCATGACTATACATCGAATCTAGGTCAGCTCTTATACTTTGACCTACAAGATGCTAGAAAGACAAGCAGATAACTTCTTTAAATTATGTATGTGTAGGAGAAAGTAATTTTAAAATAGTGTTACATTTATACATACGTCTGCATAGAATAGAAAAATAGATCTGTTCAACATGTCAGAGAACAGGTACTGGTATGTCGCTTTGTCGACCCCCCAAACATGTAACATTGACCTTGAATGTGACCTTGACCTTAATTAATTGAGTGATTTATCATCCCTGCAAGTTTGATGGAAATTTGTATAGATGTATCAAATCAAGCTACAGCCAATAATGTGAAAGTGTGACTATCGGACAGATGGACAGACAGACGAACTGGTGGATGTCGAACTTTATCCCTTTATGTCGCCCTTTCGTAGCAGGAAGAGGGAAAAAAGACAAAGAAGGACTCGACAATTCATATCATTTGACCTGTTTATTCCTCCATATCCACTATATAGTATGATAAATGCATATAGCATTGATCTACATGTACAACGAATTACTTAAGAAGGACAGGTGCATATCTAGAAGATGCTGTACAGAGTGCACTCTCCTATGGACTTGACCGGGGATGCTTACTTCTCCCGGGCACCTGATCCCACCTCTGGCCAGGGGTCCGTCGATGCTCAATTTTGTGCTCTATTGTGAGTGCTGTTGAAATTGTCGCCAGGATCTTCTTTCACTCATTGACAAACGTCCCTCTCTCCATCCTCATGGAGACAAATGAGGGGATCTCCAACAACACCAGGTTGCAGCACCCACAGCAAAACCCCAAAACATCCAATGCAAAAACACAAAGCAGACAAGCACAGAAAGAGACGCATAGGGGACAAGAAACGTCAACGCACAACACAGAAACAATAAACACAAAGGACTACACATAAACCAACGAGACGATTCATTAATCTACTTGTTGCATTACAAATCATACAACATAGGTGTCCAGCTTTAATTATGATTACAGATCTCATCCCCACCAAACCTCCATGTCAACCCCTACCACCCCATTTTAGACTAGCAGACTAGTAGCCTAAATACTTTCTTGACCTGCACCTTAAACTGTACAGTCAGTACGACTTTAATAAACCATAAACTACTTAACGAAAATGTGTATCACTGATTTAATACTTGTGAATTACAGAGCTTTCTCGACGGATCGGAGAGTTAAGAAGTGACTAATAAAGTTCAATTACTTGTGTTTACCTAAAGTTTTTTGTACTTAAATTACCTTAAGAATTTATCCTTAATATACCTACGCATTAAACACCTCCATTTTCGTCGTAAATTGTACTAAATTATACACTGACTGTACGTGTACTTGTTGAAGTTGACATGAGGAAATACTAGAAAAATTTGTCAAAGTCGTTGAAATTAATTGACATCACAACTTTACTTGTAAATATTGCCGAAAAGGGAGAAAGTTGAATGTTCGTTTTTACATATATGTAACACAATCGCCTTCTGTTTTATATTGGCCCTAAAAAGTACGTCTAACTTTGCACCATTATCACTCATTTACTGGTACATTGAGTTCTCATTTTTTTTTCAAATCAAAATAAAACGATTTATCCTTAATATCTGTAAATACTGATAAAGAAATTCGACAAAGTAGACAAATCTATAACCAGTGAAGAAGACGCAAAAGGAAGAACCCAAAGTAGACAAATCTAACCACGGAAGAAGACGCAAAAGGAAGAACACAAAGAAGACAAATCTAACCACTGAAGAAGACGCAAAAGTAAGAACACAAATCTAACCACTGAAGAAGACGCAAAAGGAAGAACACAAAGTAGACAAATCTAAACACTGAAGAAGACGCAAAAGGAAGAACACAAAGAAGACAAATTTAACCACTGAAGAAGACGCAAAAGTAAGAATACAAATCTAACCACTGAATAAGACGCAAAAGGAAGAACACAAAATACGACATCAAAACACAAAAGACTTCACATTGACCGAGAAGACCAATGGGCAACAGGTGCCGACTGAAAACAGCAATCTGCATCAAAAGTAGCAAATGACGTGGCTATCCGGATTACGTGCGCACATCCCTCCTACTTGTCAAGCTACTTAGTGGGCTTACTAGTTAAAACTTGGGTTCTACGGTAAGATGTGAATAATTTTAACAAACACCATCTAGTGTCCTACAGCTAAGTAACTTTATATGTAATACACTAGAACTAGTGCCCTACAGTAAAGTAATCGACTTTTATCAATAACAAGCATCAACTAGTCAAGTAAATTTTATAAACAACAACTAACGTGCTACAGTCAAGTGAATTCTATAAGTATAATTATATAACATGTCAAGTTACTTTTGTAATGAACAGCAAATAGTGTCCTACAGTCAAGAAACTTTAATAAACAGCAAATAGTGTCCTACAGTCAAGAAACTTTAATAAACAGCAACTAGTGTTCTACAGTCAAGAAATTTTAATAAACAACAACTAATACCAGTATCCAAAATTCAAGAAACCTTTATTATTAATATTAACTACAACTAGTGTCCTACAATCAAGTAACTTTTATTAACAACTAATAGCCTACCTCAAAGTGACTGTTTTAAACAACTAGTGCCCTACATAGTGTTGGGCAATCGGAAACTAAATCATAATCGATAATCGGAAATAATCGGAAGGGTATAATCGATTATTAATCGATTATACTCGAAAAATTCGAATAATTCCTATCTTTTTAATCTTCCATCCAAAATTATTTGAAATTAGGACCAAATAATTAAATTTGAGTGCTCTACTTTGTGTATATCATCTTAAAGTGTTTATTTTACACCTTTACATTGCCTCTACAAGGTTATGAACATCACTGATGAGACAAATTAATTTTCATATGACCATGATAACCCCTCCCCCCCCCCCCGATGACATTTCTTTTTTATGTATTATATATTGATCAATATTTGATATAAATGCAATTGTTAAAGTAAATTTGACTGATATAATTGTTAAAGTAAATTTGACTGATATAATTGTTAAAGTAAATTTGACTGATATAATATTATGAACCAGAAGTCTCTGATGAGACTGAAGCTCTCCTGGTTGATTCGTACATATACACTCAAGAGAATGAATGCTGGACTTTACCCTCTTAATACCACTTTTTTCATCGACCCAATATATTTCTGTATCCCCCCTGTAAAACACTCTATAACGAATTTATCCCGCTGAATCGCTTTTGGTTTGTGTATGTTACGTCAACATATTCTAAAGCATTTTGGTGACGTCAAAAGCATAAAGCATCTTAGTAGAAGCAGGATATCAAAATAATATTCTGTTAGTAAAATAATACAACATAATATTTGGTTCTCCTCGACCAATCAGATTGCAAGAAATTTGCCAGAGGCGGGATAAATGTGTATCAAGTTTTTTTTTATTAGAACCAACAACCACATGCCAATGCATATCCATCAATTCCTAATTAATTTTTTTCATCAAAATTCAGAGCAAAATTTTTTTTTTTTTTTTGAAAAAAACGGAGTCCCCCCCCCCAAGAATATCAAATGGACCGTGCCTTAGATTTCTCTAGAATGTGAGAGAATTACTAAAAACGTGTATATACAACATGTATAACATACCATATGTATCAAAACTAAAATAACAGATGTTTTTATTTTTCAAAAAATGTGGGTCAAAGGTCAGTGATGGGGTCAAAGGTTAAAAATTTGGCTCCAAAAGATGAGCCTTCTCAAGGTTCATAGACATGCAATATATGACAGCTCCATTATCTTATACCCTTTCATCAGAATTTAGTTGAATGGAATGATACACTGACAGTCGGATGGATAGACAAACAGATGAACAGACAGACCTACCACTATATGCCCTTTTATAAAATTAAGACTAAAGGCATAAATAACCTCTCATTTGAGCTGAAATAGTATTGCATAGGATACTCTATTATAAGAGATATTTCCTTCTTTCTTATACTGACCCGTGAAAATACTTAGATCAAGTAATCAGGCAGTTTCAGATTGAAATTAAATATAATAGGACATGTGGCCTACCGAGTGAAATTTTAAAAGAATCGGCCATTTTGTTCTAAAACCTAAAAAGGTTTTAGGCTATTTATTTAGTAAATGTAAAACAATGTAAATAGAATATTGAATGAAGAACATGAACTTTTAGGGCGAATGTGGTATTAATGTAGACAGAAGCTAATTATTAAAATATAATACAAAATATTTTTACATACCGGTATGAAATATTTGATCCTCTATAGAAAACATTTCTACCATATATCCCAGTTCAGAAAAATATTTCAAAATCTGCATGAGGTTGAAATGATGTTTTTGATTGGTCAAATTTTAAAAGGACAAAATGACTCGAGGTCCAATTGACAAAAAGGCCTGAAACATTAGTTTATTACCATTAATTTATGGCAGGAACAGGTATCGTACCCAGATAGCTCAGTTGGTAAGAGCGTCTGCCCAGATAGCAGAAGGTCTCGGGTTCAATTCACGGTTCGGTCACATCTTTTCCTCTCCTGTTACAGAATTGGCACCAAACTAAATGACTCAAGGTGAAGTGGAGTTTTGTGTGAGGTTTCCAGTGCATGGAAACCTGAAAAATTGGTAGAGAGGAGTGTGGCAGGAACGGGCATTGTGCCCAGATAGCTCAGTTGGTAAGAGCGTCTGCCTTGATAGCAGAAGATCTCGGGTTCGATTCCCGGTACAGTCACATCTCTCCCTCTCCTGTTACAAATTCAACTTCTATAACTTACACAAGCACCTTTCATTTGGCAATGTGAAGGATGCATTATTGCTATTTTATTTGATAAAATGATCAATCTTTGTGATTCTGGTGTTTCCATTTATCAGAGAGCACAGCTCAAGTCCGTGATCACTTAGGACAATTCTACTCTTGCAACAAAAAGTCTCACTACTCTCTCTAAAAATCTTACACCTTAAACAATTAAAAAATAAGTGAGAAATACATGCATTTTTATTGTTTGTTATCTTTCTTGCACTGTATAAACATAATAGAAAAGATTTTGAAGTTGATTGATTGATCAGAGGAAATTCCGAAACTATCCCCTAGCGTTTCTATAGAATTGAAGATAAAATCCTGGGTCAGGCCCCAAATAAAATATGAGAAAAACTAAATTTCAGACTCATCTATGATAATATTGTCAAATGGCAATAAAGGAAAATTTTGGTAGAAGTTTTCCTGGGTTGAAATATTTTTGTATGAGTCGGCTTTTACAAATGATTTTTTTTAGTATTTTATTTTAATTTTTTTTTAATTTGATAAACACATAGTAGATATGGCAATAAGGCATCTCTTGTTATATTATCTTCTATTAAAACATGTGTCACTTGCTTTAATGTAAACATTATGAAAAATTTTATCAAACCACACAGTTTTACATCCCATTGGGGGTGGTACTCCAAGCAGTGGAGGAATTTATAAGAAGAAAGAAAGATGTAAGAGTTACCTCCCCCCTCTCCCCCCCCAAAAAAAAAGCTTACACAAGCACAATATTCCTTTCATTTGGCAATGTGAAGGATGCATTATTGCTATTTTATTTGATAAAATGATCAATCTTTGTGATTCTGGTGTTCCCATTTAACAGAAAGCACAGCCCAAGTCTGTGATCACTTAGGACATTCTAGTTACCTCCCCCCTCTCCCCCCCCCCCAAAAAAAAGCTTACACAAGCACAATATTCCTTTCATTTGGCAATGTGAAGGATGCATTATTGCTATTTTATTTGATAAAATGATCAATCTTTGTGATTCTGGTGTTCCCATTTAACAGAAAGCACAGCTCAAGTCTGTGATCACTTAGGACATTCTAGTTACCTCCCCCCTCTCCCCCCCTCAAAAAAAACTTACACAAGCACAATATTCCTTTCATTTGGCAATGTGAAGGATGCATTATTGCTATTTTATTTGATAAAATGATCAATCTTTGTGATTCTGGTGTTCCCATTTAACAGAAAGCACAGCTCAAGTCTGTGATCACTTCGGACATTCTACTCTTGCAACAAAAATTCTCACTACTCTCCCCAAAAATCTTACACCTTAAACATGTTAAACAAATAAAAAATAAGTGAGAAATACATGCATTTTGACTATTTGATATCTTTCTTGCACTGTATAAACATAATAGAAAAGATTTTCATGTTGATTGATTAATCAGAGGAAATTCCGAAACTATCCCCTAGCGTTTCTATAGAATTGAAGATAAAATCCTGGGTCAGGTCCCAAATAAAATATGAGAAAAACTAAATTACAGACTCATCTATGATAATATTGTAAAATTGCAATATCTTTGTTTATTTATAGTTTCTGTTACTTATGTACTCTAAATGCATGTAGATAGGGTAAGAGAAAATAGCCATATACCCATTTTCCAGAATCCTAGGGAACAGGGACTGAAGTAAAATACTGTAATGACATCTAAACTGCAAACCGATAATATTTTGGAATAAATCAATTAACTATTATCCATAAATTCTGGGAAATTAGCTATCATGAGATCACATGTAGTTTAATAGAGAGAAAACAACCACACCCATTTTCTAAGACCCTTGGGGTCAGAGACTCAAACAAAATATGAGGTGGACAACGAGATTACAGACCCATCATATTGCATAAAGAATTTAGTCTCCGTTATTTATAGTGTCAGCGCTGTAAGCATAAGATTATATGGAATAATATAAAAGAAAGTGGCCACACCCTTTTCTAAGACCCTGGGGGTCATTGGCTCAAACAAAATATCAGGTGCACAACTAGACTACAGACCCATCATATTGCAAAAAGAATTATGTCTCTATCATTTATAGTGATAGAAGAGCTATCCAGACAAAATTACATAGAATTTAATGACCACGCCCATTTTCTAAGACCCTGGGAGTCAGGGACTGAAACTGAATGTCAGGTGCACAACTAGACCATGGACCAAGTAAAATACAAAAAGAATTAAGTTTCTATCTCTAACAGTTTCAGAGGAGTTGTCCGGACAAGAATTGTTTACGGACAGACGGACAGACAGACAGACGGACAGACGGACAGACGGACGGACGCCGGACGAAGGGTGATCGCATAAGCTCGACTGGTCTGAGACCAGTAGAGCTAAAAATTACTTGATGCAAGAAAAGTTAGAACGTATAGTCCACGAAACGCCTGGGTTAAATAGGGTTCGGGGCAGAGGAAATTAGGAAATTCGGTGTTGGAACCACAATATCAATTCAATTATGTAAGTAATCTAGGGAGGAATATTAGTTTTTAAAGGTGTTATTGTTATGTTTGTCCTCGAGAGGGTCATGTAACCTGCACTTGCATCCGTCAATAACTTTCGTATTGCACGATTTCAAAAACCAAACTACCGAAACGGAGAGAAACATACGGAAAATTCGGAAATCGGCGATGTCGGCGACAATCGAGTTTGATTTTCAACATCGATTAGTAACATCGCTGGCCATTCAGCGACCGACAATCGATTGTCGGCGATAATCGTTACATCACTAGCCCTACAGTCATGTAACTTTTATAAACAACTAATGGCTTACAGTCAAGTGACTTTTTTAAACAAATAGTGTCCTACAGTCAAGTAACTTTCTTAAACAACTAGTGTCCTACAGTCAAGTAACTTTTATAAACAACTAGTGTCCTACAGTCAAGTACAGTTTATACAAAACTATTGTCCTACAGTCAAGTACATTTTTATACACAACTTGTGTCATACAGTCAAGTACAGTTTATACAAAACTATTGTCCTACAGTCAAGTACATTTTTATACACAACTAGTGTCCTACAGTCAAGTACAGTTTATACACAACTAGTGTCCTACAGTCAAGTACATTTGATACACAACTAGTGTCCTACAGTCAAGTACAGTTTATACACAACTAGTGTCATACAGACAAGTACAGTTTATACACAAATAGTGTCCTACAGTCAAGTACATTTTTATACACAACTAGTGTCCTACAGTCAAGTACAGTTTATACACAAATAGTGTCCTACAGTCAAGTACATTTTTATACACAACTAGTGTCCTACAGTCAAGTACAGTTTATACACAACTAGTGTCCTACAGACAAGTACAGTTTATACACAAATAGTGTCCTACAGTCAAGTACATTTTTATACACAACTAGTGTCCTACAGTCAAGTACAGTTTATACACAAATAGTGTCCTACAGTCAAGTACATTTTTATACACAACTAGTGTCCTACAGTCAAGTACAGTTTATACACAACTAGTGTCATACAGTCAAGTACAGTTTATACACAACGAGTGTCATACAGACAAGTACATTTTATACACAACTAGTGTCCTACAGTCAAGTACAGTTTATACACAAATAGTGTCCTACAGTCAAGTACAGTTTATACACAACTAGTGTCCTACAGTCAAGTACAGTTTATACACAACGAGTGTCATACAGACAAGTACAGTTTATACACAACGAGTGTCATACAGACAAGTACATTTTATACACAACTAGTGTCCTACAGACAAGTACAGTTTATACACAACTAGTGTCCTACAGTCAAGTACAGTTTATACACAACTAGTGTCCTACAGTCAAGTAACTTTTATACACAACTAGTGTCCTACAGACAAGTACAGTTTATACACAACGAGTGTCATACAGTCAAGTACAGTTTATACACAACTAGAGTCCTACAGTCAAGTACAGTTTATACACAACTAGTGTCCTACAGTCAAGTAAGTTGAAGTAACTTATATAACAACAACTACAATGAAGTGTTATACAGTCAATTACATTTTATAACAACAACTAATGTCATACAGTCAAATACATTTTATACACAACTAGTGTCCTTCAGTCAAGTAACTTTAACACACAACTAGTGTCATACAGTCAAGTTGCTTTTATAACCAACAACAAGTGTCCTACAGTCAAGTTGCTTTTATAACCAACAACTAGTGTCCTACAGTCAAGTAACTTTTATGAACAACAACTAGTGTTCTATAGTCAAGTAACTTTTTTAAACAACAACTAGTGTTCTATAGTCAAGTGACTTTTATAACCAACAACTAGTGTTCTATAGTCAAGTGACTTTTATAAACAACAACTAGTGTCCTAAAGTCAATAATGTCGACGGTATAAATGTCAAGTAACATTTATACATAACTAGTAACCTACAGTCAAGTAACTTTAACAAACAATAACTAGCGTCCTATGGTCAAGTATGATAGCTTTTACTGCTACCATGGTACGAGTTGGTTATGGTACGAGTACTGGTACCATGGTACGATTTGGTTATGGTACGATTTTATGTGTGGTATGAGTTGGTAGAAATAATGGTACGAGATGGTCATGGTACGAAATGGTTTTGATCTTTGGGTACGAGTTGGCAGTACGGCATCGTACGAAGTGGCAGGCACAAATATTGGTTTTGGTACAAATTGATCTTTTACCCCATGCATCAAGAGGGATTGGGGGTGACAACACCTAGAAAATCGCTATTTTCCAAGAATCCCACTTACAATATTATACATTTTTTGTACTCCTATAGTGCCATTTAATTCCCTCATTGCTAACATCCTGACTTCCTGACAGTGTAACCTATGCTCTCTAATCCCAGGTAACACTAATCAATGTGTCCTCAAAATCAATGATCAAGGATTCAAATTTAGTTCAAATTTTTTGATGTCCCTTGCCATACATCATATGATCATTAATCTTGCACATTTGTTGCAAGGACGTTACAGTAACTTACCATTCTGGCTTACTCAAATTGGTAGATAATCCATTAATTATGTTAATCGAAAGTAAAGTCCCTTTAGTTAGCAGATTTCAAGAAGTGCAGTGTATAGAAATCAGGTCAAAGTTATGATCTGATACATTATTGACCTCCATATCGATTATGTATCGCGTTTCATAATTAAGAAACTTAAGGTACCGTAAGATCTACGGAGATGTATTTACCTTAGACATGTAAACATGGTAAAAATCTAGACCAAGTCCTTATGTTCCAAGAAGAGGTTCGCAATCCATCTTCATCTTACTCGCATCTGACCTTGTGCATATATATATATATAGGAAAGTGCTTTGAAAGGACCTGTAACGATAAGGCGTAAAATCTGCCCAAAAATAATGAAATTTTAAAGTACTTCATTTCTTTAATCAAGTTGGCGAAATACTTTAAAAGATAACACCCCTTCAAAATCTGAAGAAAATTTTTCATAAAATTGCTCTTACAGAGAGATATTTGAGTATAAATGTGCTTATTTTGTATAGAAATCAATGAAAATCGGAAAAGTTTCCATAGAATATCGTTCCCCCCTTTGGAACACAACACCACTTCTACCTAAGATGTATTTTCATCATGCAAATTTTCTGTAAAAGCGGAGTTGTGTTCCAAAGGGGGGAACAATAGTCAATTTACGATAATGCGATTTGGCGGGTAGGGGTGAAGGAAAGATTTGAAATTTACAGAAAATAAGTAATTGGCATTTGATTCGCTTACGATATATAATTAACTTCTTTATAAATAGTTTCGAATTAATCAATTTTCAACAAAAAATATTCGTTGTTGTTTACTTTTTCACTAACAAACTCCTTTATTTAAATTTTTGGCATTGATAATTCAACAACCCCTCGCAATAAAAGTTAACAATTAGCGTTGACGACTGAAGTACCATAAAATCTTTTAAAAATGCTCAAAACATCCTCGGTAACATTCACAAAGTATTTAGTTAATGTAATTATGATAAATGTAAAAGAAATATGATTTTATTTAGTGAAAAAAAAACTTATTCAAACTATTTTTATAACGGCGGCGTTGTTAATTGTACAATATAAGTGAGAGTGAGTGTTCGATTATATATCTCTGGCCACGTGTTTACGGTCTGATAAATCCGGAATATAATATTTGGAGAAAATCATGTTTAAGCACGATATTTCTTATTGAATCTTCTCATTATAATTCATTTTAACATTTTGATCAACAAAAGCGACCGATTGTTAGAAAATTTTCGACAGTTCACTCGCATTATTTACATCATAAAAAAGCCCACCCACCCTCACTTCTACGTAAAAATATAGGTTGTTTCTCATAATTATGTCAATAAAACTACTATATTTGATTAAAGATTCTTGAAATAAAATAATGTCATGTACAAGACACATTTTAGATAATACTAGTTGAGCTGGTATCGCAAGTAAAATTTGGGCAGATTACGGCTCTTAACGTTACAGGTCCTTTCTTTGCATGTTTATGCGTTCAATGACATTTTGTAATAAATTTCAAAAACCCTATTGTACATGCAATTTTTTTTAAAGTTACACCAGCACCACAACCACCCTACTCCATTCTTTTATTCATCTGTTCAATTTCAACCTCATGTACACGTACTTTCTGTCTTATTTCTGTATTTGGTAAAAAACAAATTTACATCTTTTTTTGCGAGAAAGTTAAATTTACCTTTATCTGCGAGAATATTAATATTGTTCGAGATGTAGGGAAAATGAAACTTAAATTTTGTGTCTTGTCGACTATGACAAGGAGAAAGAAAGAAAGAATAATGACTATCAATCGATTTTTTTTTACAGAATTTTTTTCTTATTACTAATTAGATAGGAAAGTTTCCTGTACGTCATTTATATTTGTGATCCGGATCATTCCAGTCGACTATAGTACAGTCCAGGTCAACCTGCTTGCACCGGATTTTCCGATCGATATAAATCAATTTATGAATAATTAAAAAAATAATTTCCCCGGGATTTCGTGGCTCTTGTCACCTTGCTTAATTAATATGCGCTCAACATGTGCGAAGTTTCAACAGTTTTGCTTTATCACCTAGTTTGTTTGTACATTGTAACGAAAAGAGCGGAGCTAGGGCCCAAGGAATGACCTACATAGCTTTTGATTGATGGACATAATTTAATCGTTTTCTTGTTAAGCTGCGTTTAATCAATTATTTTCTTTTTTATAACAAGTCGCAAATGTTCTTCGTACAGTATACCTAATAAGCAGTGGTCGGTAACGTCAAAACTTTTTCACTTTTTTTTCAAAAATTATATTTCAAACTGTCTGGTTTGTTAATTCGATGTCGTGAATCACTGTAACGTACAAAACTTTCTCACGACACGAATGAATAAAAATTTTGAAATCGTCTGCGGTGACATTTCACACAAAATAGGCCCAATACTTCCGCTCTATCCGAGGTAAACAATCAATTTAAGCCCTGAAGTGTTTTATTTACAAGGGAGATATATACACGAGCAACCTTAAAGATCGCGTTAGATGTTTACATACTAAAATAACAATTGGTAATTCGTACGTTTGCTAAGTACCGTTAGATTTGTACACTTTGTTACTAATACTGCGAGTGGGCCGAGATTTTAAGGTAGAGTCGGTGCAAAGTGACAAGTGCGTTGTAGCACAATTACTGTGTACTAGATTAACGGCACACTTAGAACTTTATGATCAAACGATACTCTTATTGACCGCTTGACCAATAATGAAATATTCACCCCCCCCCCTTCTTTGTCTCGCTACTTCCTTTCTACTTACCGTTACAACTAGATTTCTTTCCACTCCCCCGTGATTTGTAGCTGTCGTATCTTTTGGTTTCTGTTTTGAAGCTTTCTTTGCTTTTGAATCCAACCACCTCTGTCTTTGAATTATAGTGTCTTTTTGTTGTTGTTCGTATATTGTATTTATAGCGTTATCATATCGACTGGAACCACAATTTCTATGTCGTCTGTACAATTCCAATCTTCTTCTCAAACGATCGAAAACATCCTTTCTTTTAGGGGGTGCAAAATCTCCCATGCTATTCGCATCCGACTCCCCTTAAATTGTTCGAGACAGCGACCCCGTCCCGAATCAATTTGGTTTGCTCAAAATAAAAAGTAATCTAGCGTCTTGGAGCATCGGTGCACTTGCAATCCATTATAAAACCCGATGCGCTCCGCACAGACTGAAATCAACAACAAAGTATTAATCGGGAACTCTCCAATGCTTAGTCGGTCATTATGTTATGCCATCCTTAAAAAGTCGGAGTCTTTATGTACGTACAATACAAAATCTATAAGACCCTAATCTACACCTCACTTGGTAATAGTCTCTACTACACATGTAAAAATCTATGCAGCGAACAACAAAATATCAACGGCACGATTTCCAATTTGGACGCGTCCATTATGAAGATTAGGGGTGTCGCGTTAAGGTTTAAATTATAGGTCAAGCTATTAGACGGTAAAATGTGTATTACACACACGGCGTTTTTGATGTCTTAGTCACATTTTACTTTGGGTAGATGTCATTACGATGAGTTAGTTTTCTTTATCGGAATTGCTCTTTTTATTCCCACGGTAAAAAAGATTCAATCGATGAAAATGAAAGTAGTTTAAATAGAGGGATGTGGGAACCTTAATAGAGGTATACGTGTAACAGTTTTGAATACACACTGAAAAAAAGGAGGTCACTGTCTGTCGCACTGACTTATCGCTATCTACTCGAAACAGGAAGGGAATAAAGCTGAAATGAAAATATCATGTTAGTTACGTTATTTAGTTATTTCAATGATAAATTTTAATGTAACTATTTTTTAAACGAATTATTTTAAAGCGAATGTGCAGATCTTCAAAAAAGAAAAAAAGATCCGGAGGGGGGTGGGGTATGAAGTCGGAGCCTGTGTTTAAATCGTAAAAATGGAGAAATCAGCATTTTAGCAAGTTAAAAAGGACGGGGTTTAGGGTGGCCGGTGGGGAGTTGCCGACCCTATTAATGACGTTTAGATCCACATCACACGCAGTTTTATTTTCAATCGAAAATATTGATGAATTATGTTTTTATTGGGTCCAACTCAAAAGATCCCATTTCACACATTTTGCATATCGTGCTTTGTTGAATTGTGTAACCCCCCCCCCCCCCTCAAAGATAATAATGATAATGATAAAAACCGAGAAAATAGCAACTTTTGAATTGAAACTTTAAAAAAGATAGAATAATTCTCTACTAAATTTTATACAATATATCAAATTGAAAAGAAATAGAACATTGGCCAAACTTAGGAGACGGTGCACCCTTTTGCATGTATACCCTCCATAGTAAAAATAATTGATTAAACTAAATGAAAAGAAGGAAAAAGCAAGAAAAAAAGAAACCCTCCCAGATAAGTGAAAAATGACAAAATGTAGGCTGAGGAAAAAAAAAACTCGCACACCGTCACACATAAATTTAAATAGGTAAAAGACTTACTACCCCCCCCCCCCCATAAATTATGTATGGGCGGATCTAGAAAATAATAATAAAAAAACAAACACTTAAAAATATTTTTTAAAAAAAGGAGATAGATAAAATCTATAAAAATATATCAACATCAATTGGATCTATACATAATCCCGTCCTCAACATCCCCTATAGCTAAAATTTCGCTCTTTCACTATCAATGGCCAATTTGATTTTATAACAGTGCTCTGGATGTTATGATATGTGAGTATGTACACTTCTCAATAAATTTCCAAGAAGAAAATACACTTTTGATAAAAAATCTATTAGCTTTACTGTTTTCCCCATTTTCAGCATTTTTTCTTTAGTTTTTGCCCCAAAAATCACAGTTTGTATTGATTTATATGATTGTAACATTCATTATATGTTAGTTGGTATACATGTACTTAATAACAATAACAAAGAAAAAAAATATTTTTGGAGCATAACGTCTTTCAAATAATCAATTTTCCCAGTTTTCGGTGCTTTTTTTAAGGTTTTACCCCAAAAATGGTACTTGGACACCGATTTCGTCAATAGAAACTTTTGATATCTTAACCGACATATAATAGGGCGTGTTGAGGCAAAAAACGCCTTTGTTGTAATTTCTTTGAGGTTAGGCTAAAATTGAGGCTAATGTAACAGAAATGCACATAGGATGTGTATATGTTATATCCTCTTTTGTATTCATTGCTTTAGATTGAGAAGTAAATTGAGAGACATGAACAATCCAAAATTGAAGTGCATATATGTCAGAACCATGGGCAGATGTATGATTTTTCTCAAAGGGGAGGGTTATAATCGGGCAAATTCCAAAGGAGGGTCCTGACCCTTTGACCCCCTCTAGATCCGCGCTTGGAAAATTGTAAAATCTGCTAACTTGAACAAGCTTTACTGCGTCATCTACACTGTAAAAACAAGTGCTAATTTTCAAAACACTTTAAAAACACTTATCAGACACACTTAATAAACACTTGTAAGTGTTTATATGAAAACATGTTTTATAGAAAACGCATCATGTGTTTTCGAATACATGGATTAAGTTGAGCAAGTGTTTTAATTAAAACACTTCATGTGTTTATGGGAAAACACTATGTTTACATCAAAACATTTAAAATGTTTTTTCGAAAACATCTATTGGTGTTTTTAAGCCAGACACACTTTTAAAACACATGTGAGTGTTTTTAATTTGCAAATGTTTACTGAAAAACACATAAGAGTTTTCAAATCTACACTTTATGTGTTTTCATTGGAGCAGGTGTTTGAATCCAAATGTTTCAGGAAAAACACTCAAACGTTTTCCAATGTACACTAAATGTGTCTTCGGTGGAGGTGTTTTATCCAAAATATTTTTGTTCCAACACAGGGTTTCTGCCATTGCAGCTCTTTTCTTCTGAATGAAATGAAACATAAGATAAAGATGAAAAACAAATATTTTATTTTTATGTCAGGATTAATTTAAAAAAATGAACATCTAATGAATTGCTGATTTTTGGTCATCCATTTATCTGTAGATAAAAATGAAAAAAAAATCTCCTACTTTACTTCACAAAAGAATTATTTTTCTTTTATTATATTGTACGTTTGTTCTTGGCATGACTGAATGAGTATAACATGTTTTTTTTCATAAACATTAACACACAAAAAAAGGAATTGAATATATTCAGTTAAAGTTGTTATAATAGCATTTTAAAAGTTTATCATTAGCTATAAAAACTAAGATTTTTACTGTACAGCAGATGAAAGAAACAACTAATTCTACAGTTACAACTTTTCTATATCTAATAAAGCTACACTAAAGATCAAAAAGCAAGTCATTTTGCTTGAAATTCCATGAACCATTGTCATAATAGAAACCCATTTTCATAGTAGAAATCTTACACAAATTATGGGCCTTCAATGATTTACTGAAAGTTTTAGAAAGTTTAAGTAGACTAATACTTCCTTTTTCAATAGAATTACATTCATAAAGTACTGTGCGTACATAACAATTCATTATTCACTGTCACTTTTGAATTTCTTCATAAAATGTTTGAATTTTGTTGATTTTATGCCAGTGTAGGCATCACCTATTACGACCTGCTGAAGAAATCCAAGGCACTGGGTGTACTTCCTTAGGTAGTCCAAGTCAAATACATAATATGATGCTAAAAGCATCATTACGGCATCAGGAACTGTATCTGCCTGACAAAAGATTCTGCATGTGTCTGTTGCAATTACAGACATCTCCAAGGTATCTTCACCTTTGAAAAACAGAATAAGCTTTGGAGCTTCTTCTTCCCCACTTTTTGTGAATTTGTCAATATCCTTTTCATCAATGTCATCATGTACACTAAGAAAAGAGGATGACTTTTCTCCTTTTCCCTTATCATACTTTGTCTCCTTTTCCAAAATGTTAAGCAAGAAAGGTATCTTGTGACCGGAAGCCTGAATTTAAAAAAATAGAAATTGTTGTAAAACATGAATTCCCCAACAGCCAATGGCATCTCTGTAAGCATAAAAACTCATTTCAGAAAAATTCAGAGATCAATGTCGCATACATTAGGTAAAAAATTATGTCACCAGTAACAAGGTACACACATGTATTCTACATGTAACTGACTTCAATGCTCCTTCACTAAGGGTTAAAAGATTGGCAAGTTTATGATGAAAATTTTGGAAAAGAATGAAAACCTGCACCACTTTTCCCATTGAATGAAGGTCAACAGATAGGAAAAACTTCACTGTTCCTTCACCAAGGG
Organism: Pinctada imbricata; assembly: GCA_033119305.1. NCBI lineage: Eukaryota > Metazoa > Mollusca > Bivalvia > Pterioida > Pteriidae > Pinctada > Pinctada imbricata. Next base: position 18,750,043 of record VSWD01000006.1, read on the forward strand.
TTAAAAGATCGGCAAGGTTGATTAAAAAAAAATGAAAAAAAGAAAACCTGCACCACTTTAGGTCAACAGATAGGAAAAACTTCACTGTTCCTTCACCAAGGTTTAAAAGATCGGCAAGGTTGATTAAAAAAAAATGAAAAAAAGAAAACCTGCACCACTTTTCCCATTAAATGAAGGTCAACAGATAAGAAAAACTTCACTGTTCCTTCACTGAGGGTTAAAAGATCGGCAAGTTCGATTTAAAAATTTTGAATAAAAGAAAACCTGCACCACTTTTCCCATTAAATGAAGGTCAACAGATAGGAAAAACTTCACTGTTCCTTCACCAAGGGTTAAAAGATCGGCAAGTTTAATTTAAAAATTTTGAATAAAAGAAAATCTGCACCACTTTACCCATTAAATGAAGGTCAACAGATAGGAAAAACTTCACTGTTCTTTCACTGAGGGTTAAAAGATCGGCAAGTTTAATTTAAAAATTTTGAATAAAAGAAAACCTTCACCACTTTTCCCATTAAATGAAGGTCAACAGATAGGAAAAACTTCACTGTTCCTTCACTGAGGGTTAAAAGATTGGCAAGTTTAATTAAAAAAATTTGAATAAAAGAAAATCTGCACCACTTTCCCCATTTGAGGGTCAACAGATAGAAAAAAAACTTCACTGTTCCTTCACCAAAGGTTAAAGATCAGCAATTTAGATTAAAAAAAAATGATAAAAAAAGAATATCTGCAAAACTTTTTCCCATAGAATGAAGGTCAAAACAAAGGAAACTCTTCACTATTTCATCACCAAGGGTTAAAGATCAACCAAAAATTTGTAATAGCAAATATAAATGTGCTTCACATTTTTCCATTGTTGTGTAGGTGAAGAGGTATGTATTATTTTTTTTTCACTGTTCTCAAAATGTTTGATGAGAATGTATGCATTTATTAACATGATTAATATATCCTCTCACTCTCTCTTTTTATTTAGATAAAAAGATTAGAGGTAACACACTATTTCTTTAGAACTGAGACATACTTTTTCTTTGACTACCCACTTAAGTATACACCAAAATCTTATCTTACTTACTTGCTTTTCTTTTTTGGGTGCCATTTTACAGAGTTGTTCGAACAAGGACTGTAAATTTTCTGTAAGTTTTTCCATATCTAAATTAAGTTCCTCTGCTATGATAATTCTAAACTCTTCCCAAACCTGTATTAAATAAAGAACAATTTACATAGCTCACATATAGATGAACACTTATTTTTCTGTTACAAATAATTTACAAAGATGTTGTCCATTAACTTCAATCGTTTTCATGTTTTTTTCCCCTACAAGATCTGATTATTGTGTCAGAAACTGGTTTATGATAATAAGACTACCTTTATTGCTGGTAAGTTATGATAAGCATCACCCTATCAAACTAATTATATTCTGCGTCAGCGCATTGCTGCCGATACCTGCAGAGTTGCAACGTTGGTGGAATCACCAAGAGATAAAAGATCATAATATAACGCCGTGGCCCTTTGGCGAATTTTATCTTGTACTATACTATGTATATTGATTAACTAGAAGAATACGACTCGTACCACATGTATAAAAAATATTGCTCGTCTTAAATCGTAAGTCATTGGGTCTCCCCGTAGTATACAAGGGAAAGTTCCGAAAAGTGCAAAATTAAAACTTCTATATTTGAACATATTATGGATATATGTCTTTTGTATTGATAAATCTCTCTCTCTCTCTCTCTCTCTCTCTCTCTCTCTCTCTCTCTCTCTCTTTCTTTCTTTCTTTCTTACTCTTATACATGTAATGCAGATATACATGTCTTGAACTTCGTTTTGAACACGAAAAAATACAAGCTGTAAAATAAATAATGTGAAATTATATATATCCTCCCCCCGTGCCTCTGTCTTTAAAAAAAACATATTAAACTTGTCAATCTTATACATATGTGCTTTAATGCAATTGCTGTTTTTTTTTCAAAAAGCTTATTATACTTCTTTTCGAGGAATTTTGGTTATCAATACATTAGAAAACTTTACTTACATGTAATTTCTTTCTTTCTTCTCACGGCGTGGTCATCATGGCAGCTTCCTCTTTGTTCTGCGAGAAGCGCGCAAACATTCATTAATCTTAGGTGGGAGACTGACCAGATTGCGCATAAATTAAGATAAAAGCTGGCGTCTTAGTTAAAACGTATCCGTTTTGTCAGTAAACACTTACCAAATCGCAGGTAAAACGCGAACGTTTTGGCACAACATTTTGAAAAAACATTTGTTCTTTTTTAAAGATTTATATTTAAAATATAATAATCTTATCACTTTGAAATTAAAGTTTTCTGCTGAAAAGTTAATTAACATGGAATAATCGTTTATAAAGAAACGTTTCCTAAAGGCTATTCGAATTTTGGCGCATTGTTAGCAAAGTTAACAGATTAGGAGGAATTACCAACAATTTTACAAAGTGAGGAAATGTGCTGGCCAATGTAACTTTAATCATATAGAATATAGCAGGAAAAAGAAACATGTTATCCTGTAAATAAAGATTTTCAATCTTGAACACTATGAAAGCTAAATGTTTTATATAAAACACTAATGTTTACAGAATGTACAACTGTTTTAGTGCAGAACGTGAGTGTCTCTAAATAAAATGTCTGTGTTTTATAGAAAACGTACATGTTTTAAAAATATATCTGGAAGTGTTTTCAAATGAACGTTTGTTTTTACAGTGTACGGAGCAAAAGCTATCAGATAAATAAAGGTTGTAGATGTCGCCACAAGGTTTTACAGTTAAGTATTTAAGGGGATCCCACAGATGGACTCCTTTGTTATTATTTTGTATCTTTGTGTTTTCTTTTGTGTTTTGTTGGCTTTTAATACGGTGGAATACACTCGCAAGAACGAAACATAACAACGGACAGTCATGCCGCGCAACAGACAGCCGGGGACAGAACATTAGATGTACTGATAGGTCCTACAGCAGTCTCTCTTGGTATATGACACTCTCAAAGAGGGATTCAAGTAACCCTTCGGAGAAACCTTTGACTAAGTATGTTCTAACACTTTGAGCGATTCAAAATAAGGTTGCAATGTGCAAGTGAAACACGCAACCCGATTTAGAATTTAAAAATTGCAATCAATGAGCATTCGAAATTACGGGGGAATAAATTATATTATATAATGTAAAACCAAACAAAACAACCAAAACATACAGCAAAGAAGCAGAAGTGAATCCCAAATGGGGATGAAATCGGATGCCCAGAAGGAGTAAGCGTCCCCAGAATGTTAGCTACATCCTTCATGTAAGCCATGTAGACAAGATAACTCGTCAATGCATCAAACTCAATGATTACGGACGGTTCAAAAATGTATATAAATATATGTATTTATTCAATTGTATACAAAGATAATACGTTATAGATAATGTTTGATTTGTTCAATGTATCGTAAAAAAAATTCGCAGTGAAAGATACAGTCGATCACACACATACCATAGAATGGGTCTAGAATGAACTAGTTTTTCGGTAGCTAGGTCACCTTGTCATCAGGTGGAAGTCGCTGTAGTTTGACTGCGATATTATTTCTCCTTAGACATAGACTAAATAATCCAGTCTCTCCGCTGCCGCTAATAGAGACTGAACCCCACTATGGTTGTTACAGAACGAAGTCGGACCAAACTGTTGCCCAACGATTTTTCCATATTACGGACCTTTAATATTGATTTTCTGGCAGGTGACTCTTAAGTAAACATTAAACTAACTATCTCTACCCACCTCGTGTTTTTTTCTCGCTTCATTATTGCATTTTGACGATTTTTAACTCCCTGCCAAACCAAACAAGCAATGCAAAAGTTCGGAGAATCGACCAATCAGAACGAAGGTTACAAATATCACGTGATCAACTTTCTGTATCCTTCGTTCTGAATGGTCGAATCTCCGAACTATTGCCAGGCTTGTTTGGTTTGGTAGGGAGTTAAAAATCGGCAAAAATGCAATAACGAAGCGAGAAAAAAACACGAGGTGGGTAGAGATAGTTAGTTTAATGTTTACTTAAGAGTCACCTGCCAGAAAATCAATCTTAAAGGTCCGTAATATGGAAAAACCTTTGGGCAACAGTTTGGTCCGACTTCGTTCTGTAACAACCATAGTGGGGTTCAGTCTCTATTAGCGGCAGCGGAGAGACTGGATTATTTAGTCTACCATAGACAGGGACAAAGGAATGATACTTTGATTTCTAATTTTGAAGGAAAGACGTGGGTCTCAAACAAGACTCGGATGCAGTACCCACAGTAAAACATCGAAACAACCTATGCGAAAACACAGTGTATAATTGCAAACAAACACCGAATACGACATCAAAACTCTAAATACAAAAGACTACACGTAAACTAACGAGACCAACTGCCGACTTACTAAGTTAGGACGGTCATCTGCTAAATGAGTAACAAATGTTATGGTTATCCGAATACGTGCGCATAACCCTCCCAATGTTCCGGTTACCCAGAGCTCTAGAAAGTAACAAGGTAATTGGAAAGAATTTACTTAAGCAATTGAAAGCGCCTATGTTGTGCGGAAAGGCTTCTATTCTACATCGCTCCCTCATGACGGCGAGTTACATGTAATAAAACGTAAAAGTAAACCCACCTCTTCTAACAATTTTCGTCTTTGATTTCAGTACAATTCCCTGTCATAGTCTTGTTTTCCTGAATCATTAAAAAAGCAGGGACTTCCATTAATCCGGGAAATTAAGTAAGGGGTTATGCTGTGAGAGGAAACTTGGTCCACTTGCCTTACTTGGAACACTACACTTCCATTGAGGAGAATATAATTTACAAAAAATCGTGCGTTCTTCGATACCGCTGGATAACTGCACAGGTGGGAAGATTCTGCGCACTTAATCCGGATAGCTACACCATTTGCTACTAATGTTGCAGATGATCGTCCTACGTCGGAACCAATTCAATTTTTCTATTGGTCCTGTTGGATTATGTGCAGTCTTATGAATGTGTTAGATGTTTTGATGATTTCTTTAATGTTTGCTCTTCATTGTCCCCTTGGTAACCTCAGACAGTGCATATTTGTAGATATTGTTTTCAGTTTCGTGCGAGAACATGGACGGCGGTTGCGACTAGCCAAACAGGGGATGCTTACTCTTTCCGTGCACCTAGTCCCACCTCTTAGCTTGCTAAGGGTCCGTCGATGCTATTGTGAGTGCTGTTGATATTGACGTCTGGATCTTCTTTATACCCTTTGGTGTATCTTCTTGTACTTTGTGTTTTCGTGCTTGGGTGTTTCGGTGTTTTGCTGTGGGTGCTATATTCTAGTATTGTTGGAGATCCCCTCCCTTCTTCCATATACATAACATAAGTACCCATCCATTATTCAGTCTCAAAGTCGAGAATGCAACGCAAAACCATCGGAATTCCCATTGGAACGGCTGCGAACATCAGAATGAATAACATTCCGAAGTGCGACCAGGTGCCCGGGGAGAGTCAGCGTCTCCTAGCTGATTGCATGCAACACCCGTGGCAACAGCTCCGTGAAAACTAGTCAAAATCGGTGATTCGATAAATGAGGAATTATGATTAATTATAGTGAATTCCAACAAAACACTTGTTCTTAATATCGAAAGATTTGAAAAGAACTTCAGTAGGACCTTTTTAGAACTGACTACTGCGGAACACCCCCCAGGAGCCATACGGCTGTGTTCTTGAGGTAAACAGCGACCGGCAACATTGTCAGACTGATATTCTAACGGAGAACGAAACTTAAACAGGAAATTATACCTACCTACATGCATATATGAAAGCAAGAGTTACTTGGGGTAGGTTATGGTTACAAATACGCAGTAATCTTGTCATTAAACAGGAACATGCGATTGTGACACACAATCTGCATTCAAACGATAACTAGGGTAGAGATGATGGCCTCCCACACACAAATGACCAAATAAAAAAAAAAATGCATGTGGGATGGTTGAAATATTATGCAATATTATGGCAAGGATCCAGAGTCTGCTTAAGCTATAATACAAGATGGAAATTATTTTTAAAGGAGAACTTTTTAAAAACTTGTATAGCTAAAAAGGTTTACTAGTGTGTGAGTGTATGCATGGGGAAGGGAGCATTAACCAATTTGTGTTCTCCCTTTCATTCTATGTGTGTTTTTGGTCATGATTCACTCTGATACCAATTTACTTAAATAATTTAACTCAGCGAAACAAACCCACAAGAAAGTGACGCATTAAAGACATCAGACAAAACTACAAATCGCAAAATGACGCAACATTTTCTAGAACATTAATTTATACAAAGCAATCGAAAAAGACGTACAGCAACATCAAACATTAAGGGAAGGAGACCAATGTGCATCCGGCGCCGACTTTGGACGGCCATCTGTTATTAGCAAATGGTGTGGATATGCTGATACATGCGCACAACCTTCCCACTTATCCGGATACACAGATGTCTCCATAGACGCTCAATTGGTGTATAAACATAAAACTTCTCATTGTAAGGTGACATCACAAACGAGATAGTTAAACGCAGCGGCCTGTCATAACACAGATTCTATGTAAATGGATCTAAAAAATTCTATGGCATGCGTATAACAAATTGTGCTCTGCTGGCTGAAGCGAGCTCAAGATCAGTCTGACCAACTTAAAAATAGGAGAGAGAATCAGGACCAAGTTTTCTCTGACGAGATTTAAACAAGGCCCGTCATGGAGTCCCGCCGTCACGGTTGGCCAGTGTTCAACATTGGGGAAGACAGTGGGATTTCCTAGAGGTGCCATTGAAAAATTTCAAGTAGTAAAATTTCTTGAGTTTTTTTGCAGATTTTGCATGGATTCTTTTTCGTATGTGTAAAAAAAAATCTGCAACAAGAGGCGCACAATTAGTACCCATAGGAATTTTAATAACTTGCCTGTATAGAGTGTCACCAAATCTTACAAAATGATGCCCAAAAGAAAGGAGAAGGTCTTCTACAACTTGTGCCCGATGCAACGTTATATTTGATTGCAATAAATATGTTTAATCTAACCTTTTACAACTCAGATCGAGTCAATGATTTGTACGATTTTTATTCTACTGCGGAAAAGAATCCTTTTGAGTAAATGTAATAAGTGATCTTTTATTTTCTCATAGATGAGGGTGGTCTACATGTTAGAGAAGTCGTAGGATGAGATATATTCGGATTTGAAATTAAGGTGGGTCCCTACTCGTGAGTTTAACAGATGAATTTTGTATTTTAAGATTATTTTCTATTCATAATAGTCAAAATGACATAATAAACACAGACATAGATAGGTAATTTTGTTTTCATTAAAGATACAGTACATTAAAGAAAGGTACCCTAGCACTTAAAAATTGAGAGATATCAAATATCCATCATATGCTTTTGAACCCTCCAAATTCAGTGATGATACGAATATGTTTATTTGTTTTGTTTTATTTCATGATAACAAGTCATATGGAAGAAATACAACACATAAAATGATATTGTAACATAAATCTAAGTATGATATATCTCCAAACATTAGGGTACCCCCTTATAATGTCATAACATTTTTGACCAAGAATATGTACTAAATCCAACTTTTTGCATAAAAAACAGATGATTTTTTTTCATTTTGTAATATTTCATAAAATTATGTATGCAGATGAAGAAAAAATCACATACAGGTACACAGTTTTTGAAATGACCGATGTATGGCTCTAAACATAGGGGTACCCCTTTATAATGATATCATATTTTCGACAATTAATATATAGTATATCACATTTTTGTGCAAAAAACAACAGATGGAATTTCTTCAAATTGGATCATTTTATACGATAATGTATATAGATGGTGAAAAAATCGCATACAGGTATACAATTTTATAAATGATCAAGATATGGCTACAAACATAAGGGTACCCCCTTATAATTTCATAACATTTTCTACTAACAAATTATACTATATGATTGGTGTGGACATTGATAGATTGTGCCATCTTTTGCTTCTTTTGCCATTTAAGATCTTCTGTCTGTGTTTTTCAATGCGCTGGCTCGTCCCTCACCAGCCATTGTAAAACGTTATACGCAGACTGCTGCATGTAAGGAAAACCTATAACGGTTCGAGTAGGGAGCCACCTTAAATGATTTGAATTTGTAGTTCACATCACTAGAATTCTTTATTAATCAAAAACAATTTATGTCGCTATTATTGAATGCGGTTTCACAATATTTTGATACATGATCTTTAATTGCTGATGGAGGTATTGATTTCGCATGTATGTACATAAAATGTTACAACTTGTGTTTGCAATAGACCATTCTCCATTGTTGGGGTGCGCAAAATGTTCAAGTCAACATCTTTTGGCGTTGTTTTTCTTTATAGCGTCACTGTAAAGAGTCCATCGTGATGTAACAATTAAAAAGAGCGCAAACAGTTCGTACTTCGGACATTTTACGTCATTTTGTCAGCTATTATGAATTTTTCGGCAAGTGGTCTATTAGGTACCGCGACCTTGTTTTTGATTTTACCTGAATTGTTCCTTCTGCTTGTTTATGATTGGTTGTCTACTGTCCTGTTCACTAATTCCAGAGCTCCATGTTTTCCCGGTTTTCTCTAAAATAAGATAATGTCTTCTTATCTAGTTTTGCTCGTACCCTGTGAGACAGCCTATGTGAGACACATAAGTTATCTCGAAGGCTCCAATTGACCAATGATAAAAGATAATCTTACTGTGACGTCACAGTGACGTCGTCAGAAAACATGGCGTCAGATGACATGAAACGTTGTTTGAATTCCCTTTTTTCTTATATTTCATGGAAGAAGAAATAGATACCATCACTTTCTACTGAGTGAGACATAAAAATTTACACGCGTGACGGAAATTTTTCAGCTTTTCCCTCGTTCCGCTACGCTCCACTCGGGAAAAGACGAAATTTCCATCACTCGTGTAAATTTTTATGTCTCACTCAGTAGATCGTGATAGAACCTATTAATCTTCCAAAAAGACATCGATTTGATAGTACTCCTTTATTCGTAACAGAAAACACCATTGTTTTGGCTGTGCGTCAGTTAAGTTAGAAAAAAGTCGGAAAATAAAAAGTCTACGGGGATTTTCTATCGTAAAATCGCTGAAAATGTGTGACATCGGAGTCTTTGACGTCACTGTTTACTGTTGTTGACACGGAGAACAATATGGTGGCGGCTTGAAATTAACATGGGAATTTCCAGTAGACATTTTATTTTTCATATTGCGGTTTGAAGGCAGCTGATGGGGTAAGTTTAAGTTAATTTCTAGTTTCGACTAAAGGAGGTCAATTCTCGGAAACAATAATTTATAGCAAAATTCTTCAGACGACATAATAAATCGCCAAAACAGGGTGCTCTGAATTTAGTGAACAGGACAGTAAGTGTGTTGCTGTATGTCTTCTTATGTTATCGCATTGGAGGTCACCTCTTGTAATTTGCATAGCCGAAATAAGCCGAAATCTGTCAAATAGTCACAAATGAGTTAAAGAAGATCCTGACGATAATCTCAACAGCACTCACAATAGAGCACCAAATTGAGCATCGACAGACCCCTAGCAAGCTAGAGGTGGGACCAGGTGCCCGGGAGGAGTTAGCATCCCCTGTTGGTTAGCCGCACCCACCGTCGATGTTCATGCATGAAAATGAAAACAAGATATAAAATTCATGCACTGTCTGACGTTATGTCTATTTAGAAAGTGTTATGGAGACCATGTCAGGGAAAAATACTCGAAACACTTTATGTCAAACACAGAACCATAAACCATGTCTTTGTGTTTGGATGCAGAGTAAAGATGTTCAATGACATACGTCTTTGACGAAGCATATCAGGAAGCGAACGCTGAGTATTGTCAGTGACAAAGATTTGCAGTTGCATCATCAAAATTTTATCTTTATTACAGTTTGAATGCAACTAGTATTGCTCCCTTGAATCCTTCGTTTGAACTCTGAATGATAGATGCGTTTCACCTCATAAAATGATGCAGTAGATAGGTCTATCTAATATCATTGATTCCTAATTGCAAGGACAGCAAAATATGATTTTGCATAAAGTGATAAACCACAAATAAATATCCCCCTGATTTGACAATATGCAAATGAGGAAGTCGGGACATGTAATGGAGGGGATCAGGGGGATGCCTCATTAGTTCAATAGAAAACAATTAACATTAATTAAACTTTCGTGATTAAGACTTCATAACAAATCAATTTTGCATCCTAAGCACGTATCGTCTGTAAAAATGAAGGGACAGTGTCCTATTTTGTTGTAAAAATATCCATATTTGGCAAGTTGAAGGAGTATGCGGGAAAGTGCAGGTAAATTCCCATTGCACCTGTTTCCTTTTGATGCCACTGTGGTTTTACTCCTCTTTGTTGTCCAAAACCACGATTTTTAGATTAACTTAAAGAAACCAAAGTATGTATATTTTTATTTTTAGTACGTATGGGACATTTGAAAGAACTTACTGAAACATTTAGCAACCAGTTCCAAAATGTGGGCATAACAAGCAACCAAACAAAGCAAGCAAATGCCTTATAGAGATGTGATGAAATTTTCTTCAAGAAGGTATAGAGTCGGAACACTTCCGTATTATTAATATGAACACTTATTTCTTTTTGCAGTGTGGAACAGTTAAACTTGTTTCCCGTGACTTGATGTTTTTTAAGTTTATTAATTACTTCTTTCCAGCTATGATGCCTAATAGAAGCTTTGTTTTGGTCCTTTATCGATTTGACATCATATACATGTATATTATTTTGCAATTTTGGAAACTTGTCATTTCATCCAAAAATATCGAAATTAAAGGAGAAAACATCTTAGCTCCCCATAATGCTATTATGTACATAGATTTTATTTGCAACTGAATTAACCCTACAGGAAATATTGAGCCGCTGAAGTAAATGCACAAATGTGAATAAAAAAAACCCAGAGGGCGCTACTGAAATGAATTTTGGCGGCGTCTGAAAATCACTTTGGCTGGAAGCATGAGGATTTAATATCCGAAACACGTGTCTGGTGGATAATAAATAGGTTTGAAATTTTCTGTATGAAGGTATAGAGTTGGAACACTTCCGTATTATTATATCTTATCTTATATATTATATCTTATAAGTTAAAGTATGTTCGATAAACATTTATTAATCAATATTTGGCAAGTTGAATGAATTTGCGGGAAAGTGAAGGTAAATTCCCAATGCACCTGTTTCGTTTTGGTACCTCGAGCTGTGGTTTGTTTCTCTTTATATTCCGAAAACCACACATTTTATTTTACTTCAAGAAAATTTTTCAGAATGTTTTAAGAATAAGGTGACCATTTGCATAAAACTGAAAAGTTGAAAACCAATTGACCGTTAAAGCGAAAAAAAAAAAAAAACCCCCAAAAAAAACCCCAGGAATCAAAATGTAGAAAAACGACTAGATTATTATATTCCCAAAAATTTCTAACTGACCTAATAACTCATAGGATCACAATTTATGTAATTATTTTACGACAGTTACATTGTTATAAAGGATTTCTAGAATAAAATTCATGGACGAACTCACCATTGGGATACGTGGATGACTTGAAAAACATTAAACGCATGGCGTTGGATACTTTCAGCACAAACTGCAACATATAGGTTAAACATTGCAATGTGCAATCAGACTAGATGTAAAACAGCCAATTACACAATTCCATCTTTTGTTTTTATAGCATCATTGTCAAATGATCATTGTCCTATCTATGACGATCTTTGAAGCATGATGACGTAGTGTAAAATATTTCTTGGATATGAACACTTATACAGTTAACCGTTGCTAGAGGGGGATTGGAATATTGCTGTCTTTCAATAATCGTGGGTGTTGAAAGTGTCAAAGATACATTAAAGCCTGGTTCTGCGGTAAATTATCGTGATGTCATTTCCGTTCAGTTAGCAAAGCACGGACTCATATTGCGTACTTTGTGTTGAATAGGACATCTGTGTTGCTGTCTTGCTTGTGATGTATCATTACAGCTAAATCCTATTTTAAACACAAGGTATGCCTCTGGGAAGACCTATGTTTCCGGATAAATGAAACTTCAAGATTTTGCGTATGTACTCGGCATAATAATTTTAATCCAGGATAACCACACCTTCTGCTATTTTCGTGGCAGATGGCCGTCCTAAGTCGGCACCGCTTGCCCATTGGTCTCGTAGGTTTATGTGTAGTCCTTTTTGTTTGATGTTTCCTTGTTGTGCGTCAACATGTGCGTTAACATTTCTTGTCCCTTTGCGTCTCTTTCTGTATGTGTCTGCTCTGTGTTTTTGAACTGGGTGTTTGGAGTTTTGCTGTGGGTGCTGCAACCTGGTGTTGTCGGAGATCCCGTCCTTTGTTTCATACAAATCGCTATAACATGACGGGTCTCAATCCAAAGTCGGCATCGGTTGCACACTGGTCCTTCTAAAATTATTTGTTGTTATCCATTGCTTTCATGTGTCGGCTTTATCTGTTTGTCCACGTTATATGGAATGTTGTTGTGTGTCCCATTGTCCCCTGTTGTTTGTTGACATGGTTGTGTCTGATGTACATCTCTTCCTAAAGCATATTAAAGATTGTACAAATTTAAATCCATCTTTACACTTTCAAACTGGAAAAAATAGAATTTCAAGTTGTTATCCATTTTGTTATCACAATAATGCCAAAAAAGATGAATTGTTTGTTCCAGTTTTCAGTAAAATTCAAAAAAAGATCTTATGTAATGACATTGATACAATGATAGAGCGTCAACAAAGTCAAATACAGGGCATTAATTATTTTTTTTAGTTTTTCTGAACGAAGCATTGTTTGCTGAGACGGTTGCTCTTGATTTCCGCGGGGACAGACATGTATGTACACCTGTTACTTTACCTTTTTGACATGATCAAAACAGGCAAAATATATTATGAAACTAGCGGGGAAGATACTAGGCATTTGAAAAGCAAACATTAAGGCGGTGTGTGTCTTGCAAAATTCAAGATGTATCATAACAGGACGGAATACTTTTTGTGACAAAGTACGGCCTTTCGCGACCACTTGATTTACGAATGAAACCCCACTTTCATCTTGCATTAAATTCCAGCGGCCCCCGGCAGATAATAGTTTTATTATTAGCACGTGTAAGATTTTATTACACACTTTGTCTTTTTGTCAAAATGCATTATGTACACCATCATGCCCAACGCTTGTTTGCGTGAAATAGTCTCGTTTGTAGGTCATTCAATGTTCAGCAACTTCGGTTTACCGCGAACTGTTTTAGATTCGAAATAACTACGCGGTCTCAGTACCTTCAGTGCTTTGATTCGTTGAATTAATTTAAGCGTTACAAATTTACCGTTAATTTATTGCTTATGAAAGTTTAAATTTTACATTGTGTGTGATTTTAATGAGAAATCAACAGGAAATGGGCAAATGTGAATGGCGGCGTGAACAAAATTTAAGGAAGTAATCATGTTAATATTTCACTTGACTCAAAAATAATTTTGACATAAACAAGTTTGTGGCTAATTAAGAAATCCAATTCTTATCAATTAGGTTAATTTTACAGAGTTAATCATTTGTCGCTAAAGATACTGCGTCTGTTTATTTACATAATCAAGTTGATTTCTTATTTGGTCAATATTTTTATTTTAACAAACTAATATGAAAGAATACACCAATGTTGCTACAATTAGACCTTTTATTGTTGTTTCGATGGCCAAGGTACGTATTTACTTTTTAAAATTTACATGTTTCTAGCTAGAATTTTAAGAAATTTATATTTGAAAAAATCCTTCCTTTGACACAAATTGTGCAATACATCCTTTCATTTTGCTCTCCGATGGCTGTTGACCAAGGTATTCAGTTCTCAAGATTTACATGTTTCCAGAATTTTTACCTCATGAATCTTGCACTTGACTTTTGGAATTGTTGATTTAGATGTGTTGTCCTTCGTGTTTCTATGATGCTGTGTTGTAGTGATTCCGTCTGTTTGTCCTCTTTCTTTCCTCGAAAGAAAATATTCTGTTGCACATTTTTTTACTATAAAAAATTGTAAGCCCATTGATTTTTGGATTCTGGTTTTGGTTTATGTGTTATGAATTTTCGTCACTGATTACTCGCGCAGCTATTCCTGATGGTCTACTGTATATGTACCTGGTGGCTGTCATAAGCGTCTTCTGGTACAAGTTGTTAGTCCCCTACCGGCAACGCCGAAGGGGACTCTTACTTTCTTCTATTTGGTTTACAGGTATGTGGTGTCATTTGTTTCATGATTTTTATGGATAGTGAATACAATAGCTGATCTTCCAGTGGATTCATTAGGCGGACAGACAACAGACATCACAAAATTTGGCGTTATTTTTATTGTGACGTCATATTAGAAAACATGACAACGAAAAAGTCAGTGCGATCAAATATGACGTCACAATAAGAATTTTAGCCAAATGATGTGATGTATGGTGTCTGTGGATTAAGAAATCAAGGTTTAAAGCGGTCATATATATTTTCTGGAAAATGGACTATTGATGCCTTGTTTGTGCGTGAATGTTTTGATGATTGTGTTTCTTTGTTCTTGCATACGCATGGGGTACCTTGATAGTTTGCCCTGGGTACTGCACCAGAGTGTTGTTGGATCCCTTTCTTTGTTTTCTGTGAGTGTTACACTACTTTGTTTTTTTCCTGAGCAGAAACGTGTAAGAATTTGATTAAAAATACGCATTTGCTCTTACAGCTTAAACACAATAGAAGTTATTTTAATTTTTAGAATAGGAACATGCCAAAATGTTACAGCAAATCGGATACATATGAGTCAAAGAAGATCCTGACAATAATCTCAACATCACTCACAATAAAGCACCAACTTGAGCATCGACGGACCTCTAGCAAGCTAGAGGTGGACCAGGTTACCGGGAGGAGTAAGTATCCCCTGTTGGCTAGCCGCACCCGCCGTCGATGTTCATGCTCGAAAATGAAAACAATATTTGAAATACATGCCTTGTCTGAGTTAATGGCTATATAGAAAGTGCTATGGCGACAATGTCAGGGAAAAGTATTCAAAACACTTACTGTCAAACCCCTCGCGGGGATCTTTTTACGAGCTCCACACGGCAAAGGGCATAAGTGTGACACAAATGAGTTAAAGAAGATCCTGACATTAATCTCAACAGCACTCACAATAGAGCACCAAATTGAGCATCGACGGACCTCTAGCAAGCTAGAGGTGGGACCAGGTGCCCGGGAGGAGTAAGCATCCCCTTTTGGCTAGCCGCACCCGCCGTCGATGTTCATGCACGAAAATGAAAACAATATTTAAAATACATGCCTTGTCTGAGGTTATGTCTATATAGAAAGTGCTATGGCGACAATGTCACACATGTTACACGTCTTAAAATTCATAGCAACAATTAGGAAAAGAATGATACATTTGCAACATGGACAAGACATGAACGTTTCGGTTACTTAACCCTCATCAGTGATCCTTGTTCTAAACAAAGAATTCGAAATATGGCCAAATACTTTGAAAGTAAACAATGAATTTGAAAAATGGCCAAAGACTTTGAAAGTTATGTAAAAAGAAAATACCGAAAGACGTAGCTGGATGGGTGGGTGGGATATGATGCTTTAGGACCCACTTCTCAGAAATTATGAGACAGAAATTTTCGAATGCGTTCGAAGAAACGATCAACTGAAGCTGATCGGACTTGGCTACATGTGCCATCGGGGACTCCTGGTCAAGCAGCAGTGACACTCACCAAGTGGCACAAATGTTGAACGTCTTCAAATTCAATAGCATCATGGAAGAATAGTCATGGGATATGAGAGTGAACGTTTAACACAAAGACAACTCAGAATTCAAATTTATTTATTATTTCTGATTAAGGTGTTTGTCTCATTAATGAACTAAAGTGATTTAAACTAAGTAAAGCTTTCTGACGAGAGTTACGTACCCAAAACGTGCATGTCTGGTCCATGCTACAAATTTATATGTTTTTAAATGATGCTATTAAATCTGAAGACGTTTAACATTTGTAACACTTGGTGAATGTCACTGCTGGTGGAGCAGGAGTCCCCGATGGTATATGTAGCCAAGTTCGATCAACTTCGGTTGATCGTTTCTTCAACGCATTCGAAAATTTCAGTTATCAAAATTTTCTAAAATTTCTAAAGCGTGGGTCCTGTACGTAGCATCATATCCCACCCATCCCTGCTACGTCTACTTTCACACTCTTTTGCCATATTACATTGTTTACACTGAGGATCACTGATGAAAGTTAAGTACCCGAAACGTACATGTCTGGTCCATACTGCAAATTTATCTGTTCGTAAATGATTTTATTGAATTTGAAGACGTTTAACAATTTCTTCAGTAGCTGTAGAATTCATTGTTAGTTTTAAGAAAGAAACTCGAAATAATAATTTTGAAATTGACTATCAATCAATTTGGAAAATTGCAAAAGAGGAAAAGGAGACATCTTCATAGGTAATATTTTACTGTCCGAAAATGCTGTCAAATCAATTGATTTAGATTGCAAAATTGTTCAGTTTATCATTTCTTCTGCCTTTATGATATAAGAAATTATTCAATACGATCTGATTTTATTTACACACAATAACAAAAATTTACTTTAAAAATAGTATAATAGCAATTAACCATTTAAGTAATCTCTGGTTAATTAAACAAGTGTATAAAAAATCTATTTCGAAAAAATAAAACTTATTCGAAGAATTACGTAATCAAATTGCTAAATCAATTCAAATGTAAGATTTTTACAAATAATATCATTTTTGAAACCTGCATGAGCATTCTTTATGGTTTTTTTTTCGAAGTCATTGGCTCATTGGAAATATTCTTAAATGCTTCAACAATTCCCATTTTTTGGGTTATTTGTTTATTCTTTGACGTCAAGCACAATATAGGTGTTCCGCATAGCACTTGCAAGTGATATATATTTTTCTATATTACTAATTATCAAATGGCCCGCCATACATGTACTTTATGAGTAATATTTGCATAGACTGAGCTTTGCTTATTTAATATTCGAAACATGTGTCTGGTGCAAAATAAATTGGTTTGAAATTTTCTTCAAGAAGCTATAGAGTTGGAATCCTTCCGCATTGCTTATGAATCAGCAGATTCTGTCATTTCTTAATTCGTATGTAAGTGTTTAATTGTCTGAAACTATAATTAACCGAAGTCTGTCCAGATTCAATTAGAATAAGACCAAGTGCCGACGTCTACTTATACATGTAGTAATTCAGGGGGGGGGGACAAAATCTAAAGGTACTCTACTTTGTCAAGTATGGTACCTCAGATTGAAATTTCAAACCATCAAACGTTCGGCCGGCCCAAGTGAAAAAAGCCTATAGGAATTCAACTGGAGTATTCAGTGAAGGCTCAGCTAATACTCAGTTGAGCCTTAATTGTGTACTAGTTGAATTTTTATCATGCAAATGAGGGAGCGCTCAACTTTCCTTAAAAGGAAATTTAGTTGAGGCTCAACTTTTATATTCTCAGCTACTGACATTTGCATACTCAACTTATGCTCAACTTTGTGATATTCAACTTCGTATTATTTGCATACTCAACTAAGGCTCAACTTCTTTGTCCTCAACTTTCTTTCGAATACTCAACTAAGGCTCAACTATTTCACACTCAACTCTTTGAATTATATTTTGATAAATATTTTTAGAGCAATATGGCATTTTGTTTCAGGGCCCATCGGCACAGATATTTTTTAATTCATTAATCAACAGCAACTGCATTACCCGGATACACATATTCATATTATAAATATATGATTATTTTCTTTTTGCTGTCTATTTGTCCGGAATTGCATGTTTTTGTCGATCAAAATCTAGAGCCAGATTTTTGCAAATTAATTAAGTCTTCCTCCCCTGACCCCAACAAATCTAACAAGGTTGAGAAATTGATCAATATGAAAAAGAAATTAGAGTGAAATTAATCGCAAAAGATCTACGGATTGAAACGTCGTTTAGTTCAGATATCCTCTTATAAATTGACATTTATTTTTGAAGACTGCACGACTAAAGAATAAGGTCTAAATCATCAACACAAATAATATAAAAGCCTTACCTTCTTTATTCATGCATATTTAGATACTAAGTCAGTCTAAACTTCAAACACCAAAGTTTACCCGCGCATGTTTGAAACATGTGTACGGTGTGTAACATCCCATAATAGTCCAAATATTCAACTAGCACTCAACTTCTCTATTTCTAAAGTCCAAGCACTCAACAAGCCCTCAACTCCTCTATTTCCCACAGGTTTATCACCGGACACCTTTTTGTCCGACCTAGAAATGCGGCGCTCATAAGAGAGCGGTATTGGACATATCTCGGCTGGTAAGGGAGGTACTGATTTCAAATTTCGTATGAAGATTCAGTATGAATTAATCTATCGAAATATACTACAGAAAATAGGTTTTGACATTGATTAGCCTATTTCTGAAGACTTAAAGATGACTTGTCGATTTTTCGTTAAACGCCGAGTTAGATCCCTTTAACACATATATATAGTAAATACTGCAAACGGTATTAGCGTGATAAATCCCTGTGGTATTTCCCTAAGTTCTTAAACTCAACTAGCACTCAACTTCTTCATTTCTAAAGTCCAAGCACTCAACAAGCACTCAACTCCTCTATTTCCCTAAGTCCCAGCACTCAACTAGCACTCAACACCTGAATTTCTCTAAGTTCAAACACTCAACTAGCTCTCAACTTAAATATTTTCTAAGTTCTTGTATTCAACTAGGTCTCAACAGATTTACCTTTTTGAAATTTTCAGAGACCAAACGCTCAACCAGCTCTTAACTTTCCTTTTCAGTTGAGCATTACACTCAACTTTTTACACTCAACTTTTTGATAAAAAAAGTTGAGCCTTAGTTGAGACTCAGCTGAGGTCTAGTTGAGCCTTGGTTAAGTATTAGTTGAGCCTCAACTTTTCATTTTCACTTGGGGGACCAAACATATTTAGTGCTATATCTAAATTGAGGCTACAATGTATCTATAAGCTTTAGAAATACCTAGTATGTGTCAAGGCGATTCTATTTTATTAAACAACCCAAAATCATCTAACCATTCTCCCCAAGGCATGCTTTAATTTCAAGTTGAATTCCTTTGGAAAATAAAATTGAACTAAATGGTGTCAATTGTGGTATTGGAAGAGATTTTGGTGAGGGTGGTTGTTCTTAAGATAGACTCATATTTCCAAACCTTATAGATAGCCTCAATTTAGATATTGCCCTCTAATTGGTCCGAAAGTCTGGTTGTGTAAGAAAGTGCGAGATTCAAACTTCAATTTGAGGTGCAATACTGGACTACTGCTTGATTTGAAATATTTTTGCATATAGAATGATATTTCTTGTCAATTCATGCTCAGTGAAGCAGCGTGGAGAAGAGATGATTGTTCATGTATATACGACAGAAAAGATCACCGAATTCTCTTTTGTATTTGTAACTACATATATACGGGATACGGGGATGACAATGAACACGCCTTAACAGGAACTACTGTTCGTCTCAATATACACGTACATGTAGATCGTTTCCACCGATTCCTACGCCGTTTTTATAACACCACCGTGCACCCTCCTTTAGGCTGTGCGCACGTATTCTGGATACACATCATAATAATTATAATATTCGAGATTCAGATAGATGTACATTAGACGGTAATTAGATGATGTCCTCGTATTCGTTTTCTTTCAGATCCATTTACATAGAATATGTGTTACAAGAGGCCGCTGCGTTTAACTATCTTGTTTGTGATGTCACATTACAGTGAAAAGTTTTATGTTTATACAACAATTGTGCATCTATGGAGACCTCTGTGTATCCGGATAAGTGGGAGGGTTGTGCGCACGTAATCCGGATAACTACACCATTTGCCAAAAGCAGATTGCCGTCCAAAGTCAGCGCCGGGTGCACATTGGTCTTCTTCCTTTTATGTGTTGTCATCAATGTCTGATGTTTCTGTACGTCTTTTACGATTGTTTTGTGTGATGTTCTAGTGAATATTGTTGCGTCTTTTTGCGATTTGTAGTTTTGTTTGATGTCATTTATGTCTCACTTTCTTGTGGGTTTGTTTCGCTCGGTGAATGCAGGGTGGTCATGCTGAAGATCATTCCCTTTCCTTCTTATTCCTTCTTTCTACAGATATAAAACCTTTCCAGCAATGAGAAAATTTAATGCTCGACCTCTATACGACTATTTCATACATGTATATAACACGTTCGCCTCCAGCTACCAGACAGAACCAAAGGGAAAACGTTTTCAAAAGTGCAAATTATTAGTTGTCAATTAAAAATGTCCTGTTCATAAATTGCCGTGTCTGATCTGACATTTTGTGGCAATAAAGCATTTTTTAATTTTTGGGGATAACTAACTTGCACTCCGTATGAATGCCCCATTCTTGTAACAAAATACAGAATTGAAAGCAAAGAATGTTGAAAGTTATTAGTAGTGGAGAAGCATTAATTAAAATTAAAACTGACATGCAGTCACGCAAAATGATAATGTTAATCAATTAATTCGATAAAATTATTCATTCATTTCAACTCAACTGTTTGTTTTTGCACCTGAAGTATTCAGCGCGGATGCTAATGAATTAGAAACAATAAGATTTGACAGGTAGACAAATAGCTCTTGTTGGTCGCCGTGTGTCGAGTTTGTTCTCAGATGCGCATCCAGAAAACTTCTCAACGGAAGGGGGTTTGATCGGAGATGGGGAGGGTATGGTCCAGAAAATCAATGCAAATTCCTGAAGCAAAATGTGGAACATTGGAAGCTAAGGTAGTCCTACCTGGCCCCAAAATCCATCTCTAGTTCTGCATTTGTCTCCGTACATGTAGCATGTGCAAATCTGGAAATTAAAAGAGATTTTGAAAGGGAGGGGGGAGGGGGGGGGGGGTCTAACACCCCCTCACTTCCGGAATATTTGTCAACATGGCAACACTTATCTCTCCCGCTGGACTTTTCATTCCAGATTCACTGAATTATGAGGTCGACAGAAATTTTGGACAACTCTTATGTACATACTTGAAATGGGTCATGAGGGGGTTTGAAATAACACCTGAAGTTTTGTATTTAAAGCGGATGTAATCAATTAAAAAAAAGTTTTGATAATGATGAATATTTGAATTTAACAATGATGAATATTCGAATTTTAGCAAATGAATTAACAATTAAGGCATATCAATTTTTTTCATTGTTTCTAAGGTACATTTTCATATTTGACTTTTTTCCGCAATATACAAATTTTGAATGCAATTACATGTACTCCTCTACATATACTTACATGTAAAAGAATTCTATATATCACAGCTATTTTTGATAAATTTTATTGATTTTTCTTTTTTTTTTTTTTTGATTTTATTTGATTTGGATTGTAGAATAAGGAATTAAATTCAAGCAGTATATTTTTCCTTATGTTTTTTTTAACGAATATACATGCACTATGGGATAATTGCAACTAACAGTATCTGCAATATTTTATTTTGGTTTGTGAATTATTTCATTGATTTTTAACACAACTTATATATCTACGATTGTGATAAAGAAAAATATAGCTAATACACAAATATTATTTGTTAAAGCCTTACAAACCACAGGCACAGGTGTCAAGATTGAATGAATTTCATAATGTAAAACATTAAGTGATTTCGCAATTGATACTTATACAAGTAAAGGCGACGTAGCATACCACGTTTATTATTTGTTTTGTTTTTGTTTTTTGTTGCATTTGAACATCGGCGGATCTAGGAATTTTTCAAAGGGGGGGTTGAAGATTTTGAAAGGGGATGGGGTGTTGAATGCATACTATCAAAAGCTTCTGTTTCGCAATAACACCTTAAAGGGTGTATTTTAACAAGTATGTCGGGGAGTATCATCGGGTAACAGGGCGGTGCCTCATGCGCGGATCCAGCATTTTTGGTCAGAGGGGGTCCAAAATTTTAGGAAGTCTACCTAGACATTGACAATATCATGTAGGTACATATATATATCGGTGCACATGATGGGGAGGGGCAATTCTGAGGGGGTTTGATAGCTTTCCTTTCACGTTTATTTTTATGAAGAATTCGCGAGCGCAGCGATCCTGAAATATTTTTAGATATGATATATCAATTTGTCTTGATTCGATTGAGATGATTATTTATAAAATTCCTTATATCGGCGAGCTGAGCGAGCCGCAATTTCTTTTTTATTAATTCACATTTTATCGATATTTCATGAGAATAAATAGATAAGAAATGTGTCATTTTCCCAAATAATCAGACATCATAAAATGACAAAACCTTGAAAAAGATGAAGGAGGCTGCATCCTATGAAGTAAGGACTGTTGAAAATATGAGTTCCTGAGACCCAAGACAATTATGTAAGATTACTTAGTATGAAGAATTGAACATAATTAAGGAATTTTGCAGAAAAATAGTTTTGCATTTGTAAATGGCGAGCGAAGCGATGATTTTAGGTTTCATTTGAAGCCCTTTCATGCATTTTTAGATCCATTTCAATTGGAAATGGGACAAAGCTTGACCCCACCTCCGAAAATCTCAAGGGGGGTCCAGACCCCCGGTCCCCCCCCCCCTCTGGATCCACGCATGTCGGCAAGCTTGTCGATTGCATGTATATCAGGTCGCCACGTGGGTACATATTTCGTTATGCAACTTACAGCTCAATTTTTGAATTTCCCGCGGGCTTACTTTTAATTTGAATTGCTGATTGTACATTCAGTTTCTTCGAGCATGTTGAACTAATACAAAATCGGAAATGTTCTCGATTTGAATATTTGAATATATAGTAGGACCAGTGACGTGAAACGGAATACGATATTAAAAACTTAATAAAATTGTATGTAAGAAGGACAGAGATTAAGTTTTTTAATCTAAGCTCTCTCTCTCTCTCTCTCTCTCTCTCTCTCTCTCTCTCTCTCTCTCTCTCTCTTCGTTTTTTTTTTTTGGTCGGACCAAAGGGGGGGTTGCAACCCCCCTATCCACCTCGCTAGATCCGCCAATGTTGAATGAATGTCTTAATTTGCACATGTAGGTAAACAATAACAGAGAAAAAAAAAAAGATAATGATGACAGGATATTCAGATCTGATGGCCTCATGGCCACACATACAGTATTGCCCTTCTAACCTCGAAATAAACAGTGAAATCCTGACCTACAAAAAGTCAGTTACAACATTTTCTATTGGTATTTACATACAGCAGTACATGTATTTGTGCGAGACAGGACTCTTCCACCTTTTTTTCAAAGAAAACGTCCTAAAAATGTTTGTCAGAAAAGTTTTTTTTTAAATAGCGAATCTAAAAAGATTAAAAAAAAACTTGAAGCATGAAATGGAAGCAAGAGTTTAGAAACTTTAAGCAACTTTTAACAAATTTGAAAAGATTTAAGAAACTTTAATTCATTGATTCATTCATGACCTGAACCTGTGTATTGGCGGATCCAAACGAACAAGACGACCGATGCCATTTCATCCAAAAACGAAATCTTACCGTGTAGCGACGGTCGCTATCACAACCCATAATGTAATACAATCCTATAATGTAATAATTTATTACATTATAGATTATTACATTATGGGTTGGCAATGCAAACCTATAATGTAATAAAATTTCATAATGTAATAAAAAGGAGCTATTATACAAAAGAAAGGACCAGATTATCGTCGGAAATCACTTCATTTTTGAACATTTTGCATTGCCAACCCATAATGTAATATTTTTTGTAATGTAATGAATGTCTCATACATGTTGTATATCTTGAAAGTTTTGGGTCATTTGTTGATTGTTTCCTGATGTAGTGTGATAATTTGATCTCGATTTCACAATAGGAGTGATTTCTGACGATAATCTGGTCCTTATTCATATATCTCTCATTTTATTACATTATGAAATTTTATTACATTACAGGTTTGCATTGCCAACCCATAATGTAATAATATATAATGTAATAAGTTATTACATTATAGGATTTTATTACATTATGGGTTGTGACATCGCTAGACGGAACGTTAATGATGATGAGATTCGTATGTGTTTATTACACCTCTGCAATCACATTGAAATATTTTGAAAACAAAACAAAGGTGAGCCATGAAGCTTTAACTACTGTTTTGAACATGTCATGAAATCCTGGCTTAAATAGGGTTTTTAAAACATGTGAAAAGTATATTTCGATCTTGGAGAAGATTAATTCCAAAAGCGGCAATTTCAAAAAATAAAATTGGAACTCAAAAAAATGTTGTGCATATATATAGAATATATGTCATTATTTGTTGTTTTGTTTTTTTTTTGTTACGGGTATTTAACTAAAAGCAATTGCATTTATCGTATGCAATTGCATGTAAAATAATAAAAAAAACCCCATAAATTAAGACACTCTTTCTATGATAACAAACACCATTCTTTTATAATTAACACGTCACCTTCTTAAAAATGTCCAATTGTACAAAATTCGTTTAAGGAATAAGATAATGATATAATCATTGAGACATCTCACCTATGACTTTGAAAAATATGCAGAAATCTCTTGTCAGCACGGAAGTCTGTCTCTCGACATTCCATGGTGACGAAATCTGCATTTTTAAGTGATTAAATAACCGAACTGCTCGGCGACGAATTGGCTTCTCAGCATGTCGGCGGGAATTCTGCTTAGCAACCAAACTAGCATCAAATATGGCGTCTCGTTCTCATTCGTACTTCCATACGAAAAATGCACTTGTCAAATTAATTGCATTTTTTAGTGTTTACATATACCTTCATGATACTAAAATGAGGTCGTCTTAAAATGGAGCAGTTACTTTTTCTATCTGGTCATATCATGACATATACATTCGATAGATTTTGAATGTTCATGAATACATGTTATATCACACTGAACATTTGAGTCTTTCTAAGAAGATAAAGAAAATCCTGACGACAGTCTCAACAGCACTCACAATAGAGCACCAAACTTAGCATCGACGGACCCCTAGCAATACACAGTCACATAGAACTATGAAAAGATTGGAGGGTATACAGATGGAAGGAGTAAGGCCATGCAATGTTACATGTACTATAAAACTTTTCATAAAATATATGTGCGTATCTGTCCAATGGGGAAGATGGAGAATTTTAAGTACCCTCCAGCAAATGAGTCGGGCAAATCATCAGTTTATGTATGTCTTTCAATTTGCTTGTTTGTCTGTCATGAACGTTAACTTTTTCATAATGTAAACTGCTTGCTATAAATCAGAGGATTATTTGAAATTAGCAAGTACTCTTTTCATTTTTGCTAGATTAAATACAGATAAATGCATGTCCAATACATGTATATGATAAGCAAAATTTTCATCAAGTTGCACAGTGTCCGAACTCCGGACAATTCCCATGTATGTATCCCTCTCATAGGGACTGACCAACACTACATTGTACTTTTATTAGAAAAATAAAGAATTTCTAACTTTCTTCCAAAACGTCTTTTGAGTGCATTATATCATTTACTATGAATTCCTTTCTTCTAAGTCAGTGCATAAAAATAAGGGAAAAAATACAGTCATGAATTTCACCTGGACGCTTACTTTTATATACATTTGTAGATTAATTTCTTAATTTGTAAAGGTGTCGAGTTGTTCATATACCTCTTTATTAAATATTGTGATAACTTTATCCGTATTTGAAGTTTCATTTTGAAATTAAAAGGCCAAAAAGTTTGGTGGCCTACACGGCGAACAAAGGCATGAATTTCAGACAAGTTTCTTAGGCCATCTTCACAGACGTATCGTGTGTTATAAATTCGAACATCTGATACTTCGCTCAGACGCTGTTTCATTCCATTTCGAAGTTTTTGGACTTTAATTTTAGAAAGTTTAAGGTATATTATTGTACAATAATCATGCATCAGACTGTAATGAAATTAAGAAGGGGATGAAAGAGAACTTTTAACAGGGGCGTAGTCTTCGAAAGAACAATGCTTTGACACGTGTATTATTCAACTGGTTGTTCTCTTTTTGTTTGTTTACTAGAAGGTATTTCCATCAACAATTCTGGTGTTATCAAAGTGCATTTGTACTTTTGATATATTAAAAATGTTCTTAGATATATTTTGGAGAAAGTACTGCAAATGAAGAATAAGGTCCGTCGGAAGAAATTAAGAAAAGGAAGATAGGAAGTTAAAGACATTATGAAGATATACATGTATATGAAGAAAATAACGAAGCCTCAATGCATTTGAATTTTGAATATGCATAGAAAATACTGCTTGTGAAATTCCATTATCATGATATTTTAAAGGAAAATGGTCGGTTGTCACCTTTATTTGGAGTAGATGAGTCAGTATTCTAGCCTGAATTATTAAATAAAAATGCAATAAAATTCGGAAAAAAATATTTCGAATCGAATAATTAGAAAGATATTTAAAGAGAAAGGTCGAGATTCCCTCTGGATTCAGAGCAAAAATGATGTTAATGTAACGAATTTTGAGCTGAGGAATACAATCATATGAAATGTTTATCCCACATGAACTGCCTCCCCTCTTAATCGACCCCCCCCCTCTCCCTGGTCGCTTTCTGTGACAACTTGGTGGCAGCGTAGTGATCTTGGAGGTCCGCGGCAAGCCTTCTGAGTGAGTCGAAAAAGACCAGGTGACCAGGTTTCGGACCATAGCGCCCGATGGTTTATGTCTGTTCATTAAGGAAATAGGGAGGCGCCTCTAAAAGTTACCTTCAGGTAGCCTGTAAAACTGTGCTGCGGCTATGCCACTGCCTCACATTGCAAAATAGAAAAAAAAGGAAAGAAATTATACTACAATAATGTGTGACTCATGACATATGATAACTCAGTATCGTTTGCACTTGAAAAATGAGAGTATGACATTAATATCTCTGTGGAGCCTCTGCCCCGGGGAAAATGTGAGTTATCTGCCCATGATATGGTCCATCATTACCGTCCGCCAGGTGCTTCTTATTAATTGTCCTTTGAAAATATTTTGGCAAGAATATGATTTTGGCTCGGGGTATGAACAGATTTAAGAGAGAAAGAAAGGTGTTTTTTGTTATGAAAAGTAATGTACATGTCCTGCACTGTGAGAACATGCATTATCAATTAAAAATAAAAAGAATGAAATAAATAGAAATACAAAAACCAATGAAAAAAAAAAATATAATGATAAAATGCACCAACAAGAAAACAAAACAAATAACGTAGAAAGATAACTTGTAGATTTGATTTTACTAGAGCCATGTATATGATAAAAATAAAGATTTAAGTCGAAAAAAGAGCCTTTTTGTGTGACCCCTCTCCCATTTACATGTACACATGTACGGACAGACAGAATTAGCCAAGCATCTGTTACAGTGTATGTATCAATTTTGTGTACGATGCAGTATTTTGAAAATTAAAGTTCTTCTTTTTGTTTCAAATGGATAGTTTTACAGTGTTTAAGGTAATAATGGATCATTTCGCGAGAGAAATGCAAAAGGATAATTATGCATTTAGTATCAGTTGTTGTTTGAGAATTTCAAAGCATTTTCATTCTTGTCTCTAAATAGATAATAATTGAAAAACTCTAAGCGAAACTTTGTCAAGATAAGTTTCTTGATACATAATACCTAGAACATAACAATAGAGTGAGCAAGCCATATCACTCGCAGATCTAAATGGAGGGAGAGGGGAATAGGGGGGGGGGGGGGTTCTGAATGACCACCGCCTCTATTAATTTACTACAATAAAAAAAGAAAATTCTTGCCGAGTACGTCAACCCAAATTTGCAGAAAATTAACAGGCTGCACCCCTCCCCCACCTTTCTTACGGGGCTGGTTTGCCCTCCCTCCCTTAAATTCCCTAGATCCGTGCATGTGTAATGAAACATGAAACTGCTTTCGACATTCTAATGCAACTGTAACATGAAATCTAAGAGACAAAGTGGTTATTGTACAATCATTTTGATTTCTCCCCCCAATTACTCTTGTAGGGGGATATGTTACACTTTGAGTATGGGGGACGAATTCGATTACATGTGAAGGGATGCAACTTTTCCAACGTTGTGTTTAAACCCCTGGCGGTGATGTCACAAAAAGCGAGAAAGGGGAGGCTAATATGATATTAAATTGTCAGAGTTGCTACTTTATTGGCTATAAATGAAGTGACTTCAAGCCTATCTCCTATGCACATTATTTATGCCTCGTTCATCACAAATGTGCATGCAGTTAAATAAAAGCGTTATAAATCAGAAAAGGGTGGATCCAGGCGAAGATGTATATTCATTCATATTATATAGACATAGATAACTGTAGCATAACTTACATTCATAAGACATGGTGCAAAATGTGGCAAGAAAAACGAAGAATCTTTAAAATTCAATCAAATGGTCAAAACTTCCGGTTCTTATAAGAAATACAACAATATAAACTTTTATAAATGGGAAGGGTAAAACTATTTGCAGTTGTATTTAGTACGTAAATTACGGTAAAAATTATATGATTAAAATTTTGAGCTCTTTGCTTTAATTTCTTATCTACATCATTTTATTTCCAATCATATTAAAATTATACAGAAACGGTTCCACTTTTCGCTGAAGAAGTACCGTTTCCGGAAGTAGGAATTAGTTGAAGGAACCTGTGACGATGCGATGGAAGACGAGATTTTACAAACAAAAAATACAGAAATGAATAAATTGAGGATCACGAGGACCGGTCATAAAGACTGATATCGGACAAACGGACGGTCAGAAATACGAACAAATGGAGGGACGAACGGATTGAGGGAAGGAAGAGCTAGAAAAGGTTGAAAAAAGTCCAAAATATTGCAATTATTCATTACGGTGGCAAGAGGTAGCCTAAGGACTTAATTCTATTGCTAGATTTTTAATTTGAAACTGTAGAATCATCCACAATCGTTAATTTAACTATGTTACATGTATATCAAGATATATAGAGAAAGAAGACAGAACGTATTTTATTATGCAATCTTAAAGAGAGTAAAAATTGCATTTAAATTCATGATACAATATATGCATGTACTCAAGTACTAAAACCGTCTCATTTTTGCATAAAATTAAATCAAAACTAAGACAGATGAATAGTGAATTGACGGTATTTACATAATACAAAAATTAAATTTTGACACAGTTTTATTAACAACGTATACACGTTGAAAAACATGTGAATATTGATCGACAACGATAAAAGATGTACATCATGAGATCGAAGAGTCTAGACTGTCACTACTTTCTTGTTTGTTATATAAACATGTACGCCGCCTTTAGACGGGACGTATTATGGTACTGTAACAAAAATGTCTGTCCGTCCCTCCGTCCGAACCTTGTAAACAAGATAGAGTCCAGAACCAGTTGAGCTAGGAGCTTCATTTACCATGTGGATTGAGTATAATAAGACGAAGAGCCCTAATTGAATGATTTTCAAGGTCATAGATTAAAGGTCACTGTCATTTGGGGCTAAAAGTAGATTTTTTTAACGTAGGGGGTTGAATACATGTGATGTATGCATTCTTTATCATGATCATATTTTATAGAATTATTATGACCTTGACATCGACACAACGGCGACTCAGGCGCGTAGCCAGGAGGCATACGCAAGTACGCAGTTGCTTCCGCATCGTTAAAAAAAATTCGAAGCTTTAGATTAATATGTCAAAAATGTATCACATGCATTTTTAAACAAATGGAGCAAAAACGTGTACAAATGGTCATCCTATCGTGAAAATTGCCCTGTAAGCTTCCGCGGGGCTTCGGCCTTTTGAAGACCCTTCCATGGCTTCAGACTGGCCGGATGCTTTTATAGCGACCCTAAACCCTCTGTCTGAATGTGATATCACTTGATTAGTACTCTGGCTACGCGCCTGGCCAGCAACGCTGCTGCTGCCTGATGATGATGACGACAACGACAATGATTATGACGACCATGACATGGAAAATCTTTACTTTTGTTAAACTTGTTTTTCATTCTTAAAACCAGGTGCTAAAATTGTACAATTCCAAACTTGAAACTAATGATGCGAAATAATCCATACATTCAGGGATGGCAAGCATTGTTAGGAAAACGTTTCTGCACGGTAAATCGGGTTTTACCCACCTCACTATTTCTACCTATCTGACCCCTCCATTCGAAAGATACCACAAAATATGGCGAACCCCCCTCATCATCTAATATAGACCTTGTAAACTTCGCTGAAGCCGAAAATTAAGCTTGTCAAAACATAGTTACCATCAATATAAAACTTCATTTTTCTGTACTTTAAGTAGTTGAAGTATGATTGTCCCTTCCCTATCTCTTGATTTAACGTGGTTCAGCACGGAAGTTTTATAAGATCTGACATAATGAAGTTTATATCTATTATTTTAGTCATATTAATTTTTCTTTCTCCTTGTTTTGGACAAAAAGGTAAGAAATAATTTTTAATTTTTATCAATATTTTCAAAAGTGATTGTCAAATTTCTGATATTAAGAATTAAAAAAAAAAGACTGCACAAGGATAGGAGCGAGCATTCATCTTTTAAAAAAAGATTTTAAAAGAACCAAAATTCTAATAAAATCTTAATTATTTACGCAAGCTCTGGACAATTCGATAGTATGCATATTTAATAAAGAAAGAAATGTTGCAAATTGTACATGTATACATATTTAAAGTTAAACACGAAAATTGAAACCAATGACTTCTCAGAATATTTTTTCCTGATTAATTCTTACACTTTAATGATAATTTTAATAAGAAATTACAAAATTAATGTAATTAAATGCAGAGACTTAGTCTATACAGTCTTTGAATTTCGCACTGAATTTAAAATGACGTTGAAAAGATGTGGTATTCTCTTCCTGAAAATTATGATGAGGTTTGAATACATTGTAGAAAAGAAGTTACCTTGAAGGTAGATTTCGCTTGAATTCATCAAAATGCATAGTGTAATATTTTTACGTAATTAACCGAAAACCTAAGGCTCACGCTGGTACCTCCCCCTTTTTTCGAAACTCTAATCCTTAGAATACATCTACGAATTTCATACAATTAAGCATATATGTAAATAATGTATATTAATTATGCATACTAAACTTGTCCCTGAGTCATGCTTTTATCAAGTCTTTTGAACATTTTGTCAAAAATGATGATAAACTTTAAAGGAAAATAATCTATAGATTCCGAAGAACAATCTAAGAAGACCAAGTACAAGTTCTTTTTTTGTGTATTCAATACATCTGGTCGAATTGTATTAAGATATATATCTAATAATATGTTAAATTTGAAAAAAAGAGGAGTGAGGAGGTTGGACGGGAGTGGACTTTTTTTTTGGGGGGGGGGGGGGAGGGGGGCTGCTTTTGTCTTTTTGCTCGTATTTGAATAATCATAGATAGAACTCTTACGCCGTGAAGTGTTAATTTTAAACATTACAGAATTAATCAATAGTAGATATTGAGTAATTGTCAAATAAAGTAAATGTTCAAAGTTCTATTTGAATTTCACGTCAAATGTTATACCGGTGGGAATTATGCGGATGCCCTGGAAATCTTCCGAACGGAGATACGATTTAGAAATATGTGAATGCCTTATAAAGGTGGAAGCTTATGTTTCGGATGTTACAAGAATTATCTTATATTCCACAATGAAAAAAAATTAAAAAGTTTTTTTTATCCGAATTAGTGGTTTATCGGGAATCCCAGTGCGTGTACCAATTGTTTCACCTCCTATCTAGAAAAAAAACATGTTTATTTGTCGAAGTTACTTTTAAACATAGTTTTATGAAATTATGTTAAAAACTCAAGTCGCAAGTACTCGTTATTATTTTGCATATTTCTGACGAACATCTTCTTTAAAAAAACACACACACTAGCAAACAAACAAATGTTCTTTTTACACAAGAAGTATCAATCGATTAAAAGAAAAAAAAAATGCGTAATTACACATGTTGGTTTTTTTTGACAATGAATCTGACCTAATTACCTCATGGTTCTGAGCGCACCTGTGAAAATTTATTTGAATATTAATGTCCTCTGGTTGCTTAAGTGTGTAATTTTCTGTCGGCTCGGCCACTTATCAAAAGATAGCAGATAAAAGAGAGATAACTTAAGTGTGTTCCATGTGTCTTCTACTAGGTTTTAAAAAGTTATCTCCTCCTTTTAAAATGAAGGGACTCTTGCTTCAAAAAAAATGATAACGCCAATGTCAGAGTTTTCATACATTTTCTTTTATTTCATCGAATTGTAACTCTTGGGTATCATTATAGATATAACCGTATCACATAGAATGTGCATAATACAAATTATGATATCTTGGTGCTGTACAGCTATATATCGTGATGAAAACGGTTGAACTTCACATACAAATGTAATGCTTCAACATTGTTCAATAGCCCTGTTCACTTCAACGAATCAGTGGGATTAGTATGAGAACTTGCAATGTAGAACCGAGATAATATGGAAATAATTGTTTTCTTCTATGAGCAAAGGGAAACTGGAGACTAAGTGTTAAACTTTGAGGCAAAGGGAAAATCTTACCTATTTCGAACAAGTATGCCGTTGTTATATTTCGCTATATTTCGTTTTTTTTTACTTGCTTTATCAGTTTTTTTTATCTGCCATTATCTCAGTTTGAAATGCAGTTGAATTAGGAAAAAAAACCCTGATTTCTCTTTCAGACATTGTGTTCATTTTGGACAGGTCGTCAGAAGTTTCGGAAGTGGATTTTCAAGATGGCATAGACTTCATTCACTCCGTAGTTTCGTATCTGGATATTGGACCGGAACAAAACCTCGTATCTGTGATCACATATGCTGAAAACGTCACGGAAGTGATAGCTTTGAAGTCATATAAAACAAAACCAGAACTTATGGCCGCCATTAAAGGGATAAGGCACGTGATCGACAAAGGAAGTAGGGATACTCACAAATCCCTAGCATTTGCGCGGGAAAATTCATACCAGCCGAGTCATGGGGGACGAGAGGGAAAGGGCAAGGCCGCTGTCTTAATTACACATGGCGTTTCCTATGTTCCTTTTGCAATTCGAGAGTCAAGTAGCCTGAAAAATTTGGGCGTGGAACTTTTCACGATTGGAATAGGATCTGCTGCAGTTGACGGGCTAGAGGAAATGCAGGCTGTGTCGAGTGACCCGGATTCAAAATATGTTTATACTCTACTAGCTTTCAGTGACCTAAAATCTATTGCAAAAGAAGTGGCTGAAAAACTGAAGGAAGGTGGGTCAGAATTAAAGATTAGTGAAAAAAAAAAAGATGAAAAAAAGATGAAAAAAAAAATAAATAAATAAAAATAAACAAATGAAAAAATCAGCACAGAATTATGTAGAGGTGAATATCAGATGTTTAAGTGAACAAAAAGGTTTCTTTTTTTGTATGTTGAAATAAGTATATAATTTTAATGTTATAAATTATCTAAATTCCAAGATGAGGAAACAAATTCATAGCCGTTTTTCCAAAATAAAGAATAGATTTATGAACACTTCGTCATTTGATTTTTATCAACATTTCAGTTGTTTCAACGCCTGCCCCAGTGAAGCATTTGGGTAGGTTATTTTTGCTCCTTCTGTGCAATGTGATATAGTCAAAGGATATGATATGTGAAATAATAATAAAACAAATAAAACTCTTCAAAAATTCAAACCAAGATATAAACCAAGATTTTTTGGTTGTTTCAATGATTCACTTACATGTATTAAATCATTGAATACAATACCAAAAAGAAGAAGAAGAAGAAAAAAAAAAAAAGAATTGCGCACAATGTGTTTTAAAATTATTCCAATCAATGTCCAATGCTTCAAGTCTTCTCGCGAAAATAATTCTTTGTTAAATACTAGTAAATTAACGTTTGAAAATATCTTCCTCTTTGTAGACATCTCCATTGTCGTAATGATTGTGGTAGCATCACTGTTCTTCCTCATAATCACCGTGGTCATGGTATATGCTTGCCTTTATCAAAGGTTAGTGCTTGCCTTTATCAAAGGTTAGTACTTGCATGTCAAATTGGGATGGATCCAGGCATTTCCCATTCGGACTGAAGTGCCCAGCTACAAATGCATGTATGTTCAGTCTCCGAAATTTTCTGAAAGAGTTACTGGAGGCAAAAACCAATTAGTTATCGTTTTGCATATAGGTTTAACTTTACTTATATATAATCTCCGAAATGAATTACTTCAAATTGCAACATGTGCCACCACAAAGTACGGGTCCTTATGCCACTTTCACAATGTAATTCTGCTTAATTCTATGAAATATTCTTATTCCGAGGTTAAGTGATCCTGAGTTTCTATCTACTTGAACTTATTTTCCTGATGCTAATGCAACTTGTTGATTGGAAGCTCTGAATGTAATGGAAGTTTGATAATTGGTTAATTTTGAAATTCAGTCATCCAATCAAAACATTCGTTTACTCTTGAAGCCGTTCATTGGCTAGATAATTGAATACTTTATACCACGCTTTCAGGCATAGGCGACAGATACTGGCGATAACCAAGGAAAGGAAATGTGGAAATTGTAATCCACCGACCAAAGCCAAATTGCCATCACAGACATACAGAAACAAAGAGACCGATAACTCCTCCCTGCCGAATTCTCTGACGGACAGCACTGACGACACAGGCTACATTGGCTCAGATCAACCACGTGACATGGCAACAGATACCCGGACCACAGCTGGACGAAAGCCAAGTCGTCCAAAAATACGTCGCTCCAGAGCTGTTGTACGCCCGAGTCCCAGTTCGGTTTCTCCACGAGCAGTTGACTTCCGCGAACTTTTGGATGTTCCCTCGGACAAGAAAGCTACTATGGTTATAACGGAAATGCCAAAAAGAACGGAAACAGTGGACCGCCAGGAGAAATTTGTTACCAATAGGAAAAGTCAGATCAAAGTTAGAAAGTCGTCTGTTGCCACCAGAAACAAGTAAGGAATTCTACATTTTTTTGTTTATATTTACAGAAAATAATATGCAGATTTTTAGCATTATGATCCGAAGACTTCAATTAATGTGTCGCTATTCTGAAAAAAAAAGTCTGTCATGCATGATCTTTTTCATGTTACAATGTACCACCAACAAAATCAGAAATCAATTGAAATAATTTAAAGGACATTTTTCATACATCTCGGACTTCACAGCTCGAATGGATGATATAAATGTAATTGCGTGCACGACGTTTTCCGAGAACAACAGTTCTTAGAGTACTTTAACTGGGGTGCACATGCCTACAAGTACTCATTCTTTTATCTCTTATATGTTCAGATCTACCTCTTTAACCCGCACCAGATTTAATTCATTTGACTCCAAATAGTGCGAAGTGCAAGTACAAAATTAACAAAGTCTGACATTCGTCTAGTAGAATTTAATAGGACCATGAGGAAAATGAAAAGAGTCATTTTCTCATTTCTTTTGTTTAATTCATTGTATTGAAATGGAGAAAACAAAATTAACTTAAATATATCCCTCATATTATCACGGAATAATAAAAAAAAAAAATGATAAAAAATAAGCTCCAATTTTTTTGTTGTTGGAAAATTGTGAAGGTTAAAGGGTTTAAATTTTGATTATATGCATTTTCAATAGCTTTAAGTGAGTGTGTGTACTTTCAAGAAACTCAAAAAATTCAATTAAGTTTTCCTTATTTTCTACAGAACTCCTCCTAAAATAGATGTTCCATGGTGCGACAGTTTCGCCTATCCACCTCAAGGATCATCTGTAAGAGCTCCACCCAGTGGGCGTGGCGCTGTGTTTCACGTGATCCCGCCCACCTAAAAGGCGTGGCTTCGTTTCCATGATGATCTCCAATCAGCGTTTTGAGCGGTCAATTCAAACAGTTATAAAGAATGCTTATAATGCTTCCGTCCATGCTTGAATGAACAATTCAATACCAACTGTGATAAGGATACTGACATGTTACTATTTCTGACATATGTAGTAGTACTCTTAGACATTGTATTCGAAATTCTTCTTTCCTTTTCGCAATTTTTAATTTTGCATGTTTTCCTTCTCTGCATTTATTAGAAGTGCTTTATAATTCATGTTTAATTTACATACATTTATATATTTATTTGACTATTTATAAATGTAATAAAAGCTTATCCATTTCAAGTAAAAAGCAAATTTGTGGGTTTCATAATTTATCAAACAATGTTAACTAAGTAAATTTAATGCAAATGGTTAATAAATGAAATTTGTGAATTAATAAATTTCAAAAAGATATTCACATACATGTAGGAGGAAAGCAACGGATAGGAAAAATTCAGTAAACTTCGTATATTACAAAGTCTTATTACTGATTCCATGGGATGTATTTTAGTTAAAAGGGTAAAAACAAATACATGTACAACATTCTCAATAAAACATTGTCTAAAAATGAAGTAGAAAGAAGAAAAACAAGGCAAACGTTACACCATCACCGAACATTTGTAAGTGGAAAAGAATTTGAAAGTTTGATATAATATCCATGGAATAATTTAGAATCTTTGGCGTTCCATATGGAATATGTACTTGTTTACGTTTACTGTATCAACTGGATATCACAAGCTATCGCAAAATGATCAGATGGGTACGCCATACACGGTAGTCTCCCCTTGCCAATTTCTCTATCTTTGGGAATGCTCAGGAGCAGGTTGACTTTGAATTTATCTTTTCTGATCCATATGTAATCAATGGTACGGCACACGTCTGAATTTCCTTTAGATCCGCCTCTGACTTTCCATGTCGTATATTCGGGTTCTGAGCCTTTCTCGGTAGCAAAGGTGTAAGCGCTTGCTAAATTTAGCGAACTTGACGTCATTTCCTGGTAGAAGAGTTGGTCGTGAGTGTCATTAAAATCGCCGCAAATAACAACCGGCATGTTTCCAACGATCTCCGATAAATCGTTTAATAACGATATCGCCTGAGCAAGACGCAGTTCCTCAAAACCTGGTTTGGCTTTAAAATGTGTGACGGCAACAAGAAATTCAACATCCGGTTTCGTTTTAATTTTGAACTTTGCTGCCATGGCAACTTGATCAGTGACCTCCTTGTCTGCATTTCTAAGCTTGATGTGCTTTGTATCATCAACGATTTCAAATTTGTCTTTCAAATAGAAAATGGCTACCCCATCCGGTCCCCAATTAGGATCCATTTGTAAGCAAGGTGACTTTGTCTTGGGTAGAAAATGGCCATCGTATCCAAATTTTGCTAAGTTATCTTTAAGGTACTCAAACTGGTCACACTCTTCCATGCACAAAATTCCTGGTCCTATTCGAGTTATCTCCTCTATGATGCGCAGACGTCGGTTTTCCAAATTCAAAGCTTCTTCGGGACACAGAACAAAGTCGCCTTTTGATAAACCTATAAAGCGAAATAGAAATGAGCAAAATATTACAATTGAGTCATTCATGTATTGAAGGATTGAGGAGAGTTGAGAAGACAATTATGATAAATACATGTATAATCTGAATAAAAAATAAGGTTCTCAGAGACAATTCAGTCACGTACATGTAGGTTTTCGAAATTATCGTATAGTTAAAGAGGATGCCTTTAACATGCAATTTTAAAGGTATTCGAAACCAATTTCTTTAATTTCTTACGTCTCTATTGAATTTAATCGTGTTGACATACCCCGAAATGAATTATTTAATACATACAATTACTGTAATAAAAATTGCTTTCAAAATACAAAAAAAAAAAAAAAAAAAATTAGAAACCTTGAGCGAGCATATTCCATTGCATGACCCGGATGGTGACCCCTTGAGCGATGACGTCATTTTTCAGTTTGCAATCTCGGAATTCCCTCACAAGTAAAGGGGGAAGGCCCTTGCCTTGAATCTGCTTGGCTAATCCTATGGCAGCATCCTCATGCGCCATTTTTCCCTGTTAAAAAGACCAAATATATATCAAGGACGCGTACATATAATTTCGTATGCTTAAAAATCGTAGGATACACATGGCATATATGTGATATATGAGGGGGTGGACAGGGTGAAAGGGATTGGGGAGAAAGGGGGCGGGAGGAGGGAGAGAGGGGGAGGGAGGAGGGAAGGAAGGGGAAAAATGGGAGGGAGGGGGAGAAAGGGGGCGGGAGGAGGGAGAAAGGGGGGGGAGGAGGGAGGTAAGGGAAGGGTGAAAAGGAGTGGGAGGGAGAAGGGAGAGAAGGAGGGAGGTAAGGGGGCGGGAGGAGGTGAGAGAGGTACCCCCTGTCCGCCCCCCCATATATGTTTGCGTGTTTTATGTACAATATAGTTATAGTACGGAAGCAGTAGAGTGCCTTGTAAAATAAATTTGATTTTTACTCATTTCTTACATGTATTCTTATTTCTGTAGATCACAGGGAATTATCTCACTTCCCAGTTGCTTGATGTACTTTGGGTTATATAAAGAACTCATAGTACATCGAGCAACCGGGAAGCGCGATAAATCCCAGTGATGTATACATACATTGTACTGTAACTACTGAGGGTTGGGAGGGAGCATTTCACATGTTAGTTAACTGTGCGCGAATCTTAGTTACTACTTTGGAAACTGTGTGCACAGGCTTGTATACATGTACGCAAACTGTGCGTACGCACAGATTAGTAAACTGTGTGCTTGCATAGACCTGTTAGAGGTTATAAATTCATTTTTACATGACACTTCGGGGCTTCCGTATCACAAAAATGATTCCCTGAAGACAAAAATCGAGACGTTTTCAAAAATTGGTTCTGTTTCTTTTACATATACATTTTGTAACGTTTGTTTGTTATCTAATTCAGTTAAACAATGTATTCAACACATGGATCGTCGTTTTTCTTCATCCCTCAGTCTTTCGAGGAACTTTCAGTCAGTAGTTCTTTACCCCCTCCCTCTTTCTTTTCTGCTATGGATTTCTCGAGATTAAATAAAACCTTTAATCGTCCTCGCCACTACCATTTGGAAATACTGAACTTATTTCGTTTAACCCCAGTTCTGATCGAACCTCCCCCCCCCCCCCCCCTTCCTCCATGTCTTTTCCTTATCCCTTCGTATTTCCGATTGAATTCATCTGTCGTAGTTAGAGTTATCTCTCTTTCCCTGGCAACATATACCAACACTCGATAAGTTATCGAAAGGTTATCGATGGCGACCTTTTCATTTATTATTTCAATCTACGAGTGATCGAAAGTCAGAAATATATCAAACATTCAGCGATAGAGCTGTCTTACCTTAAAACTGTTTGAAAGGAAGCACACTGTTTCCTGATGCGTTTAAAAGTAGCTGATCCTCGCGTTTCTAAATACTATGTACATAAATACAGCGTGTTTACGCGCGGCTCTCAGGAGTGTATCTAGGACTAACGAGGGGTTTAAATCCATTTAAACTTGGTATCTATGTACTATAATCATGTTATTGAAAATCTGAAGTTGTCACTGTTGATAAATAAACAGAAGGAAAAACAACTTAATTCCCATACACGTCATGATGATATGAAGGGGTTGGAGAAGGGGGCGGGGGGGGGGTTATGTTAGATATACGAGAGATTTTTTTATAAATTCAGTTTGATAATAAGCCAGATACTGTTAGTAGAAAATAGGAATTAAGGACGGCATAATCTAAATCACCTTTAAAAAGGCGCAATTATTATTATTAAATCAATTTTGAGTCAAAATGATTAATTAAGCTATTTCACATGGAGTTCTATATAGAATATAGACACTACGATTCGCAAATAGATAAAAAAAGAGCAAAATGTTCAGATATTCTAATTATCTCATTAATATATGAATACATGTGTAGTTATTACAAAACAGCTGTTGATTTAGTCTAAATTTAAACTGTCAGTCAGTTTTTTTCTGTTTTGAGTTTGTGATTTATTTTCTGTGTTTTGACGTAGCAACAGATGACTTTTCTCAGCACGAAAACATGCTAACGAAAATAAACAATAATTGAAAAAAAAATAAACAAAACAAAACAGAAGTCAAACAAATGGACAAACCCCAAATAATGAGAAAAAAAAATGAATAGATAAAAATCTAACCCCCCCCCCCCAATCCAACCCTATAAATGAAATAAAAATGTAGAAGAAGAAGGAAAAGAAAGAAAAATAGAAATAAAACGGTCGCGCAACAATGAAGAAATGGATTTCAAGAAAATTAATCGTACTACAAATGTATTGTCCTCGTCTATGCGGTGCGTGAGAACTTCATGTCTCTTGATCAAAAGTCTACGAATACAGAAAATGAATAATAATTGCGATTTGTTGCTACAAGACATAGAAGAACAGTTACTACTTTGATTTTGTCAGCTCAAGATCACACACAAGAGACAGGTGATCTGATGGATAAATCAAAGACGGAAGTCTCTTCTCTCCAATTTCGTCTTGACCCGGAATGTCAAGAATCGATCTGACCTGGAAGTGATTCTTTGAGAAAAAGACATAATCTATCGTTTCGTTTTTTTCCTTGTTACCACGTCGACCGCCTCTGATTTGCCAGGTCGTAAATGGTGGTTCTACTCGTTTAGGTGACAGAAATGTGTAAGCGCTGCTCAAGCCGAAGCTACTTTTTACGACTTCTTCGTAGACGGGTTCGGTGTGTTGAGCGTTTAAATCCCCTGCCAGGATCAATGGCTGCTGCCCAACTTCCTTCTGCAAGATTTGCAACAGGTACTTCATCTGAGTTTGCCTATATTCTTCAAATCCTGGACTTGCCTTCAGATGTGTAACAGCAACACAGAAGGTACCCACATCTTTCTTTTCATTGATGCCTTCAAATTTGCATAAGATAGCTACTTGATTTGTTGATTCCTCCTTGAACTTAAGATTGATGTTCTGGGAATTGAGCATTTTTAATTTACGTTCGTCATAGAAAATGGCACAGCCGTCGGGTCCAGTGTTGATTTCTTGGTCTAAGCAAGGTGACTCAGGTTTAGGATGGAACACTCCACTGAAATGTGCTTTTCCCAAGTGATCTTTTAAGGTTGAGAAGAAGTCAACTTCTTGCAAGCATAATATGGAAGCATCATTCCGTAAAAGCTCTTCAACAATTCTCAGACTTCTGTTTTCCCATTTCAAAGCCTCCGCAGGACAAAGGATAAAGTTGTCAGCTCCTTGCGAAAGAGCTAGAAAGAAAAAAAAATGATTTGAATGACATATTTCCTCAAGTTTTGGTCATGCATTTTACTTGAGCGTAGAATTCGAAAGCACTTTAAGAATAAATGTCTTTCCCTTTGTAATACTTATTTTTCTACATTAGTTTAGAAAAATTTTACTTAAATGCTAAATTATAAATGTGTTTTTACGAGGGTTTCCTTTTTTCGGGGGCTTTTTTTGACAGCTAACCCTAAGGTAAGAATAATTTTCTAAAGGGAAAAAACCGTCGGGGGAAAAGCAACCATTTGTTGAGTCAAAAATGCTGCATGACTTATGAAGAGAATGTCTCGACAAATAATAGAAGAGATTTGTTGAATACCCCTTCTGGCTCCAGATTGTCCAGGTATCTGAAAACAAACAACTTTTGTTGGTGTGGGCCAGGTGTTAGACGTCCATTATTTGATGCGATGTTCATGAGTTGCTAGTTACTATTCCTCAGAGTCCGTTATTTGTATCTTCTATCATTAATTTTGATAAGTGAATAAATAATTATTTTCTGTTCTATGGATGTCCAGTTAAATCGACAGAAAACACTTCTTAACTGTCCAATAAACAATCAAAACAGACACACAAAAGCATACAATTCGAATGACAACTTGAAGACATAAACTGACGAATAGCAACGATTTCTGACGGCCATTCACAGTTTAATAGCGAATGGTGTATTTAACCGGATTACGTGTGCAAAACCCATATACAAATACATAATACATGTGAAATTACAACGATCAGCTTAATTTATTTTATTTTGATTCTCACTGATAATATTGTATGACTTTAAGTGTATCTCAGTAGTGTTGTACGTGTATGTCTTCATGATTTACGATATGAATTGATATGATGATACGATGTCAAAAGAATTCGAAGTCCGAGTCAAGCAAAAAAAAAAGAAAAAAAAAAAAAAAAAAAAAAAATTAAAAAAAATAGAGAAAAGGGGAAAAAAGTGTAATAAAGAATGTGATAAGAATGCATGAAACTTTGAATAAGTAATATAACACTGAATGGTTCCTGCATGTACCTTGGGCTAGAACATTCCATTGTAGAATTCTGACTGTTTTCCCTTTTGCATCCTCTTTCGTACCGACAAATTTACGTGCTAGAAGAGGTGGTAATTTGTTCTTTTGAATCTCAGTTTGAATTGACTTTAGGGTATTCATTTTCTGAAAATAAAATTAAGACACATTCTCATTGCAATACTTTCTCTTTGTTATATTGTATTAGTTTATATTACATGTAGTATGTTATGATTTTGTGAGGGAAGCGAGGTCCTTGTGGAGATCATTTTCCCATTCTTCAAGAAAGGTGATTGCAGGACTGTCCCTACAACAAAACACAGAGACACACAATTTCGACAAAAAAGCGGACGATCACCACAAAAAATACAACATAGTGACAAGATAGACCAAACAACAAAGACGATATTCAAATATCACATTATGACGTTACACATGAAATAACGATAAAATAGTCCATTTTCCAGAAAAAATTTATGACCGTTTTTAAAAAAACTTGATTTTATATGCACAGACACCATGCAGCCATCACATCATTTCGAAAAAAAAATTTATTGTGACGTTATATTTGATCGCACCGACTTCATGCGTTATCATGATTATACTATTGCGACGTCACAATGAAGACTTTGCCAAATTTTGTGATGTCTGGTATCAGACCGCCCTATGCATCTACTGGAAAATCAGCTAATGGTAGTCTATAGGACGGCTATTAACATTGAATTTCTTAGCAGAAAATGGTGTAATTACATCTGGATAACATACACACAACCCCTCCTACTTGTTCAGTTAAAACGACCAGGATCTGCGTGATGCTAAAAATCAGATATGTCAGAAATGACACTGGATGTATTAAAAAGTATACCAGAATAAATTGCACATGTTATTTCATTATCAAACTATCATTGCTTTGATTAAGACATATGGGGTCACTATTGGTTGAAATAGCTGCCAGGGAAAGTTGTAAACAATTGACCCTTCCGAACGCGGGAAAATTTTGAGAAATTCCATGACATCATAATGCAATTTCGATGTTTGACCGAGGTTCGATGCTTGTTTGTCCGAGGTAAAAGCATTGTGACGTCACGAAATTTTGCATTATTTTCCTGCAATC
This sequence comes from Pinctada imbricata, assembly GCA_033119305.1. Classification (NCBI taxonomy): domain Eukaryota; kingdom Metazoa; phylum Mollusca; class Bivalvia; order Pterioida; family Pteriidae; genus Pinctada; species Pinctada imbricata. Next base: position 18,793,227 of record VSWD01000006.1, read on the forward strand.
GGAAGGGTCAACTGTGCATGTTTTAGGGCAATACAAAGTACGTGCAATGAAATAATCCGGATGCTTCGCAGGCAAATAGAACAGTTACTCATGATGCAATTTTGATTAAAACGGGATAAGTATACGCACCTGTTGGGATTGTTCTTTAAAGGCACGGTACATGCGCAAAACGTCTTATGTTAGCTATTTGCAATTCGTTGTAAATGACCTTAAAGAGAGATGCAGGAGACATTTAGTAAGATCACTTGTTGCAAAAAGTTCAAAGAAAAATTAATTTTCAACGTAAACATAGAAATATGAATTGTAACTTCTTGACACTGTAGTAAATGTCACACACTGAATCCAATAAGACATAGGAGAATATGAAAATGCAGCTTTCAGACATTTAACTCGTATCAGTTGCATCTGTGAGGCAAATTAATCCAGAAGCGTTATACAATGTTATATCCGAAAAATGCATATTCAGTGCACTGTCATCTAGGATAATCACACCGTCTGCTATTTACGTGGCAGATGGCCGTCTTTGTAACAAGCATGCATATTTCAGATATTGAACCCTAAAATCGTCCCTTATGTTCAAATCAAAACTATCACAATTTGCTAATAATTTGACAGACTCATATAAGCATAACAGAAAATAACGAATCAAATAAAGACTTTATATGATATTAAACCTTGGACAACAAAACACATGGTATTACAAACACATGATGGATGAACAAACAGCCAAAGAAGATACTACATGAGTTAAAGCAGATCCTGACGATAATCTCAACAGCACTCACAACAGAGCACCAAATTGAGCATTGACGGACCCCAAGCAAGCCAGAGGGGGAATCAGGTGCCCGGGACGAGCAAGCATCCCCTGTTGGCTAGCCGCACATGTACAACATGGAGGGCGAACAATGTCCACCTTGTGTAAATTTTAGATGGCCATCCACTATTCTCATAGCAATGTTAATTCATCCAAAGGATGGTTATCAGACGGTCATAATAAACTAAACATTCTTGTGCTGAATAAAATTTGAAGTGAAGAGTTCAAAATGTCATTTCTCACTATGCTTCCTTCAGAGTTTTGAGGATCATTTTAAAGCATAGACGCATTGATGTACAAACATATATCATTCACACAGTCATGCTTAATTCTCAGGAAGAATATAAACATTGTAAAACGATATATCACCCAAAATCGTGGTAAATTAGGTAATATGGAGAAAAGTATTCCAAAGAATGAATTGAAGGCATAGAAAATTGTGATTCTATCCAAAGAATGTTTTGTTGTTATCCAGTTATCCGGAGAGTCTATCGGAGTGCAAATATAATAAAGTGAAATTATCTGATTTACATTTGAAGGAGGTGAAGAGTTCAAAAATGATATTTCTCACCTTTTTTCGTCCGTACTTGAGGATCCTTTTACGATAAGTTCTAGGCCAATTTACAATTCGTGCACAGTCATGCTTAATACTTAGGAAGGATGTATAAGGATGTATCTGACGATTAGATAAATAAATCACCCAAAATCATGGCAAATTGGTTAATACGGAAGATAGTATTCCAAATAGAATATTGAAGTATTAAAGTATATGTACGAGGGCTGATTGATATGTTGTGAGCCTCGTATTGATGGATTTGAATTTATCAGACATTTTGCATTTTTTTTCTACATAATTCCCTTCAGTATCTGTACACTTTTGCCACCGGTGCTTTAGGGCCTAAATATCACTTTTAAGGAACTAATCTTGACTGGTCAGAAAGCCATCCATTGCACGCATGACGTTATCATCGGACTGAAAGTTGGTGCCAGAAATAGCTGCTTTCATTTTTGGGAATAGATGAAAGTCTGATGGAGTAAGATCAGGTGAATAAGGCAGTGCTCAATCAAATTAAAGCCAAAATCATGAATGGCAGCCATGCCAGTGACAGATTTGTGAACAGGAGCATTGTCCTGATGGAACAACGCACTTTTATCTGCGGCGCTTAAGATTCATATTTTCCCGTAACTGTGTCAGAAGTGGAGCATAGAATGTGTCATTGATTGTTTGTCCTTTTTTTAGATAATCTACCGACAGGATACCTTCTACATCCAAGAAAACCGAGGCTCACAACTAATCAGTCAGCCCTTCTATCTCAATCAAATCTCATATGCTGCTTACATTATTGATACCTATTCATTAAAAGCCTACTTATATTTTAATGTTATTTGAGAGATTGAACAAATACATGTACGTCCTTGTGATATGTTGATGAAGTTAAGGTATTAATACGTAACCATTATAAGGGTTATCCCAGTTGGGCTTCCATACTTCTGTGAAAATAGGCGATTTGAAAAATGAGTCATTTATCAGAAGACAAAACAATATTTTATCTACCTTTTGATGTAATAAAAAATGGGGGTTACCGTTGCTATTCATCCTCTTAATTTAGAGTGAATAAAAAAGTGAAAAAGTGAAAAATTTAAATTTGATAGGTACCCCTCGTTAGAAAACCCATATAATTTCTGTTTATGTAATAATTAATTAGAAATTAATATACAAGGTTAAAGTCTATCTTTTTGCCTTTCTCTCATATGAATATCAGCCAATCACAAGCGCGCGTTCATTTAATCCAGGCTCCAGTTTTGGGTAGCCAAAACGGCCAATAAGTCGTTTTCAATCAATGGTTTCTTCATACCTAAAGCAAAAAAGTGAAATGACCTACATTTGAAAAATTGTATAATCTTGGTATTTTATTGTTACTATCCTATCCTGAGTTTAAATCAATAGTCAATACTATCAAACATTCCTTAGGTTCTTAATCAAGCCTAACCCCCTACTTAGCACGTAATTGATCAAAAAGTTGCCAAAAAAGGAGGGTATTTTTGCATTGTGAATTGATTTAAAGGAAAATATTTGAGGTTAATGTTATCACATTTACTACCAATTTAATACTCTATTTTTGCTCTATCTGCTTGTGAACAGACCGAGAGAAAACAGTGAGTGAACAGGAGTTATCTCATCTAGAAGAACGTTGGCGATGTTTGCGCACCATACTTCCAGAAATCGAACAAATTGCCTGAAACTATCGAAGGCAACGATGTGAATGCTTATTGAAACGACAGATTACAGTCCATACTTCTCATTTTTACATAGAAACCTTCCTTCAAATACCACGTTTTTGCAACATGCCATTCCATAAATTTGACATACTTGTAAAAATTGCAGTTATTTTATGGGGGTATACTTACACAAATTTGTCTAGAAGGAGGAACATAGATGTAAAATTCAAACTTGATATATTAATTCTTTCATCAATAATAGTAGAAGTCTCCAGAACTAATTAAAACTACGCAGAGTGCATTTATTTTTAAAACATTGGATGAATATAGACATGCTTTTGTATATTGCAAAAGGAAACACCATTTTCTCTATTCTTAATCAATACAAAAAAGTGAAATGATAAGACGAGCATCTAGTGTAACATCGTCATACTTTTAGCACATATCTTGTTAGCTTTTTCTCTCTCTGTCACTCTAAAATACTTGAACTTCTTTAACTCTAAAATACTTGAACAAACAATTCGTGGAATTCAACTAATGTTTCTATAAGTGGGCACCATGTCTTCATGTCCTTGATTTCTCATATATTATATTGAATGTGGTAGAGTTTGTTCACACTTTGAAGATATTTCCCTGATGATTTCTACAGAATCTCTTCCAATTTGATCAAATTTTGTCACTTTGATTGCTTTCACTTTCATATTTTTAATCGCATTTTATAATTTTTGTGGATAAAAAACATTTTGGGGTAAACCAATTGAAGCAACTTCCTCGTCGCATTATCTTTTTCACTAATGCTCGAAAAGAAAATTGAAGATGGGAATTTTGTATTCAACTGAAATTTTCATCGTCCAAAAGAAGAATGGTTTACTTGATAACCTGAGCATGAATAATTTCTTCAAATATGTTCATCAATTTTCTAAAAGAAATTAAAATCGTGCACAGCGTCTTATCAAAGTTCGCCACATTGAGTATTTCATATTGTCTAGATATTTCCTCGAAAAGTTAACCTTCGCTACTGCACCAACATACGTATCCTTGCCGGCTGAGAAGTGCACATAAGACCATTGTTTCAGTTTTTATGAGTGGTAAACTTCGCTACTGCACCAACATACGTATCCTTGGCCGGTTGAGAAATGCACATAAGACCATTGTTTCAGTTTTTATGAGTGGTAAACATCGCTACTGCACCAAAATACGTATCCTTGTCAGGCTGAGAAATGTATATAAGACCATTGTTTCAGTTTTTATCAGTGGTCACCTTCGCTACTGCGCAAACATACGAATCCTTGTTCGGCTGAGAAATATACGTCAGATCATTGCTTCAGTTTTTATCAGTGGTTACCTTCGCTACTGCGCCAACATACGAATCCTTATCCGGCTGAGATATGTACATAAGACTATTGTTTCAGTTTTTATGAGTGGTAACCATCGCTTCTGCGCCAACATACGTATCTTTGACCGGCTGAGAAATGTACGTAAGACCATTGTTCCAGTTTTTATGAGTAGTAACCATCGCTACTGTGCAAACATGCGTATTCTTGTCCGATAGACTTATGTGCGTAACACCATTGTTTCAGTTCCTATGATTGGTAACCTTCATTACTGTGCAAATATAGGTAACCTTGTTTGGTTGAGAAATGTGCGGTAGTACATTGTTTCAGTTCTGATGTGTTGTAATAGAAAGTTACATCCAAAGTCAACATATCTTATTCAATTAGCATACAAATCGATGAAAGCAGAAAACCACACAAAACAACTTAATGTTCAAAAAGAGTGACAAAAGTTCTCCCCACAGAGATAAAATAATAAAGTAACAAAAGTTGTGGAGTGGATCGCGTTTTTTGTATTAAGGTATACAAAAATGTACTGGCTCAATTTGTTCCTATGCGCCTAAACATTCTGTTTTATTCATGGAATTGAATTTGTTTTCGAATGCTAATCGACCAACAACACTTTGATATTTAGACGGATAATGTATGTACACTTACTATTTTGTAGAATCGGAATAAAAATTTATATTAATTACGAATGGTTTGCGTTCTTCAGAACCTTGCTCTGATTAATCAATCATTTAGTTTCCTTTGTCATTTTCAAGAAACGAAGATTCTGATTGGCTGAGAAATTTTGTTGATACATCGATCAAAACAATTTTTCACGGAAGTCTATTTATAGCACTATTTTTAGAACCGGAGATTCCCTCAAACACGAATGAACTCTTTGCTGAAAATATAATTTGTTGATGTTGACTTATCATTTCAAGGGTACCATTTGTTTTCTACTTACTCAAAAATTAACAGTGCATGTATAATTTGTTCAAAGTGGTCCTTATTCCATGGATTTAGAGATACGATCGTTCGCTGTTTGAATCATGGCGGCTGCCATAACTTGTTTTTTGCAGACGTATCACTGCGAAACCCTCCGATTTACGAAATATAGTGCGGTGATTGATTGTTTTAGATCCAAGAAAACAGTCTGTTTTCCATTAATAGATGATAATAAAATGATAAGAAGTGAATCTTATATTTTTTTCTGTTGATGCAAGTATCAATAAATCTGATATTAAACATAATACTTTTGCATCAACGCGCTACGCGCATTGATGCAGTTTTCTGTCCAATTTATCGTACATCTGCATCAACAGAAAAAATATAAGATTCATTTCTTAATTAATAGGGATTCGACAGATTTATTGTATTCATTATATATTATCAACATACTGTCCCAATTCCAATACCTCCGCTGCTCTAACCATTTTGTAGAATCGGAATTAATAATAATAATCCGCTTCTTTTCTTTTCTTTGACTTGAAGCGTAGTTCTACTTGGTGAGTGTCACTGCTGGTGGACCAGGAGTCCTCGAGGGCACATGTCGCCAAGTCCCAACGCTTTGTCGTAGGAATAAGCCATATCATTCACTTCATTTAACTTAATAAAAGAAGAATAGGAAGGAGACTATCTCAAACAATGGGACCGTTATGCAACTAAATATACAACGTGACACACCTCAGATTCCATCGAGCAAGATTCAGTTGAAGAAAAAACGGAACAGGGAAGGGAAAACAAACACAGCCTCTAAAGAACTACAGTATGTTAAGAGCCAAATGTGAAGAACAGTAGTCAGAAACATTTATTTCCGCTTTAAAGTATCATCTCTGCTCACTTGAAAAAGTGGTAAAATATCATATCTGGTAGGGGGAAGATAATCATTCCTCAACTGATTTCATAAGGCAGTTTGCTTCATGTAGAATCACTTAGGAAGGTTTGAAGTTCATGTCCTATTGTACCAGAAATCAAAGATATTGTTCATGAACGAAGAAAAATTCTTGAGAATGCGAAGGAATTCCTCTTATTAGGTATTTAATATCATTTATATAAAAAAATGGACAAACCTATAATTTATTTTTAGATTAGTATTTCAAAATCGATATAGAATATGGAACGGCTATGACAAATGCAGAAAGCATTTATCACTGTATTTACTTGAGATCGCATATCATTAATGATAACAGTATTGCGTGTCATAAAAAGCAAAAATATATCATCTTACAACATCTGCTACATCGTGAAGTATTTTGATTACTATATAATAATCTGAACAATCATTACTTTTGTATGTTTTATATCCCTGTTTATATCATACATAATGCAGATACGTTGTGCTCTTTTGTGTCTTCTTGTTGTCGCCTGTTACATGGTGGCAGCGATGGGAAGTATTAATAAGAGGGAATTGTTACCGAAGGATAGAGATATGTTTAAGGAGCTCAGAGAAAAACTGACTGCCCTTGAAAAGAGATTAGAAAGTAGACCTTGCAGTGGCTTTTCTAAAAGTAAGCATATTTCTTCTCGAGGAAAAAAAGAATAAAAAACATCCGATCTTCAAATCTTTTCTTGGTTGTTTCAAATCCAATCATAAGTTATATTTTAAAAAGTCGAATTTCTAAATAACAACCATTGTAATAGATTTCGAAGAAGATGATATGATTAATAGTATTGACTATGTTTCCGTTTATTTGTAATATTTGATAAAAGAAATGCGATTGTAATCTAGATTCGTTCACCCAAAAGACGTTTCTTTTTCTAATTATAACAGTATTATTCTAATCATTATTAGTAGATATGCACGTGATTTTTGTCAAATAAAGCAAGACGTAAGAAGTGTCCCAACTCGTTACAGTCTTGAACAAAATTCAAAACCAATTTTAGTGCACAAGACACGCGATTCAGGTGGTAAATTTTAATTAGTGTTACTTCAAGCTTCATTAATTAACATATTTTAGAAGGGGCCTGTAGTTTAAATTTTGAATTTTATGTACCTACTTTGTATAGATTGCAGGGCTTCCGATGTTATGTGAGATCAATTCAGTAGGATATTTAAATTAAATCCAAGACCAAAAAAGCATTTGAGGGCTATTTTCCTTTAATTTTGGTAATGTTTTATTAGTGAAACAATGTATAAAATTCAATATTTGAATTGTTAATCATTCATTATTTGTTATAGATGACATTGGTATCACATATACCCGATGGGGAAGAACAAAATGTCCTGGAAGGAACACAGAACTAGTATATTCAGGCAAGTCTTTATGAAAATGATAATGTTATGTTATGATATGTTTGTCTATATGTTAGTTAATATGTAAGTCTATGTCGTCATAATATTCGCAGCCGAATATTATGCTAGTCTTTGACGAATAATATTCGCGGCCGAACATTCGCGGTCGAAAAACATATGTTTGTCTATGATGTCATAAAATTCGTGGCCGCGAATATTATGACGTCATAGATTAACAAAATGTTTGCAATGAACGGCAGAGAAGCAAGGATGGATTTTACTTAGAATTGTTTTACTCTTGATAAAGGCCAAGGGACCGAAAATTTGTGTATTTGAGTGTTTGTGTTCTTATTTGTTATCACCCCTTCCCTCTGGAAGAAATATTTCAATCTACTTTATATTAAGGAGGGTTTGAACACCAAGATGAAGGCGGCATTATTTGTTTTCTCGCTTCCTAGGAAAAGTTCAGTCTTTACTCTCTTATAACATTTGATACTCTGATTGATATACGCATTTGAGTATCCTGATGAAGTTTGAATAATTTCCGGCGTCATTTGAAGACATTTTTCGAAATTTAGGACTTTGGGAGTTTTATCCATGAGCAAACCACGACGTCATTTCGACGTTATCGGGAAAAATGGCGTCACAAACCTTCACATTCAAAATGCAATAAAAACATTATTACGAAACGTATTGCATTGAATCTTAGCATGTTTAAAATAGAAAATTCAAAAATCTTCATCACTGTGTATTCGTTGACAAATTTACGTTATAGGAAAGCGGATGTCACTTCATTGAAAATGGACGATTTTGGAAGAAAAAATGCAAATGTGAAGCGTTGTAACATTTTAATCATAAATTCAATTTTTCCCATTTAATGATGAAATCATCTCTGGACATTCTTGATAATTTTGAAAGTTTTTGACAAAGATTCATCCACAGGATTTCTAATAATTAACTAGTAACTACAGTAAATTGGCTCAAAATTGTCATTTTTTAGCGACATCGTCATCTTTTATTCAAGTATCCTGCCTGTGTTTAAAACACAATTCATCTTATCTTTTCCATATGTAAGTGCAATACATTTATGGATATTTTGGAAGTTGAATCAAAATTAATTTCTCATAGCTTTACGAGAACTGGAATGGCACTTTCAATATTATGACGTCATCAAGAAATTTACGAAAGCGTCGATTAATGCATAATTCAAAGTCTCGTAGAAATTTTTCCTGTGGATAGAATCAAATGTAAGTTTGTATAGTCAAGGACAGACAAGAAATATATAATTTCAGAGATTTTTAGAAAAAAATGAATTTGGCGTCCAAGTGTTCAATACCTCCTTAATAGTTCTGAAAAAGGTTGTTGACTTTCTTCCGTTAATTTTATTTAATTGTTTTGCCTTGACATACTGGTGAGAAATTAAACATGATGGTTAAAGATGGACCGAGTTATGTGAACAATTTGAATGACGCAGCCTCAGGGAAATTTTGATAGAACTTATTTGGAATGAATGAAGAGGAAAAACTGAGGTTTTTTGTTGGCTTTGAGTCCTCTTACTGGTAGGTTTCGATCAAGGAAAATCCTATATCTATCCATTTTAAACGTCTTCAAATTCAAAAGCATTATTTAAGAACAGATGAATTTGCAGCATGGACCAGACATGCACGTTTGTGGTACTCAAGCCTCGTCAGTGATCCTTAACCTAAACAATGTAATGTGGCCAAAGGGTATAAAATAATGATGTCCAAAACTGTACCGAAAGACGTAGCAGGATGGGTGGGATATGATGCTACAGGACCCACATTCTAGAAATTTCAAGAAATTTGGTAACAGAAATTTTTGAAGGCATTGAAGAGACAGACGATCAACCGAAGTTAATCGAACTTGGTTACATGTGCCCTCGGGGACTCTTGGTCCACCAGCAGTGACACTCACCATGTAGTTCTAATGTTAAAGGTACATATAGTCTAACAGGGATTAAACTGTCAATAATGAAGTTTTACCGTAAATAGCTTTTAAGTTCTACCATTTGAACATCTATATATTACTTACATAAAATATCTCTCACATTTTTGTTTTATGGACGATTTTACTATCTGGTACGCACGATTTCGGTAAACTTCGGAAATTGTTATTTGCATATATAGTATGTAGAAATATGTCACGTTTACTAAGGTCAAAGTGAACACGCTACCACGATCAGCCAATCACTTGACTGAACTTCACATCATGGGATTTCTACGACACATGTAGTAAACCACGTATACAGTCTTTTTGAAATTCTAAAAAAAACTAACTCATATAACTAATATTTTTTTAATGCAAATGCAAGGTTGATATCATGTATATATATCATGTTCCATTTAAATAACCATTTTGAACGTGGATATTCGAACACTTTCAAATGACTAACAACATGTATAGTGTATGACGGCTTGAATGGGAGGCAGGTGTAGTCTGCTATACACATGTGCGTTTGTTTACTAAATTCTGGATGTAAATTAACCTTTATTTAGTTATGATTTTTTGTTCGGGTTTAAATATTTGATTTAGACTGTGAATATATATATCATATATACACATATCAAAAATTACTGTGGATATATATACACGTCAAATTTATATATATACTTCTCATACATATTAGATAAAAATAAACGAGAACTATACATGTACATGTATACTGTAGATCTCTTTAGCTAATTTTCTCTCAGACTTGTCAGAGTTTAATTTCACGGGCGGTCTCTTAACTAGGTCTCTATAACTTTCCAATACCAAGCCAATACTATTTGTTCATTACAATTTTCTTTTCAGATTTTGATAACACCAATTGTCGATTCATTTTCGTCCAACGTGTTATACGTCCGCCATGTTGTTTTGTTTTGATACAGTACTAGTCTTATGCAAATAAGTGCTTACACGTGTTCGCAATCGGTCTTCGACGGAGAAAAGTAGGTTATATTAGGGTACCCATTTTATAAGCAATAATTGATCATAGCTCGGAAGTGAGGGCATATGTGACTATTGTAACTGGCCAGTTTCTAAAATCTAAGCATGGTAGACTCGTTTGCGTTAAAATGTTGACAAAAATAGTTGATTCATGGTTTTATCTTGTCGAGACCTAGAGTACCTTTAAACATATTAGAGGTTGTGTTTTGTGTAATCGGGAAAGTTGTTCACGTATTTGCATACGTCATACTGCAAATGCTTCAATTTTGCTATCATTCCAACCATATATATTTTTGGTAGAAATATATCATGAAGAAGGAGGTTTGGATATATGACCGTATGGTGTAAAAAGGGAGAAGATTTTTTTTATACTTTCTTGATTCAATCTTCTTTTAACATTCTGTTACATATTTGTTATGCTTATTATTATTTTTTTCAACGCCGAAAGGACACAAAACAGGAAAAAATCATCAAATGGCTGAACCTCTCATGGAATTTCAATTTACTTAATCTTCAAATAAACCCTCGTCCTGATTTATAAAATAATATAAAAAAAAACCTATTGACCACATTAAGAAAACACCTAAAGGTGCATCAAATTACTGCTCTCTAGATTGTAATGATGAAAGGAACACTTTGAATAAAAGGAATCTTTAACCTAAACATCATTTGTTTTACTTAAGGTTACGTCGGAGGATCCGACTGGACGCATAAAGGAGCCGCAGTGGACTATCTCTGTATGCCTAAAAACCCAGACTGGAATTATAAGTACACCAATGGAACGTCTACATATAAAGGTTATGTGTTTGGTGCAGAATATGAAACTTATTATGACAATATTGGAATCGGTAAATCTCACCATAATTATGATGTCCCATGTGTTGTGTGTAGAACTGTCGGTAGTACAAGTGTATTAATTGTACCAGGTATGTAGTAAAGTAGGATGTTTCATTCTTGGCTGTCCATGTTTATGACTAAGTTAATGCGAAATATTGGTCCTGTGTATTTTGCTTTAGATTTGACCACAAAGGAATAAAAAGTATGAAGCTAATCTTCCCGCCAATTTCTGTATTCATTGAAAAAAAAAAAAAAACCTTGAATATATAAATTTGTGAAGAATTTCTATTAAATGGCATTTTCATTCTTATGTTGTTAAATCATCTAAATTTGTTTCTCGTCATTAAGGGAAAACAAAATGTGAAAAGTCATGGACCAAACAATACACTGGGTACTTGATGTCAGGTTACTATGGTCATGAAGCTGCTTCACAATACATATGTGTGGACAAAGACGCCGAGGCGATACCAGATTCCTCTGCTAATAAGAATGGGAAACTCCTGTACCCTGTGGAGGCAAGATGTGGATCCCTGAAGTGTCCACCCTATTATGAGGGACGGGAACTGGCCTGCGTTGTTTGTACTAAAGGATGAAATGAAGGGATGAAATAAACAAGAATAAAGTGTTTCACTTCAAACTTTTTGTTTTATTCATGTTTGAATATTTACATTAACGTATCCAATGTACAAATGAAAATCTCGCGGACGTCTCGTCCATTTAAACAGTGTTAAAATTATCTCGGTAATCTTCGGCAGTGTCTCGATAGTTTCCGTGGCTTGAGTGACGGTCGGCATGTTGACCTTTGATGATAGAAACTATTATTTATGTTGTATCAGGTATATTTAGGTAAAAATATGCCATGATTCGAACTATATAATACACTTGATATTTATTTGTACAACGGATACCTTAATGTTACAAAGTATGACCAGGGAAATAGAATAAAGGGGGATGATCTAAAGCATGACTACCCTGCACTGACCCAGCGAAAGAAACAAACAAGATAGTGATACGTAAATGACACCAATCAACACTACAAACCACAAAGATACACGACAATAATGACTAGAACGTCATAAAAGACAATCGAAACAGACGTACAGAAACATCAGACATTAATGACAACGAATAAAAGGAAGGAGACCAATGTGCACCCGGTGCCGACTTTGGACGAACTTCTGCTATAAGTAAATTGTGTGGTTATCCGAATTATGCACAACCCTCCCACTTATCCAGATACACAGAGGTCTCCATAGACGCACAATAGTTGAATAAAAATACGACTTCTTACTGGTAGGTGACGTCACAAACAAGAAAGTCGTGTTGAATGTGTTACTCACGAATTTCTTACAAAAAAGTATTACACTCATTTGTTCGCAAATTCTAACATTATAAATACTGAAAATGTTCGGGGCATGTTTGTATGATAGAAATTTGACAGTCAGCAGATTACGTACAAATGAAAAAGTGGACATAAAAGAGGAGAACCATTTCTTTCTGAGAGGATGACATATTTTTCGGGTCAGATTATTTATTTTCAACACAGAGTCGGCCGGATCATTTATTTTCCAACAAGACACACACAAAAAGATTTTCATATATTTGAATCTTGCTTAAATGGATAGTACTCAGGAGACCTACAAAGTGGCTGGGGTGTCGCCCACTATAGAAAGGCCCTAACCTGTTGCGTCTACAGACACATACGCAACAAGTAATTTAGGTGTCCCTAGAATTAGTTAACTTGACATAAGAGATGATTGTAGTAAGTAGCAACCATGAGTTTTGGTATAAACATGCAGATGGCATGGGTATATTAAAATCAAGCCCTGTAAGATTGAAGTGGTCTATATACTAAGAGAGCACCAATTTTCACCAAGCGATTGTTCAATTTCTAAGTGCGGCATGAAGAACTGCAAGACTTGTAACATCCTAATAACAGACTCTTCATTCTCAAGTCATCTGTCAAAACAAACATTTTGTCAAAACATTTTGTCATCTGTCAAAACTTCTTTTCATGTGGTGGAGGTTTTTGTTTGTTTGCTTTGGTTCCTGTTTTGTCCTGATTTTGTATGCCTTCGGTTTCTGATTTTCTGAATTATCGATTTTGTGCTGTATACAGGGATATGGTCATTATCCATATTAGTCATTTAACACGCATAGCTTTGAAAACCTACACTGTAAGACATCTAATGTTGTCTACGGAATAGAGTGCTCACTTTGTGGATTGATTTATGTGGGTGAAGCCAAAGGTCAGCTTCGAACCAGAATGTCAGGACATCGGTCAAAAATAAACCATAAAGGTCAACTTCTTTATCGGCATTTTGACCAGGCCGATCATTCTGTTTTATCTATGAGAGCCAGAATCCTGGTGAAAAGATATTACCCCACAAACAATCCTAATTTGAGCACACCTTTCCGTCGCAACAGAGAAGAGTTCTGGATACAAAATCTTAACACTGCAGCGCCCTATGGGTAAAACGATAATATCAACAGCATAGGAAACTTAGCATGTCCCGGTTGTCAATCGGTTAATGTGAGTAGCTCGAAGTCATGGCATTCGTAAATATAAGGCCGGAGATTCTTAGTTTTTTATTCGATGGCTAGGTTCCATTTTTGAATGAGCCTCTAGGTCTGCTTTATATTCGTACCAAATTATACTCTGTTCCTTTACGGAAGTTACACGAAATCTACGAATATACGAAGGACCTCACATTTACCGACACACGTTCCCCAGAATACAGACTACAAGTAGTCACCTTGGACATTTCTACTTTTCGTTTATTTCAAGCAGTTAGATCAGATAAATCAGAGGAGAAAACAAACCGTCCTTTCATTGAAGTAAGATTTGCAAACAAAGGTATGGATAAATTGAATCTTGGTCAAATAATGAATCACAAAACCGTCACAGAAAAATCCCAACATATTTCAAAAGAAAGGAAACTCCTTAGACGGACACTGAGCTTGGTACTTGACCAATATACAGTCTTGTACGAGCGCATTCTTAAGACTTGCACTTTGACTGACTGTGACGACGGGACTCCATGACGGGCCCTGTCCGAACCTCCTTAGAGAAGACAGGGCCCCGACCATCTGTCCTCTCTGAATGTCAGTCGGACTCCTCGGGTGATAACATATATGAGCTCGCTACAGCCGGCAGAGCACGGACTGTATTACACACGTCCTCTTTTTATATCCATTTACATATTCATCTGTGTTGCTTGGACCCCTGTGTTTTACGGTCTTGTTTGTGTGTGGTCATCTAACAGTGAGGAGGTTGTTTTACACCATTATTGTGCGTTCTTCGAGACCTCTGGGAAATCGGAATAGTGGGAGGGTTGTGCGCACGTAATCCAGGATAACCACACCGTCTGCTATTTACGTGGCAGATGGCCGTCCTAAGTCGGCACCGGTTGCCTATTGGTCTCGTTGGTTTATGTGTAGTCTTTTATGTTTCATGTTTCTATGTTGTGAGTTGGTGTTCCTTGTCCCTTTTGCGTCTCTTTCTGTGGGTGTCTGTTCTGTGTCTTTTGCATGGGTGTTTTGGGATTTTGCTGTGGGTGCTGCAACCTGGTGTTGTTGGAGATCCCCTCCTTTCTTGTATTTCCTATAGCTACATTTGTACACACCAACAGTTGCATCTAAAATTTACAATTGTAAACGATTCTTGCAGTGTATTGATTTAAGTAACCCCTCACTACATCCACTTCCTTGCGAATGTTCTACATCGGATTTCAACTAATCTCCTTGTTGACACGTTATTACTGGTGACCTTAGTAAAGAACGACAAGTTGAGAGAAATGTTAAAAAAGGGTACCAAATACAGAAAAAGTATGTCCATTACATGGAACCAAAATGTCAAAATTATCATTGACTCTTGTGAGGAATATGCAAGACGTTGGGCAAAAACAGAGGATGTCGACACCCTTTCCGAATGGATAAAATCCATCAGAGGGTTGCTATTTATCTAGAATTTACCGATTGAAATACACTGTGAACACCAGATTCGAGTCTTTCTTTAAAGACCCTGATGTTATCACAGAGCTTACCTACCTCCAGGGACTTTATGTCATCACACCAGCAGACAAAGCCTCAACTAATTACACATTTACTTGCAAAAAGTACTATTTCGACAGTCTAGTTAAAGAGTTGGGTTTAGATTCTACACCTGGAAATCCCACTTACACCCCAATAAACCTTTCTGCCTCTGAAATAATAGATAATCACAAATCAGCCCTTGCTTCCTTTGGCTTCGACACTAACAATTAAGATTTAGATTTACCATACTTATACTGCATACCTAAAATCATAAGAACCCGTACAAACAACGTTTCATCGCTTGTTCCTCAAAATGTTCTACCAAATCTGTATCGAACTTGCCCACCAAAGTTTTATCTAAAATCAAATCTGGGCTTCAAATATTGTTCGACAGTATATTCTCGCAGTGGTATCAAACAGATGTGGATTTTAAAGAATTCGAAGGAACGTTTAGAACATCTGAAATCCACTCATTTAAGTAGAGTACATTCAATCAAAGCCTTTGATTTTTCGACACTTTACACTACAATCCCACATTCTAAATTGAAAGAAAGACTCGCAAAAATTATAAGTAATGCGTTTACAAAAGAAAGAAAAAGTAAGAACGACAATCGCAAATACAAATTTATTAGGTCTTCCGACTTCCGTCGGAAGACCTATTGTTTTCGTAACCGTGGAAAATTGGATCAGCGATTTCTCAAGAACCCTGTAAGCTAGGACAATGAAAGTTCTCCAACGTTACGTTTGGAGTAAAAGCTAGATTGGTCTTTTTTTATTTTTGGTCTCTGTTATTTTTTTTATCATGTTTTTTAGTAGATTCAATTTTTTGACGGGAGCGTCGAATTACTCAAAAGGACCGAAAATTTCATGTTTTGCTATTTGTAAGCTTAAATATCTCGTATTTTGCTATCTATAATTTCCATTCTTTTTGAAAGTCGACAGCCGTGCAAGACATGAAATGCTAGATGCACACTGTAACGATTTATTACGATGACGTCCTTCACCGTCCTTCATATTTCCAAATTCAGAAGTTCATAGGAGGAAGACACTTTTTTGCTTATAATAGTAAACAAAAATTAAGCTTATGAAGTTTCCTAAAAATTTCAATATTATTATTTTTTATCCATATATCTGTCTTATTTAGTCTTTCTGATTTTTCCTATCTCTTACTGTTGAAAAGATATGAGCATCGACATTTTGAGTTGGGTATTTCGATACACCTTCACGCCAACAGATCGGACGCACACTAAAATTGGTAGTCCGAGTCCGACTCGAGAAAAGCAGTGTTGAGATTTTCAAATTCCGATTTCACGGCAATGATGAATGTGCATTTCATAAATACATTTCGATATACACAATTTGATTTTAAAACAGTTGATTAATTTAGAAGAGATCAGCTACAAACCAGAATTTACACACAAAAAGTGGTAGTTTGATTCCGATTTCTAACCTACAAACCTGTTTCTAAACTTCAATAACTATATTTTGAACATCAAGTTTAATTTCTAATTCTAGCAAACGTTCGAACATAATTTTCGGTTGGTTTATTTACAAATTGATGAACAATTTCTCCAACATTCTTCCCTCCCCTCGTTTTTCGAAAACAGTTCTTTTTATATTGAACGATGTCGCCATGATGGAAATTCAAAATAAACTTTGAAAAAAGGGAAGGGGGGGGGGTTCCAAATTTGAACCTGCACAGCGAGAACCTCATGGTATTTATATATATATATATATTGAACGTAACTTGTTATTACCATTTCTCTTCTCAAGAAAATTGGTTCTACAGCTACGAGCTCGCCTTTTTTATGGGGGAAGGGGGCAGGAAGAATTTGCAAAAAAAAAAAAAAATCCCGGCTCTGAAAAATGCTGAAAAAAATATTTTTTTTCCCGGACCATGCAAAAGTAAGGATACATTGCATGATATGGAAATTTTTGCTGGCCCTTTGTGCCAGACAATTTAAAGTCAAAAAATTAATTAATATAAATACAAACTGTTCACATAGCTGTATCTACCAGAGACCTAATACGCATAGGCACAAAAATCTAGAAAAGGTTCTATTTAAACATCATACAATCTGTCTGAAATTCGCTAATTGCAAAGAGACATCTGAAGGAACGGTTATTAACTCATACTCTGTAACAGCGGGGAGTTTAACTTACACAGACATTCACAACATTTGACAATTTGTTTAAATCCGGCCCGAAGAACCGGCGAAAATTTTTCTCCGACTCTGGTAATGGCTGAAAAAAATGGCCTGCTCAGAAAATTGCTGAAAAAAATTTTACCGGCTGGCAATAGAATTCCTGCCCCCCCCCCCCCCCCCCCCCCCAAAATCAAATGGTTGCTCACCAACAATTATCGGTTTGAAAATTTAATGTTACTGCTATTTGAAAACTTAAATATATAATATGAATACATGTAATGTGACGTCCTTCATATTTCCAAACCAAAAATTGTATAGGAGGAAGACACTCTTGTTGCAACCGCAACAAGAAACCTTTCTAGTTGTTGTTAACTATGACAAATGTTATGGGTCAGAATACCCCAAAACGCCAGCAAAAATCAGACAAAGACAGAATGTAAATTTACAAGTTTAATTATGTACAAAATATATATATTTGAAATGATTACAACTTACAATACAATGTTCGGATCAAAGTGTCCGTTACGGTCCACAAAGTCTATCGAATGTATGGTTTCCGGTAATCACAAACGTTCTCGAAAGATCGGTGTCCAAACGTTGTTAAATGGATTAAAGTCTCAACAAATAAAGTGTCCCAGTATATCAGAATAGATGAATGAATCGTGTCTACGAATGTGTACGAATGCCCCCTCAACACAGTTCCTCGGAGGTATTTATACTTAATACCAATGAATTTACTAGAAGCTTCTAGAACAATGACTCATTACGAATGATTAACAATAGAGTAAATTCTAGAAATCATAGTCATGCGATGATAATCATGTAACAAAGAACATACTGGAATATTCTCTAATGAAATAAACATGACATAGTAAAATCTAGAAAGAATTATTATGAAATCATTAAATAACATGATTAAGTACATGTGTACCTACACATAAAGTAAAACTAATATAACACATGACCCACAACACAAAACCTACTTTGTAAAAGAAAAGTCCGATTCTGAAAATAAGTACACTGAAACAGATATCATTCAGATGTTAAACTTTCTGATTGACAACATTTTTGTAGTGTTTGGAGGAAAGGTCTTCCAGCAAAGTGTCGGAATTCCACTGGGTGCCAATTGCGCCCCACTCCTTGCCGACATTTTCCTTTACTCGTGCGAAGCTGATTTCATTCAATCTTTGGTCTCTGAAGGGAAAAGATACTTAGCTTCTAACTTCAACTTCACGTTCAAAAATGTACAGATACATAGACGATGTGTTGTCCATCAATATTCCAAACTTACCTCAGCAGTATCAATCCTTCGGAGATTGAAGTCAAAGAAACTTCAGAGACAAATAATTCAGCATTCTATATGGACATAACGTTGTCCCACGACACTGATGGTCACATGAACGCCTCACTCTATGACAAACGTGACGACTTCAATTTCAGCATTACACACTTTCCTTTTCTGAGTAGCAACATCCCTTCATCGCATGCTTATGGCGTGTTCATATCTCAGTTGATATGCTATGCCAGAGCAAGTACCAAATATACAGATTTTGTTCTGAGAACTAGGCGTCGTTCAGATAAGCTTCTCAGTCAGGGATATCTCAGTGACCGACTGACATCGTCACTGAGGAAGTTCAACGGTCGATATGGGGAACTCGTCATACACTATGATGTCCTACTCTCCAGAATGGTGGATGATATTCTGTCATAGACCATTTGAACCATCCAACCAAAGATTGTACTCTATGTCTTCCGAAATGAAAGTAACCGGATGTGACAGTTCAACCGAATTGAAGCGACGGGTGTTGCATGCAAGCAGGAGATGCTTACTCTTCCTTTGCACCTTGTCTCACTCCCATATCGGGAGTCCGCTTCTTTTCATATGATGAAGGTTTTTGTTTGTTTGCTTTGGTTCCTGTTTTATCCTGATTTTGTATACCTTCGGTTTCTGATTTTCTGAATTATCGATTTTGTGCTGTATACAAGGATATGGCCATTATCCATATTTGTCATTTGAACAATTAGATTCAATTACATTGTAACTATTAAACGACTTGTAAGAATTTTGACGCATTGCAATCTTTATGCATATGATATATGTATGAACTCATATTCAAATATCAAAATAAAGCTTATTTTGAATTCGTTCGCAAAAAATATATAAAAGGAAGTAATTGGGGATTTCGACAATTGACCCTAGTATAAGAAGCAAAACAAACATATTGTAAGCAGCGCCACCCTGAATACATTCGATGAAAATATTAGATGAGTTAAAGAAGATCCTGTTGAAAATGACCACAGCAATAGAGCACAAAATTGAGCATCGACCGAACCCTAGCAAGAGGTTGGACCAGGTGCTCAGGAGGAGTAAGCATCTCCTGTATGGCTAGGCGCGCCCGCCTTCGATGTTCACGCACGAAAATGAAATCACTACCTTAACGTATCCATTGTACAAATGGAGATCTCGTTGACATCTCGTCCATTTAAACAGTGTTAAAACTATCTCGGTAATCTCCGGCAGTTTCTCGATAGTTTCCGTTGCTTAGTTAGCGGTTGGGATGTTGAACTATGATGTTGGAAACCAACTTTTATGTTGCATTATGGTATATTTAGGTAAAGATATGCCGTAATTCTTACTATATATTACACTTGATATTTATTTGTACAACGGATACCTTAAGTTAATGCACTGTCCGACATTATGTCTATACAGAAAGCCTATGGCGACCATGTCAAGGAAAAATATTTAAAACTTTTACTTAGATGTTCTAAAAAAATCAAAAATGCTATTCCATTGATTAGAAATATTCTTTTTTTTTTAATGTCTTTGATTGTTTAAAGAAATCAAATTATGTTTAAGTTGAAACAATATCTAATTCCTACAAATTTCCTTTGTTTCACACTTATGCCTTTTGCCGTGTGGAGCTCGTACATCTAAAAAATTCCGCGCGAGGGGTTTGACAGTAAGCGTTTTGAATATGTTTCCCTGACATGGTCGCCATAGCAATTTCTATTGAGACATAACCTCAGACAGTGTAGTGTATTTATTTTGTTTATTGTTTTTATTTCATGCATATACATCGACGGCTGGTACGGCTTTCCAACAGGGGATGCTTACTCCTCCCGGGCACCTGGTCCCACCTCTCACTTGGTAGGTGTCCGTCGATGCTCAATTTGGTGCTCTATTGTGAGTACTGTTTAGATTATCGTCAGGATCTCCTTTAACTCACTTGAATTTTACAAAATAAGCGGTGTGAAAAAATGCAACTTTAACCCTTCAAACATAAAAATAATAACCCTCTAGATCTTTGCTAGAAACAGAATATCGCATTTAATAGGACTGTTCTATAGATGAAAAGATATTCTTTACTTGAATTATTTTTTTTCAAACATAAAAAGACATCTAGCATCGTCACAAAAAGTTACATCAATAATTGCTCGATTCATGTTTACCATAAGGTAAATCCCAAATCGTACAGTGCTCCGAAATTTGGACTTTTTAGTGCCCATCTTTTAGTTAATATAGGGGTCATTATCAAAGAATGTCCTAATTTCTGTAACTCGATATTTGAAGAAAATCTGCTTTACTTACACCGATTTTTTCTTGTCAAATAAAATGTTAGACTATGCTACCTCTAATTTGAGATACTTTTTGAATTCCTGCAACACCATTAACCTTGTCATATTTACATGAAAGTATAGCAAATGTCAGTGATGTTACCAGTAACTTCGCCGAGTCCAAAACTTTCAACAAAAAGTTTAGCCTCTGTATATACATGATCATGGTGGTAATGACTTTGTTATGTACATCATTGTATGTAAGTCTATACATTCTACAAAGGAGTTAATTTTTAACAAAACTGGAAAATAAATAAATTTATTTGCCCATTTTTTCATGTATCTTTCGCCGCGTCCTTGCTGTTCTTCAGAAGGTTTCTTCTAGGATTTTTGAGGTAATCTTCTTGTAAGAGGATTGTTATCAGAACATCTTTGAGGCAAAAAGAAGAAATGTAGGACATGCAACTATTGAGCAATGGAGAAGAAATCACCTATCACTGACACCGTAATTTCAAATCTTATCCCTGATGTTACGTTAAGCTTAGAGCTTAAATTTTATTATTGAAAGCACTTGTTTCAGAAAAGTATTCAGTAAGAAGGTATTTGCACCGTACTAATTTTATTAAGTATTTTAAATGCCTATACTTTATAGATTTTAAAATTCATGTGTAGTAATTCCGTGATGTTACCTGTCCATCTTGTTACTTCAGGGTAACATCACTTAACATGGATGGTAACATGAGAGACATTTTGACATAAATATCTACAGTATTGCTTCTTCTTTTCAATAATTTCTTCTTAGATACGACACACAATCTATTTTGCTCATTTTCCTACAAAATATATAATTACAAACCTTCAAATGTGATTCTTTTGTTATTCATCGGTCATTTTATTCCTTACAAACCTTCAAATGTGATTCTTTTGTTATTCATCGGTCATTTTATTTCATAAAGACCGCGGACGATTCTAAATATACGAGGTTTTATGAACGTTCAATGAAGGTGGAGGTCAATAAAAAACAATGAGGGGCGGAGAAAAGAAAATTTTTTCAGTCGTGGGAGTGAATTGTTTTGATTATAATGAGTATTCGGCCATAGTAAAGAAAATATTGTGTTTCAAGTCCGCTAAAGACATTCTTTTATGAGAAATAATAACAGAAGAAGAATAGATTCCTCTATCCCGAAAAGCTCAAAATGCTGAAATCAATCTAGATCCCTATAGCGATTCTTGAAGACCAACTATTCTAAATGCTCTTCAAATACATGTATATTGAGGAACTTGATTTACAAAATAAAGAAATATTATCCTCACTTGATTAGAAAATCTTTCCTTATCTCTATTTCTATAATTTAGTTACCTAATTAAAAACTTGAATGGAGATAGAACTCATTGTTACACTGTTATTTTCTTCTCTGACCGAATACATGGCATCATAACATGGTACCTTTCAGAAAATTATCGGGATGTATAACAAACTGTTTTACTTCTATGGCCTAATAATCGTTACCGTTGCATATTTCGTCCAGATAATTCGCATGGTCAATTTCATTTTGAAAAGTAGGGGTGAATTAAGTTTTTAGATTTTCGTTTTTCTGAAAATTAAAGAAAATCTGCGGTTTGTAAGTCGGATAAAGACCTCGTTGAGGTCTGTATGAAGGTTAGATGCCCTCGGAGAGAACAGGGTGGTGTTTAAAGACCTCGGCCTTCGGCCTCGGTCTTTAAACACCACCCTGTTCTCTCCTTGGGCATCTAACCTTCATACAGACCTCAACTCGGTCTTTATCCTATACATAAAGACCGCCGACGATTCCAAATATACGAGGTTTTATGAACGTTCAATGAAGTGTGGAGGTCAATAAAAAACAATGAGGGGCACAGGAAAGAAAATTATTTCAGTCGCGGGTGTGAATTGTTTTAATTATAATTCGGCCATAGGATAGAAAATATTATGCTTCAAATCCGGTAAAGAATCCTTTTATAAGAAACGTTTAACTTAACAGAAGAAGAATAGATTCTTATATCCCGAAAACCTAAAACGCAATTTAAAATGTTTAACGTCTTCAAATTCATTAGCATCATTTTAGAGCAAAATCAATCTAGATCCCTAAAGCGATTCTTGAAGAACAATTATTCTAAATGTTTTTCATATACATGTAGGATGAACTTGATGAACAAAATTAAGAAATATTATCCTCACTTGATTTTCTTCTTTGAACGAATACAAGGGTACCTTTCAGAAAATTATCGGAATGTATAACAAATTATTTTTCTTCTGTGGCACGATAATCATAACCGTTGCATATTTCCACTCGATAATTTGCATAGTCGATTTCATTTTGAAATGCAGGGGTGTACTAAATATTTAGATTTTTATTTTTCGGAAAATTGAAGAAAATCTGCGGTTTGTAAGTCGGATAAAGACCTCGTTGAGGTCTGTATGAAGGTTAGATGCCCTCGGAGAGAACAGGCTGTTCCTTCCTCGGGCATCTAACCTGCATACAGACTTCAACTCGGTCTTTATCCAACTCGGAAATCCTCGGGTGATAACATACATGAGCTCGCGTCGGCAGAGCACGGATTGTATTACGTACGCCCTCTTTTTATATCCATTTACATATTCATCTGTGTTGCTTGGGCCTCTGCGTTTTGCGGTCTTGTTTGTGTGCGGTCATCTGACAGTGAAGAGGTTGCTTTACACAACAATTACACGTTGTTCGAGACCTCTGGAAAATCGGAAAAGTGGGAGGGTCGTGCGCACGTAATTGAGGATAACCACACCATTTGTTACCTGCGTAGCAGATGGCCGACCTTTGTCGGCACCGATTGCCCATTGGTCTCGTTGGTCTATGTGTAGTCTTTCGCGTTTATTGTTTCTATGTCGTGTGTCTCTTTTTCGTCTCTTGCTATACTCGTCTTCTCTGTGTTTGCAGTTCGGGTGTTTTGGTATTTTGTTGTTGGTACTGCAACCAGGTCTGGTTGGAGATCCTCTCCCTTCTTATATATCTACACTCATTTCGTGTTGAAGTGTGGAGTTGGTAAAGCAATCCAACGCGACTTGATGTTTGAAGTGTTTAATTACATTATGTTCTCTAACCTGGCTGTGTTGTAGTGTCTTCTACACAGGACACTTATTCACCTTTCTTCCATCATTTCATCATGGCATTTTTAAGGTCGCCTCATATTTAATTAACCCCATTGAGATTACCCTCTGTCGCAACAGTGACTTTCCCTTCATCGACAATCAATATGAAAAACCTTTTTCCTATCCCAGAATACTCTTATCACCTCTTAGATTTAGACCCCGTAGTCATATTTCATCCACTACTCACTCTGCAGCTCTACATTTAACAACAGACACAGAGGGTTCTCAGTTATTTCCAAGTGCAACAGTAAGAGGTGTTGCATGTGTCCCCTCATCAAATGCGACTCCATAATTACGTGTAGCGTAAATTGGCGGAATTTCAACATCGAGGTTGACAAAGACATAGATTATAACTTGAAACGCAAGGGGATGCGGCGCACAATATGTCGGTGAGACAGGCCAATCTCTAAAATCTCTTTTTTGAAATAATTCTTATAAGATCAAAACCTCACGTTATCAAAAGCACAGAAACTTCTCTAAATTCATTTGTGAAATATAACCATTCTATTTCGGATATCACAATAACCCCAGTTCAGTCTTTTCCAGAACATAAAAATGAAAGTAAAACCGAAATAAAAAAAAGCCGACTACAAGCTGAACTTGCCTGGGTCACTAAATTTCAGACTGCGTACCCCCCTTGTTTAAACGATCAAATCTATGGACCTCGATCTCCACAAGTATAAATGTATTTTCAATCCGCCCGAACGCAAAACGAAAATCTAGGTCCCACGGGAAAAGACGAAACAGACAAATAAGATAAACGATCAGCCCTCAAATATCCAAGTACGAAGCGGATCTGTCGCTCTCGGTTGTTTCCTTGATCTCTACTTCATGAGGATAAAATTCATGTAGATTATAATTAAAGTTGGATTATTGATGGACAACACGTCATCTATGTATCAGTCAAGAGCAAGGTCTGGATGAAGTCAGCTTCGCATAAATATAAAAATAAGTCCGCAAGCAGTGAGGCGCTATTGTTTTTCTAACTCGTACCTTCGACTTATTGTGTCGTGGGAATAAGTTATGTTTAGTTTTTCTAAAAAAAAGAAAGCAGAAAACAAATTATTTGTTTTTTGCTCTCTTTTTTTAACTCGTTCCCTCGAATTATTATGTTGTGGGAACGAATTACGTTTGTTTTTTTGCATTCCTTTTATAAACGAGGAAAGCAGAGAACAAATAGTTTCTTTTCTGCTCTCTCTTTGTTTTAATAACTCGTTCCCACGACATAAGAACTCGTTCCCTCGACATAATAATTCGGGGGAACGAATTAAAAAAGAGAGCAAAAACAATAATATGTTTCCTGGTTTCTTTTTAAAAGAATTAGAATGCAAAAAACAAAGATTATTTGTTCCCACGACATAATAATTGTACACTACATTATATCCTACAAAGACTATTATTTTTTTCTCAGAATGTTTTTTTCCTTAAGGTATTCAACTCCTAATGCATTTTCAATAATAAATACCAGAGATAAGAATTTTCAATCTCTTCAAAAAGAATGCTATACATACTATTCTAGCTAAAATTAGGGATAACACTATTCATATCATGATCTACTCTGTCACCCCGAAGATATCCGACTACGAAATCATCGGCATTTGTCGGGAAATTATGAGAATGTGCATAAATTTTAACCGGAAGTACTCTATTAGGGTGCGGGATCCTTAATGATTTAAAGCTTTTGTATTTCCTGCTTTTCCTGCTTTTTTATATAGCACTTTTCGCGTATCTTTGTTGATATAAAAACATAAACATGAGTGATAGCTTTAAGTGTATCATGAGTTTTTCGATTTCAGTGCCTGTCCTTCTCTGTGACCATGTATTTTTCTTCTCGTGTTTGTACATACGTATTGCATACACGAATGGATTTGACATTTTTGAAAAACGGTTTACCATGGTATTTGTTTTAAGCATATTTGAAGAAAACTTCATTGACTGCAAACCAAAATGGAATTGGTGTTGCAAAAACTTTAAAAAATTATGTTTAATTCCAAAGCAAAAGAAGTATCTAAAACCCGACGATAATTCCAAGCTATTTGTTATATCTTTTTTTACTGAATTTGTATCCATATCTTATAATTTTATGTAAATGAAAAGACTTAGTACAAGTTTCTAAATCAGGTGGGATGGAAATTTCAACAAATCAGGTGGTGCACCTATACATTACACAATCAATATTGCATGCATATAGTAGTACGTGATATATAAACGTATAAATACAAAGTATACTTAGTCGTAATTGATTTTCAAAGCATATCGAATGAACCAGGATCTAGGTATGCTTTTGTGTACTACACATAGAAGGACCATATCATTTCAACGTAAAAATAACAACACCAAAACACTTATCTTTTCAATGTCAGATAGAGGTACATTTCCCTGAATTAGCATTCATTACCCTTGTATGAAGAATGTAGAGGAACATTCCAACATTAATCTATTATGAACTTTTGCATTACATTCATGTGTATGCTATAAAATCTATTAAACCCTGGGCTAGGGTGGTTTTCATGTGCATACGAGAGGCTCAAAGTTACTCATCATATTATTGAAGTATAAGGGTGATAAGGAAAGTGAGGGTAGACATTTTGGATCCTGACAATTAAATAGAAAATGGCACCTTTACAAATGTATAAGGTCACTGAGCACAATTTTTGAACTAAAGATTTTAGAGGGTAAGTGCCATATCTCCTGAAGTTTTGGACATATTCCAATGTGTCACCCCTCAAAATGTTTGTAAGGGCCTAAACAATAGATTGAAATCAACAAAATATAATTTGGCAATATAGGTAGTCCGTAACTGGCTTGTCAATCTGAAAATTAGGATTAAAAGTGTCATTTTACTGCTTATACCAAAGAGGTTATAGATATACTCAGGAAACTTTCTCGAGCCTCTATCCTTCCTAAGATGAAAGAAAACATACAATCAAACAGATGTGTACCTGAAACAACCACCTTATTGCTTCATCAAATGAAACAGATAAAGTGCAATCGCTGCATATTTGCACAATTTGAGAAGAATATAAAAGAACGCGGGTAGGGGAAAGAATAGTTACATATCTCCTGTAGTTTTATACCTATTTCCATGTTTAGACCCTACAATGTTTGTGACGGCCTAAAAATGGTTTAAAATCAATAAAATATAGATGTACAAAATAGGTTGTCCGTTACTTGCTTTTGAATTTGAAAATTGGGATGAAAAGTGAAATTTTACTGCTTTTACTAAAGAGGTTATAGATACACTCAGGAAACTTTCTCGAGTCTCTACTGTCCCTTTTATCAAAGAAAATATACGATCAAACAGATGTATACCTGACACAACCGCCTAATTGCTGCAACAAATTAAGCAAAGTGCAATCACTTCTTATTTGCACAATTTGAGAAAACATAAAATAAAGGGGTAGGGATAGGGATATGTTGTGAGCCTCGTATTGATAGATTTGCATTTTATGAGACATTGTACATTATTTTTCTACATAATCCCCTTCAGTATCTATAGTTTTGCGACCGGTGTTTGAGGGCCTCAATAATACTTTTAAAGAACTCCTTATCTTGACTGGTCAAAAAACCGAAGCTCACAATATATCAATCAGCCCTCGGACATGTAAAAGTACATGGAAAAAATAATTTATTTTTGATTGAAAAGGGGATTGTATCTTTGTAATACTTTAACAATCCTGTTATGTAAGGAAATATCATGTCATTACTTGCTTATTAGTTGTCACGATCACCCTTTCTCTTTGTAGTCTGATGTACAGATTTTCTGCAATTCCATTTTTTTCCGAATTCTGGTACATGGGTAGATCTGAAAAAAATTCAAGGGGAGGGGGTCAGAGGCAGGTGGGGGGTCAAGCCTATGAACTTCAGTAAAATTATACGTATTATATGAAAAACAGCATTTTTAGGCATAATCATGGGAGGGGTTTAAACCCTTGCCTTCCTCTAGATCCGCTTATATGGTTCTTTTGAATACACCAGAAGGGTATCTGTAACTGTATCTCTCTTTTCTTTAATTACAAAATTATTGGAATTATCTTATAAACATTAATTAAAAAACAGCTCAGACATTTCCCTCTCTGCAATGTGGTAAATTGTTCATTGGTTTCAATTGTACAACGATACTAATCATAAAAAGATAAACAATAAAATTTGTAATGTCTCGTTTCAGTTATTGTTTTAAACTGTAAGGATCAAAACCTCTCAGTCGAAAACATTGAAAAGACAATTAGACATGAGCAGGTCCAGATTTCTTTTATTACTAAACGGGGGAGGTGTCCACAAATTGTATTTAGAAAAAGGTATGTAAAACGAGGTAAAAACCCTAGCTTTTTCAAATATCAGGGTTCCGTGCTTGAAAGAAAGAATGTTTTAGGTTTCAATTCATACATAACTCAATGCCATATCTCACAAGTTTGTGTGTTGATAAAAATAAATCGTTGCCTTCACCCCGTAGAAAAAAAAGACTGAAACCTTCTTGTTATGAAATTAAGAGTCACTGTTAATGCTGCGCTAGTGGTATATATATTACAATGGATAAACTTGTGTTTATGGTCTTGCCTTTTGTTTCTTTTCAATAAATAGTGCTTATCCTTCTCTAACCGTTACAGGCGTCAGGAGTTGGGTACAGTAGGTTTGAATCTTTTTGTCAATTTGAAAGTTTTCACTGTAGCTTATGTATTTATCAATCAACCGTGCATTTGAGTTGAGTAAGAGTGTTTACTTGATAGCTATTCTCTGAACTAAGCATTTGCACTTTCATTAAGGATGCATGGCTCTGCATGCCCCAGAGTTTGAAAAAAAATTATACATAAGGTTTGGTCTGACCCAAAAGTAAAAAGTTTTTAAAATTTGTTCTTAATATCACATCAAGTTGCCATGGAATAGACTTTAAACATTGAGGAAATTCATTTTTGGGCGTTTTGAAGTCATTTATGCAGTATCATCTAGAACAAAAACTTATGAATCATAAGTACCCTATCATTGCTCTTTCAAGTTAAATATTAGACATGTTGGGTTTAAGTTCTTATCTATATGTTTCCATAGCAACAACACAGGTACCTTATCAAAACAGTGTTTTTGACATTTATTTCAAAATTCAATAATAAATTACTTACATTTTTTAAGGTTTTCTTTTTACATGAAACATTAGCAATCACATTGGAACAAAGTTTGTGTTCGTTACTATGATGAAAACAATTTTAGACAATACATGTATTTTACTAGATCATGGAACTTTAATTCAAAGTGACGAAATTTGATAAATATATTCAAGTAGACCTTTCATTACATGAGAGAAAATATAAACCAAATATTAGTGATATAGCCCGACGCTATGGGAACAATTGTGTAAGATGCTCATAAGCTCACTCTGAGTCCTTGGATACAGGCATCCAAGGTTAAGTTATCTGAAAATTTTTAAATGAGCAATAAAGTTAAGACTTTTCTTTGTCACATATACAAAGATAATTGCGACAGCCTGTTTCTTTTTTTTTAGGAAAAGGCTACGAAAAATATCTATAAATGCTTATTTTTATACAGTATGACCAAATTACTATAGCAACCACTATCAATTTAATTTTTTTCTTCTATTTTGATACATGCTATAGCAACCACTATCAATTTGAAATATTTTCTTGTATTTCGAAAGAGGCTTACTAGACCAATACACTATTTCATAAAAATGATAAAAAATGGTTTTCATGGTAACATATGTTCCCAATAACTTTTTCAGTGTACAATGTATTTAAAAGAGCTCATTTTGTTAAATATATTGCAACAGTTATCATCTGTTCATCATAATGCAAAAAAAAAAAAAAAAATTAAATGACTCTGAGGTTTCAAAATTAATAATATTATAGACCTTAGTAACTGTTGCTAAGGTAACTTATGTAAAAGGCTACAAGTGGGTTGATCTTGAAATTTCTCAAAATAAATTCCATTTCCTTATCATATACACATCAAGAGAGAAGAGAAATTGGAAAATACAACCAGTATTTTGAAATTAATATATCAAAATCAGCTTATTTTGTTGTCATGGTTACCATACAACCTTTTTGACAATATCAGACAGTACAAGTGAGCTTACTTAAAAGTTTACGCTTAAAGGTACAAAAGGTCTTGTCAAGATCAAACCATGAATCAACCATTTTTGTCAAAATTTTAACGCAAACGAATCTATCATGCTTAGAAATTAGAAGCTGGCTGATTACAATAATCACATATGCCCTCAATACCGAGCTATGATCAATTATTGCTTATAAAATGGGTACCCTAATATAACCTACTTTTCTCCGTAGAAGACAGATTGCGAACACGTGTAAGCACTTATTTGCATAAGGCTAGTACTGTATCAAAACAAAACAACATGGCTGACGGATAACACGTGGGACGAAAATGAATCGACAATCAGGTGTTATCAAAACCTGAATAGAGAAATGTAATAAACAAATAGTATTGGATTGTTATTGGAAAATTATAAAGACCTAGCTTAGAGGACGACCGTGAACGTGAACGAAAAAAGAAAAATCATAACTAAATAAAGGTTAATTTTCATTCAGGATTTGGTAAACAAACGCACATGTGTATAGCAGACTACACCTGTCTCCCATTCAAGCCGTCATACAATTACACGTTGTTAGTCATTTGAAAGTGTTCGATTATCCACGTTCAAAATGGTGATTTGAATGGAACATGATATCTATACATGATACAACCTTGTATTTGCAAATAATGAAATAATAGTGACTTAGTTTTTCAGAAAGAATTTCAGAAAGACTGTATACGTGGTTTACTACATGTTTCGTAGTTATACAACGATGCGAGGTTCATTCAAGCGATTGGTTGATCGTGGTAGCGTGTTCACTTTGACCTTGATAAACGTGACATATTTCTACATACTGTTTATGCAAATAACAATTTCCGAAGTTTACCGAAATCGTGTGTACCAGAGAGTAAAAACGTCTATAAAACAAAAATGTGAGAGATAATTTATGTAAGTAATATATAGATGTTCAAATGGTAGTACTTAAAAGGTATTTACGGTAAAACTTCATTATTGACAGTTTAATCACTGTTAGACTATTTGTACCTTTAAGTTTGTGTTTAAATTGAATTTCAGTCTATAATAATTCAAGATAAAAGCATAGAAACTGGAAATTAAAGCATGCTCTTGATAAGTTTGCTGTTCATTACACCTGAATATGCTGCGTTGCTATGGAGAAATATGTGGATTTTTCATATATTTAATCTACAATTAAGTGATTTCTTAGAAATGTGATATACATGAACCTGTTTTACGAAAACAAAGAAATTGTGAATTTCCGTTTATCATAAGGCACAAGAACAAATACAGATGATTTGAAAATGCTAAAAAAGTGAATATTGTAATTTTTTGCATGGTTACCATGAAAACGGATTACAAAATACAGACTCAATTGACATAAGAATATCGCGATATCTCTATTTGTCACTCATGAAAGCAACAGAGTATATTACTTTAGGTATTTCACAACCTGCATTTTATGGTGACATAGTTTACAAAATAAGAAAGATCAAAGGTAGACGGCATAACTATCGAAAAAGCGTCAGAGTCATCAAACGCCTTTTATACCGTGGATATGATCCTAATGTCACCAGACGGACACTAAGCTTGGTACTTGGCCAATCTACAAGAAAGGAGGGGATCTCCAACAACATCAGGTTGCAGCACCCACAGCAAAATCCCAAAACACCCATGCAAAAAACACAGAACAGACACCAACAGAAAGAGACGCAAAAGGTACAAGGAACACCAACTCACAACATAGAAACATGAAACATAAAAGTCTTGTTCGAGCGCATTCTTAAGACTTGCACTCTGACTGACATTGACGACGGGACTCCATGACTGGCTCTGTCCAAACCTCTTTAGAGAAAACAGTGCCCCGACCACCTGTCCTCTCTGAATGTCAGTCGTACTCCTCGGGTGATAACATATATGAGCTCGCTACAGCCGTCAAAGCATGGACTGCATTACGCACGTCATCTTTTTATTTACATTTACATATTCATCTGTGTTGCTTGGACCCCTGTGTTTTTTGGTTTTGTTTGTGTGTGGTCATCTAACAGTGAGGAGGTTGTTTTACACCAAAATTGTGCGTTCTTCGAGTCTTCTTGGAAATCGGAATAGTGGGAGGGTTGTGCGCACGTAATCCAGGATAACTACACCGTCTGCTATTAACGTGACAGATCGCCGTCCTAAGTCGGCACCAGTTGGACATTGGTCTCGTTGGTTTATGTGTGGTCTTTTATGCTTAATGTTTCTATGGTGTGAGTTGATTTTCCTTGTCTCATTTGCGTCTCTCTCTGTGGGTGTCTGTTCTGTGATTTTTGCATTGGGTGGTTTGGGGTTTTGCTGTGGGTGCTGCAACCTAGTGTTGTTGGAGATCCCCTCCTTTCTTTCATAAAGCATTTGTCCTTGATATGAATCAGTATTTAAAAAAAAAAAAACAGAAAGGAAAAGTAAAATTACAACAAAACAAGAGAACGTAATGTACAAGTCATATCGTCATCACCGATAAAGACATACTTACCTAATCTGTACAACTAAATGAACATCGAGACAATCAACGAATGTGACAGGTTTCCATGGAGCTGTTGCGACGGGTGTTGCATGCTATCAGGAGACACTGACTCTCCCCCAGCACCTGGTCTCACTTTGGAATGTAGTGCATTCCGGGGTTCGCAAACGTTCCGATGGGAATTCTCATGATTTGGCCTTGCCCTCTCGACTTTGGGACTGAATAAATGTTAGGTACTTCTTTGATGCTTATCCATTATATTAATTTGCCATTGTAATTGAACGAACGATATAAGTATTCAGCTTGTTACTATTCTTTTACTTTTTTGTCTTTTTCAATTTAAAATTAAAGTACAAATTTTGTTTGTTTGGAAGAACTCGCTCTCCTGTTCATACAGTGTAATACAAAAAAAGAAAATAAACAACTTTTTTATACCTCTACTGGTTTTCTCCTACATAAGAAGATACTCATTAAAACTAGCTGTAACTCGCCTGATGAGACTTTCCCTGCAAAGAGTGCGTTAAGCTAGCTTGCCAGGGGTCTGTCGATGCTCAGTTTGGTGCTCTATTGTGAGTGCTGCTGAAATTATCGGCAGGGTCTTCTTTAGCTCATTTGAGAAGATTATTTGCCTAGTAAGGAGATAGCTTCGAAATAAGGCGGAGCTACAGCGCGTTACGTCGAAAATATAAAGCAGTTAAAGTATATCATTGAGGGAGTTAGCATGATTCTGGTTTCCCTCGACCTGACATATTTCCCTCGGCTTTGCCTCGGGAAGGGGTCTAGTCTCGGGAACCAGAATCATGCTAACTCCCTCAACCCTCAATGGTATACTTTAACTGTATACTAACTAATCGAACATTCAGAAATATTTTCTTATAGATGAATTTTAAAACAGGAGGGAAATGCAAGAAAACAGGAGAGCGTTATGCACAATCCATACCCATTACATTATAATACCATCGTAATTGAAATAAACGATAAAAATATTCTGCTTATTATCATTCCTTTTTTGTGTATTTCAATGTAAAATTAAAGTACTTATTATCAAGTACAGCTCGCTCTCCTGTTAATACAGTAAAATTAAGAAAGGAAAACAAACAACTCCGACTAACCGAACACTCAAAATACCTGCTTATATATGAAATACCTGTTGCATGGATAAAGCGCCTTGTGCCTACAAAGAGATCAAATCAATGAACCGTTAATGATCGTAATATCAATATCAGAGTTATCATCTCTGATAGATGAGAACCACAACTAGTTTAACTTCTCTTTTTACTGATGGCTACGAAAGGATGCTCTTTTATATTAACAAGCTTATTTTGTTTCCATTCCTTTAGAGGCATAGCGCTCAAATCAGCAAGGAGTTTTTTCGCAACTTATTATCGGCTGGGTTCAAATCTGGAAATACGCTGAATCCACATCCTATAGGCAGCTTGCGCGCAGCCATGAAAATACTATCATGATCCATGAGATTGTTGAAACGGACTATAATACCCCAATTATTCGCATCACCTGTACACTTCCTGAAATATCATTTGTTCTGTATTCAAATGTGAGAGAATCGACCATAATCATTCGAACTTTGCTATCCGCATCCCTTGAATTTTCCTTAAGATCGCTGTCTAAACCATTGAGTACTACGTTCCACTGTCGGCCCAACTGCTCAAGCTTTTTTTTTTCTCGTGCGATTCGTCAACTACATAGCCTGCTCCATATTCACAATGCTCACTTCATTTATTTCTTTTAATGATTACTCTACATTCTCCGTATAGCTTTCTAGGTCATCAACCCTCTTTCTCACCCTAGTGATGTATTTAAAGGTACATGTAAAGTTAAGTAGGAGCTGGATATTTGACATGTACTCACTCGTTTTTTGCTAAACCGCTTGGGTGATTTTATTTATCCTGTTTATAGCAACAATTTTGTAAAGGAGATTTTGTGTATTAAATAATCGTCAAAGAAGTACCCATCGGTTATTTAAGCCCAGAGTCGAGAAGTTATAACAATAATATTTTTTTTATCTTAGTTCAAATTTCTATAAATATATGTATTTTTGTATCTCACTCAGCAATCTAAGCATAAAGATTTATTTCCATGCAACTTCGCTAAAACGTCGATTTTCACTGGTTGTTTGATCCTTAGGTACGGTTATAAAACGAGAACATACTAGGCTGCACATATTGCCAAGTTCGATCATCTTCTCTTAAACGCATTCGAAAATTTCTGTTTTCAAAATTTCTTGAAATTTCAAAAGCGTGGGTCCTGTAGCATTGTATCCCAACCATTCTGCTACGTCTTTCGGTACATTTTTTGACAAAATATTTTTCACTCTTTATATGGTCATATAACATTGTTTAAATCGAGGATCACTGACGGAGGTAAGTACCCGAAACGTGCATGTCTGGTCCATGCTTCAAATCTTTGTTAACATTTGACGTTGCTAACGTCACAATACGCCTTATATTCACAAAAACAGACTGCATTAGAATGGGAATAACTAGATACTGACGTTATGTTTGCGGACGGTAAATGCTGATTTTACGGTGCAAACATCAGTTTTTCTGGTTCCGCTAACGCGTTGCCAGAAAAACAAAGCTTGCGACCGTACAATCAGCATTGCTGGTGGACCAGGAGTCCCCGAGGGCACATGTAGCCAAGTTCGATCAATTTCGGTTGATCGTTTCTTCAACGCATTCTAAATTTCTGATATCAAAATTTCTTGAAATTTCAAAAAAGTGGGTCCTGTAGCATCATATCCCACCAATCCTGCTACGTCTTTCGATACACCTTTTCGACATAGTAACTTTCTTACTTTTTTGGCATACTTCATTGTTTAGATTTGAGGATCACTGACGAGGGTTAAGTACCCGAAACGTGCATGTCTGGTCCATGTTGCCAATTTATCTGTTCTTAAATGATGCTATTCAATTTGAAGACGTTTACATTTATACCACTTGGTGAGTGTCACTGCTGGTGGACCAGGAGTCCCCGAGGGCACATGTAGCCAAGTTCGATCAATTTCGGTTGATCGTTTCTTCAATGCATTCTAAATTTCTGATATCAAAATTTCTTGAAATTTCAAAAAAGTGGGTCCTGTAGCATCATATCCCACCAATCCTGCTACGTCTTTCGATACACCTTTTCGACATAGTAACTTTCTTACTTTTTTGGCATACTTCATTGTTTAGATTTGAGGATCACTGACGAGGGTTAAGTACCCGAAACGTGCATGTCTGGTCCATGTTGCCAATTTATCTGTTCTTAAATGATGCTATTCAATTTGAAGACGTTTACATTTATACCACTTGGTGAGTGTCACTGCTGGTGGACCAGGAGTCCCCGAGGGCACATGTAGCCAAGTTCGATCAATTTCGGTTGATCGTTTCTTCAATGCATTCTAAATTTCTGATATCAAAATTTCTTGAAATTTCAAAAAAGTGGGTCCTGTAGCATCATATCCCACCAATCCTGCTACGTCTTTCGATACACCTTTTCGACATAGTAACTTTCTTACTTTTTTGGCATACTTCATTGTTTAGATTTGAGGATCACTGACGAGGATTAAGTACCCGAAACGTGCATGTCTGGTCCACGTTGCCAATTTATCTGTTCTTAAATGATGCTATTCAATTTGAAGACGTTTACATTTATACCACTTGGTGAGTGTCACTGCTGGTGGACCAGGAGTCCCCGAGGGCACATGTAGCCAAGTTCGATCAATTTCGGTTGATCGTTTCTTCAACGCATTCTAAATTTCTGATATCAAAATTTCTTGAAATTTCTAAAAAGTGGGTCCTGTAGCATCATATCCCACCGATCCTGCTACGTCTTTCGATACACCTTTTCGACATAGTAACTTTCTTACTTTTTTGGCATACTTTATTGTTTAGATTTGAGGATCACTGACGAGGGTTAAGTACCCGAAACGTGCATGTCTGGTCCACGTTGCCAATTTATCTGTTCTTAAATGATGCTATTCAATTTGAAGACGATTACAATTTAACATCCGCCATCATAACGTCAGAAACTATTTAATCCCTACATATCAATTTTCTGTAAGGATCAACATATTTTGGAAATAGCAAGTCATGAATTTCTATGATTTTCTCTATAATTGCTATGTATAATGCACTAAATACAAACATAATAATTTTTAAAAACAAACATTCGATTGCAATGGAAAAGAAGTAAGACTCTGTCTATTATAGCACTAAAACAATGATCAAATAAGTCATCTCTGATTATTATGTTGCCATTGAAACCATTGTTAGAGCTTATTGGTATTAACAACTTATAACCTTTAAAACGTTTTTTTAGACAAATCCTTGATGACATTGAGTCCTGTGACCTTGAAAATGTTTAAGGTGATTTTTTAAATTAATTATGCTCTTTCATATATATATGCACTCATAAAAAATGTTGAAATATATATAGGGGACAGCTAAGCAATAGTACTGAACAGAATGTCACCATGGAAACCATTTCTATTATACCTCTACTGATTTTTTTCTACATAAAAAGAGACACTTTAAATTTAACTAAATCCCTGAAAATCGCCTGATAAGACTAATTCCCCGCAAATAGGTGCGTTAGTTGAGAAGACTAACTCCCTATGGAGTTAGTTTCAAAATGGGGCGCAGTCGAGAAGGCAATGCAAAATCATTAGAATTTCCATTGGGAAATAGGTCTGGTCTCGGGGAACCAGAATCGTGCTTACTCCCTTAATGGTATACTTTAACTGTATATTAATACCCTTTTGAAAGAAATTCTAAAGAGGTCCCATTCATATTTTAACATTTTCTTAAAGATCGAAGATATTTGGCAGTAGAAATAAAGCTAACCTGACATTTGAAAATATTTGCCCTTAAAATTGAGCAAAATAATGTAAAATTAGGAGCTTTTCGGCTAAAGTAGGGACTCGATAAAACAGCATTTTGAGTATATTGACAAAAAAAAAAAGAAATAGCGAGTGGAAGCATACTTCTTGTGTAGTATTTATACTATGAAAAATAAATAAAGGAAATTTCAGTTGACTACGATACCTGTTACCACGGAAACGAACCTTGTGAAAATCTACTGATACGTAAAATTTCAAACATGGATTTCATGGCAAATTTTATTTGTAAAAAGGAATTTTTTTTTGTCTCTGTACATCATATACACCTTCCATACTAAAGTTCTTGTTATATCAAAGGGAACAAAATATTATGCAAAAAGGAAACAAACATAATTCTACATGTTCTAGATTGAAATTTTGCAAAAGGAAATACTAGTAAATCAAATTCCGAACAGTTGGAACCCCGTTACATTTTCTGAACAGTAAAGACGGGTGATGATTGGATTAGATATATTTTATATGGGGAATGTAGAATTTCAAGTAGGGCAAGAAAAGATGTTTTGAATGTCAGATATTAAATCATGTATTTCATAGGATAAGTACTTTCTTCACAGTGAAGTGACCTTAGAGGTTTGATAAGCTATTTGATTGTTTATATCAAAGTGCTATGGATTACTTTTCTTTTATTAGGTGTTCATATTTCTAAAAGCAATGTCAACTATCACAAGTGTAACATGTTGTTTTAAAGTGGAAGGGAAAATGCTTTTTCATTTTTTATTTTTTCAAACACATTCAATATTTTGAATCAAAAACTTTTTTCCCTTTCAAGAAATCGATCAGATTCAGCATCAAAAGATGTGAAAGGGCTCAGATATTTCACATCGACCTCGGTGATTTTCGCAACTATCCGTGATCGACGTCATACTAACCGAAGGCAAAAATGTAAACAAACAAGCATGCAATTGATTAATTACTAATTATACATTACTTATAGACTTTTTTTGTTAGTCAAAAAATAAGTCGATACATATGAAGCACGAATTTGCGTTTGCAATATAAAAAAAATATCTAAATACGAAGGTTAAAGCGTGTTATTTTCTAAAAATGTCCGATTGACTGTTCGTATATAATCATGACAGTTGAATGCATGAGTAATTGTATACTACACACTTCGCTTATCCAAGCAAGTCCACATTGAGTAAATCGCAATTTTAATAGGCAACTCATTCATTAATCTAATTATCGAATAACTTACACGTCACATTTCAGTCCAATGAAATCTTTTGATTTCACTAGGGGCATATCACTCGCGCTCATTGCAAATTTTTCGAAAATTATGGAAAAATACAGTGTTAAACACGTGAAGAAAAAGACGCTTAATCACACTTTGATTAGTAAATTTTCATTTTCTATGGAAAAATTCGAAAAAAGGTCATAATGACAAATATGGATAATGACCATATCCCTGTATACAGCACAAAATCGATAATTCAAAAATCAGAAACCGAAGGCATACAAAATCAGGACAAAACAGGAACCAAAGCAAACAAACAAAAACCTCCACCATATGAAAAGAAGCGAACTCCCGATATGGGAGTGAGACCAGGTGCCCAGGAAGAGTAAGCATCTCCTGCTTGCATGCAACACCCGTCGCTTCAATTCGGTAGAACTGTCACATCCGGTTACTTCCATTTTGGAAGATATAGAGTACAATCTTTGGTTGGATGGTTCCAATGGTCTATGACAGAATATCATCCACCATTCTTGAGAGTGGAACATCATAGTGTATGACGAGTTCCCCATATCGTAGAACTCAGTGACGATGTTAGTCGGTCACAAACATATCCCTGACTGAGAAGCTTATCTGAAAGACGCCTAGCTCTCAGAACAAAATCCGTATATTTGGTACTTGCTCTGGCATAGCGTATCAACTGAGATATGAATACGCCATAAGCAGGCGATGAAGGGATGTTGCTACTCAGAAAAGGAAAGTTTGTAATGCTGAAATTGAAGTCGTCACGTTTGTCATAGAGTGAGGTGTTCATGTGACCATCAGTGTCGTAGGACAACATTATGTCCAAATATGATGCTGAATTATTTGTCTCTGTGGTTTCTTTGACTTCAAGCTCCGAAGGATAGATACTGCTCAGGTAATCCGCGAATTTTGGATTATTGATGGACAACACATCGTCTATGTATCTGTAAGTGAAGTTAAAGTCAGAAGCTAAGTATCTTTTCCCTTCAGAGACCAAAGATTGAATGAATTCAGCTTCGTACGAGTAAAGGAAAATGTCGGCAAGGAGTGGGGCACAATTGGTCCCCATTGGAATTCCGACAATTTGCTGGAAGACCTTTCCTCCAAACACCACAAAAATGTTGTCGATCAGAAAGTTTAACATCTGAATAATGTCTGTTTCAGTGTACTTATTTTAAGAATCGGACTTTTCTTTTACAAAGTAGGTTTTGTCATAGTTAACAACAATATATTTGTATTTGCGATTACCGTTCTTACTTGTAAACGCATTACTTATAATTTTTGCGAGTCTTTCTTTCAATTTAGAATGTGGAATTGTAGTGTAAAGTGTCGAAAAATCAAAGGCTTTGATCGAATGGACTCTACTAAAATGAGTGGATTTCAGATGTTCTAAAAGTTCCTTCGAATTCTTTAAAATCCACATCTGGTTGATACCACTGCGAGAATACACTGTCGAACAATATTTTTGAAGCCCAGATTTGATTTCAGATAAAACTTTGGTGAGTAAGATCGATACAGATTTGGTAGAACATTTTGAGGAACCAGCGATGAAACGTTGTTTGTACGGATTCTTATGCATTTTAGGTATGCGGTATAAGTATGGTAAATCTAAATCTAAATTGGTAGTACCGAAGCCAAAGGAAGTAAGAGCTGATTTGTGGTTATCTATTATTTCAGAGGCAGAAAGGTTTGTTGGGGTGTAAGTGGGATTTCCAGGTGTCGAATTTAAACCCAACTCTTTAACTAGACTGTCGAAATAGTACTTTTTGCAAGTAAATGTGTAATTATTTGAGGCTTTGTCCGCTGGTGTGATGACATAATGTTCTTGGAGGTAGGTGAGCTCTGTGATAACATCAGGGTCTTTAAATATAGACACGAATCAGGTGTTCACAGTTGATTTTAATCGGTTAATTCTAGATAAGAGTAACCCTCTGATGGATTTTATCCATTCGGAAAGGGTGTCGAGCTGTACATCCTCTTTCTTTGCCAAACGTCTTGCATATTCCTCACAAGAGTCCATGATAATTTTGACATTTTGGTTCCATGTAAATGACATACTTTCTCTGTATTTGGGACCCTTTTTTAACAATTCTCTCAACTTGTCGTTCTTGACTAGACTAAGGTCACCAGTAATAACGTGTCCACAAGGAGAGTAGTTGAAATCCGATGAAGAACATTCGCAGGGAAGTGGATGTAGTGAGGGATTACTTAAGTCAATACACTGCAGGAATCGTTTGTAATTGTAAATTTTAGAGGCAACTGTTGGTGTGTAGCTATAGGAAATACAAGGAGTTTCTTTTCTTTTGAAATATGGTGGGATTTTTTCTGTGACAGTTTTGTGATTCAATATTTGAAAACGATTCAAGTTACCAATACCTTTGTTTGCAAATCTTACTTTAATGAAAGGGCGGTTTGTTTTCTCCTCAGATTTATCTGATCTAACTGCTTGAAATAAACGAAAAGTAGAAATGTCCAATATGACTCCTTGTAGTCTGTATTCTGGGGAACGTGTATCGGTATATGTGAGGTCCTTCGTATAATCGTAGATTTCGTTCAACTTCCGTAAAGGAACAGAGTATAATTTGGTACGAATATAATGCAGGCCTAGAGGCTCATTCAAAAATGGAACCAAGTCATCGAAGGAGAAACTATGTATCTCAGGCCTATTATATTTTCGAATGCCATGACTTCGAGGTCTTCTTTGTTGTCTGTTGAATAAGCTAGTCACATTTACCGATTGACAACCGGGACTTGTTAAGTTTCCTATAGTGCTGATGTTATCGTTGCACCCATAGGGCGCTGCAGTGTTAAGATTTTTTATCCAGAACTCTTCTCTGTTGCGACGGAAAGGTGTGCTCAAATTGGGATTGTTTGTGGGGTGATATATTTTCTCCAGGATTCTGACTCTCATAGATAAAACCGAATGATCGGCCTGGTCAAAATGTCGGTAAAGGAGTTGACTTCCTTTATTATTTATTTTTGACCGGTGTCCTGACATTCTGGTTCGGAGCTTACCTTTGGTTTCACCCACATAAATCAATCCACAAAGTGAGCACTCTATTCCGTACACAACATTAGATGTCATGCAGTTAAGGTTTTCAAAACTATGCGTGTTAAATGTTTGTTTTGTGAGATTACTTGAGAATGAAGTGTCTGTTATTAGGATGTTACAAGTTTTGCAGTTCTTCGTGCCGCACTTAGAAACTGAGCAATCGCTTGGTGAAAATTGGTGCTCTTTTAGAATATCGACCACTTCAATCTTACAGGGCTTGATTTTAATTCCGGTCTCCTTTAAGGTATTAGATGTATAATGAACGAAATCATATCCAAAATATTGAAAT
The DNA here is from genome assembly GCA_033119305.1 of Pinctada imbricata. Lineage (NCBI taxonomy): Eukaryota > Metazoa > Mollusca > Bivalvia > Pterioida > Pteriidae > Pinctada > Pinctada imbricata. Next base: position 18,835,480 of record VSWD01000006.1, read on the forward strand.
TATGTATATGAATTATTTCATATTGCTCAATCGCTTTTGATGTTGTGCAAACTTTTATACTTTGATGGTAACAGAAAAAGAATTTTACAATAGGGTCATTTTTAGGAGTTATCTCCCCTTGATGGAGAAAACTGTTAAAATGAATTGCGAAAGATCTAAACGGTGAACTTGAAATTTTCAAGTGCAATTTGATAAATATCAATTTTAAGATTTTTTTCATCCATCCATAGTTCAGCCCCCATCATTTTGGAAAATATGGCTGAAATATTAGTTTTTTCCGTAAACTTCAATGTAACCTTTGAGGGCTGATAGGAACTAACTTTAATTAAGATATAAAACTGTTTAGCTATGGCTTTAATGCCCACCACTATACAGAAAGATAACATGGTAAGTAACGATATATACAAAAAATTATAAGGTGATCATTTAGATATTTATAATGATATAAATAAGATCCTGACGACAATTACAACAGTTATCACAACGGGGCACCAAACTGAGCATCGACGGACCCCTAGCAAGCTATAGGTGGGACCAGCTAGGTTCCCGAGAGAAATAAGCATCCACTGTTCGACTTGCCGCACCCTCGTCTATTTACCTAATCAATAAATAATTAATAACTGTGATATCAACTGATTACATTTGTTGTAGGAATAATCCTTATAAATCGCTTCATTTTACTACATTAACAGGGGGAGGATACTTATTTCGTGATGAAGGAACACTCTGATTGAAACAAAAAGTATAACGACGACGATATCATTTGGATGCTTGAGTTTTTGATTGACAACATTTTTGTTGTATATGGAGGAACCATATTCCAGCAAATAGTGGCATCCCCACTGACCGAGGACTTATTCATAATAAGCTGTTTTTCCAGACCTTCATCACGACTAGGTGGAAGCTTCTGGCATTTCAGTACAATATCACCTTCAGATACATAGATGATGTGTTGTCCATCAATAATCCGAAATCTAAGGATCATCAATATGAAAAATATCTCAGGAATTATAGATCAAGGAAACAACCGAGAGTAACAGATCCGCTTTTTATTTGGATATTTTCTATTTTTCGACAAAATAACAACAAGTTTATCACTGAACAATTCGAAAAACTTGAAAAAACGGCAAGAAGTTGAAATAAAATCATTACAACAACAATTAACAACGAAAGTGCAGTCGTGCCGGGATCGAGAGATTGAATTATCGGCTGAAAATAAGTTGCTCCGTCAGGAAGTAAACTATCTCGCGGTCTTGAGCACCAGTCTAGTCTTAAAGCAAATAAAAAAAGACAATGATTAAAGGTTCCGTAGTCTTGAATCCAATATACAAAGCATCTGTAATAGGCTGAAATCCAATGAAAATAAAGCGCCGACTGTAGAGAAGTTATCGGTTGTTGAGAATAATGTAAACGACAATTATGCGTCTCTTTGCAAAATGAGTCTTCTGAATCTGATCCAGGTAGTTGTGAAAATCGAGAGGAGAATGAAGAAAACAATGCGTCTTCGATCTCAAATGATAAGCAGCATAACTACGAGAGTCCCGAAACCGACGAGGGTCGAAATGATTCCTCGCGTAACGTGCTGTATAGCGATATCGCACGCACTTCTTCGTCAATTACGCGACAACAGAATATGCTTCATGGCACGGTAGAGAAATCGTACGATTTGTCTAATAATGAAGATGTGATTTTTAAGGCGTGACACGGAGGCGTACTCAGCGTATTGTGTTATATAATGTAGATGCAAGCAAAAATATTGAAGCTGTCGATTATGCATTGAAGAAATATGCGTCTTTTAAAAAACGTCAGAGTTTCGTCTACGAGGCGTCTGAAAACGAGTAAATTCAAGTACGGTTCGACCTATATGATCAGTGTGAATGTCGATCACTACGATTTCAGCAGATTTTAAAACGATCCGGAATTCTGGCCAGACGGCATAACATGGCGCAAATTAAATGGATTCCGAAATCCGAGAGGGATAGATATCGTGAAAATAACGATAGATATGACGACCGTGATGATTATTGTAGTCATGGTAATGAGTATAATCGTCGTTCATAGGACTACCAGTATGACGAGGATTGGTAGTCAGTATATCCTGATCAAAAAGCATCAGCACTATCGTAATGACATTAACGAAAATTCTACTCACCGTAACAGTAGGAATGGTCTTAAATTAATGACGTGGAATGTGAGGGGTATAATGCATGTTCCCTCTAGACTTTCCTAGTACATGTATCTGAATTCATATGACATAATAGGTATAACTGAGCACTGGCTAACGAACAATAATGTCAACGTTATACACAGCATTGATAATGGATTTTACTCACTTGCGAAAACACAAAGCATTGTTAGCCAAAGAGGTGCTGGGGACATAGCAGTGATGTACCGTAAGACATTATCTAACAATATAACGTTTCCTGAAACCGGAAGTGCATGTTCTATTGCTGTAACATTTGAAATAGAGGGTCTTCAGCGTTTAACTGTAATTTTCTTCCATCTTCTAATGTATTAATAACACAATTTGAAGATGAATGTCTCCAGTTATTTGATCTGTATGACAGGTACGATTTCAATTCTCACGTCATTCTTATGGGCGACCTCAACGCAGACGTCGGAATAAGCAGTACATGTATGAGGGCTAAGACTCTAAAAAGTCTATTGGATGAAATAAACTTAATAAATGTGGCACGTATATGGAACAGAATAGGTCCATCCTACACTTACCACGATGAAAGCTTCAGAAATACTTCAGCAGTAGACTATGTTTTAATTCCAGCTTGCTATCAACATTTTGTCGTTAATTGTAAAATTGACAATACCATTCCTTATGAAATATCGGACCATTTTCCAGTATGCGCTACAATCGATACAGATATATTCCGAGATCAAAATGATTTCTCAATCCATCGAATAAAATGGACAAAAGCTGATGAAATATCTAAACGCCTATACTCATCAGAAATCGATATGTACTTAAGCGATAATTTGCACATTTACGAAAATTCAAAAGGTATCAACGAATCCTGAGCCTTCTTGACGAACGTCCTTCATTTAAGCGCAAAAAATACATACCCTATGGAAAATATAGGCAATATCTGAAGCCATTCTGGAAGAAAGACAATCTGAATGACTTACACTATGAAATGCGCTGTGCAAGGAGAGAGTGGAAACGTGCTGGGAGACCACGAGAGATAAACACTGATGCACTTGTTACAAAAGTGCAAAACGCAACATTCGTAGTAAAATCGAGCCTCGTTTCGCGGATGGCAAAATAAGGATGATGAAGATTTGATTAAACCTGCTGAGACAGACATTGGCACTTTCTTCAGGACCGTAAAATCAAGGAAGAATAAAAAGGAAAATGGCGGTATAATTAATTATAAAGAATTAGAAAGTGATGATCCGGAACAAAAATGTAACATTTGAGGGATGTACTATAAAGAGTTGCTAGATGATAAAGCAGATGATCAGTTTGATGATAGATTCAAAGAGGAAGTAGAAGCGAGATTAAGTGAAATTGACGAAATGCAAGATAATTCAACTAATTAATTAAATAATTAAACTAAACTATATTTCTACGTTTACCGATATCAGTCTAGCAGAGATCGAAACGATTATCAAGGAGTTGAAGCATAACAAACATCCAGGACCGGATATGGTATCAAACGAACATCTCGTTTTGGCGGGAAAACGCTACATCTTTATCTTGTTAAACTTTTCAATGCAATAATCAAGTGCGAAATAATTCCAGATTCATTCAAAATAGGCACTGTTGTTCCAGTTTTTAGAGGAAAGAATAAAGATAAATCTCAACCTACTAACTATAGAGGAATAACCTGAACATCAGCTTTGGGGAATTATTTGAAAAATTGATTATTCGAAGAATTGAAAATTGGATAGATAACGAAAATATCGAATTCCCGCATAAGCTTCAGATTGTCTCTCCGAATGCATTCATATCTACGAAAAAAGGGCTCGCCTGTCTGTTTGTGCTTCCTTGATAATGAAAAGGCCTTTGACAATGCAAAAATGACTATTCAAAAGTCACAGCTAAAGCAAAATAATTTATTACTTCTTAGTTACATATTTCCTGAACACAGAGACAATATATTTTTTTTGTTAAAAATAGCAGCTAGCCCTATCATGAAAGCTCGATGTAACATGTGTGGTATTGAAACTGACGATATAATTCTACACTTACTTATGTCATGTCAACGCTATATACAAGAAAGAGATGTTTTATATGATATTATTGTAAACATTTTATCTGTAGAGCTTTCTGTTTCATTTTTGAACAAGATGATAGTGACATTCTTAAATCAATTTTAGGTGGTTTGACATCATGTACATTGACGATAACAGATGATTTATGGTTAGAACTTATGCTTAACATTTCAGAATAAGTAAAGAAATGGAATTTTGATATCCCAAAACCATACTTTTCGTAAATGTTAATCGCTATTAGTGAAGAAACTTTCAAACCAAATTTCATGCACCAAGACTGATTAACTGATAGATTCTTTTTTATGTTTATCCATAAAAGATGAATAAAAAGAAACAAAAACAAGGAGAACATTTAAAACAACAGAATCGTTCGGCAACCACACAGACAACGGCATACAGCGCAGATCGATCAGATATCAAGACTACCATAAAGAAATATTCAAATGAAGAACAGACGAAACTTTGGGGGTTTGTCATGAAGATAATAAATAGAGATCCTTAATCACTATGTTAAGAGACAAATGTAAAGAACTACGGTTAGCAAAAATGGATTTCCGATTTAAAAAGATATCACGTCTTGAAGATGAAAAATAACACATAAAGGATAGCGGAAGATTATTATATCCTGAACTGATTTTATTAAGAGATTAGCTCCATGTATGAACCATCGGTGATAATTGCACTTAGAAAGATTTAAAAGTTTTCCTATGGCAGCTATTGTTTTAACAGGAATCAATCGTATTTTTCAAGTTGCTCATGAACGAAGATAAATGCTCGAAAATGCGAGAAAAAGTTTGTTGTAAGGTGTTTGATGTTATTTAAAGAAGAAATGGACGATAACATAATTTTGTTTTAAGTAATAATTTCGTTAATATGCTATTTGTTTCGCTATATTTAGGACATAACTTTCACAGATTTTGGTCATATTACATTGTTTAGAATGAGGGTCACTGACGAGGGTTTAGTACCCGAAACGTGCATGTCTGGTCCATGCTGTAAATTATCTGCTCTAAAATGATACTAATGGATTTGAAGACGTTAAACATTTGTAAATATAGCAGAACAGGATTCATCCCTGTATTTGCTTGAGCTCGCATAACAATAATAATAATTGTATTGCGTGACACAAACTACAAAATAGTATTATCCTACAACATCTGCTACACCATGAAGTATTTTGAAAACTATATAATAATCTGAACAATCATCGTTTATGTATGTTTGATATCCCTGTTTATATCATACATAATGAAATTACGTTGTGCTCTGTTATGTCTTCTTGTTGTCGCCTGTTACATGGTGGCAGCGATGGGAAGTATTAATAAGAGGGAATTGTTACCGAAGGATAGAGATATGTTTAAGGAGCTCAGAGAAAAACTGACTGCCCTTGAAAAGAGATTAGAAAGTAGACCTTGCAGTAGCTATTCTAAAAGTAAGCATATTTCGTCTCGAGGAAAAAAAATAAAATAAAAAACATCCGATCTTCAAATCTTTTCTTTTTTGTTTCAATTGCAATCATTAGTTATATTTTAAAAAGTCGAATTTCTAAATAATAACCATTGAAATAGATTGCGAAGACGATGATTTATTCATAATATTGCCTATGTTTACGTTTATTTGTAATATTTGATAAACAAAACTGCGATCGTAATCTGGATTTGTTCACCCACAACGTAACTGTCTCTAATATAACAGTATTATTCTAATCGTTATTAGTAGATATGCACGTGATTTTTGTCAAATAAAACCAGCCGTTGTATAGAGTGCAGGTCTTCCATTGTTATGTAGGATCGATAAAGTAGGATTTTCCCTTTAATATCGACGATATTTTATCAGTGAAACAATGTATAAATTCAATATTTTTAAATGTAAATCATTCATTATTTGTTACAGATGACATTGGTATCACATATACCCGATGGGGAAGAACAAAATGTCCTGGAAGGAACACACAACTAGTATATTCAGGTAAGTTTTTGTGAAAATGATAATGCTATGTTATGATATGTTAGTCTGATTTTTAGTTGATATGTTATTTTTTTGACATACTAATTGGAAATGAAACATAGTAAATTATTTATGAGAACAAATTTAACTAAACATCCTCTGGGAAATATTGATAGAACTTCTTTGAACTGATTAAAGAGGAAAAGACTGAATTTGTTCAGATTATTTTTTTTTTCATTTGCTTTGCGTACTTGCACTGGTACGTTTCGATACAAACAAATCCTGTATCTATCAAAGTCATATGTTCATTTTCATACAATCTAGGAAGGTATTCATGTATTTCTATATGATAAAATGGAAATGTTTTTAAAATGTTGTAATCTTTCCGTTCAATGCATTTTAACCCTGTGGTAGAAATACTCAATTAAGAAAAAGGTTTTCATGTATTGCATTGTGCAAAGTGGGAAATGGAAATTCTGTTTGAGATGCGACTTTAATTTTGTTATCTTTGATTAACCCCTTGTTCATATTCGTAATGCTTAAATGTTTTTGAATACTTAAAGGATACAGAGCACCTTGTTCATATTCGTAATGCTTAAATGTTTTTGAATACTTAAAGGATACAGAGCACCTTGTTCATATTCGTAATGCTTAATGTTTTTGAATACCTAAAGGATACAGCGCAAAAATAAAATGACTGCACCTCTTCCTGAACATTAAAAGGCTCAACTCTTCGAATAAATTATCACCCAAATTAATATAATTTCAGATAATATAACATCGATTAACTACAGGGTTAAAGGCACACTAAATGATTGCTCCCTAGATCGTCTTGAATCATGATAATTATGGAAACAGTTAAGATTATGAGAATCTCAAACCTGAACATGTATGTTTTTGTATTATAGGTTACGTTGGAGGATCCAGTCATAAACATAAAGGCGGCGCAGTGGATTATCTTTGTATGCCTTATAACCCAGACTGGAATTACAAGTACACCAATGGAACGTCTGGATATAAAGGATATGTGTTTGGTGCAGAATATGAAACTACTTTTAACCATATTGGAATCGGTAAATCCCATCTTAATCATGACGTACCATGTGCTGTGTGTAGAACTGTCGGTAGTACAAGTGTATTAATCGTACCAGGTATGTAGTAAAGTAAGATGTTTCATTCTTGGCTGTCCATTTTTATGACTAAGTTAATCCGAAATATTGGTCCTGTGTATTTTTTTTTAGATTTGACCACAAAAATATAAAAAGTATGAAGCTAATATACTGCGAATTTTTGTATTCATCGAAATAGAAACCCTGAATATATAAATATATATATTTTTGAAGAATTTCTATTACATGACATTTTCATTCTTATGTTTTTAAATCATTTAAATTTGTTTTCATCATTAAGGGAAAACAAAATGTGAAAAGTCATGGACCAAACAATACAGTGGGTATTTGATGTCAGGTTACTATGGTCATGAAGCAGCTTCACAGTACATATGTGTCGATAAAGACGCCGAGGCGATACCAGATTCCTCTGCTAATAAGAATGGGAAACTCCTGTTCCCTGTGGAGGCCAGGTGTGGATCACTCAAGTGTCCACCCTATTACGAGGGACGGGAACTGGCCTGCGTTGTTTGTACTAAATGATAAAATGAAATGGTGAAATAAAGAAAAATAAAGTTTTTCACTGTGTACTATTTTAAGTTTTATTGGTGTTTGACTATTGGTAATATGTACATTAATGATACAAAGTATGGATAGGGAAACATGAATGTGTCACTTCAGAATTTCTTACTAGATAGGCAGATGGACTGCTCTGTGTACAAAAAAGTAAAACACTCATTTATTCTCAAATTCAAACATTATAAAAACTGAAAATGGTCGGGGTATCTTGGTATGATAGAAATATAGTCAGATTATGTAGAAATGAAAAAGTGGAAAGTTAAACGATGTATAGATATTTACGTATGTATCAACAGCTACACAAGCGAATGCAAATGAGAAGAATGAGTAGATACTTGAGCCACTTTTCTCCTTTTCTTTCATGTCAATATTTCATAGACAATCATTCATATCATTCTCGTTTACGCACAGTATATTTTGTATAATTCAAATAGATACAGAAGTGAATACAGAACTGATTTATAACCAAAATAATAGAGAAAAGTAGATAAATGAAATTCATTTAAAAGGCAATATGAGAAAAAAAAATTAAACAAAAAACATTGAATCCACAATTATAGAAAATTTTGTGTTCAGCATACCTGTCTAGAATAGTAATCTAGAAAGATTAAACATACTGTGTATTTTCTATACGGTAAAACTAAAGTTGCCACTGACTTGTTAAATATTTGTTGAAGAAAACAGATACAGTTAAAGAGAGTAGCAAAAGGAGATCTTGCTATACAAATCGGTTTCATGTGGCAATAGATTCTTATTTTAAGTGGAACACTCCGAAACAGCCAATAGCATGCGCAGTCTGTTTAGGAAGAAGTCGAATATCAGTGCAAGAAACTCAAACACGAAAGTGAAAATCAAATTCCAAAATTCACGATCTATATAAGGCTTACACACATTTGAAAAAAACCCCATTAAAAACTTTTTTTTCTCACAATGATGACAAACAGACGAAGACTCAAGCACAGCTCCATAGAAAGACGACGAACAACTTCATGTTATAAACCATCTCCAGCGTTTATTCCAAGTGCGGAAAACAAAGAGTTAAAACGCACCGTGTAAATGACAAAGTGAAGCATAGTCAAATATCACACACATCACGTGACTTATTTAATGCAAGGAAAGCATCTTAGTTAGAAGAACCAAAAATGAAGCTTAAAACTGTTTTGTATTCTCTCTCAATATATATATGAAATAAAGCAAGAAGGGAGTTTCTACTATTGGCCCCGGTGTCAAGGCCTAGAACAAGAAAGAAATTTGGGAAGGATCTCCAGCATGACCACCCTGCACACAACCAGCGAAACAAACGCACAAGAAAATATCACATAAATGACATCAGACAAAGCTACAAACCGCAAACAGACGCTAGAACATCGTACAAACCAATCGAAACAGACGCACAGAAACGTTAATGACAACACATAAACGGAAGGAGACCAATATGTGCCGACTTTGGACGGTCATTTGCTATTAGCAAATGGTGTAATTATCCGGATTACGTCTGCACGACCCTTACACTTATCCGGATACAAAGAGGTCCCCATAGACACACAATTCTTGTATAAACATAAAACTTCTCACTGTAAGACGACATCTCAAACGATACAGTTAAACGCAACGGCCTCTAGTAACACGTATTCAATGTAAATGGATCGAAACAATTCTATGGCATGCACATAAACAGTCTTTGCTATGCTGGCTGCAGCGGGCTCAAGATCAATCACCCGAGAAGTCTGACCAACTCTCAGATAGGACAAAGAATCAAGACTAGAGAATCAGGACCCTGCCTTCTCTGACGAGATTTAACAGTCAAGAAAATTACCAAAAGCAATTTCAGCGGCGCAACCCTGAAGAAATTCGATAAAGAAATTGAATGTACACTATGATTCAAAAAGGCTTTTCCATTGGTTAGAAATATTGTTTTGATATCTGTGATTGTTAAAAGAAATCAAACCTTGATTTAAGTGAAATATAATCCAGTTTCCAAGGTTGCTGCTCACTGATGGTATAGCATACTTGAGTCCATTTCTTTATTGTCAGGACATCATATGTTAAAATGCTAAACGTTGTCCCTTCTCTAAACAGGATTCTAAATTAAATTTCCTTCGACTAAAAAGATATCCCGAAAGATGACATCGAATGCATTTTTTTGAACATTCATTCTGTACAAAACCATGGGACATAAAGACAAAATGAAGGAACCGAACTCCGCTGCCAGATAAGAGCTTTTTAGAATATTCTGAACATTGCCCTTATGCCGTTCATTTATGGGATAATAAATATCTGTCAGTGATACACGTGTTTCAATCTAAATTAATAAAGGAAAGTAGTCCAGTCAACCTAACAAACAAAACAGACCAATTTCAGCAATAACAAATCCAACTGTTATTTGTCTACCATTTAAGTGTGTGTTTGTGAGTGAGGGTGAGGGTGTGTGTGTGGGGGGGGGGGGGGGTAATATGCACGTGTACTAATTCATAGCAAATGTTTAGCTTATTAACCCCCTACACTAATTTCGAACGGTTTGATAAATAAACATTAATAAGATAAGCTGTTTGTTAACCAACTGAGTATCACACTGTTCAAAGAAAGATGATAGTTTAAGGTGATATCACACGTTTCGTGTTATACAACACTTATTTTCAGAAAAAAAGCATAATTCTGATTTCCTAATTTAATTAAAATGTAAGGGACAATATTAGGAAGTCACCATCCAAAATTTTGAGATTTTGAAATTGATCAGACTTTTTAGCCATCCATTGATTGAAATGGAAATGCTCATTTTTTTGGCTATATTATATTTTCAGCCCAAGATTTTCAAATGAAACTTCACATATGATTCCCTCAACATATTATGCAAATTCTTATAGAAAGAAATCATTCAATGACCACGTCATATGTTGCAAAATCTGATTGAATGTGTAAATTATCATGTAAAAATGAAAAGTACAATTCGAGTTATCTTTGTTTACTATGTGATCAAAGACAAAAGCATCCGAATTTATATAATCATCTTTTTGTAATATCATAGCAGTGTTCCTTCACCCACAAAGATGTCAATATGTAAATGAATAGAGCCGAATACAGATTTTGTGTTATAATTCGACAGTATGTGAACATGTGTAATGATATTACCATATGTACCATATGGGTAACTATACATGTATTATAAGTTTCTCTACATTCAAACACTTTACTGACACCTGACTTATTTCTGAATAGATACGACATATGTATGTAGGTAAAAAAGTCTAGACAAAATTTTCAAATACATTTGTAAGTTCAATTTCAGCAAAAATTTTACTATTGTCAGGGACGTATATATATTTTATATACGTCCCTGCTATTGTTGGTCACTCTAGGCTTACATTTACTTTGCAAAGAAAAAAACATTCGTACTTACATACGAATAACTCCTGCGCTCAGGCTCGAGCCGCGGTCTTCCCGCATGGTGGACAAGAGCTCTACCTCTGAGCTATTGGATCGACTTGCCGATTATGCGATTATAACAAAGCCAGAACATCAAGCCATTTTAAGTTACGAAAATCGGAAATCTTCAACGTGGAGATTTCTTAGAAATTCTCGTCTAAGGGAGGCTACTGAAACGCGTGTGATATCTCGTTAATTAAGTGTTTTATAATAAGCTATACATGGAAATCGAGAAGAAAAAATTATAAAAAGGGCGGAGTGCAACTCGTGTTACGTACATCGATTATTCATTTCTTATATCACATTTAAACTGTACGAACAGGCCCCAATCAAAATGACATTCTAGTGTATCATTTTAAAGATTTGATATTTGAATAAATGCAACTTTAATCCTTTAATCATCAAAATTATACCTCTCGATCTTTGATAGATATATGATACAGAATATCATATTTAATAATGATTGTATTCTAGATATACGACAAGATATGTTTTACTTGTTCAATTATTTTTTTTTTTCATTGTCACAGAAAAAAATATCACATCAATGACAAATATGGACAATGACTATATCCCAGTACACAGTACAAAATCGATAACTCAGAAAATCATAAACCGAAAGCATACAAAATCAGGATAAAAAAGGGAACCAAAGCAAACAAGCAAAACCCTCCACCACATGAAAAGAAGCGAACTCCGAAAATAAGAAAGGGTGAGCATCTCCTGCTTGCTTGCAACGCCCGTCGCTTTAATTCGGCAGAAATGTCATATTTGGTTACTTCCATTTTGGAAGATACAAGTTAATTGTGGTTGGATGATACAAATGGTCTAATGGTCATTCAAGATTCTGGACAATGGAACATCATAGTGTATGACGAGTTCCCCGTATCGACCGTAGAACTTCCACAGTGACGGTGTTAGTCGATCACAAACGTATCCCTGATCGAGAAGCTTACATGAAAGACGCCTAGCTTTCAGAACAAAACCTGTGTAATTTGTACTTGCTCTGGTAAACGTATCAACTGAGATATGAACACACCATATGCAGGCGATGAAGGGATGTTGCTACTCAAAAACAATGAAAGTTTCTGATGCTGAAACTGAAGTCGTCGCGTTTGTCATGGAGTGAGATGTTCATGTGACCATCAGCGACGTAGATCAGCAGTATGTATAAATGTGATGTTGAATTATTTGTCTGTGTAGTTTCTTTGACTTCAAGCTCCGAGGAATAGAGTTTTCAAAGGTAATCCGTGAATTTTGGATTGTTGATGCACAGCATATCGTCTATATACCTGCTTGATTAATTTATACCGTACAGTAGACCCCGAATCGGGCAGAGTTCCGAAATCATGGACTTTTACTTCAACGTCAACGAGTTTCTATTTTTAGATTCATGTTTAGTTTAATCATATTTTATTTCAAATAACAGAAAAAGAATTGGGCAAAAGTTTTCACAACATTACATAATGCCCTCTCCTCTGGTTCATGGTAAACTATAATCTTTCAAATAACACATTTTTTCTCAATGATTAATTTCTAAAATCTTTATATACTGTATATATGGTATATTACTCATATTCCAGCTTAGAAACAATCTGTTGGAATCTGTTAACATTTTCTCAATGTTTGACTAGGATAAATAGAAGCGCAGCAATTTGACAATTGCCCCATTGATTATTGTTTTAAATTGATTTACAGGTGCAAAAGGTTCGTCAAGATCAAACCATGAATGAACTATTTTTGTCAAAATTTTAACGCAAACGAGTCTATATCATGCGTAGAAAAGAAACTGGCTGGTTACAATAGTCACATATGCCCTCATTACCGAGCTATGATCAATTATTGCTTATAAAATGGATACCCTTATATAACCTAGTTTTCTCCGTGGAAAACCGATTGCGAACACGTGTAAGCACTTATTTGCATAAGGCTAGTACTGTATCAAAACAAAACAACATGGTTGACGGATAACACGTGGAACGAAAATGAACCGACAATCGGTGTTATCAAAATCTGAAAAGAGAAATGTAATGAGCAAATAGTATTGGCTTGGTATTGGAAAGTTCTAAAGACCTAGCGTAGAGGATGGCCGTTCAATTAAAATTCTGATATTAGCTAAAGGGATTTACAGTGTACATGTACATGTATAGTTGTCGTTTATTTTTATATATGGCAAGTATATATATAAGTTTGGCATGTATATATATCCTCAGTAATTTTGATATGTGTATATATAATATATATATTCACAGTCTTAATCAAATATTAAAAAACTAACAAAAATCATAACTAAATAAATGCTAATTTTCATTCAGGATTTGGTAAACAAACGCACATGTGTATAGCAGACTACACGAGCCTCCCATTCAAGCCGTCATACACTATTACACGTTGTTAGTCATTTGAAAGTGTTCGGTTATCCACGTTCAAAATGGTGATTTTAATGATATCTATACATGTTATCAACCTTGTATTTGCAATTAATGAAATATTAGTGAGTTAGTTTTTAGAGAGCATTTCAAAAAGACTGTATACGTGGTTTACTACATGTTTCTTAGTAATCCCACGATGTGAAGTTCATTCAAGCGATTGGCTGTTCGTGGTAGCGTGTTCACTTTGACCTTGGTAAACGTGACATATTTCTACATACTGTAAAAGCAGATAACCATTTCCGAAGTTTACTGAAATCGTATGTACCAGAGAGTAAAAACTTCCATAAAACAAAAATGTGAGAGATATTTTATGTAAGTAATATATAGATGTTCAAATGGTAGTATTTAAAAGCTATTCGAAGTAAAACTTCATTATTGACAGTTTAATCCCTGTTAGACTATTTGTACCTTTAAAGTGGTCTAAAAATAAGCACTTTAAATCACAGTTTACACTTTCACTATCACACTGCAATAAAAGCGCGATATTGAACAAAGGAGGGGATCTCCAACAACATCAGGTTGCAGCACCCACAACGAAGAAGAAGAAAAGACAAATGAAAACTTCAAAGGGTCAAGTGTAAAGTTCCTTTTCTTTCTCGCTTTATCAAAATCAATTTTAAATGTACAATCAAGATACTTCATATTTTTCAAGTCTTTTTTGTAGGATTAAATTTTGATAGGTGTGTAAAAAATATCAAGCAAAAAGCGAATAGCAGACCAAAAAAAATACATTTAAGCATAAACAGAGACAAGCAGATAAGATTTTAGCCACGATAGCTTAGATAATACAGTGATGCATATGATAACATTTGGTACTCCTTACCGCTGTATCGAAATTCAGCACATATTAATTACCTTTGAAGGATTCGACCAGGTAAATTTAAATCTTCCCAGGTCAGCGACCTTCAAGAACTAGTACAGTAATAAAAGTAGCACAAGTAAAGATTTTATTGAATGTTTAATTGGTTGCGTTTTCTCTATAATTTAGTATTTATGTTGTCTAATGTTTTTTAGATAATTTACCTGATTGTATGGTCGTTATGATATCGTTGTTTGCGTCTATTGGTACGTAGTTTTAGGAGTTATATCCGCGCTTTTCGTTTATGTCTGTTTTTTTCTTATGGATACTGAAATATTGTCTTTTGATATCTTTCTTATTCTACTCGTACCTTGAAATGACATACGAAATTTGGATTGAGGATGTTAAATAATTGATGTACCATGGTTTATGGCTGGATATGATTTGAGGAAAAAAAGTACATCGACCGGAATCGAAAATTGATTAACAAGATCCTTTCAAAAGAGATGGGATTCAAAATGATACACAATAGGATCAAGCCCCTGTCACACCTACACATTCTCTCGAGACGTTCTTACTACGTCCTTGACGTCCTTGAAATTTTTCATGAACGTAGTGAGAACGTGGCATTTTTCATCCGTAAGGGTTTTTCCAAAGAATAATTGACGAATCCAATACGTGCGCAACACGACCTTTATCTTCCATAACAAGTTAGTAGCGCGTCCTTCCAGTCTTTAATACGTTAAGTCAAGTTTGCACTACGATCTGCCCCAACTTCACACTACGACGAAGACGTCTGTGTCATGATAATATGGCGTTATTACTACTTTCTCGAAGTTCATTCAGCGTTCATGTTACTACAATCATGACACGTTCAAGAAGGGAGGAGATCTCCAACAAGACCCTGTTGTAGGATTAACAGCAAAACTCCAAAACACCCGATGCAAAAACACAAAAGACGAGTACAGAACGAGACGGAAAAGAGACACACGACATGTAAACATCAAACACACAAAGACTATTTATAAACCGACGAGACTAATGGGCAAGCGGTGCCGACTTTGGACGGTCATTTGTCACGCAAGTAGCAAATGGTGTGGTTATCCTGGATTACGTGCGCACAACCCTCTCACTTCTCCAATTACCCAGAGGTCTCGAAGAACGTACAATTGTGGTGTAAAACAAACATCCTCACTGTAAGATGACCTCACACAAACAAGACCGCGAAACTTAGAGGCCCCAGAAACACAGATGAATATGTAAATGGATATAAAAAGAGGGCATGCGTAATACAGTCCGTGCTCTGCCGGCTGTAGCGAGCTCATGTAAGTAATCACCCGAGGAGTCCGACTGACATTCAGAGAGGACAAAGGATTCGAGGGATAAATTATTTGTACGAGGTCTATTTTGATTTTTATCGACCCTATTAACCAAGAACTAAGTAAGAACGGCAGAGACGTGACGATCTCCATAATTTTATGATTATATGTAAAAGTTTTAGTCGTCCGTACTAAGACCCTACTACGTTCGCGACACGCTTCTAATGCGTCAATGAAGTTCTCAATACGTTCTCAAGTAGTCCTTAACACGTTCTGTCATCAGCGCGTCCTTACTATACGACTGTTTTGAACAGTTCAAAACGTTCGTGGTGGCTCGGCGTACCGGCAAGTTCGCCGGCGTCCTTAATACGACCTCCATACGTATCAGCCAGTTCTTATTACGTTCCCTGCGTCTTTACGACGTTCACGCCACGCTTCGTACAAGTTTGACGGTCGTAGTATGAACGCCATGCCAGAATGTGTAGGTGTGACAGGGTCTTTAACAAACGTATCGACATTAAGGTCACTTATCACCCACGAGCCAGACCCCAAAATTCGGGGTCATTGGTACCATCATAGGTGAATATAGGAGAACCATATATTCTGATAGATGGACATCTCTAGCGTTTTAAAATGTATGATAGGAACAAATAATAGGTAGCTAAGACAGTTTTTTTTTGGGGGGGGGGGGCTGTTTTAAGTCGAAAATCACTGAAAATAGGAAAACCTTTTAACCTTTGAATGATTGATGATTTAAGCATTTGGAAATGTTAATGTACAGTACTTTTGGGGCTCTTTCACATGTAATATGTTTTTAGTTCAAAATCCTTCTATTTCTCTGTGTTTTGGGGTAAAAAAGAAGAGTTTTTGCAAATTTTCACAGAAATCAAAAGAAATCTAATTTGTTATCTGCTTTTTAGTTCCCCGGTATTACAAATGGTCGTTCAATTGTAATTTAAAAATATCTTTAATGTCTTAACCTTCAAATGACATATTTTTTCATTACTGAAAAACGAGAATATTTAGCGCTCAATTTATTTTAGCGCCATTAGCGCAAAGGTATGATTGCGCTAATTTAAGTTGTGCGCTAAAATTTTAGGATACAACATCAAATTTTGATAAGAAAATTTAAGGATAAATGTATTCGACAGTGTAATCAAAGTGCATTACGCCATGTCCACAGCATGGTCTATCTGTAAACGCTTGTTGTTTTGATAGCTAATTGAATAATTGGATTAACGCTTGGGTTGGATTAACGCTTGCCGGGTAGGTAATGATAGTACACCTGTACCTGTACATGTATTAATGAAATTAGTACTGGGTAGATCATAATTGTCTACGTTTCTAATAACCAATTATGAAATATAAATAAAAAGAGAGTTGGACGAGATTATTAGAGAGAGAGAAGACAAATCGGAACCTATTGATAAATATGCAGTCGTTGATGATAGTCGTACCTTAATGTAGGAATAGACGGTCATATGTATTTGTTCTAACTCTCTCACTTTTTGTTTTGGATGGCGTAACATTTGTGTGAAAACACAGTATTTTAACAACGCAATGTATAATATCGTTAAAAAAAATACAAACATTGATACGAGTGTAAGAATAGGCAATTCAATTGTCTGCGGCACGGGCCGGCATGTAGTCAACAGCTCTAAGTTCTTGAACAATAGATGTACATTCTTTAAAAGGATTTATAAATGTGAATAAAATTCTGTTGTAGAAGTCGTTGCCGTAAAACGACTCTTTACGTCAAGCTTAAAATTGGGACGATATACACTCATTCATGTTACAGAACAATGTTATTTCCTTTCAACACTTTAAATAGAATTGATATTTATTTATTTATTTATTATATACCAACGATCGCCCGAACATGAGACATGACAGATATTGTTGTCTGTCGTTCCAAAAAAAAAAAAAAACGATTCATCGACGGCAAAATGCTACCGGCGGTGTCAGAGAAACAAATTCCTTAAGCCATTATGCGCTAATTTTATCGATCAGATAGTGTCAATGCGCTAAAATAAGTTTGCACTAAAAGGTTTTCATCCCTAATTGCGCTAAAATATGTTTGCGCTAAATATTCTCGTTTTACAGTATTGATATTTTGCATGAGCTCGCGGCGGCAGAGCACGGATTGTTTTACGTATGCCCTCTTTTTATATCCATTTACATATTCATCTGTGTTGCTTGGGCCCCTGCGTTTTGCGGTCTTGTTTGTGTGTGGTCATCTGACAGTGAGGAAGTTGTTTTACACCACAATTGTACGTTCTTCGAGACCTCTAGGTAATCGGATAAGTGGGAGGGTTGTGCGCACGTAATCCAGGATAACAATACCTTCTGCTATTTCCGTGGCAGATGGCCGTCCTAAGTCGGCACCGGTTGCCCATTGATCTCGTTGGTTTATGTGTAGTCCTTTGTATTTGATGTTTCTGTGTTGTGCGTTGACGTTCCTTGTCCCTAATGCGTCTCTTTCTGTGCTTGTCTGCTTTGTGTTTTTGCATTGGGTGTTTTGGGTTTTTGCTGTAGGTGCTACAACTTGGTGTTATTGGAGATCCCCTCCTTTGTTTTGCAAGAACCTCAAAATTGCCGTTTTCATACAGAAACATGTATTTTCAATTAGGAATCACGGATTTCTATATATAAATCTCACCAACTTTATCCATTACGAAATCAATGATTGAAGTATATTTCCTAGTGTGATTTTTTTTTACTTTTTTATATCATACATGTGTTGCTGACATTCCATTTATAATTCAAGTATTTTTTAGGAAAACGTTATTTTTCGATAAAAAATCGCTCATTTCTGGAGAATTTTCATCGAATCTATCGGAGTCTTTGTAAATATAGCAGAAATGCACTTTCTCCTGTCATTATCCATGTTCACTGTGTCATGTCACTATATATATATTAACTACTTCATTTTGAGTTAAAATGCATGTTTTCGCTTAAAAATAACAGATTTAATTTATGGAACAATTATTTAAATCAACTGTGATATTTTATGATAGATATTTTCAAAGCAATTCTAATTAAAAAAGTAGATTATTTAAACAAATGAAAGTAAAATAATAGTTCATTAAAGTCAACATTTTGGGACAAAATATGTTTTTTGTGAAAACCTTTTATTTTGCGAAAACAATATAACCAATATATTTAAATAAAGCTGACTAAATTGAAACATTATACTCTAGGATGTATCACTGGGTTTGCTGCAGCCCCCCCCCCCCCCTTGAACCTAACTTTGTAGCATTTTTGCGCTCTTTCATATGAAAAATTGTCTAATGAAATTTTTCATCACAAAAGTGATTTTTAGTAAAAAAAAATGAAAATAGGAAAAAATCTAACTTTTATATGGTTGATGATTTTAATATTGAAAAGTGTGAATATGTAGTATTTTTTGTGCTCTTTTACATGAAATAAGTGGCAAGTTCCAAGTCCTACTTTTACAGTGTGTTTTGGGTAAAAGAAGTCGAATTTTTGCAAAATTCCACAAAATGGGGAAAATTTAACGAAAACACCAAATTTAAGGCGTAACATCCGAATTTTTTTTACAAAAACCAAAAAAAGAACACATTTTATTTGGCATGATTTCATAGAAGTTGTGATGACGAAACATTTCCTAAAAATGAAATCACAATTTTTGTCCGTTTGCGTGTAAAAAGGATACATATCGACAAAAACGGAGAAATATGGTCACCCCGAAAACATGGAAACGAAATATTTTGACGTTTTATAAGGAAACAATGAATTGCGTAAAATAAATTATTTTTGCAGTTTTTCAATCGAGAATGGAGTTAAATTAAATTCTAGCAAAAGCAATTATTTAATTGGCCTCCAAGTTTTGAGATTTTCAAAGAAATGTACGAAAAATACGGCGAAATATTGTCACTTGCTCTACATGTTTGAAACATAAAAGGTATATTTTCTACTTAATGTTTGGGCAAAATGCCTGTTTTTGTTTTAAAATAACAGATTTCTCGGAAACTCTATTGATTCATTGTCTTAGATAAAATAATAGATTTAATTTTAGAATTGTGAAATTAAATGTTATGATTCATTAAAAACAACATTTTTGGGTAAAATATCATTTTTTATAGAACAACCACTTAGTTTGAGAAAATAAGTACTATTTCCTTTAATCTGCATACATTGGAACATTTTAACCTTACTTTCATGCTGTTTCTTACAGAAACTGTATCATATTTCAAACTATATATGACTTTTATCATCTGTATGTCTTATTTATCATTTCACTTTAATTTTGTGGAATGTTGTTTTATTTGGGGTAAAATCCATAAATAGTACATCTAGAATACAAAGAAAAGCAAAATCAAGCAACATATATCTTCGAAATGTGTTGATGAGATTTTTGTTACGTGCTTGCTTTTCCATTGTATTTTTTACCCAAAGGATACTCATTGGTATATTTCACAAGATAAAAGTAGAAAATTAGTATCTTAAGAAAATAAACAGTTGAATAGGAAATACAGATGCTAATAGTCATAGTTTAAAATATGATTCTTTCTATGGTAACTTTCTTGTTTTTAGCTATATATTTATATAAAACATATTTTTGTCCTGAAATACCAATTAAATTAAGAGAGGACACCTCACATGCATATGTCTTACAAGGAAAAACTATAACATATCCAGGAACAATTTTGAATATGAATAATAATGACGCATTTCATAGTTCTAATGATTTTCAAGAAATCAGCGATTTTTAGATAAAGATTAAGACTCACCCAAAATAGTAATGTAATCAAAGAAATCTCTTCTGACTCATTGAACTTGATAACTTTTATGACATCAAATTATAGGAAAGCTCTCCTGCTCCGATTAATTAAAAACTATAAATTAATGAAAATATTCACACTCATTAATTTTTGCACATAAATGAGGTTTTTGCCAAAATATAACATAGAAATTGAATTTCAGTTATCAAATGAAACTCCTATCACTTAATAATAAGAAACAGAATCCGTACATATTTTCTCAAAATAAGAGGTTTTTGCATAAATACATATTTCACCCAAAAATGATGTTTTTAATGAATCATTACATTTAATTTCACAATCATTGACAAGATGATAACTGTCTATATAATTGTTTAATATGTATAATTACAGCTAAGATAATGGATTAATATAATTTGTTATTGTTAGACGAAAAAAAATCCCCAGGCAATTTGCCCTTAAATTAGGTAGAAAATATACCTTTTACGTTTCAAACATGTAACCCATGAATGAACCTAAATGATTACAGTTGAAAAGACTTTCCTACTATCATTTCAAGAAATTCTTTTACGTTTCAAACATGTAACCCATGAATGAACCTAAATGATTACAGTTGAAAAAACTTTCCCACTATCATTTCAAGAAATTCTTTTACGTTTCAAACATGTAACCCATGAATGAACCTAAATGATTACAGTTGAAAAAACTTTCCTACTATCATTTCAAGAAATTCTATACTGTCCTCATCGCATTAAGCTTTTTCACAAATGCTCGACAAGAACATTTAAGATAGGAATTTTCTAATCAACTGAAATCTTCATAGTTGAAATGAATTGTGTATGAGAAACCTTGAGCGTCTTTCGGTACGCTTTTTCGACAAAGTAACATTCATACTTTTCGGCATATTACATTGTTTAGATTTGAGGACCACTGACGAGGGTTAAGTACCCGAAACGTGCATGTCTGGTCCATGTTGCAAATTTATCTGTTCTTAAATGATGCTATTCAATTTGAAGACGTTTACATAATGAATTTCTTTAAAAATGCTCAAAATTTTT
Organism: Pinctada imbricata; assembly: GCA_033119305.1. NCBI lineage: Eukaryota > Metazoa > Mollusca > Bivalvia > Pterioida > Pteriidae > Pinctada > Pinctada imbricata. The sequence continues at coordinate 18,857,121 of VSWD01000006.1, forward strand.
CTGAAAGAAATTAAAATCGTGCACAGCGTCTTATCAAAGTTCACCACATTAAGTATATCATGCATGCAAGCAGGAGATGCTTACTCTTCCTGGGCACCTGGTCTCACTCCCATATCGGGGTTCGCTTCTTTTCATATGGTGGAAATTTAAGTTTGTTTGCTTTGGTTCCTGTTTTGTCCTGATTTTGTATGCCTTCGGTTTCTGATTTTCTGAATTATCGATTTTGTGCTGTATACGGGGATATGGTCATTTTCCATCTTTGTCATACTGTCCAGATATTTGCTAGACAAGTGTACCTTCGCTACTGCGCCAACATTCGTATCCTTGTCCGGTTGAGAAATGTATATAATGTTAAACGTCTTCAAATTAAATAGCATCATTTAAGAACAGATAAATTGGCAGCATGGACCAGAAGACCATTGTTTCAGTTTTTATCAGTGGTACATGTAACCATCGCCGCTGTGCAAACACGCGTATCCTTTTCCGGTTGAGTAATGTGCGTAACACCGTTGTTTCAGTTCTTATGAGTGGTAACCTTCGCTACTGGGCAACTACAGGTATCCTTGTCCGGTTTAGGATTGTGCGGTAGTCAATGTTTTCAGTTTTTATGTCTGATAATAAAAAGTCAAACAGAAAGTTAAATCCAAAGTCAAAACACCTTATTGAATAAGCATACAAATCGATGAAAGCAGAAAACCACTCAAAACAACTTAATGTTCAAAAAGAGTGACAAAAGTTATCCCAACAGAAGTGAAATATAGGAGACTATCTCAAACAATAGGACCGTTATGCAACCAAATATACAACGTGATATACCTCAGAGTCCTTCGAACAAGATTGAGTTCAAGAAAAAACGGAACAGGGGAGGGAAAAAACACAGCCTCTAAAGAACCATGTTTAGAGCCAAATGTGAAGAACATTAGTCAGAAAAATGTATTTCCGCTTTAAAGTATCATCTCTGCCAACTTGAAAAAGTGGTAAAATATCATCTCTGGTAGGGGGAAGGTAATCATACCTCAACTGATTTGATAAGGCAATTTGCTTCAAGTATAATCACTTAGAAAGGTTTGAAGTTCATGTCCTATTGTAACAGAAATCAAAGACATTGTTCATGAACGAAGAAAAACTCTTGAGAATGCGAGGGAACTCCTCTAAATAGGTGTTTAATATCATTAATATAAATAATGGACAAACCTATAATTTATTTTTAGATTAGTATTTCAAAATCGATATAGAATATGGAACGGCTATGACAACTGCAGAATAGGATTTATCACTGTTTTTACTTGAGATCGCATATCATTAATGATAACAGTATTGCGTGTCATAAAAAGCAAAAATATATCATCTTACAACATCTGTTACATCGTGAAGTATTTTGATTACTATATAATAATCTGAACAATCATTGTTTTTGTATGTTTTATATCCCTGTTTATATCATACATTATGCAGATAAGTTGTGCTCTGTTGTGTCTTCTTGTTGTCGCCTGTTACATGGTGGCAGCGGTGGGAAGTATTAAAAAAAGGGAATTGTTACCGAAGGATAGAGATATGTTTAAGGAGCTCAGAGAAAAGCTGACTGCCCTTGAAAAGAGATTAGAAAGTAGACCTTGCAGTGGCTTCTATAAAAGTAAGCATATTTCTTCTCGAGGAAAAATAGAATAAAAAACATCCGATCTTCAAATCTCTTCTTGGTTGTTTCAAATCCAATCATAAGTTATATTTTTAAAAAGTCGAATTTCTAAATAATAACCATTGTAATAGATTGCGAAGAAGTTGATATGATTAGCAGTATTGCCTATGTTTGCGTTTATTTGTAATATTTGATAAAAACAAATGCGATTTAGATTCGTTCACCCACAAGACAGTTCTTTTTCTAATTATAACAGTATTGTTCTAATCATTAATAGTAGATATAAACGTGATTTTTGTCAAATAAGACCAGACGTAAGAAGTGTCCCAACTCGTTACAGTCTTGAACAAAATTCAAAACCATTTGTAGTGCACAAGACAGGTGGTAAATTTTCATGAGTGTTACTTCAAGTCATATTGATTAACATATTTTAGAAGCGGCCTGTAGTTTAAATTTTGAATTTTATGTACCTACTTTGTAAAGATTGCAGGGCTTCCAATGTTATGTGGGATCGATTCAGTAGCATATTTAAATCAAATCCATGACCAAGAAAGCATTTGAGGGCTATTGCAAGGATTTTCCTTTAATTTTGGTTATGTTTTATTAGCGAAACAATGTATAAAATTCAATATTTGAATTGTTAATCATTAATTATTTGTTATAGATGGCATTGGTATCACATATACCCGATGGGGAAGAACAAAATGTCCTGGAAGGAACACAGAACTAGTATATTCAGGTAAGTCTTTATGAAAATGATAATGTTATGTTATGATATGTTTGTCTATATGTTAGTTGATATTAAAAATGTTAAATGCGTTAACGAGACAGACGATCAACCGATGTTGATCGAACTTGGCTATGTTAGTCTATGACGTAATAATATTCGCAGCCAAATATTATGCTAGTCTTTGACGAATAATATTCGCGGCCGAACATTCGCGGTCGAAAATGATATGTTTGTCTATGACGTCATAAAATTCGTGGCCGCGAATATTATGACGTCATAGACTAACAAACATATTTGCAATGAACGCCAGAGAAGCAAGGATGGATTTTACTTAGAATTGTTATACTCTTGATAAAGGCCAAGGGACCGAAAATTTGTGTATTTGAGTGTTTGTGTTCTTATTTGTTATCATCCCTTCCCTCTGGAAGACATATTTCAATCTACTTTATATTAATAGTTCTGAAAAAAGGTTGTTGAATTTCTTCCGTTAATTTTATTTAATTGGTTTGCCTTGACATACCGGTGAGAAATGAAACATGATGGTTAAAGATGGACGAAGTTATGTGAACAATTTGAATGACACAGCCTCAGGGAAAGTTTGATAGAACTTACTTGGAATGAATGAAGAGGAAAACTGAGTTTTTTTGTTGGCTTTGAGTTCTCTTACTGGTAGGTTTCGATCAAGGAAAATCCTATATCTTTCCATGTTAAACGTTTTCAAATTCAATAGCATTATTTAAGAACAGATGAATTTGCAGCATGGACCAGCCATGCACGTTTCGGGTATTCAACCCTCGTCAGTGATGATCATTAATCTAAACAATGTAATGTGGCCAAAGGGTATAAAATAATGATGTCCAAAAACTGTATCGAAAGACGTAGCAGGATAGGTGGGATATGATGCTACAGGACCCACGTTTTAGAAATGTCAAGAAAGTTGGTAACAGAAATTTTAGAATGCGTTGAAGAGACAGACGATCAACCGAAGTTAATCGAACTTCGCTACATGTGCCCTCGGGGACTCTTGGTCCACCAGCAGTGACACTCACTATGTAGTTCAAATGTTAAACATATTAGAGGTAGTGTTTTGTGTAATCGGGAAAGTTGTTCACGTATCTGCATACGTCATACTGCTAATGCTTCAATTTTGCTATCATTCCAACCATATATATTTTTGGTAGAAATATATCATGAAGAAGGAGGTTTGAATATATGACCGTATGGTGTAAAAAGGGAGAAGATTTTTTTATATACTATCTTGATTCAATCTTCTTTTAACATTCTGTTACATATTTGTTATGCTTATTATTTTTTGTTCAACGTCGAAAGGACACTAAACAGGAAAAATCATAAAATGGCTGAACCTCTCATGGAATTTCAATAAACTTAATCTTGAATTAAATCCTCGTCCTGATTCATGTAATAATAAAAAAACCCTATTGACCACCGGAAGAAAAAACATAAAGGTGCATTAAATTACTGCTCCCTAGATTGCCATGATGATATGAACAATTTGAATAAAAAAAATCTTAAACCTTAACATTATTTTTTGCATTCAGGTTACGTTGGAGGATCCTACTGGACACATAAAGGAGCCGCAGTTGACTATCTCTGCATGCCTAAAAACCCAGACTGGAATTACGAGTACACCAATGGAACGTCCGGATATAAAGGTTATGTGTTTGGTGCAGAATATGAAACTTATAACTATATTGGAATCGGTAAATCTGACCATAATTATGATGTCCCATGTGCTGTGTGTAGAACTGTCGGTAGTACAAGTGTATTGGCAGTGCCAGGTATGCAATTAAATAAGATGTCACTACACTATTTCTACATTTTATGTCTAAGTTAATCCCAAATATAAGTAATATGTATTTGTGTTAGATTTGACAACAAAGAAATATAACTTACTCCCTCCAGGCACTTGGTTCCACCTTTAACTTGCAAGGGGTCCGTCGATGCTCAATTTGGTGCTCTGTTGTGAGTGCTGTTGAGATTATCGTCAGGATCTATGTCACACATATGCCCTTTGCCGTGTGGAGCTCGTAAAAAATCCCCACGAGGGGGTTGACAGGAAGTGATTTGAATATTTTTCCCAGACATTGTCGCCATGGCACTTTCTACATAGACTTAACCTCAGATAGTGCATGTACTTTATATATTGGTTTCATTTTCGTGTGTGAACATCGACGGTGGGTGCGGCTAGTCAACAGGAGATGCTTACTCCTCCACTAGACGTTGTGTATTTATCATAATAAAAACTATGAATATATACGTTTTTTGAAGAATTTCTATTGAATGACATCTTTTTATTAACATCCATATGTACATCGGGAAAATCACCTAATTTGACATGTGTTCAAAGAGCTGTTGTGACGGGTGTTGTATGCAATCAGGCACTGACTCACGCCGGATACCTGGTATCACTTCGCAATGTCATTCATTCCGATGTTCTGAACCGTTCAAATGGGAATTCTAATGATTTTCCTTGCCTTCTTGACTTTGAGACTGAATAACTGATAGTTACTTCTTTGATGATTATTTTTATATTGCAAAATCATCATAATTTGTTTCTCACGAATAAGGTAAAACAAAATGTGAAAAGTCGTGGACCAAACAATATAGCGGATATTTGATGTCAGGATACCATGGTCATGAAGCTGCTTCACAGTACATATGTTTGGACAAAGATGCGGAGACGTTACCAGGCACCTCTGCAAATAAGGATGGAAAACTCCTGTACCTCGTGGAGGCCAGGTGTGGATCCCTCAAATGTCCACCATACTATGAGGGACGGGAACTGGCCTGTGTTGTTTGTACTAAATGATGAAATGAATGGATGAAATAAAGTAAAATAAATTAAAAAAAAGTATTTTTCTTTGCATCATTTAAGTTTCATTAATTGTGATTAATCGTTATATATACAGAAATGATACAAATAATGGACATGGAAACATTAGTGTGTCATAAAAGAATTTCCTACCAGATAGTTCCGTATATAAAAAAAAGCTATGCAGCCATTTATTCTCATATTCAGACATAATGAAAATCAAACAGTTCGGGGTATGTTGCTATGATAGAAATTCTGCAGTCATTTTACTCTCGATAGTGACGGCATGTATGAAATGTTGCTTAAATCAATACATTATAATTACGTAAAATACCAGTGGAGATAACAAATATGGAAAAGATATTATAGTATTAACAATTTACAGCTACACAAGCGAATGCAAAAGAAAAGAATTAATTGTAAAGTCACTTTTCTCGTTACCTTTCATGTTTATTTTTAATAGAAAGTAATGCATTCATATTATTACGTTTACACACAATATATCTTGTATAATTCTATATACATGAGAGCGTACAGTACTGATTTATAATAGAGCTTTACCAATAACAGACGGTTGTTGGCCGACGAAGTACGTCCGAACGAAACGCGACGAAACTCACCATACATAAGGGGTCGTGTATAAAAAAACCCCCATGATATATCTTTCAAAAACTTAAATAAACTCTATCAGGACGAACACATATAACTATATATGTATTTATTCATACTTTTTTTTTTATTACTGACTGCAGTACTAATAAAGTTTTGTTTAAATTTTGAAAAGATATATCATGTTTTTATACACGACCCCTCATGTTTGGTGAGTTTCGTCGCGTTTCGTTCGGACGTACTTCGTCGGCAAACAACCGTCTGTAATTGGTAAAGCTCTAATAATACATCTATAAGGCCGTATAAGAGATACGGCAGCACACCTGTCTATCATGTTTAAACATACTGTGTATTTTCCATACCGAACAGCAAAAGGATATCTTGGTAAACAAATTGGTTTCATGTGGCACTACATCCCAATTTAACTTGACAGTCTGAGCATGCTCAGTCCGTTCTGATTAGTAAGTCAAATATTCGTGATGGAAAATCAAACACAAAATTATAGCTGGAATCAGACTCCAAAAATCACAATCTATCGGCTAACAAGCATTTAGAAAGAAAAAACAATTCTCCTTCCTCTAATGGATAATCTCCGGCGTTCATTTCAAGAGCGGAAAGCACTGTAATTCACGCTGCTAAAACGCATAGTGTAATTGGCAATGTGTAACAAATTCAAATATCACACGAATCATGTGACTTATCCAATGCAATTAGAGCATCTAAGTAAGAAGGACCAAAAAGGAAGCTTTAAACTTATTTTGAATTCTCTCTCAGTACATATATTTACATAGAAAGCAAGAGGCGAGATTCCACTATTGACCCCTGTATCAGAGTCTAAAACAAGAAAATTGCCAACATTATTGTAAGCAGAGTCATCCTAAATAAATTCGACGACGAGATTAGATGTAAACTATACTTAAAAATGCTCTAGACTTAGTTAGAAATATTCTTTATTGATATCTGTGATTGCTTGAAAATTCAATTGAAACATAATCCAATGTCGGATAGTTTCTTAGAAATTCGGACAGACGTAAAATAATATTATTACTTATGAATCTAAAACGTTAACGTCTTTAGACATGAACGTTTCGGGTACTTAATCCGCGTCAGAAATTTTCAATCAAACAATGTGATATGGCCAATGAGTGTGAAAGTTATAATGTCCAAAATGTACCAAAAGACGTAGAAGGACGGGTGGGACATAATGACACAGGGCCACCGTTTTAGAACTCCAAGACATTTTTATAACATATATTTTCGAATGTTAGTTCTCACAGATTGTAAATAGGATCTGTAGCAGACTTGAATTCATTCCATTCTTCCGCTGTTAGAACATATGTTAAAGGGCTAAAAGTAGTCTCTTTACAATACAGGTTTTTATATTAACTTTTTTAAAATTTCGACTTAAAAAAGAAATCCCGAAAACATTAAAGATTCAGTCCCAAAGTGGAGAAGGCAAGGCGAAATCATTAGTACTTCCATAGAAACGACTGCGAACCTCGGAATGAATAACATTCCGAAGTGAGACCAGGTGCCCAGGGAGAGTCAGCGTCTCCTGATTGCATGCAACAGCTCCATGGAATTCGGTGATTGTCTCGATGTACATATTGATGTACAGATCAGGTTTATATTTCTTGTTTGGTAATGATGACATTCAATCACAATCCAGAATGATACTGATTATTCTTGAAAGGGGGATTTGATATGCTTTATTGCATCCCCATGGCGACCGAAGAACTTCCTCAATGATGATTTCAGCCGTTTTGCAATATAACCCTGAACAACTTACAAGCCCTCTGGCTCTAATGATGAAATCTTAATATTTGGAACATGCCCTGACGTACCGTATAATCTGGGAAACAAAAACGCCGTGAGCAGGAGAAGACCGAATTTTGCTCATGAATGGGAAGTTTGTTATGTCGAAGGTGATATCATCATGCTTATCATACAGTGAGGTGTTCAAATGACCGTTTGCGTCGTAAGTCCTTTTGTAAGTGTCTAAAAGAAAGGAGGGGATCTCCAACAACACTAGGTTGCAGCACCAACAGCAAAATCCCAAAACACCCATGCAAAAAACACAGAACAGATACCCACAGAAAGAGACGCAAAAGGGACAAGGAACACCAACTCACAACATAGAAACATAAAAGACTACACATAAACCAACGAGACCAATGGGCAACCGGTGCCGACTTAGGACGGCCATCTGCCAAGTCAATAGCAGACGGTGTGGTTATCCTGGATTACGTGCGCACAACCCTCTCACTTCTCCAGTTACCTAGAGGTCTCGAAGAACGTACAAATGTGGTGTAAAACAACCTCCTCACTGTAAGATGACGTCACACAAACAAGACCGCGAAACGCAGAGGCCCCAGAGACACAGATGAATATGTAAATGGATATAAAAAGAGGGCATGCGTAATACAGTCATAAATCATGTGGGATGTATAAGTTAACACAACATGTGTTACACCTATCTATGACACAATCAATACTCTGTGCATGTACATGATGAAGAACGTATTAACTTCACTTAGTTCGATTGATTTTTAAAACATCGGATGAATAAGGATGTAGACACCCTTTTTTATTACAAAAGGAAGGACCATTTTCTCTCGTTTCGGTAACCACTAAAAGTAAACTTGGCAAGACAAGCATCTTAAGTAAGATTGCCATACCTTTTTTATACATATTAGCTTGTTTTCTCTGTCAATTCGCCATATTCAACTAAAGTTGGTTCTGTGAATGGGCATAATGACTTAATTTCCATGATTTTACATCTCTGGTCCCACTTTACATTGACCGTGTCAGAGTTGTGCACACGATATTTTCATGTTATTTCGTCTTATCTGATGCTTTAGAAATTAACATGAAAATATCGTGTGCACAACTCTGACACGGTCAATGTAAAGTGGGATCAGAGATGTAAAATCATGGAAATTAAGTCATTATGCCCATTCACAGAACCAATTTTTGTTCAATATGGCGAATTGACAGCGTCTAATCTGATTATATTTGTATCCACTTTTATTGCTTTCACTTTCATTTTTGAATCGCATTTTATAATTTTTGAAGATAAGAAAACAATTTTTCGTCAATAGATTGAGGAACCTGTCTTAGAGCATTAACTTTTCGAGCAAAAAATTAGAAATGGAATTTTCTATTGTATTAGAATCCTACAGAGCGTCTTCTTATACGTAGCCGCATTGAGTATTTTTCATACTGTCCAGATGTTTTTAGAAAAGTTTACCTTCGCTTCTGCGACAACATCTGTCTCCCTGTTCCGTTTGAGGAATGTGCGGTCCTTTGTTTAAGTTAAATTCAAATATAAAGTCAAATCCATACTTAAAAAATCATATCAAATAAGCTTATAAATCCACATCGTCGGAAATTCACGTTCGGTCATGCAAGCTCACCTCCCATGGGTCATAACGGAAGAATTTTCGCTGGATAGCATTACAGAAATTTAATGCTAATATAAGTCAGATTGTTTGTTTAACTCTTAAAATTTGCAAATATGAACCATTGCCATCATTGATTAGAACTTTTTAATGATAAAATATAAAATAGATCATGCATTTACTATCGATAATACATTCACTGACAAGTACTTGCATTAGATCCAGCGAAAATTCTGCCGTTATGACCCACGGGAGGTGAACTTGTGTGACCGAGCGTAGGTTTCCGACGATGACAAATCCATATAAAGTACAAAGTAAAACAAAACAACCAAAATATTTTGAAAAGGATGAAAAAATAATCCCCATGGATATGAAATATTTAAGACAGCAATGTTGAGACGTTATTCTTGATTTGTATTTAGGTAAACTGTCACAATTGTCCATATCATCATATGATTGATTCCTTATTGTTTTGTATGATGTTCTAGTGAATATCGTGTGTCTTTTTGCAATTTGTTGTTTTTTCTGATGTCATAGATATGTCAATTTTTTGGGGTATTTTTTCACTGGATGAGTGACGGGTAGTCAAGCTGGAGATCCTTCCCTTTACTTTCTGTTTTATTGAATCGTTTTCGTTATCTGATCGGAAGCCGCATAAACTACCAATAAAACTTTGCTATTTGGATGGAAAATGTATGGGCCTTTTTCAATAAATTGGGAATCGACTTGTTTCTTTTTTTCTGACAAAAACAATATACGGCCGAAATTCCCAAACCTCCGCTTCTTCTCTTTGACTGGAAGCGTAATTCTGTATATAGTAATGAGTTAAAGAAGTGAAATCTAGCTAAAGTGTCTGTAACTGCTTGATTCGCTTTGGTGATTTTATTATTTTTGTTTATAGCAACAATTTAGCACAGTAGATATGATGTATATATGGCACTTGTAAAGATTTATCTTAACTTCTGTAGATTTATTTATTTTTGCATTTCATTCAAAGTATAGAGCATAAAGATTGATTAAGATTGGAAAAAATTCAATGTTTCACGAGTTTGAAAATAATAGTCCAATCAATCCTGCGAGAAAATAAAACCGGTCATATTGGGAACTAATTGCAATAATAGTTGCAATTCAACTGTTACTTTGTTACCACAGAAAATAAAGATTGTTGTTACTTTCATCTTTATCTGTTTATAGAACCGCTTCCGCTTGACAGAAAAAATCCGAACACCGCGCTCGCTTTATTTCCCGCGCTTTTGCGTTTATCGTACAGATATGTTTTAAATTGAATAAGCCAGTTTTACGTGAAAGCAATTATTTAATATTTTGGCAACTGAAATCTGTACCATTATATGTTAATCAATAGAATATAATAAGAACTATTCTTCCATGTTGATTTTGAATCAAGAAAATCGGTAACATAATCTTGATGTGATGGATGATTAAACTATACCTGTACATAAACTGACATGTAATTTGAGTTATTATAGAACATCCTAGTTCAGTATAACAAAATTTTTAGCATTAGTCTCATTTTAATGTAACTGTAATTGAAATCTACACAAATTCACATCCTTGATACATGTAAATGGATTAACCCCCTCATTCACATATCATTGAGACGGTTTTAATTAGTGTCGGCGCAAAGTGAAAAAAATTACTGCGTAATATTGATTGAATAGGATATTCATCAACGAATTATATTCTTAATGTATATTTGAATGGTCTATTTAAAAAAAAAGTATGATTGATCTACATAATTTTTAGTTTACAACAATAATGCGGAACGGATCAAACTTTCTTGAAAAAAATTTCAAACCAAGTTTTATGCACCAGACACGTGTTTCGAATATTAAATTGTCTCATAAGAGATGCTTCCAGCGAAAGTGCTTTACATAAGCAGCCCAAATTAATGTCACTAGCGCCCTCTGGTGTTATTTTTAGTATTAAACTTCTGCATTTACTTTACAGAGAGTGCGCGGCTCCAATTTTCGTGTAGGGTCGATTCAGTACCATATCAAAATAAAATCTATGATCAAAATAGCATTGCAGGGATCGTGCTAAGATGTAAACCTCCTTTAATTTCGATGATATTTTCCGGTGAAATGGCAAGTTTCCGAAATAGCAAAAAAAATATATATGATGTCACATTGATAAAGGGCCTAACAAACAAAGTTTCTTTTAGGCGACAGAGCTGGAAACTTGACAAACATCAAGTACATGCATGTACATGTATATACTCATTCCTAACAACTGATTTGGTTTATCCCCCAGTCTTTCGAACCGTCCGCCAAATAGACATATATTTAAAAGAACGTGTTTTAAAACAAACTCATTATTTATTACATACACAGAAAGATTATGGCTTCATAAACTTCATAGTAAGCAGAAATATATAGAAATCGAGGGGGGAAATAAGGGCTGGAAGCAAATCGTGTGCCGTAAATGGATTATTCATAAAACTCTATATAACCTTAAAACTGTACGGGCAGGCACGACTTTAATAGGCATATATCAAATTAGAAATTATGTTTAAGTGTGATATTCAAATGAATTATTTTAATCCGTGAAATAATTCGACAGAATTTATTATTTAACTTTAAAGATACAGTGTCCCTGAAAATAATTTTTTATTGAAAGCGTGGAATTTATTCCAAAGGGTTTAGATAGAGGTAAAAAGGAGTCATAAAAAGTTTTGTTTGAAAATATGCAGTAACGACCCTAGTATTGTCGATTTTTAATAATTTAATTCCCATATACCTCTATAGTAAAAACTCAATACATTGTAGGTGGCGCTAGTGAATAGTATTGGAACTGCGCACCCCAAATTCAAAAATACGTTTTTAAATGGCTATATCTCCGAATATATTCGCCTGAAAATTTGAATATATACAAATGAGAATATATACTTTCTTATGGAAACGAAGATTTTGCATTCCAAAATTTTGTAATATTAATTATTTTTCAGGGACACCGTCCCTTTAACTAAAAACCTAGTCATCAAACCTATACCTCTCGATCTTTAATTGATATACAATAACGAACTTCAGATTTTATAGTTCTATTAGGGAGCAACCATTTTATTTTTATGGGGGGGGGGGGCAGGAAGACTTTTGCCAGCCGGAAAATTTTTTTCGGCCATTTTAAGAGCCGGAAAAATTTTTTCGCCGGCCCTTCGGGCCGGATTATTTTTTTTTTGGTAATTTTCCAATGTTGAAAATTACCCTAAAGTTTAAATAATTCAGCGTGATTTTTCGGCGATATTAAACATCAAACACACAATGAGTTTATCTCTTGCCAGCAGATCACTTCATTTTAATTTCTTGAATGGCATATGGTGCCTATAATCTGTTTACTAAAATGATACTCAACGGAGACAGGCTATATGGTGCTAATGATTTTTTAATTTTATTTATTCACTCCAAATTGCGTAAAGTTTGTTCCATTTTTTATACTTTGTTTATGATACACAAAAAAGTGTTTACTGGGCAGTGGAAAGGAAGAAGAGAGGGGTGAGGGGCAATTTCATGATCCGGAAAAATTTTTTCGCCGGCCCTTCGGGCCGGAAATTTTTTTTCCCTAAAATTTCAATCCGGAAAATTTTTTTTGCAAAGTCTTCCTGCCCCCCCCCCCCATAATAATCAAATGGTTGCTCCCTTAAAGTTTTAGACCGTGAAATCGTCAAACATTGGATGACATTTAACATCTAGAACATAATCTGTATTTTTCTAGCATTACCAAAGTTATTTACTTTCCGTTAATTACAAAATTTTAACACTAAAGATAATTTACTGTATATATATCCGGCTCACAATCTTTACAACAAAAATGGAAAACTCCAAAGTTACGAATGCACATTACAATGATTACAAATTGAAGATAATCACGATCACCAGACATGCACGTTTCGGGTACTGAATCTAAATGTTCGACTAGATAGCCTTTACTTGTTCAATTAATACTTTTTCAAAAAAGGGAGACGTTGAGTATTGTCACAGAATTATATCGCATCAATATAACTTAGCTCGATTAATGTACACCGTCAGTCAACTCAAAACGCGCAGAGTTCCGAAAGTTCGGACTTTAACTTTAACGGCAAGGGATTCTATTTAATGTTCATCGTTCAAATAACAACTTTCCCCTCATTAAATTTTTCTAAACTTTTTATATGTTGTATTTATGGTATATCACCATGGAATCACTTCATTTTCCTGCTTAGAAAGAAACTGTTGCAATTTGTTCACATTTTTCCTAGTTTGACTAGACTATGAACACTTACTAGGTTTGAATAATAAAAGAATATACTTTTTGTATAATAGTACAAAAATAATATATATTTATAATATAGTGTAATATAGTGTAAAACAGTTAAAAGAATTTATTGAATAGCATTTTTTTAGCTCATAAACATTTGGTCATAATCTCGTCATAAATAATCAAAGGAGTAAAAGCCGAAACATACATATATAATTATGTCTATGCATATAATACAGATTTGCTTTAGAAGACAGCTCTCTAACACTACGGTAAGGACAAGTAATTCTTCTTTTTTTATAGTTTCTGTCCGTCCCATTTTCCCTTTGGCACAGGCTACATGTTTAAATCATATATATTTCATAACCGGTGTATGGTAAATAAACTTATCATTCCATTCAAAACTTTCACCGAAATTAAATGAGGTTAAAATCTTAGCACCATCCCTCCTATGTTATTTTCAACATATATTATATCTGGATATGCTACTGAATCGACCATACAGGAAATTTGGAGCCGCTAACTCTCTGTAAAGTAAATGTACAAATCTAAATTCAAAACATTAAAGAGGGGGGCTACTGAAATGAATTTTGTTGGCTCAGCTGGAAGCATCACTGATAAGAATTTAATTGTAAACGTCTTCAAAATGAATAGCATCATTTAAGGACAGATAAATTGGCAACGTGGACCAGACATGCATTCGGGTACATAACCCTCATCAATAATATTCGAAACACGTGTCTGGTGCAGGAAAAATTGGTTTGGAATTTTCTTCATGAAGGTATGGAGTTGGAACACTCAGAAAAGATCAGTAAAATACGGCTGTAATTTGTGTCTCAAGCAAAGCACTTCCCTTAATAGAACTGTTCAATGACCCTCTCTTTGCTTTCAAACAAAGAGCTCGTCATTCAGTCCTGTCTATCTACTGTATCAAAAGGAACTTTTGAAGCATTTTTAACAGCTTTAGAACATATTAATTGGTTTACAAAGAAACAACATAAGATAAAAAAATGAATCAAGCGTTGTAACAGTTCTCGATTATAATTTTGGAAAAGGAAAAATTGTAATATCTGTTTCAAACAGATGGTACCTCATTAACTTCTGTGACCTCTGATGATTTGAAATGTGATTTGATAAGGAGAATTAAGAACAATATATTTATTACGAAGTACGACAAGAGTGATAACTCTAATTTCAGACAGTAAATATGTATGTTTTTTTTAACTTACAGTGTCATCATATTGAAACATCCTTAAGGTAATATCACACGTTTCATGTATTCAACAATTTTTTTTCAGAAAAAAAGCATAATTCTTATTTTCTAATATAATTCAGATGTACGAGACAATATTAGGAGGTAACCATCCAAAATTTTGAGATTTTGAAACTAATAAGATTTTTTTAGCCATCCATTGATTGTAATGGAAATGCTCATTTCTTGGCTATATTTTCTTTTTAGCCCAAGATTTTCAAAAGAAACTTAACATATGATTCCTTCATTATATTGTGCAGATTCTTATAGAAAGAAATCATTCAATGACCACGTCATATGTTGCAAAATCTGACTGAATGTGTATTTCATCTTGTAAGAAAAATTAAATTGCAATTAGAGTTATCTTCTTTATTTTTTGACCAAAGACAAAAGAACCAACGTTTTTTTAAATATCACTGCAGACATTATGATTTCAATACGTATATGAATAGAGCCGAATACCGATTTTGTGTATTTTAAAATAATGCGACAGTATATGCACATGTGTAATGATAATACCATATGGGTAAGATATATTATACGTTTCTCTACATTCAAACACTTTACAGGTATAAAGATTTTCTAACTGTTGTAAAATATCACAACAGCATTCCAGCAATTACAATGATTACAACATGTAATATGTCTATCAAAGTTTTGTGTAATGATATTAACATATGCATATGGATACATTCATAAATTCTCTCTACATTCAAACACTTCTCAAAAATCCTGATAGATATAATTATTTCTGAATAGATATGAATTATGTATATATATATATGTAGGTAAAAAAAAGGCCGAAAAAAAATTTCAAATAGGTTCAAAGTGAGCTGTAATTCCAGTAATAATTCGAATATTGTTGGTCACTCTAGGCTTACCATTACTTTGCGAAGAAAAAAAAAACGTTGGTGTCGGCATTCTAATGAAAACTGAGCTTTCACCTCTCGTGCAGATTCGAACCAAGGTCCTCCCGCATGATAAGCTAGAGCTCTACCTTTGTTCCACTAGATCGTCATATCTAGTACGTGTTTATTACAAGGACTGAACATGAAGACATTTTAAGTTACGAAAATCGGAAATCTTCAGCGAGGAGATTTCTTTAAAATTCTCGTCTAAGGGAGGCTACTGAAACGCGTGTGATATTCCGTTAAAGGTAGATTGCCGTTGAAGGTTTGATATAATATTTGATTGTTTATACAAAAGCCCTATCAATTATCTTTCTTTTAGCTTGCTTTTTCTTAGGGGTTAAAGTTTCTAAAAGATCCCGTACGCCGAAGGCCAAATATGCCTAAAGCACGGAGTTTCAAATGTATTTGAACAGAATAATCAAATAGAAAGTATTGAAATGCTATTATACACTACATCATTTAAAATATTAAAAAGATGGACATGCGGATAAACAGACAAAAAGACCTGAAAATATATGTACCATGCTTTTTGTGAGAGTTATGGCTAAAAAGCAAGATAGCAAATTGTCACTTAAGCAATTTAACGAATTTTGAGAAATAAATTGTTGGCACCAAATAACAATTACCATAAACGATTGCAGAAAGATTATGGAAATTATGATAAAAGTGTGTTCAGAGATTTGATATAGTCTTTGTTCTTTGATCTTCCTTGCGCCTTTGATGATCAATCTGTGCTTTCGTATCTGGTAGTTTCGGTGTTTTACTGTAGATACTGTTAAGTACAGGTCGACATAAGGATCATGCAGTTGATATAGGTAAATTTCTTTTGCAGAACTTTTTCTCTCTTGCAATGTGTTCAGATCAGCCGCCATATGAATGTTCTGAAGGAATTTTTCTTCATATTTGGATGGTGAAGAAAGTTATAGGGGTAGCGAATTTGGATGATATCCCACCCATTCTGCTACGTCTTTTGGTACATTTTTGGACATAATTTTCATACTTTTTCGCCATATTACATTGTTAAGACTAAAGATCACTGACGAGGGTTTAGTACCCGAAATGTGCATGTCTGGTCCATGCTGAAAATTTATCAGGTTTTAAATGATGCTATTGAATTTAAAGACGTTTAACATTTGAACTACTTGGTGAGTGTCAGTGCTGGTGGACCAAGAGTCAACGAGGGCACAATTATCCAAGTTCGATCAACTTCGGTTGATCGTCTGTCTATTGAACGCATTTGAAATTTTCTGTTACAAAATTTCTTGAAATTTCTAAAACGTGGGTCCTGTAGCATCATATCCCACCCATTCTGCTACGTCTTTTGGTACATTTTTGGACATAATTTTCATACTTTTTGGCCATATTACATTGTTTAGACTAAGGATCACTGACGAGGGTTTAGTACCCGAAACGTGCATGTCTGGTCCATGCTGAAAATTTATCAGGTTTTAAATGATGCTATTGAATTTAAAGACGTTTAACATTTGAACTACTTGGTGAGCGTCAGTGCTGGTGGACCAAGAGTCCCCGAGGGCACATGTAGCCAAGTTCGATCAACTTCGGTTGATCGTCTGTCTCTTTAACGCATTTGAAATTTTCTGTTACAAAATTTCTTGAAATTTCTAAAACGTGGGTCCTGTAGCATCATATCCCACCCATTCTGCTACGTCTTTTGGTACATTTTTGGACATAATTTTCATACTTTTTGGCCATTTAACATTGTTTAGACTAAAGATCACTGACGAGGGTTTAGTACCCGAAACGTGCATGTCTGGTCCATGCTGAAAATTTATCAGGTTTTAAATGATACTATTGAATTTAAAGACGTTTAACATTTGAACTACTTGGTGAGTGTCAGTGCTGGTGGACCAAGAGTCCCCGAGGGCACATGTAGCCAAGTTCGATCAACTTCGGTTGATCGTCTGTCTCTTTAACGCATTTGAAATTTTCTGTTACAAAATTTCTTGAAATTTCTAAAACGTGGGTCCTGTAGCATCATATCCCACCCATTCTGCTACGTCTTTTGGTACATTTTTGGATCACTGACGAGCGTTTAGTACCCGAAACGTGCATGTCTGGTCCATGCTGAAAATTTATCAGGTTTTAAATGATGCTATTGGATTAAAAGACGTTTAACATTTGAACTACTTGGTGAGTGTCACTGCTGGTGGACCAAGAGTCCCCGGGGGCACATGTAGCCAAGTTCGATCAACTTCGGTTGATCGTCTGTCTCTTTAACGCATTTGAAATCTTCTGTTACAAAATTTCTTGAAATTTCTAAAACGTGGGTCCTGTAGCATCATCTCCCACCCATTCTGCTACGTCTTTTGGTACATTTTTGGACATAATTTTCATACTTTTTGGCCATATAACATTGTTTAGACTAAAGATCACTGACGGGGTTTAGTACCCGAAACGTGCATGTCTGGTCCATGCTGAAAATTTATCAGGTTTTAAATGATGCTATTGAATTTAAAGACGTTTAACATTTGAACTACTTGGTGAGTGTCACTGCTGGTGGACCAAGAGTCCCCGAGGGCACATGTAGCCAAGTTCGATCAACTTCGGTTGATCGTCTGTCTCTTTAACGCATTTGAAATTTTCCGTTACAAAATTTCTTGAAATTTCTAAAACGTGGGTCCTGTAGCAACATATCCCACCCATTCTGCTACGTCTTTTGGTACATTTTTGGACATAATTTTCATACTTTTTGGCCATATTACATTGTTTAGACTAAGGATCACTGACGAGGGTTTAGTACCCGAAACGTGCATGTCTGGTCCATGCTGAAAATTTATCAGGTTTTAAATGATACTATTGAATTTAAAGACGTTTAACATTTGAACTACTTGGTGAGTGTCACTGCTGGTGGACCAAGAGTCCCCGAGGGCACATGTAGCCAAGTTCGATCAACTTCGGTTGATCATCTGTCTCTTTAACGCATTTGAGATTTTCTGTTACAAAATTTCTTGAAATTTCTAAAACGTGGGTCCTGTAGCATCATATCCCACCTATTCTGCTACGTCTTTTGGTACATTTTTGGACATAATTTTCATACTTTTTGGCCATATTACATTGTTTAGACTAAGGATAACTGACGAGGGTTTAGTACCCGAAACGTGCATGTCTGGTCCATGCTGAAAATTTATCAGGTTTTAAATGATGCTATTGAATTTAAAGACGTTTAACATTTGAACTACTTGGTGAGTGTCAGTGCTGGTGGACCAAGAGTCCCCGAGGGCACATGTAGCCAAGTTCGATCAACTTCGGTTGATCGTCTGTCTCTTTAACGCATTTGAAATTTTCCGTTACAAAATTTCTTGAAATTTCTAAAACGTGGGTCCTGTAGCAACATATCCCACCCATTCTGCTACGTCTTTTGGTACATTTTTGGACATAATTTTCATACTTTTTGGCCATATTACATTGTTTAGACTAAGGATCACTGACGAGGGTTTAGTACCCGAAACGTGCATGTCTGGTCCATGCTGAAAATTTATCAGGTTTTAAATGATACTATTGAATTTAAAGACGTTTAACATTTGAACTACTTGGTGAGTGTCACTGCTGGTGGACCAAGAGTCCCCGAGGGCACATGTAGCCAAGTTCGATCAACTTCGGTTGATCATCTGTCTCTTTAACGCATTTGAGATTTTCTGTTACAAAATTTCTTGAAATTTCTAAAACGTGGGTCCTGTAGCATCATATCCCACCTATTCTGCTACGTCTTTTGGTACATTTTTGGACATAATTTTCATACTTTTTGGCCATATTACATTGTTTAGACTAAGGATCACTGACGAGGGTTTAGTACCCGAAACGTGCATGTCTGGTCCATGCTGAAAATTTATCAGGTTTTAAATGATGCTATTGAATTTAAAGACGTTTAACATTTGAACTACTTGGTGAGTGTCAGTGCTGGTGGACCAAGAGTCCCCGAGGGCACATGTAGCCAAGTTCGATCAACTTCGGTTGATCGTTTGTCTCTTTAACGCATTTGAAATTTTCTGTTACAAAATTTCTTGAAATTTCTAAAACGTGGGTCCTGTAGCATCATATCCCACCCATTCTGCTACGTCTTTTGGTACATTTTTGGACATAATTTTCATACTTTTTGGCCATATAACATTGTTTAGACTAAAGATCACTGACGAGGGTTTATTACCCGAAGCGTGCATGTCTGGTCCATGCTGAAAATTTATCAGGTTTTAAATGATGCTATTGAATTTAAAGACGTTTAACATTTGAACTACTTGGTGAGTGTCAGTGCTGGTGGACCAAGAGTCCCCGAGGACACATGTAGCCAAGTTCGATCAACTTCGGTTGATCGTCTGTCTATTTAACGCATTTGAAATTTTCTGTTACAAAATTTCTTGAAATTTCTAAAACGTGGGTCCTGTAGCATCATATCCCACCCATTCTGCTACGTCTTTTGGTACATTTTTGGACATAATTTTCATACTTTTTCGCCATATTACATTGTTTAGACTAAAGATCACTGACGAGGGTTTAGTACCCGAAACGTGCATGTCTGGTCCATGCTGAAAATTTATCAGGTTTTAAATGATGCTATTGAATTTAAAGACGTTTAACATTTGAACTACTTGGTGAGTGTCAGTGCTGGTGGACCAAGAGTCCCCGAGGGCACATGTAGCCAAGTTCGATCAACTTCGGTTGATCGTCTGTCTCTTTAACGCATTTGAAATTTTCTGTTACAAAATTTCTTGAAATTTCTAAAACGTGGGTCCTGTAGCATCATATCCCACCCATTCTGCTACGTCTTTTGGTACATTTTTGGACATAATTTTCATACTTTTTGGCCATATTACATTGTTTAGACTAAGGATCACTGACGAGGGTTTAGTACCCGATACGTGCATGTCTGGTCCATGCTGAAAATTTATCAGGTTTTAAATGATGCTATTGAATTTAAAGACGTTTAACATTATATAGATATTTTTCCCGCCATTTGTTTCCTTCATAATCCTCTATAAATTATTAGGCGAATATCTCGCTTAACCATCACTACCTTGAGAAATGAATATCATTTGTTTGATTTGTGCCACATATTTGTCTCAAAACAGAAATAAAACATTTTGCAAAAAAATTTGATTCATCACCTATACCTGATTCTTACCTAGTGTTGTTGGAGATCCCCTCCTTTCTTTTACGTAGACCTATACTTAATGAGTCCTATTAGAATCCCTCCTCTCGTTTACATTGTATCTTTTTTTAAAACTTACTCAATGGAAACATCTACAGATTATGAAGAATATGCAAAAACACTTTTTCTGTGTTATATAAGTTCAAATGAAAGCACAGTTATCGCTCCATTATTTTCATGTTATATTCAAACTCAATTCAAAAACCAAAACATGTGATAATGTGAATGAATTTGAAAAATAAAAAAAAAAGTTTGATAAAAAAATGTTTAGCTATTAAGGTAACGCTAAACACAAATTTGGACTTCCAGATTTAATCAGATTTTTTCTCTTATTTTCAAGGTACATATACAATGTTATACATCAAATTGATTGTCATGAAAAGCTGCACACAATCATGGTATCAACTTCTCTCCACAGAGTCTTGGCTTGGAGAAATGTCATTTGTTTCACTCCTTCCATTTCACACAGTTCAGCAAGGTTAAGATAACAGCTTTCACCTAAACAATGCAGAATTATTGATGGTTAAAGTTAGGTCTAGTGCAAGCTAGATGTGAGTTTTTCATATATTCAAACAAATTGTTATAATCTGGTCTGAAATTATTGATATAAAAATCTTAAAATGTCGGCCATATTGGGGACTACTTTCATGTTGTAAAAAGTATGGTGTCCTTGCAGTGCCAACAATTTATTTGAATTTATGATCCAACAGTTAAATCGTAGTTACCTGACATTGTACATGTATATTGATAACGAGACTAGCATAAAAGTACACATGTATATACTAAAATGAATAATAATGATATTCAAATAAAAGAGAAGATGAAAGGGGGGGGGGGGGGGTTCCTTAATAAAAAAAATCACCAAGTTGAAATGAATCACTAATCCCAACAAATGTTTTATTATGTACTGTATAGAAGGTACTATTTCAAGGAAACTCACTTTATTTAACATTTAATTTTTTTCCAAGCAAATATAAAA
Organism: Pinctada imbricata; assembly: GCA_033119305.1. Lineage (NCBI taxonomy): Eukaryota > Metazoa > Mollusca > Bivalvia > Pterioida > Pteriidae > Pinctada > Pinctada imbricata. The sequence continues at coordinate 18,878,887 of VSWD01000006.1, forward strand.
TGTAATATATGGTGACAATGTGAATTTTCTATTACTGTTTTCAGGAAACATTCATTGTACAAAAAAAACAATAAAAAAAAGATGAGCTTTTTTTATCTATCACATTCCATTTTTTCATTAAAATGCAACCACACTGTACGTATATATATACTCATGATCAACCCCCCCCCCCAAAATAAAAAAACAAAAAACAAAAAAAAAATCACAATTTAGACACAAGCTGTTGATTACTTTGCTTTATACTTACTCATATTCTATTTTTCATCTGGAAATATCTGTAGTAAAGCTGAATGTGCAACCATTCTTTGTCACTCGGGAAAATAACTGAAACATTGATGAAATTTGTAAGCAAATGTCAAATTTTAAGAAAAGTTTACATTTCTCCTATCTTTTTGTGACATTTTATTTTAAGCTATATTATATACAAATTGATCTCCTTCCTTTTAGATATATACATGTAACAATTATTAAAATTATTACACAGTAGACTTTATCAACATTTACCTATTTACCTAGTAAAATGCATGAGTCTGAATCTATTTCCATCTAAACTACATACAACATGTACAAACAATATTTTCACTAAAATGCTAGGTTGCTGAAAGATGTTTGTGTATAATATTTAAGAAATAACAACTAGCTAGCCGTGGTCTGTTGTCCAGTAATTCCCCTCGTTGCATGAACCAATCAAATTATCACCTCGCAGCGAGGTGATAATTTGACTGGTTCATGTGACTTAGGGAATTACTGGACAACAAATCACAGCAATTTAGTTGTTAGTTCTATTCTTATATTGTTCTGCACAGGCTCTATAGCACGCGCACGTGCATGGGTGGAGCTTAGCGAACTGGAATTTTGTTGGAGATTTTACATCAGGCGAGTTCTATGATACATAAAGGGAGAAAATCTCAAGTCATGTTAGAATTTTATTTCTATAGCACCACTTCTTTCTGAAGTATAAGGGGAAAAATTTTAAAGTCTTAAACTTCTTATCACTTGTAATGTAATTTATGTGAATAAATCACATACTTAATGTATGTTAGGTATTCGAGAGAAGTCCATTCTACAACCATAGCTGTTCATTCATCCTCAGAAATACACAGGAATACTGTACAGGAATCAACTGCAAAGGGAAAAAATATCATAAGTCCCTAATAACAAAAGTATTAAACATATATATGCATTTATATATAAATATGACGATATGTAAGCCCACTGTCGAATTGTTATAAATTCATCATCAATGGGTATTGACCGCTATATATTGAATGTATGAATATTTTTATCTTCATGTATGATTGCCCTAATTCTGCAATTCTGCTTTAAATGACAGCATATTTTAGAATATATAATATTTATTGGGTCCAGACAGGAATTGAAACTAAAATCAAAACAATGTATATATTGTAAGACCATATTATCAGTCTGAAGTCGTATTAAGAACTTTCTAATACTGCATATTATGTATTAATCAATAAATTGTCTGTAAAATGCTGTTGTAAGGATTTTTTTCTAACATTCTAACTTTCACATTTGTTAATTGAATTTTAAAAATTGTTCCAAATGTATTAAAAAGTTGTTGAAAGTCTTAATACAAGATTTCAATTATAATACTGTAAGATACACACCACATCTCCTTGAACCACATAAAGGTATCCATGTCAATCTTAGACTGTATGTAGCAGTAGTAAATTTGAATATTTCCTTTCGATACCAAATATATTGAAAGGCCTTTTTGGTTCACGATTCTTTCCACTCCACGTAGAACATATTGAATTCCTAAAAAAGAGAAAGCAAATTTGTATTCAAAATGCAATTCAAAATATTTCTTCAAACAGATTTATTCAATTTGGTTTTCATCATAAAAATTTTGAGACATTTTCATATTTTCGGCATAGATATGATGTATGCAAAAAAATATACAAACTATGAAGTGATGTCATATTCAATGAATTTGATGGCAATCATACCCAGTTACATCATATAATTAAAAAAAATCTGGTGTAGCCAAATGCCCGGAGCTACTGAAAATTTAGCAACGCAAATATCTGTCTTTAGGCTAGTGGTATAAAAAGTAATATATTGGAGTCAATGAAATATATGGTGTGTCAAAATTTTATGCACAATTAAAGTTTTTTTTTGTACTTTACTGTAAAAAGGCAGCAAGTGTGAACAGAAGTATTTGATGAATTGTTTCTGGTAGTTGAATTCATATGGTATACTGTATAGAGGTGTAACAATTCCTCAAAGATTCCATACTGTTTGATAATTTTGCTCGATTCCAAGGTTCATATGGAAATTCTATACCAAAATTCCATTAACTTTTTCATGACTCAAAACGCATTTTCAATGACTTTGTAGACAGACAAGCGGCTAATTCATTAATTGCTATGACCATTAATTATATGAAAAAAATTTAACTTAACAATTTAATCTAGTCATCTTCAGAAATCATGCATTTTGTGGCATGACCGGGTGGAACTTCTTGAATCAAGCGACTGAGACAGGTAGACAAAAATTTTAGGGTAGGGCTGTCACGATACGCTAAGTTCACGATATGATATGTATCACGATATTTACTCACGATACTATTCATATCACGATACAACATTTTTAATGTAGATATGGAGGCATTTCTGTAATTCGTCAGATATTTTATTAAAACAACAAATTAAGATCATTCATAACTTGAACGATTTGAGAATATATTGTATTGACTAGAAACAAAGTACAAAACTCAGAAGTTATCTTTGACGACTAGGCGTTCAGCATCGCCATGTTGAATTTTTAAAGATAAAACTAAATGCAGAAAACATACCGCAAGTCAACGATACAGCCTCTTCTTGTATTGTGTATCGAACCGTCATCAAGAACAGCAGTGAATCGAGAACCGGGCGGTGAATCGAGAACCGCGATGAATCAAGAACCGCAGTTAAATCAAGAACCGCAGTGAATCAAGAACCGCAGTGAATTGTGACAGCCCTACATTAGGGTAGATCTATTATAGTAATTAAGTTAATACTTAATATCTGTAATTTTGAACGGCTTATTTTTAAAATCTTTTCATCATGTTGATAACCAGGTGAAAATAAACTCCACCTGGTCAGGTCACTTTGCTACGATAATAAAATAATCATACAAGAAATTTGAAGGGATATTCAAACATCGTCTGGCTGACAAGAAACCAATGATAGTGAAATCAAAGAACTAATGCTAAATTCATGATACATATAAATGAAACTTTTGTTGAGGAAAAGAGCAAAGACATCAAAATCAAAATGATCATATGTCAAGCAAAATTAGATACAAACTTAAGCATTTATATGAATTTGCATTCCTAAAATGGGTTACCTCATGAGGAGTAATCTTTGTAATTTTGAGTAATACATAGATTTTGTTATGCTTAACGTATGAAGAAATATAGATTTTCCCTGCTTCAACATTGTAGCAAATCTTTATAAATAACATGCTTGCCTATGTCATTGGTATAGAATAGATTCATTCAAACGCTGAAGTGACAAAGAATTAACATTCACATGTCTATTCGCTTGCTGACAAATTTGCAAAAAGTCATTTCGCATGATAATTCATTTAAGACATAAAATTTAGCAGCAAAAGAGTAGAATGTAATTTTACGTAAATTGCAAAATAATTCAGTGATGCTGAAAAGTACCAGTCTGAATGATTTCACCGGCAAAATTACATTCAGACTGGCAAAAAGTTTAAAGTTTTGCTACACAATACACATGTGCTTTGTTCGGACTGGCATAATTTTCAAAATGACTGGCATGCCTTAAAAGTTTTCAACATCTCTGAAAACTACACCAAAAATGCAAAGGAAAACATGTCTCGACTTAATATAGCTTCAAGTTTTTGCCTGTCACACACAATATTTCTTATCAGTAGATTGTGTGTGCAACTGTTAATACATGTATAACTATAATTATTATGAAATATTGTGAATGGGCCATTTTCCATTATTTTTTTACCATTTTAATGGGCCATTTCTTAATATAAGAAAGATGGGACTATCATACATGTAGTCTATGCACAAGGTCTCTGTCCTTCCCAATCACTGTTGAGATCACAATCGGCTTGCATTTAAGCGATAAATCGTATATTGGCAGGAATTGAAGCCTTCACACAAACATGAACTATACCATATTACCAATAAGAAATAACATGTAAGATACTGGCGAAATATTGAAACCATTTGTAAGTAGGCATTGTAGGGAATTGCAGGAAAAGAAGGTAATGGTACGAATTGACATACTGCTGTTCACACTTGCTGTCTTTTAACAGTTATACAATTATTAAGCAGAAAACAATTGTTTTCTATGTGAAAGAGTATACCAAAGATCCAAGAGCAAATGTGAGTACTGTTCAGGTACAAAATATCTGAGTATGAGGTATCAATGTTGTTGTAAACACTATTTACATCAAAAACACCATACAAATGCGTGAATGACCATTTTTGGCTTCCATACAACACTTTGACAAAAACTTGACAGAAATGTCAATTATTTCAAAATAATTGTTGTTGCATCTTATGTCAATTGCAAATATTGGATATACTTCGGTATATTTTTGTATTAATATTTAAAAAAAAAGAAATTTCTGTCGATGTTTTCACCATGTGACGTCATAACCTTTAGGCCAAATTGATCGACTGAATTTAACTTTTAGAAGGGCAAAATCTTGTCCGATCTCTTTCAGACGTGCGTCAATAAATTCTAATAGCCACCAATTATTGTTTACAGTACCTGTCTTACGTCTGAACAAAGTAGATTTTCTCTCGATTGTTTATTTTCTCTTTCGTGCCAACTGCAGACCTTCGAACGCAAAGAGGGGAAATACTTCCAACGAAAAGTAGTTCGATATAATGACGACAAACCTTTATATATAATCTCTCCTATGTGCTTTTGTAGAATAGATATAGTAATTTATATTATGTCTATGAAAGTAAGAGACTGTTTTACAACATTCATGCAAGTTTCTCAAACGTAAAAATTCGCGCAGGAATTTGACGTACTTTCATTTTGATCGAAGAGGGAAGACTGAAATTATACAGTTGAAATAGTAAATTAATATGGCTAGAAATAAACAGGTACCACGTGTTTTAAAAAATATATGGGTCTCTTACTTGAATACTTTCAGAAATATGGGCTGTCACCCATTAGATCATGCATTAAATTGAGATGAAATTGGCTACTCACCAAATCAAATATGGCGACCTCCATCTCGACAAATTGACATACAAACGGCCTCCATTCAGAACTGTACAAAAGTGGCGCGCAATTTCAAATCCCGCATGCACTAGTATCAGAACATATTTTTCTGTTGCCAAAGTTTCAATTTTTATTTTTCAAGTATATTACAGCTGAACTGTTTGAAAAATTGGGTAGGAAAACAATAATTTTCATAAATAATATGGAGTATTGGTTAAAACATGGGCTGGTCACAGAGAGGCCATTACTGTAAATGTATAGTGTGTACTTATATGTAGTTACATGCAAAGTTTGAAAGTAATAGGCACAGAGAGAAAAAAGATATACACAATTTTATTACTTGAGCTGCCAGGCGTCCATTTTGACTTTAGCGTTACCTTAAGGTAATGGTCAATCCCTATACAGGAAAAATAACATGATAATAAGTCCTGATATACAGAAAAAGTCCAACCCCCATCAACCACCAAAACAAGATTATCATAAAGATTTAGGATCACTGACGAGGGTTACGTACCCAAAACGTTTAAATTTGCTGAATACTTTTTTATTTCAAAATCACAACAAGAAATGAAGCTTGGTATGCACATACAGGTGCTGCAGTGGATTATCTCTGCATGTCTAAAAACCCAGACTGGAATTATAAGTATGAAAACGGAACTTCTAGCCAAGGTGGATTTGTGTATAGTGCGGAGTATAAAAACTAGTTACCCTATTGGTATAGGACGATCTCACAATGAACATGTTGTACCATGTATTGTGTATAGAGTTGTTCACAGTACAAGTGTATTGATGGTACCAGTATCTCATAATTTTTCTGCAATGTACTGAGCGCAGATCTGTTGGTGGCAAAAGTCTATGAAAGAAAAGAGGGGATCTCCAACAACAGTCGGTTGCAGCACCATCAGCAAAACACCCTATGCAAAAACACAAAGCAGACACGCACAGAATGAGACGCAAATGGTACAATGAACGCCAAGTCACACTGAAACTTCAAACACATAAATGACTGCACATAAACCAACGAGACCAACCAAAAAAAAAAAACAAAAGACGAAATATTGATAGCACTGTATATATGACGCCTGCTATGACAGGGTTTAGGATATGGAGGGATTGATAGACTTAGTGTGTATTCTTAAAGAAGCTGTCTATCAAAACAAAGAGTAAAATCTACCATGGAGAACTTCAAATCTCAAAATGCTTAAATCACAAAGGACGTGGCCCACATCTTACACTACTAGCATGTTTCATTTGAAAATTTCTCTTATCAAAATGTCTTGACATTTCTAAAATGTGGGACCTGTCGCATCATATCTAACACATCCTGCTACGTCTTTCGGTACATTTTTGGACATAACTTTCATACTCTTTGGTCATATTACATTTTTTAGAATGAGGATCACTGACGAGGGTTAAGTACCCGAAACGAGCATGTATGATCAATGCTAAACATGTATCTGTATCTGATTCTGTTATGCTATTGAATTTGAAGACGTTTTACTTTTGTACCACTTGTTGAGTGTCACTGATGGTGGACCAAGAGTCCCATAGGGCACATGTAGCCAAGTTCGATCAAATTCGATTATCGTTTCTTCAAGCGTTCGAAAATTTCTGTTATCAAAATTGCTTGACATTTAAAAAATGTGGGTCCTGTCGCATCAAATCCAACACATCCTGCTACGTTTTTCGGTACATTTTTGGACATTACTTTCACACTCTTTGTTCATATGATATTTTACATTGTTTAGACTGAGGATCACTGACGTGGGTTTACTACCCGAAACGTGCATGTTTAGTCCATGCTGAAAACTTATCTGTTCTTAAATGATTCTATTGAATTTGAAGACGTTTAACATTTGATAAATAAATTCACAATGAAACCGATACTTTTGTAAAAACGAACGCTGTCCCAATGAAAATCTATTGAAAGCGGAAAAGATTTTACAATGTGCCACTCCCTATCCATCGAATAACACAATATTAATGTCATCGAAGGTGTGCTTCATTAATACTTATGTTCTTACCTAGTGGGATTCCGCCAGGGAAAGGGAGGGGGCACAAAGTCCAAGAGGCAAAAAAGAAAAACAAAGGAAGGCGTGGCTTTTTTTAGATGGACCTTAAAAGTGGTGAAATAGAAATGAATAACTTTTTTTCTCTATATACAATATTATCAAAGCGAATGATATCCCTCTTTCCAGAATGATAAGTTATATTAAATTGAATGTTACATGTACACATATTTAAATTCATCTGTATGACTGAAAGCATCACCAAATAAGACATTTTTACCTGATATGTGCATCAATATGTTCATCGAGACAATCCCTGAATTTGACAAGTTTTCATAGAACTCTTGCTGCGGATTTTGCATGCAAACAGGAGACGCTGAGTGACTATCTCGATGCACATGATCTCACCTCAATTCGGAATATTGTTTATTCAGGGGATCGATATGTTCCAATGGAAATTCAAAATAAAAAAGCCTTGCCTTGCCTTGCCTACTCGACTTTGAAAATGCTTGGCTGATGGGTAATGCTTTTATTTTTATGGAAGAGTCATTCCTGAGTGTATTCAGATCAAATGTACAACATTTACGAATAGAATAAAAGATATAGATTTGCCTATACCGTGTTTATTTTTCTAAAAATAAAATCAGAGGGCGCTAGTAAAATGAATTTGGATGGCTTATGAAAAGCACTTTGGCTGGAAGCATTGAAGAAATTATTGAATGATTGACTTAGCCGTTGATTGACTACCATGATGGGTTTTCTTTAGTTAGCAATGAAGGATTATCCAACCATTGAAGATAATTGTTTGATGGCCTCACAATTTCCTTGCAACCAGTGGATTATTCAACTTCTCCTAAGGCTACACATTTGTAGATGATGTATTTTGTGCTGTCGTATTGCTTCCTGAAGGATAATTTGTCTAATGAGAATGAAAATGAAGGTACATGTATGTTTATTTTAAAGAATATTTAATTCTAATGTTTAAGGTAAAGCAAAATGTGCAATTTTTTGGTCCTAACAATACAGCGGATACTTGATGTCAGGGCACTATGGGAATGAAGTTGCTTCACTGTACATGTGTGTCGACAAAAATGCTGAGACGATACCAAAAATATCTGCCAATCACAATGGGAAACCGTTGCACCCTGTGGAGGCCAGATATGGATCCCTGCCATGCCCACCTCACTCCGAATGTGCGGAAACTGGCATGACTTGTATGTACTAAATAAATTCGAATAAAGTAATTTACGATTAACAGAAACATTGTTTTCTTCCTAATATGTAAAAAGAGGCATATGATAAGTTTGGAAGACTTATCACTTGTAATCTAACAGCGCTCTTATAATAAATCTTGATGAAATAGACGCTTTTCCACATTGTATAAAGTTGAAACCACCCTCAGAGAAAGCAATCTATTCTGGTGTCAAATTGGGATAATTTTATATCTTACATCTCCACACCAATTCCTTTCTATCAGTTTGAAACGTGATCTTCGCTGTAATAGATTTTCATGAACGATTAGCAGTAACCTCGTCCTCTCGAGTTCTTTATTGCCTGAGTGAATGAAAGTCAAACACCTAATGAAATACCATATTCATTAAAAAAACAACAGGTAATCGAATTCTTAAAAAAATACATATATACAAATACTTAATTGTGTGAAATGGGTGTAAATATTAATTCGAGACAAGGTATATCAGGCCATATTACCTGTCTGGAACCGTAAATTATATTTTTGATATACCGCAAATCAGGTTAAGATCGTCATTTTAAATTGGCATCCACAGTAAAATAATTAGCTTTTTTGTTTGCTAATGGATCGAAATGGTTGTCGTCATTTAAAAGATCGTACACGTAAATGATTTATTCAGTTTAGCAGAAAATAAAAACTGACTAATATAAAGCGCGGGGAAAAATCGAATCCCTAATTATGACGTCAAGAAACAATGAGTTGACGTCAAAAAGTTCCCTATTTACGGATGTAGAGGGTAATATAATCGTTTCATAATTATGGCTAAACAGCCAATAAGCTTTCTAGAAAAAAATATAATGGAAGAAAGGAGGGGATCTCACGCAAGTAGCAGACAATGTGGTTACGTGCACACAACCCTTCCACTTTTTCGATTACCCAGAGGTCTCGAAGAACGCCCAATTCTGGTGTAAAATAACATCCTCAGTGTATGATGAACATGCAAATGTAAAAAAAAAAAACAGAAGACATACGACAAACGAGATGATTTTGGATTCAACATAGTAAATTTTCCCTGGCTTGACGATGATGTTCCGATATTACCGTCATACTGTATATACATTTCACAGTTCATGCGGTATGCTAGAGCATGTACTGATGTTTTACAAATCACAAATACGGAAGTGTTCTAACTCTATACCTTCTTGAAGAAAATTCGAATATAAAATTCTCATCAGTGATGCTTCCAACCAAAGTGCTTTTCATAAGCAGCCCAAATTCATTTCACCAGCGCCCTCTGGCGTTATTTTTAGAATTTAAATTTCTGCATTTACCTTAAATAGAGTGTGCAGCTCCAAATTTCTAGTAGGGTCTTCAGTCGTATATCCAAATAAAATCTATGTTCAAAATAGCATGGATGGATGGTGCTAAGATTAATAATCAAAGAAAACTTTGGGCCAAGGTTTTCGCTTTCACAAATAAGTAAATACTTTCTGGAAATTGTACAAAATTTATTGTCAACTTCTTTTGAAATTCGAACCCATAGAAGCAACAGGGTATCTCACATCCTGCACATTATGGTGACATAATGAACAAAATATGACGGATCAAATGTAGACAGAATAACCATCGAAATTGTGTTAGAATCACCAAACGCCTTTTATGTCGTGGATAAGATTATTCTGTCACAAGACGGGAACTTGGCTTGGTAATATCTACATTCTTGTACAAGCGCATTCGTAAGAATTGCACTCTGACTGACTGTGACGACAGGACTCCATGGCGGGCCCTGTCCAAACCTCTTAAGAGAAGACAGGGTCCCGACCACCTGTTCTCTCTGAATGTCAGTCGAACTCCTAGGGTGATCACATTCATCAGATCTTCACAGCTGGCACAGCAAGGACTGTGTTTCGTATGCCTTCTGTTTTAGATTCATTTAGATATCAGTATGTGCGTTTCTTTGGCTTCGCGTCATGCGTATGTTCATCTTACAGTGTGGAGGTAATTTTACACCACAATTTTGCGTTCTTCGAGATCTTCTGGTAATCGGAAAAGTTGCAGTGTTGTGCACACATAATCCGGATAACTACACGTCTGCTACTTGTGTGGCAGATGGCCGTCCAAAGTCGGCACCGCTTGCCTATTGGTCTTGTTGGTTTATGTGTGATACGTTGTGTCCCGTTTTTCTATTGGTGTATGTTCCTTGTTCCTTTTGTGTGTCTTCCTGTGCGTGTCTGCGTTGTGTTTTTGTATGGTCAGTGAAAAAGATAACATTTCAATTATCTTCAATAGGGTCTTGTAATAAACATTTGTTCTTATCTGGATGTACTTTGAGGATGATCTCCCTTTTCATAGTTATTATTGGATCCATGTATAATTCTACTATCTGGGCGTTAAACACATTATATAGACAGATACGTGTTCGAATGTAAACGTCTTCATATTGAATAGCATCATTTAAGAACAGGTAAATTGGCAACATGGACCAGACATGCACGTTTCGGGTACTTAACCCTCGTCAGAGATCCTCAAATCTAAACAATGTAATGAGCCAAAAAAGTGTGAAAGTTACTATGTCGAACTAAACAATAAATTTAAATGCAATTCAGACCCTTACCTGAATTGCTAATCAAAACCTTAATTTGTCAATGGTGTGTATCTTTTAAATATATGTATTTGAGTTTGCTCGTTATATGTACTGGATATATATTGATTTGAATAATTTGTTTGGGGAATTTCAGTTCTTTTATATCTGAATGTATGTAGATACCCTACGAAGTTATCTATATTTTTAAGCATATAACGTAGGTAAAAAATAACAAATTTAGAAGCATTTTTTTCGGTTCGCTTCGTTCTCCTTGACTATAATTCGAATATTAATAATTTCGAATTCCTTCATTTTTCAGGATCGGTTTCAATTCTTTTATATGTATCTTCTATAATTATTTCCTTATCTAATTAATTAATTCGAATAACACTATTCAATTGGTAAAGGAATTCCTTATGATCAGTCTGTTGTCGGCATTTTTAAAGTTTCGGTGGCTCGCTTACACTCGCCCGCTTTTCTAACATTATGAAATTCAACTTATAAAGATTTTCCTCTATACATTTAGATAGAAACGTGTGACTTTTTTGTTCCAACGATGGCAAAATTTCACTGGCTCGCTTACGCCAGCCAGTCATTGACTGTATAACATCTGAACTACTAAGGATTCTCCGTCGAAACGAAGAGGATAGAGATAAATGGTGTGGTATGAAGATATAGCACATGATGTGACAATGTGAATTTGATAATTGTTTAGAAGAAATGATTTCTAATTAACGTGTAATCATTAATAATGTCTCATCGTTTTCATAAAATAAATCTTAGAAAATCGTGTGTTCAAAAGCGGCGTCGGACACTAACCATTAACTTCCTTTAACCTCTAGGTTAAAACCTCTAGGTTATTTAAGGTCAAAGAAACTACAGAGGCACATGTAAATAGCCTCTTGGTTATTTAAGTTCAGATAACCTCTAGGTTATTCAAGGTTGGAGGAAACTACAGAGATAGATAACCTCTAGGTTATTTAAATCAAATAATCTCTAGCTCATTTAAGGTCAAAGAAACTGCAAAGACAAATAATTCACCATCCTATTTGGACATAATGTTGTCCTTCGACACTGATGGTCACATGGACACCTCATTCTATGACAAACTTGACGACTTCAATTTCAGCATTACAAACTTTTTTTCTGAGTACCATAATCCCTTCATCGCCTGCTTATGGCGTGATCATATCTCAGTTGATACGCTATCCCAGAGCAAGTACAAAATATATGGATTTTGTTCTGAGAGGTAGGCGTCTTTGAGATAAGCTTCTCAGTCAGGGATATGTTTGTGACCGACTAACATCGTCACTGAGGAAGTTCTACGGTCGATATGGGGAACTCGTCATACACTATGATTTCCCACTCTCCAGAATGGTGGATGATATTCTGTCATAGACAATTTGAACCATCCAACCAAAGATTGTACTCTATGTCTTCCGAAATGGAAGTTACCGGATGTGGCAGTTCTACCGAATTGAAGCGGCGGGTGTTGCATGCAAGCAGGAGATGCTTACTCTTCCTGGACACCTGGTCTCACTCTAATATCGGGAGTCCGCTTCTTTTTTATGTGGTGGAGGTTTTTGTTTGTTTGCTTTGGTTTCTGTTATATCCTGATTGTGTATGCCTTCGGTTTCTGATTTTCTTAATTATCAATTTTGTGCTGTATACAGAGATATGGTCATTATCCATATTTGTCATTTTTAAAGTGGGAAATAAAATTTCAAAGGAAGTCAGGGATTCCCCATATAACATTATGATACCAGAAATGCAAAATGGAATCCAAAGACAAAAAAGGCGCTTTGCAAAGCTCTGCAAAACTCCTGATCATGAACATCATAAAAAAGTATTGTTATTTATTTCTTTTTTGCCTTGACTGGGAGATATGGGAGAGGGTTGGGAGATGGGTTCCAGACTCTTATTCATAGAAAAAGTCATCCATCTACTGGTACCAATGAAATTTTTTATATTAAGTTGTAAGTCCAAACATGTCAACGTATCTATGACAGTCTTTCCAGCGCTTGCGCGGGTCCTTTTCTGGTATTAAATAAGATTTAAATTCAAAATCCAGCTACTTTTATATATATATACATAGTAATATGCGACCTGATGATGGGAATTTTAATGTAATTTTACATGCTTTAATATTTCGATAAAAATGTATAAATATACATAGTAATATACAACCTCTATATACATGAAATGTACTGGCGGTGACTGTTTTGTTTTTGTTCGTTTGTTTTTATGGCACGATTTCGGGCCCCCTCTTTCGTGAAATTCTAAATCTATCACTGATTACCCTGTAAGTTTTGAGGTATCAGCAAAGTCAGAATACATCGGAATATACATTCTCTGAGGATAATTCATTGTATTACAGAGATAAGGAGTGACACTTTATCTAGATAAAGAAGTAAAATATCATTTGACAACCACAAATGAGGTGAAGATCCTGAAGACCATCTCGACAGCAATCACAACAGAGCATCAAATTGAAAATTCGGACCAGATGTCTGGAAGGAGCTAGCATCCCCTGTTTGGCTAACCCCATAAGACTCATATGCATATATCGTATCTGGTACACTGCAACCTTTACATGTAAAAAAAATGTATCTACCATCATACTCTACCGCCGTCAAGCAGTTTTCTAGACAAAATATCGCTACACGCCTGGAATCATTATCTATTAATGACACACATCTTATTAGCTGATAATTATTTTATTTTCATTGGTAAGACCAATCAGATCGATCATTTAGAGCATACTACACAGGCCAACTCTTGTCCCGTGGAGTAAGGCGGGCATTTGAGAGATCCACATTGTGCCTCCACCGGGAACAGCAGTTTCCCATTCTTATTAACAGATGAACCTGGTACATTCTCAGCATCTTTATCCACACATATGTACTGTGAAGCAGCTTCATGAATATGGTATCCTGACATCAAATATCCACTGTATTGTTTGGTCCAAGATTTTTCACATTTTGTTTTTCCTGGTCAATTAAGAAAAGCATGTATTTTATTATTGTTTTTTGACTAATAAGTAAGTTAAAGAAATCAATGAAACAGCTGGAAATATAGACTGGAATCACAATTACCGTATAGGGAGAATTTTCGCGAGATGCTAGTTTTGCTATATTCGCGATGAAGGTCGCAACGGGAAAATAATTGTTCACAAAAATGCTCTTCCACACGTCTTGAAAAATCACACGTTCACTTCCTTGCTATCTATAACACTGTTATAACATCAAAAATCATTAGAAGTTCGAATGAAAAAAAATCTATTTAGATTGATAAGAATACAATGTCTTATATTCGTTATATACACCGAGTTTTACACTAAAATCGCGACGTTTGGTACTTGCCAAAAAGTCTGGTTATGCCTTATTCATTTCAATATTTGATAAAACTTATTTGAACCATTTCATCTACGATAAATATGCGAAAATGAATTTTTCTAAGTAAGATCAGAAGTAATTTTTAGTCAAATGAAGGAAATAAAACACACTGTCAATACCTCGGTACGACACAACGCATCATTAAGGACACAATATCTTTTTTTCATCCATTGATTGAGATGTCGCTGTTAACATATTCGCAAATTTGATTTTCTATGTTTCGTTCCCGAGCGTAAGGCCACCCTAAATAAATTCTACGTTTAACGTCCCCGTTCAATCTTCAAACCTACGAGGGAGGGAGGAAAATAAAAAAACAAACGAAATTTTCAAACAAAGCCTTACATAAATAGAAATTAATAATTATATATCAAATTGATTGAAATATTGCATTGTGAGATCTTTCACGAAATGACATGAAAACCCATTCGCAATATACTTAGTCTAGAATAAAGATATTTAATATGCAGAATAAGGCTCAGACAGACAAAAATCTGCCCATTCTTTTGTACATAGGCACGATGTTTGTAACTGAATCATGATAGTATGTGTTACCATATGAAAAAAAATTATGATAGAATATCAACTTGCATTAGGGGTATAAAACTTCAACCTAGATATTTGGAATGGGGGGGGGGGGGGGGTCGAACCCTATGTTTGTCGTACGGTCATGCATATATTATAGGACTATCTTCTGGGAGTCTGATAAGTCCTTTCAGAGATGTCCAAATCTGTTAGTCATTTTAGTAACTTTGTCAGTCCGAACAATGAAAAGAACTGCCAACTTTTGTCAGTCCAGAAGAATATTTGTAAGATATTTCGGAGGCTTCGGACAGGACAGACACTTTTCGACATTTCTGGTCCTTAGCAGAACACTATCTTTACTGATGACAGGTAGATGCCAAGAAGCATGAAGACTTAGATTCTGAAATGTATTTGTGACACTTGCACAATTCACAGTTACAAGGACCATTAAACATCATGATTTCAAGTGTTGTAATCATACAATATCTTCTCTTTGATTTCCATGTAATCAATCTTGTATCTGAATAATTAAGCAACATTTTGTACACAATATTATACTAACCCTCGCTGTTTGTAAAGACTAATATTCGTTTGTGAAGGCTATTTAAAAAACGTCTCTGAAAGACGAGATGTTTGAACTCCCCTGAAGTGTTTTCATGGAAACCAAAAATTGAATGTATCATAGAGAACTGCGACGTTTATGAAAATCCGGATCGCACAAGTCTGGATTTTCAAAATAATTTATTTGTTTTTTAATTTTTGGAAATTTTCCAAAACTTCGCGCGCGGGGAACGTTAAACATAGAATTTATTTAGGATGGCCTAACTAAAGATACATTTTGTTTGGCAATACGCATACAATGCGCTTACCTATTACAAAAGAACTTATATTTTAATATTAAAAATTACATGTTTCAACTTACCTGGTATCATTAATACACTTGTACTACCGACAGTTCTACACACAGCACATGGTACGTCATAATCATGGTGAGATCGACTTATCCCAATGTGGTTTTCATTGATTTCATATTCAGCACCATACACATATCCCTTTGTGCCAGATACTCCCTTCACATACTCGTAATTCCTATCCGGATTTTTAGGCAAACAGAGATAATCCACTGCGCCACCTTTATGTGAATAGAGAGATCCTCCTACATAACCTAAGAAAGAAAGTTTTACTCATTACAAAGATTTTAGAGAATCGATATAGACAGTTTTCGAAAAAAAAATCCTTAAATCATTAATGGCATTTATCAAAGAATATACGAATATATATTCTTATAATACTAATGTGTCGGCGCCGTGGTCTAGCGGATAGGTAGTCGGACTTGTAATCATAAGATTGCTGGTTCGAGCCTTGCTAGGACCACGGGTCGGTCGTCATAAACTCTTCAATGTTCTGTGTTTATATACAAAAAATGTCCTTGTCTATGTATTGTATACATGTTTGTTGTGTTAAAGAAAAGAAATGAATATTATTCTACATGTTCTATGTGTATATATGCATAAATGTTCTCAAATAAAACTGTGTTGATGCAAAATTTGTTTAATTTCAAGTATCCTAATATCGTCTACTTTCGGCTTGCCTGTGTATTTATATTCATTTTAAGAAGAAAAAAGTTGTTGGTTGTTTGCAATAATACAGGTTCTTTTACTAAAAATGTTTTCAAAGCGTAAAAAGTATTGCTTTTTCTATTAACACTTACCAGAGTACACTAGTTCTGTGTTGTTTTTAGGACATTTTGTTCTCCCCCATCGGGTATATGTGAAACCAATTTCGCCTTTAAAAAGGAAGTATACATTTATGATGTAATCTGGATACTGGATTATTTTCACAAATATTTTGTATATTTTTCTTTTATGTCCTTTTCGTTATTCATTAGCTTTCTGATAATTCAAGTTCATGAGAGAGGTGAAATGACTCTATGTATTTGCTTTCTTTGTATGAATTTTAACTTCGATAAAAGGAATGATGACCCATTACACATAGTACATGCACATTTACATCCGTCCTTTTCATTTGGTATTAATTCATATACAGAAACCCAAATTAGAGATATTCTTTCAAAAGAGCTGTACCTTTGTTCATCTGTTAACAATGTTCTGATCATGAGCCCCAGAAGATATTTGGACACCACATTGGCAAAAAGGAGGGAATTTGTACGATTCACAATATTTCAGGATTTTGATAAATGTAACACTGTTGTCCAAAAGTATACACCATTTATATCATCTCTCCAGCTGCATCATTTATCGTCCATGATATGATATTGCTGATCCGAAATTATAATACATTCATTATTTTCATAAAATACCTCTTATTTTCCCAATCCTCTTGGATAATTAAAAAAAAACTTACTAAGAGGATAGCCACTGCACATTCTGCTATCCAATCTCTTCTCAAGAGTGGTCAGTTTGTCTCTAAGCTCCTGAAACAGGCTTTTATCCTTCTGAAGCAGTTCCCTCTTATCAATATTCCCCACAGTCGCTACAATTAAGGATGTAGCAACAAGGCAACATAGCAGAACAAATCGTAACTCCATTGTGTATGATGTTCATACAAATACAAGATAAGGTAAGCATCCTCTTTCCGGATTGTTTTATAGTATTTATGTAATTCTAATCAGGAAACAGCTGTTGTAAAATTATATGATGTTTTTTTCTTTTGTCACGATAACTTGGAGTTATAAGTGTAATACTATATACAGCTAAAGTATACCATTGAGGGAGTTGGCACGATTCTAGTTTCCCGAGACTAGACCTATTTCCTCGAGTCGAAGCCGAGGGAAATAGGTCTGGTCAAGAGAAACAAGAATCGTGCTACCTCCCTCAATAGTACATTTTAATTGTTTTCTTATACCGTTACTTTGACGTCACTGGCTTCATACGCTGATGTTCCGCCCAATTTCGAAGCTATTTCCCTAGGGAAAACTCTTCGGAACTAACGCACACTTTGCAGGGGAAAATCTCATCAAGCGAATTACAGCTAGTTTTAATGAGTATCTTTTTGTATAGGAAACAAAAGTAGAAGTATAATAATGCTCATTATCGACTTGATACTGTCATAACCTAGAGCTGTCCATTTTTTTAATAGACGGTTTTCCTTATTCTCATTCATGGGATGTTTCAGAAAAAAAATATTGATTGGTTATTACTCGTGCGACATCCGATGTTTCGTTTGTAATAATCATCAAATATGTACATGTACCTATCAATTATTCAGTCTCAAGTTGAGAAGGCAAGGCAAAATCATAAAACTTTTCATTGGAACAGTTGCGAACATCGGAATGAACAAAATTCCTAAGTGTGACCATGTGCCCTGGCCGAATCAGCGTCTACTGATTGCATGCAACGCCAGTTGCAACAGCTCCATGAAAACGTCAAGTTTGGTTATTGTCTCGATGTAAACATTTATTTATCTTTCAGGTTAATATGTTTGGTGTTATTAACAGTCATTTAATCGCAATCCGGAATGTCACGGACCATGTTGGAAAGGGGATCTGATATGCTTTTATTATATACCCGTAGCGACAGAAGAACTCCCTCAATGTTGATTTCAGCCGCTGTGTAATACAACGCTTAACAAGTAGCTTACTTGCTAGCCGTTTGGCGTAAACAAAAAATCGTCACATTTGGAAAATGCCCCGGCGTACCGTATTAGCTGAAAAACAAGTACGCCATAAGCAGAAGAAGACGGAATGTTGCTACTCATGAAAGGGGAGTTTGTTATGTAGAAGCTAAAATCATGACGTTTGTCATTCAGCGAGGTGTTAAAATGACCGCTTGCGTCGAATGATAGAAGTATACGTACCTGTCGCTCTCGGTTTTTCCATGATCTCTAGTTATGATAATATATTTCTTGTAGATGATCTTTAAAGTGATTATTATCAATGGACAATACGTTATCTATGTATCTGAAGGAAAAATTGAACTGAGATGCGAGGTGTTTTTGTCCAGTCGAGAGCAAGGTCTGGATAAATGACAAATATGGATAATGACAATATCCCTGTATACAACACAAAATCGATAATTCAGAAAATCAGAAACCGAAGGCATACAAAATCAGGATAAAACAGGAACCAAAGCAAACAAACAAAACAAACAAAAACCTCCACCATACGAAAAGAAGCGAACTCCCGATATGGGAGTGAGACCAGGTGCCCAGGAAGAGTAAGCATCTCCTGCTTGCATGCAGCACCCGCCGCTTCAAAGTCAGCTTCGTATGAATATAAAAAAAAGTCCGAAGGCAGTGGGGTGGGGCGCAGTTGGTACCCATGGGGATGTCAACTACTTGCAGGAATACGGTTTTTCCAAAAACCATAAAAATGTTGTCAAACAAAAAGTCAAGCATCATGATGATATTGTCTTCGGTATACTTTTGTTTTGAATCAGAGTGTTCCTTCACGAGATAAGTATCTTCCTGACCTAAAACAAATTATCTGTATTTCCTGTTCACATTCTGTGAAATTTAAATTGTAAAATCCCCGCCATATTTCAACCTTTTTAACCATCTTATTAGTCTCTTTTTTTAAAAATATCTTTTCTAATTTTATCTATGATATCTTTGATTTGATTCTACTTAGGATGAAACCTCTTGATTCAAAGCTTTAACGTATAAATCTCTTTTTCTCAATGCTTACCTTGTTTGAGAAACAGTATTTGAGATTTTGCTGAACTCAAGTAGAGATGAAAACGAGGAAAGTGGTCAATTTTCCTAAACTCTTTCCTTGTCTAGGTTTTCAGGTATAAGGCAATAAAAGGCTGTTTTTTAAGGTCTGTTTTACAAATTAAACAATGTGGTATGTATTTAAGCCTGAATCCCTCTTGACATTATCTACCGTATAACCAAAACTTTTTGCGAGATACTAATTTTCGCTACATTCGCGAGCGATTTGGAATCGCGAAAAATTATTCTCATGAAATATTGTGTTTGGTAAGGTATAACATAAATTGATATATCAGCAACAATTTAATCTTATTGTACATTCATCATTCTTCGCATATCCTGATTAAACATAAATAGAAGAAGATCGAGTGTAGTATGATGGAAATAACTAAAACTTCAATAACTGGAGGTACAAAACAATGAAATCATATATAGACATTTGTTTTTAATTTAGGAATCGCGAAAAAATTGTACTCGCGAAAATAAAGACACCATATTTTACCATAAAATCGCGAAATTTAATACTAGCGAAAATTTCTGGTTATACGGTAATTCATATTGATAAAATTCG
Organism: Pinctada imbricata; assembly: GCA_033119305.1. Lineage (NCBI taxonomy): Eukaryota > Metazoa > Mollusca > Bivalvia > Pterioida > Pteriidae > Pinctada > Pinctada imbricata. The sequence continues at coordinate 18,899,059 of VSWD01000006.1, forward strand.
TCACCTCCTTTAGGTTTTGAGATAGGTATGAATCTCCCTCAAATGTGTTGAAATATATCCTCAAATTGATGAAAACCTCAAATACTTCAAACAAGGTAATTTTATAAATTTTGAGGAGTTGAGGTTGTTGAATACAAGGCATATGTTACTTCTTCAAATTGTCAATACTGAAATATTTGAGAACCTCTTCAAATTGTCAATATTGGAATATATGTTCCATAGCATCATTTAAGAACAGATAAATTTGCAGAATGGACCAGAGATACAGAGGTACTTGACCGATCTACAGCTTGCAATAGCGTATTCTAAGCAATAACACTCTGCCTGACTTTGACTACAGGACTCCATGAAAGACCTTATTTAAACCATTTTAAAGACGACAGGGCCCCTAACATAGGGATTTATCACGCTTTCTGGTTGTTCTATTTACTATGGGTTATTAAAGGGATCTATCTGAAAGTTTGACGAAAAATCGACAAGTCATCGTTTTAAGTATTCAGAAAGAGACTAATCAACGTCAAATCCATTTTCTGTGGTATATTTAGATAGATTGATTCATACTGAATCTTCATACTGAATTTGAAATCATAAAACCTCCCATGCAAGCCGAGTTGAGACCCATACCACTCTCTTATGAGCGCAGCATTTCAAGGTCGGACAAAAAGGTGTCTAGTGATAATTTAATGGTCCGATCACATCAAAGACATACAACTGCATGATATATATCTTCTTCATATGAAACGAAAACCCCCCATAAAGCTACCTCGATGCATGCGCATATATGTCATTTATAACTCTACACATGTTGAATTTAATCTCACTTATTCGACGCTTGTCTTATTTCAAATCGTTAAAAAGCAATATTTGAAATTGAACCAAGTACAGATTGGGCTATTTCATATAATGGTGTGTATTTGAGATATTCGCATCATTTAATGGTCAAGTAGTGCCTCATGTTGATCGCTTAATCCTAATTATCACTGGACACCCTTTTTCCGGACCTAGAATTGGCGCCGCTCGTAAGAAAGCGGTATTTGGCGAAAGGGAGGTGCTGATTCAATTTTCATATGAAGATTTAGTATGCATTAACTTATCAAAATACACCACAGAAAATGTGGTTTAATATTCTGAGAATTTGATATGGATTCTCTGTAAAAAAACCCCTAGAAAATCAGACATGTTTGGCCACAACATGTCTCGGATTTTGGATATTTATTTATGTACAAGGTGTATATAATGTCCTAGGACCTTCCATGTTTTTCTTTGATATTCCTTTGCCATGGTAACCAAGGTTTTGTGTACAAAACCCTTTAAACAAGGCATTTTTATACATCCTGTTACCATGAAAACAAGTGTTGTATGTGTAACATCCTGAACAGATTATTTAAATCCTCTGAAATTGATATAATTTGATTATTCAATGCTGCTTCTTATTTCATGTCAAGTAAATTTGCTTCAATTTCAAGAAAAGGAGTAGGTGCGGTAACCTTTCATTTCGGCCCTATTTTCAAAGTTGTTTATATATCCATTATATTCTAGTTCACTTCCATATCAGGAGTTCGCTTCTTTTCATATGGTGGAGGTTTTTGTTTGTTTGCTTTGGTTCCTGTTTTGTCCTGATTTTGTATGCCTTCGGTTTCTGATTTTCTGAATTATCGATTTTGTGCTGTATACAGGGATATGGTCATTATCCATATTTGTCATTATAAAATGTCAAATGTATGGAGAGTCCAAATTATGAAAGCTTTTTTTTATTTCACAATCCTATACTGAATAATACGTCGCTCACCACGTCTAAAAACGCTTAAATCATTGAGAATATCAATAAATGAGCGATATTGCGATACAAAACTATGAAATCAAGTGGTAATCCAGGCATTGCCCATAGATATTTTTGTGTCAATCGATGGATTTCTGATCGGCCTTTGAATTTGCATAAAAAAATTCGTGGGCGAGGCCTGGAGCATAATTGAATTTTGAAGATTTGTGTGTAAAATACACACGCATTCTAAATTTCTGTTATCAAAATTTCTTGAAATTTGTAAAAGTGGGTCCTGTAGCATCATATTCCACCCATTTTGCTACGTCTCTTTCGGTACGCTTTTTCGACATATAAAAGAAAGGAGGGGATCTCCAACAACACCTAGCTGCAGCATCAACAGCAACCTCCCAAAACAACCACTGTAAAACACAAAAATGACACGCACAGAAAGAGACGCAGTAGTACAATGAACGTCAAATCACAGAAAAACATAAAACACAAATGACTACACATAAACCAACGAGACCAATGGGCAAACGGTGCCGACTTAGGACGGCCATCTGCCTCGTCAGTAGCAGTGTGGTTATCCTGGATTACGTGCGCACAACCCTCCCACTATTCCGATTACCCAGAGGTCTCGAGGAACGTACAATTGTGGTGTAAAACAACCTCCTCACTGTCAGATGACCACACACAAACAAGACCGCAAGACGCAGGGGCCCAAGCAACACAGATGAATATGTAAATTGATATAAAAAGAGGGCATGCGTAATACGACCTGTGCTCTGCCGGCTGTAGCGAGCTAATGTATGTTATCACCCGAGGAGTCCGACTGACATTCAGAGAGGACAGGTGGTCGGGGCCCTGTCTTCTCTAAAGAGGTTTGGACAGGGCCCGTCATGGAGTCCCGTCATCACAGTCAGTCAGCGTGCAAGTATTAAGGATGCGCTGGTACAAGACTGTAGATTGGTCAAGTACCAAGCCTAGTGTCCGTCTTGTGACGTTAGGGTCATATCCACGGTATAAGAGGCGTTTGATGATTCTGACGCATTTTCGATAGTAATTCTGTCTACCTTTGATCCTTCTAATTTTGTTGATCATGTCACCATAAAATGCAGGTTGCGAAATACCCAAAGTAATATACTCTGTTGCTTGGATGGGTCCGAATTTCAAAATTAGTTGACAATAATTTTTGTAAAATTTCCAGAATGTCTTGACAAGTTTGTGAAAGCGAAAACCTTGACCTAAAAGTTTCTTTGTTATTTGTAAATTTCTATCATAAACTTTCATACTTTTTTGGCATATTACATTGTTTAGATTTTAGGATCACTGATGAGGGTTGAGTACCCGAAACGTGCATGTCTGGTCCACGTTGCCAATTTATCTGTTCTTAAATGATGCTATTCCTTTTGAAGACGTTTACATTTATACCACTTGGTGAGTGTCACTGCTGGTGGACCAGGAGTCCCCGAGGGCACATGTAGCCAAGTTCGATCAATTTCGGTTGATCGTTTCTTCAACGCATTCTAAATTTCTGTTATCAAAATTTCTTGAAATTTGTAAAAAGTGGGTCCTGTAGCATCATATCTCACCCATCTTGCTACGTTATTCGGTACGCTTTTTCGACATATTAACTTTCATACTTTTTTGGCATATTACATTGTTTAGATTGTAGGATGACAGATGAGGGTTAAGTACCCGAAACGTGCATGTCTGGTCAACGTTGCCAATTTATCTGTTCTTAAATGATGCTATTCCATTTGAAGACGTTTACATACGATGATTTTCCTAAGTTTTGCGTCATTCATGGTAAATGACGTCAAAACATGACGTCATACACGTACATCACGTGCGTGACGTTACGAGGGCTCAAAATTATGACGCGGTATTTTCTCAAACATTCAACTTTGCAAAAAGTGATAACTAATAATTCGTGTATCAAAAATATTTTTCGTCGAAATTATAGGGCCGATATGAGGGGTTAGCGCACCTAGTCCTTTGCTTATTCAAAATGTGCCATTTTGGGCCAATTAAGTTTCGATTTTTTTCTATATTTCACTTACTTTTGACATGCGTGATAATGCAGTTGCACAAGATTTGAGTTACAGTTACCTATTTCCTGAATATTACTATCCTTTGACTTCTTGGGAATCGAAGGAAATTTATGAAGAAATCAGATTTTTCTGTTTATATGCATTTAAAATTGGTTACTATGGCAATAATGGGTAATAAGGTTTAAATATCTGTCATATGTAAAAATAAAGAGCTAGATTCTAAAGATATATGCCTGATACCGTTACAAAACTTGGTGTGTAGATGTATTATTAAAAATTTGATGCTTTCATGACATTGAGAAAATGTTAAAGTCATTTGCTCATTTTTCAAGGTCATTGAAAAAAATTGCTATTTTTAGGCCAATTTTTTTTTATTATTTTTCAATAAAAGGAGACATGAATAACAGTAAATGGTATGGAACCTTGGTAAAGCAAACGTATGATAAATGCATTATTTGTACGAATGCGTATAGATATTGTAAAAGTCAATTAAAGACTCAGATAAATGTCACATATTTAACGAGTAACATCTAGAAACTCTTAAATTATAAAATGCAAGATGCATAAGTTTTCTCTCAATTTTTGGTGTTGATACCTCGATCAACCAAAAACATATTACATTGGTTACTTATCATTTCATTTCGTCGCTTTTCAACGTTAATTTGCAGCTTTGAGATCGTGTTGCTAACAACGTTTCTTATGATGTTGCTAGGCGCGTACTACCGTTTTGTGTTGATACAGGTATCAACAAAATTTTTTTGACAATCAGAATCGTAGTTTCTTTTTGATAACAATGGAAATTAAATAATGTAGAGAGCAATTCAACATAATCGGAAATCCTGATTTTTGTGTAAATTTGAGTCTAAAGTTAGAGATGACTTTCTGCTTTGAACAAATGAACTTGAAATGATTGGAAGGTCAAGTGATAATGATCTTTGTAATTTGTATACAGGTATGCTATTTCATGATGATAGGACTCACAAATGAGAAAAACAATGTTTTTTAATATGCGGTATACGGAAATATCGATTCCAATGTGCTATAGCAACGGTTTTTGATAAGTATTCTTGACAGAATGGTGAGTTTCACTACAAATTTCATTTCTTGAATTCTTTCAAGCTATGGGCATAATTTTGTCAACGTGACATCAAATATCCATAACATGCACCAAATTATGGTTTTCAAACTTAAAACAGTCAAAATTAGGCCAAAAATGACCCTTAATTTTCACATATTTTGACCGAATATCGACAACTACCTTAGCAGGATGGGTGTGATGAAGGAGCTGATACGACAAGACGGATACGCTGCCCTAAAAAGTGCATTTTTAAAATTTGAAATATCAAGAAATAAAAATCATTATCGATTATTCACCCTAAGTGGTATCCTATAAAAATCTGAAGTTATCTTAGATCTGCTGTGCATGATATTGCTAATATTTGAGCCAACCTTTGCCTTTTTCGAATAGAAATAAAAAAGGACAAGAAGAACTTTTTGTTTTTTCACAATTTTCCCGCCGGAGATGCATAACACAAAATATACTGATTGAATATATTGATGATACAATTTTTTGACAAACTATTTCCGGGGTAACATTACCCTAGTTGCGAAAACCAAAAAAGGAATAGGGTTGCATGTTAAAATATTAAAATCATTTCCCACTCGTTTGATATCTAATTTCTTCCAGATAATATGACATGTAGTCATAATGAAGGAATGTTAGTTTTAGCGATTGCATCATTGGACGACAAATTTCTTAACAAGCCAAAAGATTTGTTTATCAACAGCATTAAAGTGACAAAAACCCGTGTGACTTGTAACTACTTCCTAAAATGAATTTGTCTTTGTGAATACAGTTTACTGTCGATTACTCAAACTCGATTTAAACTCGAATGTCCGCTTAACTCGAACTGTTTTTAGAAGTCCCGATTTTCTTCCATCGGCTTCTACGCATTTTCACTCCTGATAACTCGAATTCCGATAACTCGAAGTTTTTGTTAAGTCGAACTAATATTGAGGTCCCTTAACCCATTTTGCATTAATGTCTATCTCAATAAATCGAACCACAAATAAAATTTGATTCATATACGAAAACCGATTAATTATGAGGAAATCAGTGGACAGACAATTTATACTTTCTTGCTACGGAGTTGCATATACAAATGTACTAACATAAAGTTTAGCTTGATCATTAAAAGTAGGCAATACGTTTGTGACTTTTAGTAGAGAAAGGGGAATAGGTCCGGTTGAAAATCGATTGGTTGTCATGTACTCCGTAAGTCGAATTCTTGATAAGTCTAACTATTTCTGATGGTCCCTTGAAGTTCGACTTATCGAGAGAAGACAGTAATATTAATCTAATATTCATGATAATTACTGTATATCCCAGGATACATTACACAACAAGGATAACTCTAAATTAAACCAAACATTTATCATTTCTAGGAAAACTGAAACCTTGGAGTTAAGTTTAGAGTGACCAGTGATACGAGTGCAGATTGATATGTTGTGAACCTCAGTTTTCTGGAATGCAGAAGGTATTATGCCGATAGATTATCTACAAAAAGCACAAACAATCAATGGCACATGCTTCACTTCTGACATAGTTACGGGAAAATATTAAACCTACACGCCGGGGAAACCTCACTAGTTAAAGGTGTGTTGTTCCATCAGGAGAGTGTCCCTGTTAACAAGTCTGTCACTGCCATTACTTTTATGTATGATTGTGGCTTTAATTTGATTTAACAACCTGATCTTGTTCTATCAGACTTTTATATATTCCCAAAACTAAAGACAGCTATTTCTGGCACCCACTTTTAGTCTGATGATGACGTCATACAGCGGATGACTTACTGACCAGTCGAGATAAGGAATTCTTTAAAAGTGGTAATAAGGACGTTAAACACTGGTGTCAAAGTTGTATAGATACTGAAGGGGAATAATTATGCAGAAAAATAATGCAAAATGGCTGATAAAATTCAATTCGTTCAATACGAGGCTCACAGCAATTCAATAAGCCCTCACAGGGCGTTCCTATTACGCGTATCTATTTGTGTGACAAGACCTTTCCACATCAATACCACAATTCTACTTTAGAGTTTGATCAACTAATGAACAAGCTTCACCCTGGATATGACTTTTGATTGGAAAGTGAAACTTCATTCATATCAACATGTTTTCTTTTTGATATACTTTTCCATTTGAACCAAATATTTGCATCTAATCTCTAATGCCCTTTTCCATTTTAGTAGAAACAATTAACATGTTGTGTTTCTATATATCTATAATAAAAAAAATAGCAATCCAAGGACTGCTTGTGTCGCCTGCAAAGCGGCTTAATTTTGAAAAGTGGTCAAATATGTAGGTCAAGGTCACTTGCTTCAAAATGATTGGTGTCTTGTCAAATAAAATTCAGATATGGAATATCATACCTCTCACTCATTGATTAAAAGATATGGTCGATGTAAATATTTCAGAAAAGAGGATCAATCATTTAAGTCAAGGTAACTGCGTGAACATTTTGGTAACAACAGACAGGTCTCATAATACGAAATACATGTGTGAAATATTAAAGCCGTATCTTTAACCAATCAAAAGATTAAGCCAGTCTCAACCTCTTTGAAAAGTAGATCAAATATCTTGGTCAAGGTCATTTGATCATCGACGGCGGGTCCGGCTAGCCAACAGGGGATGCTTACTCCTCTCGGGCACCTGGTCCAACCTCTAGCTTGTTAGGGGTCCGTCGATGCTCAATTTGGTGCTCTATTGTGATTGCTGTTGAGATTATCGTCAGGATCTTCTTTAACTCATTTGTGTCACACTTATGCCCTTTGCCGTGTGGAGCCCGTAAAAAAGTTCCCCGCGAGGGGTTTGACAGTAAGTGTTTTGAAGTGTCAGAATCATCAAACGCCTTTTATACCGTGGGTATGACACTAGGTTTGGTACTTGACCAATCTACAGTCTTGTACAAGCGCATTCTTAAAACTTGCACTCTGACTGACTGTAACGACGGGACTCCATGACGGGCCCTGTCCAAACCTCTTTAGAGAAGACAGGGCCCCGACCATCTGTCCTCTCTGAATGTCAGTCGGACTCCTCGGGTGATAACATACATGAGCTCGCGGCGGCAAAATTGTTTTACGTATGCCCTCTTTTTATATCCATTTACATATTCATCTGTGTTGCTTGGGCCCCTGCGTTTTGCGGTCTTGTTTGTGTGTGGTCATCTGACAGTGAGGAGGTTGTTTTACACCACAATTGTACGTTCTTCGAGACCTCTTGGTAATCGGATAATTTGGAGGGTTGTGCGCACGTAATCCAGGATAACCATACCTTCTGCTATTTCCGTGGCAGATGGCCGTCCTAAGTCGGCACCGGTTGCCCATTGGTCTCGTTGGTTTATGTGTAGTCCTTTGTGTTTGATGTCTCTGTGTTGTGCGTTGACGTTCCTTGTCCCTTATGCGTCTCTTTCTGAGCTTGTCTGCTTTGTGTTTTTGCATTGGGTGTTTTGGGTTTTTGCTGTGGGTGCTACAACCTGGTGTTGTTGGAGATCCCCTCCTTTGTTGAATACTTTCCCTGACATGGTCGTCATAGCACTTTCTAGATAGAAATGGCCTCAGACAGTGCAGTTCAGGTTTTCCATTTGTTTTCATTTTCGTGCATGATCATCGACGGCGGGTGCGGCTAGCCAACAGGGGATGCTTACTCCTCCCGGGCACCTGGTCCCACCTCTAGCTTGCTTGGGGTCCGTCGATGCTCAATTTGGTTTAGAAAGGTATTGCTACAAGAAATACACATGTGAAATAACAAAGCCCTATTACTTACCACTCATAAGATAACGCCAATCTTATCTTTTTTAAAGTGGGTCAAATATCTATGTCAAGATCATAAGGTCATAAGGAAAAGTACATTGAAGGTCTAATCACAAGGAATACACATATGACATATCAAAGCTCTATCTCTTACCAATCAAAAGATATAGCCAATCTTATTGTTTTTGAAAAAGTAGGTCAAATATCTAGGTCAGATCACAAGGTAAAAAAATATGATATGTGCAGAAAGGTCTTGTCACAAGGAATACATGGAATACACAGTTGAAATATCAAAGCCCTATCACTTACCAAACAAAATTTATGGGTTGTGACACCCTGAGTGTGACAGACAGACAGACTGACTGACAGACGGAAAACGGACAAAGTGATCCCTAAGTGTCGCTTTGCTTCACGGGTGACACAAAAAGTTAGTGTATTAACTCGTAGCCTACTTAAACAACATTTATAAACGTCATACACTAAAAATGATATCAATCAGACTGTCTTTACTACATGTAGATAAGCAATAATGTACATGATGTATAAGAAAACTTTAGGCGTGTCATATCATTGAATCTTAATTAAACATAAAACTTGGGTCCTGTTGCATCATATCCAACCCTACCTGCTACGTCTTTCGGTACATTTTTCGACTGAATAAAATTCACATCCCTTGATCATATAATAGTCTTTAGATTCAGGATCAATGAGGAGAGTAAAGTACCCGAAACTTGCATGTCTTATCCATGCTGCAAATATATCTGTTCTTAAATGATGCCATTGATTTGAAAACGTCTAACATTGAACATGTCAGAATATCGTATACATGAATCTCAAATATATGGGAGCTTAATGTGCTGGTGTACTTACCTTTTTCAATCTATCTATACTCATTGTTCTGTTCTTATTACACTCTATCCGAAAGACGTGTCTGGTGCATAAACATTGGCTTTAATTTTTCTTCAAGAACGTAAGGAGTTGCAATACTTCAATATTATTATCATTAACACTTATTGTCTTTTGCTATTTGGAGCGGTTTAATCATTCCCCGTGATTGAATCTTTAAAGTGTAATAATTACTATTTTCTAGTTCCGTTGCCTGAAAGAAGCTTTGTACATGATTTTTTTAAAGATGTCATTTCATTCCGAAATATCATCGACAAATATTAAAAAAAAAAAAACATATCCCAAAAAGTACAAAATGGTTAATCGAAAAATCATCTAACCAAGGGCATACAAAAACCAGGATAAAACTAGAATTGAGGCAAAGGAACAGAAATACAAAAATCTACCAAATAAAGAGAAGTGAACTCCTTGCGAAGGAGTGAGATCAAGTGCCCAGGAAGAATGAGCATCTCCTGCTTGCATGCAACATCTGCCACTTCAATTCGGTAGAAAGGTCACAATCGGTTAATCCGATACTTCCCTCAAAAGAAGACAAACTCACAAATTGGCATGTCGTGGCACAAAGGTCTACGTCAGAATATCATTTATGACTCTGGACAAGGGGATGTCATAGTGTGCTACTATTTCCCCATATCGACCATTAAACGTCCTCTATCCATAAAAATTTAACAACAAGTTAAACGTGCCTCGATCTTTAAAATTCAAACTACCTCGTAAAACACTCCAAACCATGTACTTCTCTTTTATACGTCCATCCTTAGAATACACAGATATTATTTGCGACAATTGTCCACTCGAAAAAAAATCACTTCAAAGCATAAACTTGCAGGCAGGTCGAATAGTCACGGGCGCAACAAAATATTCTAGTAACCAATCTGTATATAATGAAACTGGCTGGCCTACCCTTCAACAAAGACACAACCAACATAAACTGATTTAAAATAGTAAATGGACTTACCCCTGAGTACCTTTCCACTTCTTTACCTCTTCAGTCAACTGACCAGCATAGATATCCTACACGGAGTTCATCAAATTACAGCACAATTACATGCAAGTCGCAATTTTATCACAATAGTTTATATCCATCGACAATTCGATTATGGAATAACCTACCACTTAGCACAAGACAAGAGAATTCTCTCTGTAAATTTAAACACTTAATTACCGAATCTACCTTAATTCCTGCCTACTTTTACACTGGTTCGCGTCGCGCACAAGATTTACACACTCGACTACATGTACGTATGAAATGCACTTCCTTAAACCAATACTATTTTACTGTAACTTGACCTAAATCCCACTCTGTTCTTTGGAAAAATAGAATATTCTGCGCATTACTTATTACAATGTCCTAACTTTACCAACATCAGGAATGAATATTTATTGTCACTAGCAATCAATCTAACATGTACTCTTCTTTTATACGGAAACGAAAACCTTACGTATGATCAAAATTGACAATTTCCTTAAAAGTTCAAAAATACATCATAAAATCAAATCGGTTTAATTAGAATTTATCAATTATACATCCAATTTTTTTTATTTTTAAAGAAATAATTCTTTCTTTAAAATCTATTCCTTTTTTCTCAACTTGCCGATTGGTACTTTGACCTCGCAATACTCGTTCTTTGTCTCTTCGCTCCCCCTCTTCATCTCCTCCCCCGGGTCCCTGTAAAGTGCGAAACGAAACAAAAACGAAACGAAACAAAAACGAAGCGAAACGAAACAAATCGAAACGAAACGAAACAAATCGAAACGAAACGAAACAGATCGAAACGAAACGAAACAAAACATATATCTTAAAGAACTCAGAGAAAAAGCCATATAGAGCAGGAAATGCCGCCGAAACCGATTACGTAGAGTCAAGATCTGTATGTATTTGCCTTTTGATATTTCAACTTTAGATAGTGACTTCAGGATTAAATTTTCTTGAAAGAGTAAAAATTGACGTTTAAAACATAAATTTTATGATAAACGCCATAATATTAATGCATTTGAGAGGATTAACTTGGAGGGGGGGGGGGGGGGTAGATGACCTCGTCATAATCGGATGAAAACTATTATTTGGTAGGGAGGATCCCAGTATAGAGGAGATGGGACTGTTCCATTCTGTATTAAAAAAAAACTTTATCAAGAAAAATGAGGGGGTGGTGGTAGGGTTGGCATATTTTGCTTGAAAAGGGATAAGATTTTATCCTTTTAATTTGCATAAAAAATTCGTGGGCGAGGCCTGGAGCATAGATGATTTTTGAAAATGTGTGTGTAAAATACTATGATTTTCCTGAGTTTTGCGTCATTCAGGGTAAATGACGTCAAAACATGACGCGTGACGTTACGAGGGCTCAAATTTATGACGCAGAATTTTCTCTAAAATTCAACTTTGCAAAAAGTGAGAATTAATAATTCGTTTATCAAAAATATTTTTCTTCGAAATTTTAGGGCCGATATAAGGGGTTCGCGCACCTAGTCCTTTGCCGGCCTAAAAGGGGGGCTCAGCTGGATTTTGATATGTACAACCTAATGCTTGAATTTAAATTGAAAAAAATATAGGGCGCTATATAGGTTAGATTTGAATTAAAATAAATAGATCCAGAGGGCGCTATAGGTAGTAAAATACAACTGACTGTGTCTGAATGTTAATCTTCTTCAAATCAATAGCCTAATGTAAGAACAGATAAATTTGCAGCATAGACCAGACATGCACGTTTCGGGTACTTAACCCCCGTCAATAATCCTCAATTTAAACACTGTAATATGGCTAAAGAGAGTGAAATGTTAAACGTCTTTAATATCAATAGCATCATTTAAAACCTGATAAATTTACAGCATGGACCAGACATGCACGTTTCGGGTACTAAACCCTCGTCAGTGATCCTCAGTCTAAACAATGTAATATGGCCAAAAAGTATGAAAATTGTTATGCCCAAAAATGTACCAAAAGACGTAGCAGAATGAGTGGGATATGATGCTACAGGACCCACGTTTTAGAAATTTCAAGAAATTTTGTAACAGAAAATTTCAAATGCGTTGAAGAGACAGACGATCAACCAAAGTTGATCGAACTTGGCTACATGTGCCCTCGGGGACTCTTGGTCCACCAGCAGTGACACTCACCAAGTAGTTCAAATGTTAAACGTCTTTAATATCAATAGCATCATTTAAAACCTGATAAATTTACAGCATGGACCAGACATGCACGTTTCGGGTACTAAACCCTCGTCAGTGATCCTCAGTCTAAACAATGTAATATGGCCAAAAAGTATGAAAATTGTTATGCCCAAAAATGTACCAAAAGACGTAGCAGAATGAGTGGGATATGATGCTACAGGACCCACGTTTTAGAAATTTCAAGAAATTTTGTAACAGAAAATTTCAAATGCGTTGAAGAGACAGACGATCAACCAAAGTTGATCGAACTTGGCTACATGTGCCCTCGGGGACTCTTGGTCCACCAGCAGTGACACTCACCAAGTAGTTCAAATGTTAAACGTCTTTAATATCAATAGCATCATTTAAAACCTGATAAATTTACAGCATGGACCAGACATGCACGTTTCGGGTACTAAACCCTCGTCAGTGATCCTCAGTCTAAACAATGTAATATGGCCAAAAAGTATGAAAATTGTTATGCCCAAAAATGTACCAAAAGACGTAGCAGAATGAGTGGGATATGATGCTTCAGGACCCACGTTTTAGAAATTTCAAGAAATTTTGTAACAGAAAATTTCAAATGCGTTGAAGAGACAGACGATCAACCAAAGTTGATCGAACTTGGCTACATGTGCCCTCGGGGACTCTTGGTCCACCAGCAGTGACACTCACCAAGTAGTTCAAATGTTAAACGTCTTTAATATCAATAGCATCATTTAAAACCTGATAAATTTACAGCATGGACCAGACATGCACGTTTCGGGTACTAAACCCTCGTCAGTGATCCTCAGTCTAAACAATGTAATATGGCCAAAAAGTATGAAAATTGTTATGCCCAAAAATGTACCAAAAGACGTAGCAGAATGAGTGGGATATGATGCTACAGGACCCACGTTTTAGAAATTTCAAGAAATTTTGTAACAGAAAATTTCAAATGCGTTGAAGAGACAGACGATCAACCAAAGTTGATCGAACTTGGCTACAAGTTGATATGTCTGAAAATGTACCGAAAGACGTAGCAGAACAATGTCACTTCGGCATTTTAATAGACATTTTTCATGTTCTCGGACTTCATACTTCGGACCTCGCACTTCATAGGGACTGTGTCAAAAAAAAAACATGTTGCTTTTATTCCAATGAACTGATAACATTTTGCGTGCATACTTTACTTTTTTAATAAAAGCTCTCCAGTGTCATGTCGTCCATTGTGTGCTCAAATTTTACTTTTCTAATCACACCTGGTTTCTGTTTTATGACCCGGGAAGTGCTTTGTCCGGAGTAGGAAGTCCGATTTACGTCAACTTGAAAAAAAGTATTACTAATAGACTTTTTCACCGTGACGGACTTCGCAATTTGAACTTCGTACTTCGCACTTCGAACATTAAAGAATCAATGGTGAAGCTGCCGTTCACGTATAAACTCTTAAGCGGAGTCATCTACATTTTGATTAGTATACTCAATGGAATCGGTATATCGGACCTCCTGTACTTCTGGCAAACCACTTATAAAATTTTATATCATAATTAATGTGCGAAGTTCGTCAACTTGAAAAAAGTAACACTGGTGAGAACTTACTATCCGAAATACTTATCTGATGCTTTAGAATTGGCTTTAAATTTTTCTCAAGAAGGCAAAGAGTTCAAACAATTCCTTATTACTCTCAATATATATCAGTATACTATGGCGACAATGTCAGGGAAATCTATTCAAAACACCTACTGTCAAACCCCTCGCGGGAAACTTTTTACGAGCTCAACACGGCAAAGGGCATAAGTAGTACTATATGTTATATTGTATGGTTTTTGAAGAGTGTGTCCATATCGAATTTTAAGTTATTCGCACCCGAACAGGTAGAAGATTTGTCCCACCTACGTTAATAATAATAAGATATTTAAACACATTTATGATTTACCGGATTTAACAAATTTTTCTGTATGGCATCCGGCCTCGGTCAATCAATAGCTGACCATGTCACAAGTAGATCTCATCAAATGTCAATAATTGTATACAGATTCATAATTTAATGAAGAACATTGATTAGGAAGACCCTCATCCCGACAGATATGAATCATATATATCTTTTTCTATTAATAAAACAACATTAGACGATTGTAGTTACTTTATGTTAAATTCTTAGTTAATAATGTAAATTCAGGCAAAAGTGATAGAAATTGTTTGATAACAGAACTGACCCTATCTGCGATATTATTCATAAAGAGGCTGTATATACTGAGAAAACTACAAACAATACGCTTCAGGTGATATCACACGTTTCATGTTTTACAACTGTTACAATTATTTTCAGGCATAATTCTGATTTCCTGATATAATTTAGATGTAAGACGCAATATTCGGAGAAAGAAGGGTATCTCAAACAACACTTTGTAGCAGCACCCACAGCAAAACCCAAAAACACCCAATGCAAAATACATCGAACAGACAACCACAGAAAGAGACGCAAAAGGGACAAGAAACACCAACTCACATCATAGAAACATTGGACATAAAAGACCACACATAAACCAACGAGACCAATTGGCAACCGGTTTCGAAGAACGAATAATTATGGTGTTAAACAACCTCCTCACTGTTAGATGACCACACACAAACAAGACCGTAAAACACAGGGGTCCAAGCAACACAGATGAATATGTAAATGGGTATAAAAAGAGGACATGCGTAATAAAGTCCGTGCTCTGCCGGCTGTAGCGAGCTTATATATGTTATCACCCGAGGAGTCCGACTGAGTTCAGAGAGGACAGGTGGTCGGGGCCCTGTCCTCTCTAAAGATGTTTGGACAGGGCCCGTCAGGGAGTCCCGTCATCACAGTCAGTCAGAGTGCAAGTCTTAAGAATGCGCTCGCACAAGACTGTAAATTGGTCAAGTACCAAGCTTAGTGTCCGTCTGGTGACATTAGGATCATATCCACGGTATAAAAGGCGTTTGATGACTCTGACGCATTTTCGATAGTTATGTGTCTACCTTTGATCCTTCTTATTTTGTTACTTATGTCACCATAAAATGCAGGTCGTGAAATAACTAAAGTAATATACTATGTTGCTTGTATGGGTCCGACTTTCAAAAGAAGTTGATCATAATTTTTGTAAAATTTCCAGAAAGTCTTTACTTGTTTGTGAAAGCGAAAACCTTTACCTAAAAGTTCCTTTGTTATTTGTAAATTTCTACTATGAAAATCCAAAATATCAGTACATGCTCTTGGATGTCACCATCCAAAACTTTGAGATTTTGAAACTGATAAGCCTTTTTAGCTATCCATTGCTTGTAAACGAAGTGCTCATTTCTTGGCTATATTTTTTTTCAGCCCAAGATTTTCAAAAGAAACTTCAAGTATAATTCCTTCATCATATTATTCAGATTCTTATAGAAAGAAATCATTCAATGACCACGTCAAATGTTTGCAAAATCTGTCAGAATGTGTATTTTATCATGTAAAAAAAATTATAAATTCAATTAGAGTTATCTTTCGTTACCATATAACCAAAGAAAATAGCATGAATTTACAACCAACTGTTTAAAAATATCACAGCAGTTTTGAACAATGATATGAACATATACATATAATTTAACTATTCTCGTAATGTCTGTATAACGCCTATACAAACGTACGGCGCGAAATTTTATCTATAGCTGTATAGACAATGTCACCTATTATGACGTCACTAACGGCGAGCGCCGCTACGTTAGGCCTGTTCAAATATCACGTCGCCAGTTTTAAACTTGAAAATCAACCACGCTAAAATGACTTCAATTGCAAAATAAACTAGATGATTAAATAGTGATTGAATTAAATTATAAGAAATGACTGTAATAATTTTTCTGTCTATCGATGTGTAGACAAAATCCGATGCACAAACAAAATATAATCCTCTTCGCGGATTATATAGTTTGTGCATCGGTTTTTGTCTATACATCGATAGACAGAAAAATTATTACAGTCATTTCTTAAATGGATACATTCATATAAAATATTGTGAAAGATAAAATTTCTCTACATTCAAACACTTCTCAAAAACCTGATAGAGTTAATTATTTCTAGATAGATATGACATATGTATGTAGGTAAAAAAAAGTCATAAAATTTTCAAATAACTTCATTTCCAGCAATAATTAGACTACTGTTGGTCACTCTAGGCTTACCATTACTTTGCAAAGAAAAAAAGAAGTAGATACCTACATAGGAATGCTAATTTGAAAACTGCCTTTCGTCCAGACTCGGACCACAGTCCTCACGCAGAGTGGATGAGAGCTCTACCTCTGAGCTACTGATCGACGTAACGATTGAGCGAGTATTACAAGGCCAGAACAACATGAGATTTTAAGTTACGAAAATCGGAAATCTTCAGCATGGAGATTTCTTTAAAATTCTCGTCTAAGGCAGGCTACTGAAACGCATGTGATATTCCGTTAATTAGTTAACATTACAGACGCGCTATCTTTTTCCCGAGTATATCTCGGTAGTATACGTATGGTTAGTAAGAGGTCCTTTGAAAAGCACAATTAACTAATGTCATTAGCGATATGTGTTAGTAATTATGAAACAAAAGAGGGGATCTCCAACAACACCAGGTTGCAGCACCCACAGCAAAACCCCAAAACACCCAATGCAAAAACACAAAACAGGCAAGCACAGAAAGAGAGGCGTAAGGGACAATAGGCTTTGTGTTTTTTGACCGTTTCCATGGCAACCCCCTGCTAAAGTCACAAAAGCACTATTGGTTAAGTAAAACAGCCATATCTTGGCCAAATGTTGAGCTAAACATCTGTAACTAGTGTCAATATAACGAGGAAAAGGATGTTCTATTAATCAAGTGATCACATGCAAAATAACTCATTTGCATATTCATGAATATTCATGAATTGAAATAGATATGCTTGAAAAATATATAAAAATCGACACTTTTTATTTTGTTTTTGCTCCAAAACTTTATAGTTTTATCTATGATCGTTATTAGATTATATAAGAAATACCTACAAAGTCTTCTCTCTCCAATGACATAACATTTGGCTCAATATTTAAGTTCAATGGCTTCTAAATTGATGTTTTTTACAGAAAATGGCTATTTTAAGTAAGATAAGCTGATTTTTGTATACTAATTGTAAGATATTTATATTATAGAATATTTATAGAATATTTATATAATTATAGAATCGAATATCTGAACCTTCTTTCTGGTGTGTTTTCATGTTTTTCATGTTTTTCTGATGTAATAAATGTTTACAAAACATGACATACGTATTTTTGGTAATTTTGGGGGCAAAAAGCGTATTTTTCAGTAAAAACTAACAGATATCTGGACATTATCTATAAAAGGCAAACAGTTCCTGTAATCTATAAATGAAACGTACATGCTGATGTAATGTCTACTAAAATACTACTTTTTTCTGCTATTTTATATAAAAATGTCGGTTTTTCATACTAAAATTACAGATTTCTTAGAAATATATCAAGTATAATTTATATTTGTTGTACATTGTAATATAGGATATGAAACTAAATTTATTTGTACATCTCATCAGAGTATCAAATTAGAAAAATATAAAAGTAATAAATATAGACATTCATACCATAACCACAGAATAACATTGCAAAAACACTCAATGAATCGTGAATAACACGGTATGACCACCCAATAACGTAACAGAGCAACTCAATAATAAAGTATAACCAACCAATAACATAGCAAAGCCACCCAAATTATGGTCTTTTAACCCTTCATTATATATACACAACTTAATGATACAGTATTATCACTTGATAACATAGCAAAACCACTGAATAACATAGTTGTTTGGTCTTTTATTACATAAGAACTACTTAATTATACAGTGTAAACACTCAATGACATAGCAAAACCCCTCAATAAAGTGGTTGTTAGACCCTTTGCTATATTAAAATCACTTAGTAATACAGCATAACCAACCAATAACGTGATGGTTTGAACATTTGCTATAACAAAAATTTAAGATAACACCGCATAGCTACCCAATAACTTAGCATTATCACAAAATAACGTGATGATTTGATCCTTATCATAGCAAAATCGCTCAATAACACAGCATAGCTACCCAATAACTAAGCATTTTTACTGAATAACTTGATGATTTGACACTTTATTATTACAAAACCACTTATTACAACACCATAACCACCAAATAATTTCTCAATAACGTGGTCGATTGCCTCTTTTTTATAATGGAACCACTCTAGAACAAAGCATAAGTACCCAATAACATTACAAAGCCACCAAATAACGTGATGGTTTGACCCTTTATTGTATCAAATCACTGATTAGCATGTCTGTTTGACCCTTTATATTGCTAAAATCCACATTAAAACAGTCCTGATTCCATAGATAGAACGAGGAAAGATTGTTATTGAGTGGTAATGCTAAGTTATTGGGTGATTATGCAGAGTTATTACGTGGTTTTGTTACAATAAAGTGTCAAACCATCTTGTTTTTGAGTGGTAACACTATGTTATTTGGTGCTTATGCTGTGTTATTGAGTGGTTTTGATATAATTAAGGGTCAAACGACCACCTTATTAAGTAGTTATGCTAAGTTATTGGGCGGTTTTGTTATAATAAAGTGCCAAATCATCACGCTATTTATTAGTAAAGCTATGTTTTGGGGTAGTTATTCTGTGTTATTACTGGTTTTGTTATAACAAAGGATCACATCATCAGGTTATTATGTAGTAATGCTAAGTAATAAAGTGGTTATGCTGTGTTATTACAAATGTAAGTGGTTTTGTTATAACAAAGGGTCAACCCATCACGTTATTGGGTGTTTTTTAATGTTATTGGTTGGTTAAGCTGTATCATTTAGTGATTTTCATATAGTTAAAGGTCAAACAGCCTCTTTATTGAGTGGTTTTGCTATGTCATTGGGTGTTTACAGTGTATTGAGATGTGTTTTTTATGTTATAAAGGGTCAAATTAGTATGTTATTGAGTGGTTTTGCTATGTTATTGTGTGGTTATACTGAATTATCAAGTGGTAAGGGTTGAAATACCATGTTTTTGAGTGGCTTTGCTATATTATTGGTTGGTTATACTGTATTATTGAATTGTAAATCATATTTAGAATATTTCTTAGAAATCTGTAAATTTAGTATGTAAAAGCGAAATTTGAACCAAAAATAGCAGAAAAAAGGAACATTTTTTACTTCTAACACAAAAACCGATCTTAGAACCATGAAATTACATCAGTTTATACGTTTTATTTATAGATTACAGGAACTGTATGTTTTTTATAGATAATGTCCAGATATCTGTTGTTTTTTTTACTGAAAAATACGGTTTTTGCCCCCAAAATTACCAAAAAAATACGTATTTCATGTTTTGTAAACATTTATTACATGAAAAAAACATGAAAAAACACCAGAAAACAAGTTCAGATATTCGATTTTATAAGTAGTAAATATCTTAAAATTAGTATACAAAATCAGCTTATATTACTTAAAATAGCTATTTTTCTGTAAAAAAAACCCATCAATTTAGAAATCATTGAACCAATATATTGAGCCAAATGTTATGTCATTGGAGAGAGAAGACTTTGTAGGTATTTCTTATATAATCTAATAACGATCAGAGATAAAACTATAGAGTTTAGGAGCAAAAACAAAATGAAAAGTGTCGACTTTTATTTTTCAAGCATTTTTATTTCAATTCATGAATATTCATGAATATGCAAATGAGTTATTTTGCATGTGATCACTTGATTAATAGAACGACCTTTCCTCGTTATATTTATACCAGTTACAGATGTTTAGCTCAACATTTGGCCAAGATTTGGATATTTTACTCAACCAATAGTGCTTTCGTGACTTTAGCAGGGGTTGCCATGGAAACGGTCAAAAAACACATAGCCTAAATGAGTTTATTTTTGAGTACATCCTGAAAACCGATTCTGTAGACCCTAGGGAACATTTTGGTACCCGTGAAAAAAAAGTACTCAAGGGGGTGCATGGGGTGTCCCACTGGCTCCCCGACTACAAGGAACGTCAACGCACAACCCAGAAACATCAAACACAAAGGACTACTCATAAACCAACGAGACTTGATAAACGTCTTCAAATTCAATAGCATAATATAAGAGCTTATAAATGTGCGGCATGCACCAGACATGCAAGTTTCGGGTAATTAATTCTCGTCAATGGTCCTTAATCTAGACACTGTAATATGGTTATAATATTTTAAAGTTATTATGTTCCAAAAAAAAAAAATAAAATAAAATACCTAAAGCCGTAGCAGCCTGAGTGGGATATGATGCTACAGTGCCCGCACTTTTGAAATTTCAATAAATTTTAATGACAGAAAGGATCACGGACCTTAAGCATGTTAAGGAAAGGCTATAAAAATTGGTTTTCAAAATTTTCACAATTTATTGAACTGACCTTATAAATTGTTTGAACTATGTATAAACAACAAGTTTCTTACCTCTTTCTGTTAAGATATTGCATGACACGCTGGCAAAGTCAGCTAAAATCTACCCACTCGATGCCAGCTTTGGTTGAACTATGCACAAAAAAACTGAGGTCTGTAGTCTGATTTATTTTTTCCAAAATTAGGCATGGACGCATTTCAGAATGGCTTATTCAGAAATATGACAAACAGATACTTATTTGACATATTCTCCCTGAGAAGGAATTAGCCATTCTACTTTTCCTTCATGTTCAAATCAGAGAAACCCCACGAAAAAAGCAGCATCAAATAAACAGATTAACATGAAGCCACACCTTTAATATCACGCAACCGACAGTATCGATTCATTAGCACATATTGATTTTTACCTGATTGGTCGTGTTCACAAAATATGTGATCATGTGACAATTTGTTCGATCCCTCTCATGCATATGTTTTGAGAAAACAATATTCAAGGCCGGAACCTATGGTGATTTATCCGGATTTGCCAAATACCCCTGTCACAAAACATACATCATACATAGTAACATCTTTGAATACATGCGAAACTTTAATAGTTATTCAATGAGTAAAAGAATATCCTGACGATAATCTCAACAACACTCACAATAGAGCACCAAACTGATCATAGATGGACCTCTAGCAAGCTAGAGGTGGGACCAAGTGCCCGGGAGAAGTAAGTATCCCCTGTTGGCTAGCCGCACCCGCCGTCGATGCTCACGCACGGAAATGAAAACAATATCTAAAATACATCCACTGTCTGAGGTTATGTCTATACACGACTGGCAAATTTTTCATTATATGTAAAAAGTCATACAAATGATCTTGAATTCTTCGATTTATGAGTGATCAAAAAAGGGACCTTGAGCTCCGGGGTTCTTTTCGAATTCGTTGAAGAAACGTTGGATTGTTGCAGTTTGAGAAGACACTCAGGGTAATATTGTCTATATAACACCTTAAATCTGTTCTCATACAAATAAAAAAAAAAACGCAACCTGACGTCTAATCGCAGTAAACTAAATACCTCGAGTCTAGCCTCAACCAACTAAACAACACCTCATTTAACATCAACAAACTAAGCAACACCGCAAGTTTAACTTTAAAAAAAATTTTAAGTTTAAATTAAGCAACACGTCAAGTGTAACCTCAGCGAAATGAGCCTTAAGTTTAACTTGAGCAAACTAAGCAACGCGTCAAGTATAACTTCAACAAACTAAATGATCTCAAATTTAACTTTAATGAGTTGAAAAACCACCTCAAGTCGAACCTCAGCAATGCTAAACTAAATAAACCTCAAGTCTATCCACAATAAAATTAAGTACGCCTAAAGTCTTACCTCATCAAACTAAGGAACCCCTTAAATCTACCACCAACAGCCTAATGATCCATCAAGTCAAAAGTTTTATAAATTTTGTTAAAAATAGCAATGTAGGAGCAAGGTGTTTGGATTTTAGAGGTGCACGTACATGTATATAAGTACAGGTGGTCAAAGTACACAATCCACTGTCATACAAAACCAGTGAAATGCTAAATTAAAGAAACATTGCGAAATTAACAGGAGCGGTTCTTCTTTCTGTCCGGAACAAAAGAAAATAATAATAATAATAATTCGTCGCTGACATGCAGATGATATATTTCTACATACCGATGGTATATTTGTACATGTACCCATCTTAGGTAAAATCGATATATCAGTTATATGATATCCGGCTGTCATACAGCTGTTTCACTGTAAAAGGAAAAGTATGATCAATGAATCGGAATTTATTTTAATCGATACCACTTTGTTTTTCATTAAATAGATACAGTTTACTCATGAGCAATTTTTTATTGATAGATTAAGGAAAGGAAAAGAATAAAACAAAAAATCTAAACAATTATTGGAAATGAAAAAAAGATGCGAGGAATGAAATTAAACAGGAAAATATTCAATTTAAAGAGAATAATCTATCCTTTTATCTTTTCTTCCGAAAGTGCAAGAAGTATTATTCCGTCATTTTTTTTTTTTGAAAAGTGTAAGGTTCATGGAAAGTATTATTGTGAAACTAAATTTCCGGATTTTTGTATGCTCATTGATTATAATTATCAAGTAAGAATTTTGAATTTTGTATTTGGCTGTCGTTCAATGATTTTGAAGGAGAAGCTACCAAAAGAGAACACAATATCAATTTTGCGTATTTCTTTATGAAATTTTAATGAGCACTAGTTTAAAAGAACAAATTATGTTTCATGCTTCATGCTAGTTAGATTGAATCAAATATTCAATGACCAACATGAAAACAAAATTCATTATTCCATATTGCAAAGCTCACAGATTTTTATCTCCTTTTGTCAGATTTTCATGCAGTTGTAAACTATCTGAATATCATTAATTTCATGAACAAAGAAATTATTTTTTTCATTTCTTCGAATTCAAATGATTCTTTTAGTCTCCTAATCAAAGCTCAAGTGAGTTTTCGTCGTAGTGAGTTGTCCGTTGTACCCTCTTTCAAAAAACATTATTTTATGTTCTCTTTTACTACACATCATTCGCATTTCAGTTGCCATTGATATCCCTGACTTTGCCAGAAATGTATATATTTGAGCTTTTTCTATGATTTATTGTCTAAGGGTTTAATGTATGATTTTTGCAAAGGTGAGCGTTGTGCCCCCTTGGATCTCTTAATTAGGTCACATAGTTTTACATCAACAAAGTACTAAAGAGAAATAAAAAAAACCCTTGATATATACTAGACAAAATGAATTTTTCCATTAAAAACATTTAAAGAATTATATTGATTTTTCCATTAACATATAAATTGTCACGTCTGTCAAAAATGATTTTTAATGAATTTCTTTAATACGTATTTTAGCCTACAAATGACCTTGACCTTTTATTAATAACTTTAGTTGATCTATGTCCTTAAGGAGCCATATATATATGTTTTTCATATGATGACATTCTCATAAGAATATCTATATACATCTGAAAGAAAGGAGGGGATCTCCAACGACACTCGGATGTAGCACCCACATCAAAACATCCGATGCAAAAATACAGAGCAGACACTCACAGAAAGAGAATATGGGATGATCTACAGCATGACCACCCTGCACTCATCCAGCAAAACAAGCCCACAAGAAAGTGATACGTAAATGCCATCAGACAATAGAAATACATGACAATAATCACTATAACATCATACAAGACAATCAAAACAGACGTACATAAACATCAAACATTAATGAAAAGAAACGAGGGGATCTCCAACAACACTAGGTTGCAGAACCCACAGGAAAACACTTAAAAGGAAGGAGACCAATGTGCACCCGGCGCCGACTTTGGAGGACCATCTTCTATTAGCAAATGGTGTGGTTATCCGGATTACTTGCACACAACCCTCTCACTTATCAGGATACACAGAGGTATCCATAGACGCTCAGTAGTTGTATGAACATAAAACTTCTCACTTTAAGGTGACGTCACAAACAAGACAGTTCTTGTGACACAAATTCTATGTGAATGGATCTAAAAAATTCTATGACATGCATAAAACAGTCTGTGCTCTACTTGCTGAAGCGAAATCAAGATCAGTCATCCGAAAAGTCTGACCAACTTTCAAATAGGACAGAGAACCAGGATCCAGTCTTCTTTGGCCCATCATGGAGTCCCGTCGTCACAGTTGTCCAATGTGCAACATTAGGAAAAACACTGGTACAAAACTTTAGATTCGTCCAGTACCATGCCCAGTATTTTTTGATGACGTTGGGATCATATCTTCGGTAGAACAGGCAACCGACTATTTTCTTAAATTTGTGGTTGAAGTTTGATCTGCCTTTGGTCCTTCTTATTTTGTTTACTAAGTCACCGTAGAATGAAGGTAATGAAATTCTCAAAAAATTTTTAGAAGTTTATGATATCTAAGTCCTTTACTGATAAGTGCTCTTAAATAATGCAAATAAGTTTGAAGACGTTTAACATTTGTACCACTTGGTGAGTGTCACTGCTGGAAGAACAGGAGTCCCCACATGTAGCCAAGTTCGATTAATTTCGGGAGGGTCGTTCTTTCAAACGTATTTGAAAATTCCTGTCTACCACATTTTCTCAAATTTCTGGGTCCTATAGTATCATATCCCAGCCTATCTGCTACCTTTTTCGGTACATTTTTAGACATTATCATTTTAAAACTCTTTGACCATATTACATTGTTTAGATTAATGATCACTGACGAGGGTTAAGTCCCGGAAACGTGCATGTCTGGTCCATGCTGTAAATTTATCTGCTCTTAAATGATGCCATTGACACTCGTACCACGTGGTGAGTGTCACTGCTGGTGGACCAGGAATCCCCGAGGGCGCGTGTAGCAAAGTTCGATCAATTTCGGGTGGTCGTTTCTTCAAACACATTTGAACATTTCTATTTACCAAATGTTCTCATATTTCTGAAACCTGAGTCCTATAGCATCATATCCCAGCAACTCTGCTACGTTTTTCGGTACATTTTTAGACATTATAATTTAAAACCTATTTGACCATAATATATTGTTTAGATTAAGGATCATTGACGAGGGTTAAGTACCCGAAACATGCATTTCTGGTCCATGCTGTAAATTAATCTGCTCTTAAATGATGCCAATGAATTTTGAAGACGTTTAACATTCTTTGTAATTTGTCCATTTTTATCATGAAAGTCCGAAACATGAGATCAAACTCTAGCGTATCTGATGAGCAGGGAGTTGTAAATGCCGTAGGATCGCAACCTTGCAATATCGCCATCACGACAAGAAAATTTATTTTGTTGAAGCCAAAGTCTTCTTTTTTATCGTAGATCCTTGTCTGAATTTCTCCGTTATTAATTTTGATATCGAGATCCAAAAATGGCGTAGCGCTATCATCTGTGTTTAATTTATTCAATGTATGCTCTGGTGGATAAGTTGGATTTTTGATATGGTCAAAATGTGGGTTATCAATATTCAAAATATCATCAAGATACCTAGAGGTGCCGTTAAAACATTTCAAGTAGTCAAATTTCTTGATATTTTGCAGATTTTGCATGAATTACTTTTCGTATGTAATTGAGTATAAAAACAAATCTGCAAGAAGAGGCGTACAATTAGTACCCATAAGGAATTCCAAAAACTTGCCTGTATAGAGTGTCATCAAATCTTACAAATATATGTAAAGGACAAGGCTTTGCATAACTCAGATCGAATCCATAATTTGTATCATTTATATTCTACTGAAGAAAAGAATCCTTCTGTGTCAGAAGTACATATACATGTTTACCCTCTCGATCAAAACACCATCGAAAAAGTTTTTATAAGCGATGTTTAACGTCTTCAAATTCATTAGCATCATTTTAGAGCAGATAAATTTACAGCATGGACCAGACTTGCACGTTTTGGGTATTTAACCTTCGTCAGTTATCCTCAATCTAAACAAGGTAATATGACCAAAGTCTGTGAAACTTATGTCCTAAATATACCGAAAGACATAGCAAAATGGCTAGGATATGATAATTATATATGAACAATTTTTTTACCGACAAGTAAAAAATTATGTCCATTTGGAACCTATTTTCATTTTTTCTTCTTTCTGATATCACATTTTCTTCAAATATATTAAGGGAAAAAAATTCCTGGTGTTTTGAATAATTTTTCATTGTACATTTAAATGAGATACAACTCCAAATCACCCTCATTTCTCCCGGAATCCACTGGTATAAGAGCGAGCTGACAATCTAAATAATATAACTTTAAAGTAATATGAAGAGATAAATTTCCAAGAAAGATAACTCCAATTTAAGTTATATTATAGTTTTTAGTAATATTACTGTTTCCAGTGTTCTCTTGGACGGATATTATATGATATTTATTCAGGGTTTCGCCGATTCGATTTTGAGAAATCCACAATACCTCATGACGAACCGAATTTCACACGTCCCCATTCTAAGCCCCTCGTTGTGTAGCACCTCTACGCTGTGACTCCTTCCAGTTTGATACATATATGCACATCCAAAAATAGAACCCGTGAAAATCTTACAAAAATCTTACAGAATCTAATGCTGACTTAAAACTTGCCTTCATTGTACTTACCATACACTCTATAGCGATATACGTCTCTGACTCTTCATATAAAGAAAATTGACCTTAGCCAAATTAGCTTAGAGGCTATAGGGGTTACGCTATCAAAACCTATAAAAAACACACCGCATGACACAGTCTGTGTTCTACCGGCTGTAGCGAGCTCATACATGCATTCATCCGAGGAGTCCGACTAACATTTGATATTGATAAATTGAATCTTTGTCAAATTTTGAATCACAAAACTGTCACAGAAAAAATCCCACCATATTTCAAAAGAAAAGAAACTCCTTGTATTTCTTATAGCTACACACCAACAGTTGCATCTAAAATTTACAATTACAAACGATTCCTGCAGTGTATTGATTTAAGTAATCCCTCACTACATCCACTTCCCTGCGAATGTTCTTCATCGGATTTCAACTACTCTCCTTGTGGACACGTTATTACTGGTGACCTTAGTATAGTCAAGAACGAAAAGTTGAGAGAATTGTTAAAAAAGGGTCCCAAATACAGAGAAAGTATGTCCTTTACTTCGAACCAAAATGTCAAAATTATCATGGAATCTTGTGAGGAATATGCAAGACGTTGGGCAAAAAAGAGGATGTACAGCTCGACACCCTTTCCGAATGGATAAATCCATCAGAGGGTTACTTTTATCTAGAATTAACCGATTAAAATCAACTGTGAACACCAGATTCGAGTCTATATTTAAAGACCCTGATGTTATCATAGAGCTTACCTACCTCCAAGGGGATATGGTCAATTCGTACCATAACCAACTCGTACCTGTCACTTCGTACCATACCTTACTACCAACTCGTACCAAACCATTTTGTACCATGACCAACTCGTACCATAAATTCTACCAACTCGTACCATGCATAACCTCGTACCATTACCAACTCGTACTATAATACCAATACTCGTACCATAAACTCGTACCATGCATAAATTCGTGCCATCCATAAACGTTTTATTTTTGCATTAATTTTTATTGATTAAGCGTCACCAGACATGCATGTTTCGAATATCTAATCCGCATTAATTAGTGGAAACTTATCATACATTGTAAAGAGTTCAAATAATAATTCATAGTTTAATATTCAAAAGATGTCGTATATATACATGTACGCTACATCGATGGGTTGTTCCAGTTGGCTATGATTCGAGTAAATGTAAATAGGTACGAGATTCTGTGTGATTCGAGCTGGTTATGATAAGAGTTCATGTCAATGGGTACGAGTTTATGTGTGGTAAAAGTTGGTTATGATTCGAGTAAATGTTAATGGGTACGAGATTCTACGCGATTCGAGTTGGTTATGATATTAATGTCAATGGGTACGAGATTATTTGTGTTACGAGTTGATTATGGTACGAGTAAATGTTAATTGGTACGAGATATGGGTACGAGATTCTGGGTGATTCGAATTGGTTATGAAATTAATGTCAATGGGTACGAAATCATGTGTGATACGAGTTGGTTATGGTACTAGTACATGTATGTTATGGTACGAATTGAATTTATATCGGGCACGAGTTGGTTATGGTACGAGTTAATATCACTCTCATATCGGGAGTTCGCTTCTTTTCATATGGTGGAGGTTTCTGTTTTTGTTTGCTTTGGTTCCTGTTTTGTCCTGATTTTGTATGCCTTCGGTTTCTGATTTTCTGAATTATCGATTTTGTACTGTAGACAGGGATATGGTCATTATCCATATTAGTCATCAATGGGTACGAGATTCCGCGTGCTACGAGTAGGTTATGGTAAGAGTATGTTATGGTACGAGTTGGAATAAAATTGGGTACGAGTTGTACCAATGGATTCGCAATGGGTACGAAATGACTTTTTATTTTGGTACGAGTTGGTCATAGTACGAAATGGTTATGGTACGAGTTGGTTAATTTTGGGTACGAAGTGACAAAGGTACGAGTTGGTTATGGTACGAAGTTACCATACATCCCTCCAAGAACATTATGTCCTCACACCAGCGGACAAAGCCTCAAACAATTACACATTTACTTGCAAAAAGTGCTATTTCGACAGTCTAGTTAAAGAGTTGGGTTTAAATTCGACAACTGGAAATCCCACTTACACCCTAACAAACCTTTCTGCCTCTGAAATAATAGATAACCACAAATCAGCTCTTGCTTCATTTGGCTTCGACATTAACAATTTAGATTAAGATTTGCCATACTTATACTGCATACCTAATGTAATGATCGCATATTCACATGTTCATACATCGATCATTTTATGCTCCATGTTATTTTATTACACGATCTCATTCATGTTTATTATTTTGAAATCGTCCCTCTGTATCAAAATGTCGATGTTTTTCAGATCACGATGCTTCAAAATTGTCAATATTTACATCATGCATCACTTTTTAGCATATTCCCGGTTATGATTCAATGTACTGATTGTTCTTTTACCTGCAACTTCTCTGATTTCTGTTGCATATTGTTTAAAACCTGTTTAATTGTAGAAAATCCATAGTGTCGAAGCGTAGTTCATTATCGTCAACCCGTAAGCACTTTACCCATAATGCACTGGTACGGAAGTCGAACTGTCAAAGTAGTTATTTGGCGGGTTTTATGAACTTATGAATGTTTTATTTAATCGACAAAATTGTATAATTGTTATTTTAATAATATTAGATAATTATTTGTTATGATTAATTACTTTAATTAGTATCACATAGCTTTATTTTCGTATTTTACGTCATAGGTCATGGGGTCATTTGGCTAACGGGATGGGAATAAAGGATTTTTATTGGTTTTGAGCTCACGGGTTCCTTACGGGTTCCCGGGTGTCTGTATATAGGAAAAACTCGCTGATTTTCGGCAGACGGCAATATTCCTTTGTTCTAGATAGACCTCGTCACTTGAGTTTAGATATTTTGAGGTGCGTTTTTGGTTGTTTGGGAATATTTTTCAGATTTTAATAAGTTAATTGATAGAAGTTATGCAGTAGTAAAGTTTATCTTCGCGACCGTCTCATTTTAGTTCGTTTTTGCTAATTTACCAGTTCTGTACTGGTTCTTTAGGAACTTAACCAGTTCTGTACTGGTTCTTTAGGAACTTTACCAGTTCTTTACTGTAGGCCTTTCAACAAACGCTAGGTGTCGACTGAGAGTAACGACAACTCGTACCCAAAGTGTCAGAATCGGAACCTTTCGCGCTTCTTCATAAAAATGTAGCGCAAAAATCACTTCAAATCATGAATTTTCTTATTTATTTACCTCTTTTGGGTTGTTGGACAAAGTTGGTAGGATTGAATACAATATTTTAATTTGTTTCATGTACTAAAGACAATAAAAAGACAGAGAAAGATAGCACAAAATTGCACATCAGATTTTTAGACCGAGTTACAAATTTTCATGTGGTAATATATTGGAAGGGAGAGAACTCTTTAATAATATCTGTAAATTTCGAAACCCTTTAAACTATGAAACGAAGTGAAAAGTAACGAAATGAAACGAAAAACAAAATTACAAATTTTACCATTGAATCATTCGCTTACGATATAACTGTGGTAATTTTTTCCCTTGCACACCCTATGTGCCTCGGGAACTGCGAGTCAAAGATCAGTACGTCTTATACATATTTCATAATCTACATTTCAGATCTGTAAAAGACTATCTAATAGCTGACAAGGTTTAATCTAGGCATAGATGTAACCGATTTCGTTAAATTCTGCTTATATAAAGGGGGAAGGTGGGCATATAAGTATTCACTAAAATTTGTATCCCGAACTTCTCAGTTTAAAATAAAAATAAAAAATAAAAAAAAAAATACAGATATACCTGTATGTGTTGAGATAAATATCACGAGTTACGAACAAAAATACATGTACATGTAATATGTCGATAAGTATGCATAACGAAGACAGCATCAAAAGTAGCGGGGAAATAACGAGAATAAATGAGAGAGAGAGAGAGAGATAGATAAATAGAGAGAGAGAGAGAGAGAGAGAGAGAGAGAGAGAGAGAGCATGCCTATGATTATTCATAACAAAAAAATTATTTCAATATTACACACTTTTATAAAAAAAATGTGACGGTAATTACCCCCACCCTATAAAAAGACGCAGAAATGATGTTAATAGAGATTTCACCTTTACTGCTCATACAAGAGGAACTGATGTAATCACCCCTCGTCCACAATCTGTAAAACAAATCATATCTGCATGATTCAGTTTCAATTGGAGGGCGTTGGCCGCCGGCCGCCTATGCCGTGCTTGAAACAGGTTTAAGGGAGGAGGGATGGAGAGAAGTTTTTAAAGAACACATGAAAAATGAATAATGTTTGAAAATTGTTTGTGTTATGGATATACATGTATTGACATTATTTTGTAATTCAACCATTCGCCAATTAAAGAGGTAGGGTATACCCAGCCCGCGTTCTAAATGTTAAAATCTGTGAATATGCTTAATATGCATATGGAGAGGGCGCCTCCCCCCCCCCCCTCTTTCAATCAAAAGTTATTGATTTGGAAAAGGCCAACGGGAACTTTCGCGCATCCGATTCAGATTTTACAATAAATTTCTGCATTCTATCATATCAATAGGGGGTAGAGGGGGATTTTGAATTTTATTTTGATTTTGAATATATGAATATTATGCAATGGAGATCGTAATTGATAAATATTGACCATCTTTTTGTAACAAAAACAAACATTAAAAACAAAACATTCACTGACCTTCGCTTTCGCTCGCCAGTTTTTAACCACTTAAATGTATATGATCATTTCATAACAATACGGCTTACCGATGTACCCTTTCTCCCTAAAGAGTAATAGAGGTAGATAAAAAAAAAATTCTACCCCAGACGCAGCAAAAAGACTGCTCGCTCGTATTCGCTCGCCTACATCACTTAATTTAGCATTAATATATAATTCATTTGAAGGTCACAAATAAAGGACTCCAGAGGGAGAAATGAGAACCATGTACGTCCCTTCCCCCTTTCTGAAATCCTGGATCCACCACTGATCCATTTCTAAAAGCGTGATTGTAGGCTGTGGTCTACATTTTCTTTTTCTCGGTATTTTATAAATTTATACATCGCTGTATACATTTTTATGAGTTTTAATTGTATAAACTTATATTCAAAATATGTCACCTAAAGTCCGCTCGGCACTTGAAAGCGTGGATCAAGAGCTAGGGGGATGGTTTAGGGAGGGGGATTTTCGAACCACCCCCCCCCCTTTGAATTTACAAAAAAGTAAGATATGTTTTTCCAGCTTATATACAAAATCATAAGTGATGATGAATCGGCAGAGCCTTCATAGTGTCTTTAGTTTGACCATCCAATGCGATTTTATCGATTTACGCAGATTTGTTCCATTTACTCTCAGTTAAGACAATGATGACTTCAGTACGGAAGCGTCCTAATGCCACATTCTGAATTTTTTTATCTCCTTATAAGGAGATAATATCTCCTAATTAGGAGATACTATCACCTAATTAGGACTTAGCTATCACCTAATTAGGACTTAACTATCACCTAATTAGGAGATAGCTATCTCCTAATTGGGAGATACTATCACCTAATTAGGACTTAGCTATCACCTAATTAGGACTTAGCTATCACCTAATTAGGAGTTACTACACCTAATTAGGAGTTACTATCTCCTAATTAGGAGATACTATCACCTAATTAGGACTTAGCTATCACCTTATAAGGAGTTACTATCACCTAATTAGGAGATACTTTCTCCTAATTAGGAGATATTATCTCCTAATTAGGAGATACTATCACCTAATTAGGACTTAGCTATCACCTAATTAGGACTTAGCTATCAGCTAATTAGGAGATACTATCTCCTAATAAGGTGATAGCTAAGTCCTAATTAGGTGATAGCTTAGTCCTAATAAGGTGATAGTATCTCCTAATTAGGAGATAGTAACTCCTAATTAGGTGATAGTAACTCCTAATTAGGTGAAAGCTAAGTCCTAATAAGGTGATAGCTCAGTCCTAATTGGGTGATAGTATCTCCTAATTAGGAGATAGTAACTCCTAATTAGGTGACAGTAACTCCTTATTAGGTGATAGCTAAGTCCTAATTAGGTGATAGTATCTCCTAATAAGGAGATAGTAACTCCTAATTAGGTGACAGTCACTCCTAATTAGGTGATAGCTTAGTCCTAATTAGGTGATAGTATCTCCTAATTAGGAGATAGTATCTCCTAATTAGGAGATAATATCTCCTAATTAGGAGATAAAAAAATTCAGAATGTGGCATTAGGACGCTTCCGTACTTCAGCACTTCATATGTGTTATTAGGTCTTCCGACTTCCGTCGGAAGACCTATTGTTTTCGTAACCGTGGAAAATTGGATCAGCGATTTCTCAAGAACCCTGTAAGCTAGGACAATGAAAGTTCTCCAACGTTACGTTTGGAGTAAAAGCTAGATTGGTCTTTTTTATTTTTGGTCTCTGTTATTTTTTTATCATGTTTTTTAGTAGATTCAAATATTTGACGGGAGCGTCGAATTACTCAAAAGGACCGAAAATTTCATGTTTTGCTATTTGTAAGCTTAAATATCTCGTATTTTGCTATCTACAATTTCCATTCTTTTTGAAAGTCGACAGCCATGCAAGATATGAAATGCTAGATGCACACTGTAACGATTTATTACGATGACGTCCTTCACCGTCCTTCATATTTCCAAATTCAGAAGTTCATAGGAGGAAGACACTTTTTTGCTTATAATAGTAAACAAAAATTAAGCTTATGAAGTTTCCTAAAAATTTCAATATTATTATTTTTTATCCACATATCTGTCTTATTTAGTCTTTCTGATTTTTCCTATCTCTTACTGTTGAAAAGATATGAGCATCGAAATTTTGAGTTGGGTATTTCGATACACCTTCACGCCAACAGATCGGGCGCACACTAAAATTGGTAGTCCGAGTCCGACTCGAGAAAAGCAGTGTTGAGATTTTCAAATTCCGATTTCACGGCAATGATGAATATGCATTTCATAAATACATTTCGATATACACAATTTGATTTTAAAACAGTTGATTAATTTAGAAGAGATCAGCTACAAACCAGAATTTACACACAAAAAGTGGTAGTTTGATTCCGATTTCTAACCTACAAACCTGTTTCTAAACTTCAATAACTATATTTTGGACATCAAGTTTAATTTCTAATTCTAGCAAACGTTCGAACATAATTTTCGGTTGGTTTATTTACAAATTGATGAACAATTTCTCCAACATTCTTCCCTCCCCTCGTTTTTCGAAAACAGTTCTGTTTATATTGAACGATGTCGCCATGATGGAAATTCAAAATAAACTTTGAAAAAAGGGAAGGGGGGGTCCAAATTTGAACCTGCACAGCGAGGACCTCATGGTATATATATACAGCTGACACTCTTTATCTCAAACTATGTTATCTCGAAATTCCGTTTATCTCGAAGTCGAGCGACGGTCCCAACTTTTTTTTCTTCATATTCTAACCAATTTGACTTCGGATAACTCGAAATCGGTTATCTCGAAATTTCGCTTATCTCGAAGTATTTTTTAAGTCCCAAGTCACTTTCCTCATGTATTTCACACTCGTTAAGTCGAAGTCCTAATGTTTGTATAAACAAACAAATTAACGCTCCAAATAATAGTGAAATTGCATGGTAAACAAACAATTATAGGTACCGGTAACGCCGTTGTTTGATAGACCGTGACATCAATAAATTAAGGAGGATAACATTTAATTAGATCATAATATCATTGCGGAAACAATTATAAGTGCATGTTTCAATCATTAAAATTGCCTTGTTTGTTGTGTTGAAATTTTCAAAGAAACAACGACTAAAAAAAATTTGAAAGATTCATCGTAAAAAAAAACCAAAAAAACAAAAAATTGGCAAAATTCATCGTAACTGAAATAAAGCAATTTGAGCAACAATGATACTGATGATCTACAAAATAATCCGTACATAAATATTCATACACAAAGATTCCATACGATTTAATTCAAGCGAAGGATGAAGACATGTGCGACATTGAAATCTAGCAGACGAAAAATTAAATAGCGTACGCACAAATGTCTTTATTGTAATTTGATGACACAATGATATAAAATTCTTGAAGGTAAACAGCACATGACAGATTGATAAGACAACCAAACTGGTATTATATCAGGGTCGAGGCGATCGACGCGGAAGGGAGGGGAGGGGGGGGGGCACATAAAGAATAAAAATATCTTACGTTCTCAATGCGCCTCTTCGTAAAATTTAAGTGTTAAGACTACCTTTATGGCACTTCTAGAATCATTTCTACGTAGTGAAACAACCAAACTGGTATTATATCAGGGTCGAGGCGATTGGCGCGGAAGGGAGGGGGCACACAAAGAATAAAAATATATATCTGACGTTCTCAATGCTCGTCTTCGTAAAATTAAAGTGTTAAGACAACGTTTATGGTACTTCTAGAATCATTTCTACGTTGTGAAATAAAATGCTTGCTTGCATTGTCAACATGAGTCTACTAGCCTTTTAAACTCCGATATCTATTGTATAAAATACAATAGCAAACGATTCTTTAAGCCTTATAGGTGGTACTGTACCACAAAACATTCTAAAATAAAGAGTAAATTCGACTGACGTTTATCTCGAACTCTGCTTATGTCGAAGTATTTTCAGTGGGCCTATCGACTTCGAGATAACGAGTGTCAGCTGTATATATATTGAACGTAACTTGTTATTACCATTTCTCTTCTCAAGAAAATTGGTTCTACAGCTACGAGCTCGCCTTTTTTATGGGGGAAGGGGGCAGGAAGAATTTGCAAAAAAAAAATCCCGGCTCTGAAAAATGCTGAAAAAAATATTCCGGCCCAAAGGGCCGGCAATTTTTTTTCCCGGACCATGCAAAAGTAAGGATACATTGCATGATATGGAAAGGAGCTGATAAGATAAGGCGTAAAATCTGCCCTGAAAAAGTGGAATTTTCAAAATGGGAACTTCAAAAAAATTCTTTCACAAAATTTATGCCAGTTCTTGGTTTCATCATAATCAGCAGTTGCATAAGATTTATCATGCATAGTTTTAATAAATTTTGGGGCAAAATATGTCTTTTTTCTATAGAAACCAATGGAAAATGGAAAAGTTTTTTAAAACATCGTTCCCCCCTCAGCTACAGAACGCCACTTTTACAGAAGGTGTATATTACTTATACACATCTTTTGACAAAGTGGGGTTCTGTAGCTAAGGGGGGAACTATGCCCCAGAGACAAAAAACTGAAAAAGGGAAGGCGGGGGGCTTTTTACAAATCTGTGTTTTAGGCTGTAATATAAGCAAAATTTATTTTTTTCCCTTTGAAATTCATTCATTTATTAATTCTAAACAAGTTCACATGAAATGCACAAGATT
Source organism: Pinctada imbricata (assembly GCA_033119305.1). Taxonomy (NCBI): domain Eukaryota; kingdom Metazoa; phylum Mollusca; class Bivalvia; order Pterioida; family Pteriidae; genus Pinctada; species Pinctada imbricata. The sequence goes on from VSWD01000006.1 coordinate 18,935,629, forward strand.
TTGGAATGAAATAAACAGGAGTGTGCTGTTTATTTCTACACAATGTGCATTTCTTGGTAAAATGTCTACTTTTTAGCCAATGAATACAAAATACAACCATATTTCAGATTCAAGATTTTAAAATTTATGGAAAAAATTGAGACCAGACTTTTGAGTTTAATTTCTAGTATCTTGTTTAGACTATAACTATGTTTTAAAGTTTATAGATATCCATATTAGCCAGATTGTTCTTAATTTTCAACGTTTTTTGATCGATATTAGCTTCTTTTCAACATGGCTACCCCCTACTCTTTAGACTGTAATTTAAGCATCTAGAAATAAGCTTACCAAAATGAAAGTTGTATCAGGAATCTCCAAATACATTACATTTGAGTAATTATCAAGTTTTTCTTGCATACAGATCATTATGTAGAAGAAATACTTGATGAGATTCAGGGCTAAATACAGCCCTTATCTTATCAGCTCCTTTTTGCTGGCCCTTTGTGCCAGACAATTTAAAGTCAAAAAATTAATTAATATAAATACAAACTGTTCACATAGCTGTATCTACCAGAGACCTAATACGCATAGGCACAAAAATCTAGAAAAGGTTCTATTTAAACATCATACAATCTGTCTGAAATTCGCTAATTGCAAAGAGACATCTGAAGGAACGGTTATTAACTCTGTAACAGCGGGGAGTTTAACTTACACAGACATTCACAACATTTGACAATTTGTTTAAATCCGGCCCGAAGAACCGGCGAAAATTTTTCTCCGACTCTGGTAATGGCTGAAAAAAATGGCCTGCTCAGAAAATTGCTGAAAAAATTTTACCGGCTGGCAATAGAATTCCTGCCCCCCCCCCCCCCCCCCCCCCCCCCAAATCAAATGGTTGCTCACCAACAATTATCGGTTTGAAAATTTAATGTTACTGCTATTTGAAAACTTAAATATATAATATAAATACATGTAATGTGACGTCCTTCATATTTCCAAACCAAAAATTGTATAGGAGGAAGACACTATTGTTGCAACCGCAACAAGAAACCTTTCTAGTTATTAATACATTTGACTACTTTTAAATTGACGAAATACACTTTTTATGATAAAAGAGTCAGGTTTTGCTTATCCATATATTTATTTTTTTAGGCACAGGGTTTTAAAAAAAAGACAGAAAAGTTTACTTCTTTTTAAACTCAACTGAAAAGACTTGATGGGCTATACCTTTTTTGCAGTTCAGATTTGGTAACTCCTTTTACATCAGAACAACCTTGAAATAGAAGACTTCCCTGTACATATATAGCCGTTTAGTGGTTTGTTTATCAAGAATATGCGAGGGGCGGGACGCCTGTCATTTTACATTATTTTAGACAATTCAACTTTAAATTTTTTCATAAAGATTCGTTCTTTAAATCACGTCACTTTGTAATCAATTGTTGAGAGCCAAATCGATAATCGGAATCAAGTATCGAGCGATAATCGATTATTTGCGATAATCGGTTCCCACTTTTGGACACCACCATGAATATGAAAAAAAAACTCGTTTTCCAGTCCCTATTTTTGATCAAATTGCCTTTTTTGAGTCATTAACCGTTCTTACCTGATCCAGAATGTTCTGTGACTCTATTTGTATATACGTAATGTCTTTTTCTGACTTTAAATTTTGAGAAAATTTCAAGTGAGAACATGTTCTCACTTGAAATTTTCTCAAAATTTAAAGTCAGAAAAAGACAGTAAGTTCAAGTTTTTTTCTTCAGTTTTTTTTTCAAAACCATGTGTTGGATAGGCTGACAAACCCAACCCCCTCTCCCTCTAAAAAAACTTTTCCTGGAGAGGAAAGAAAAAACGTTTCTTAAGGTTCTTACATCAATAAAGATAAAAAAAGCAACGTACTTAATCGATGTTTTTGACAAATTTTACTTTAAACTAACAAAAAAAGAAAAACATCGTAAGTTTACTGCATGATGTCGACCAGTAATTGCTCAGTGAAATATGGGATGGGAAAAAACCTACCCCCCCCCCCCCCTCTTTTTCTAGTTTTCCCTGCATGTAGCTGTATCATATATAAAAGAGGTAGAATCTTGACGATATGGACATTTCTTTTACACGTGTATAACAAACAATCCATGCAAAAAGAAGAGGGATCGCTGAAATTAAATGAAATGTATTCATCTAGTCACTCGGATTTGTTTCTGTACAATTAAGAAATCTGAAAATCGTGAAAATTTCATCTTTTTTTTACTTTTGTAATTTGTTTTGTTTGCTTATTTTAACAACTTGTGTTTAAATCGTTTGATTTTAAATTTTTCATAAATTTTGATTCAAGAAGTTCAATCATAACAAGAACCTAAAATTAAAGTTTACAGGACTTTTTCTATGATGTCTGCGTCGTTTACTATTACGTTTATTTTTAAAAATCCTTTGCCGACCAAAAAAAAAAAGAAGAAAGAAAGAAAAATTGTTTCGTTACTTTTCATTTCGTTGCTTGTGCGTTTCATATGTTAAAGAACCCGTAAAACTCGGTTAGTCAAGATGAGTCCCGAGAATCAAATGTTTGTTAATTTTATAGTTTGAATTACCTCCCTTCATAAGCAGATTTAATTTAGAATTCGGTAGAAAAAATTAATTATTTATCGATAATTAGCATGTCTTTCCCAATTCAAAGTTCCGTAATGCTATTTAGACACAGATTCAAAAGTCGTGAAGCACTTTCAAAGGATTTTTTTTTGGATTTCAAAATTTAGTTGAAAGGCCTATTTACTGGTTTTAATCTATTTATATTTAGAGTATAGTAATATAACGATCGATATATCGTATAGGTACTGCTCAATTTATCAGTTCAGTACTGATCGGAGTAGTTTAGAATTTAGTCAAAACTTACTATAAATACACAGATTACCTACGAAGTTTAGGTACTGCAAATAGCATCTAAAATATATCAGTTCTGTACTGATTAGTTCAAATGCAGTAATTTAAAACAATTATCAGTTATATGTACTGATTTTAAAGTAAAACGTATATAAGTCATTGTACCAGTTCAGTACTGGTTGACTATTTTCTAACATTGCACTCCTAGCTTGTCCAAACTATCCCATATACTCATAGATCTGAATAGACATAGATTTGTATTTAGGATTATTTTATTTGTTTTATCAAGAGATGCAGACTGAAACCATGTTTATTTTTGCTTATTGTTAGTAGTTAAGTTAATAAATCACAGAAAATTTGAAAACAGTTTTATTCTTCCAAATATAAGTCAAATCAAAGACTGCAGTGAAGAATCGGTACTTAAGAGTACCTGGCATCCCCGGAATAATACAGAACACATAGAACTTTTTATTTATCATTTCAAGGTCATCGCTCAGTGTAAAGCGACCTATTGCACTCATCCGCTGTCTCGTTACATTTTGGCATCCCCGGCGGGATTCAATATTTCTTTTTGGATCCAGTGATCGAATCTACACTGAGTTGGCTTCCAGAATTTTATTTTGTCACTTCGTAATACACATACAATGGCAGGAAGAAGGAGGAAGGGTAAGCGCCGATCAAACTCAAGTAGACAGTCCATGTCACCACTATCATCCAGAGACTCCTCACCAGGCGTAACCAAACCTGCAAAGGAAGACCAATCAGTATTAAGAGATGATAGCTCACGCTTCAGTACAGGTTCAGTACCTGTTTGTACTGGTTCTAATTATACCAGTTTTCCTTCTTCACACTTAAGTACAGGTTCAGTACCTGTTTGTACTGGTTCTAATTATACCAGTTTTCCTTCTTCACACTTAAGTACAGGTTCAGTACCTGTTTGTACTGGTTCTAATTATACCAGTTTTCCTTCTTCACACTTAGGTACAGGTTCAGTACCTGTTTGTACTGGTTCTAATTATACCAGTTTTCCTTCTTCACACTTAAGTACAGGTTCAGTACCTGTTTGTACTGGTTCTAATTATACCAGTTTTCCTTCTTCACACTTAGGTACAGGTTCAGTACCTGTTTGTACTGGTTCTAATTTTACCAGTTTTTCTTCTCAAAACCCAAGTACAGGTTCAGTACTCGTTGACTCTCATTACCAGACTGTTCCTTTGGTACCTGGAGCTGTGGGATACACAAATTTCCATCAACCCCACCCTACTACATTTGACCAGGCTACTTTTCAGAGTGGAAATGGAAGTCCATATAACAGGAATGCAGACTTACCTTTAGGAGCGATGCATGGTGATCAGCAAGGGGCAGATAACTCTTGGCAGCAAGCATTTTGCAGTTTAGCAAAACAAATGCAGGACTTGCAGGCAGTAATCAATCGCATTATCAGCGCTCAGACTACAGACAATTCTCAATCTGAAACAGAAAATGAGAACAACAATAAGCGTCTTAGTTTATCTGGATGGTCAAATGAAACATCTGATGAAGCGAGCGATTCATGCCCATCACGGACAAGACCACAAAGAGTGAAGGCATCCAGAAAATTTGGGAAATTGAAATTACCCCCCTTCACTGGTAAAGAAGAATGGAAAGTCTGGATCAGACGTTTTGAAGATGTAGCTGAGAGACGAGGTTGGACTGATGCTGAGAAATTGGATGAAATACTACCTAGAATGCATGAAATGGCTGGAGATTTTGTATTTGGGCAATTAGATAAGTCTGTGAGGAGGAGTTATTCACTACTAGTAGCAGAACTAGGAAACCGTTTCAGGGTGGTAGAAACATGTAAAACATACGGGGCTAAATTTAGCAGCCGGAATCAGAAACCTGGGGAAACAGTGGAAAATTATGCAGCAGAGCTGAAACGCCTTTATGATAAGGCCCACCCCAGGAAAAATCGTCAGACAAGAGACGAAGACCTTCTACGCCGCTTTCTAGATGGACTATCTGATGATAAGGCCCAATTTCATGTGGAGTATGTTAAGGACCCTGCCAATATAGATGAAGCTGCGTTCCAGGTAGTCAACTTCAATGAAACTGGACGAAAGCAGGAAACTAAAACTAGTATCATAAGGGAGGTGAATGACGAGTCCAATGGCAATGATCAAGGGTCCCCGAAAAGTCAAAGAAGAAATAAAGGAAAAGGAAGAGAAAACGTAAAACAGGTCAATGTCAACATGGACATGCAGAAAACAATTTCTGAGCTCCGGAAGCAAGTGGAGGAACTTAAAAGGGATAGGGATGATAGGCAGAGAGATAATCACAATTATGACCCAAATGTGCCACCATACACATACCACATGCCTCCCCCTCCTTTACTAATGAACCAACCCCCACAAATTTTTAAGAAGGAAATGAAACAAATAGTTTGTTTCAAATGTGGAGGACCAGGACACTTTGCTAAGGAGTGTCTCTCTAATAGGCCGGGAGACCGCCCTGTTCAACAGCCCTCATACCAGAGGTAGCCGTCCCCTATAATCGGGAGTCCAATGGGAGAATCAGGAGTCAGATAGGGAGAAAACTGACGAAAAGACCAACAGCTTTACCCGCTATGTTATTGCCAGTTTTACTGCATATATCTGCATGAGGCATCAATTACCATTTGAGAAGAAAATAACAAAATTAATAAATCAAGGACGATAGACCTTGACAGCAGGAACGCAGAAATCTAAGTGGTATATGGCTGTGGAACCTTAGAACTCATAAAGAATATTTTTTTGTCACCGACAATATACCTATACATGTACATGATGATGTCATATGATATTAATTTTACGTTTAGAGAGAGAGGAAGAGGGTCAATCGAATCGAGAGGATTTGATTTTGGAGCCTAAGTGGATTTTTGAACGAGTCATTCGTACTGGTTGGACCAGTTATTCTCGGTATTTCTAGAGTTACGGAAACCTTGGGAGTGATGTAGTACTCTATATATTGTGCCAAGATGCGGTTGGACTGCTGAGGACATATTTATGACTGTATAGTCCGATAGGTTGTAACAGAATTAGCAGAGAATAGGAATGTGACTGTGTGCCCGGGGTACAGATCAGTCAGCAACTCGCGTGGACAAAATCCTGCCTCCACATCTCCGTAAATTATGAGGACTTACTATCATCATAACATTTAGGATCCAGAGCAGAATATATATACTGATGACCAAAAACCAGTATTATACAGCCTTTTGATGTGTTCCACTAGCCTTGGACAATTATGAGCTATGACAGCCATATTGGACCCTGCCTAGGAGAAAACTAATCCCCCCAAGATGAGGAATTTCCAAAAATAAAGCTCCCAGGAAGAAGAAGAAATCCGTGTGAATTTGACTTTGACTTTATTATTTGTGGGTAAGGTTGTGAATATATTGACATGTATCAATGATGAATATGATGTAATGAAATTTTGTGGTCTATGTATATTATGTGAAATGAATATGCATATTATTGTTTATCATGTAACTTAATTATTGTAATGCAGTAGAGTAATGGACATCAGATTCTTCTGTGTAAAGTATGTCCGGTATAGAGTGTTATAAAATTGACATTGATGTTTTAATGTGTATTGACCTATATGTTACATGTATGAATATGTCATATATTGATAGTATGAGCAGTAAGGAACAGGATGTGAGCCTGTGATTTTTCTCATGCATATATATGGTATGGTGAATTTGAATTTATGTGTACACTGTGACTATGTATATTAATGTATAGTGATGTGGCTTGAATAATGTGAATAACTGAATTCACATCTTTTTTATGTAATGTATGACAGTGTGTAGTATTTTTGCAGATGAACATATATGCTTGACCTTTATTCTGAATTTTAACATGCATTTATTATTCTAATGTAATGATGAACTTTGATGTATTTATGAGTTGAATGTTAATGGGCAGTGTATGAACTTTATGATGCTGTGGAATTTTGTGGATTCTTAGGTGTTGCTATCTAACTTATTACTACATATTTTGCATGTATGTCATATTTGAATTTTTATTGTACCATTTATTTACCTTTTTGATGAAATCACATGTCCAACGTTGTAGTCTAGAGGTGACAGGTTGCAGTAGTCTGTGAAGGAAAGAAGAAAATGTTATTCATGCATTGATGATTGATATGGTATATTTTCTCATTGAATATATTACAGACTATGACTCTATGAGACATGTAGAAATTTGTGTCAAATAATTATATGGAGATATATTGAGCATATTATATTGTCAACTTTGTTCATTAATATGAATTGTTAAACTTTTCCTTACCATGTATTTTTCAACATGTGAAATCCATGTGCTCAGCTCCATGTGATCTGTATATTGATGTAATTCTGATGACGTCATATTTGTTGATATTTTTCTTTGTTTTGTAATGTCCGTTGGAACTTGGACATTTAAAAGGGGGGCAAATGTAATGATCGCATATTCACATGTTCATACATCGATCATTTTATGCTCCATGTTATTTTATTACACGATCTCATTCATGTTTATTATTTTGAGATCGTCCCTCTGTATCAAAATGTCGATGTTTTTCAGATCACGATGCTTCAAAATTGTCAATATTTACATCATGCATCACTTTTTAGCATATTCCCGGTTATGATTCAATGTACTGATTGTTCTTTTACCTGCAACTTCTCTGATTTCTGTTGCATATTGTTTAAAACCTGTTTAATTGTAGAAAATCCATAGTGTCGAAGCGTAGTTCATTATCGTCAACCCGTAAGCACTTTACCCATAATGCACTGGTACGGAAGTCGAACTGTCAAAGTAGTTATTTGGCGGGTTTTATGAACTTATGAATGTTTTATTTAATCGACAAAATTGTATAATTGTTATTTTAATAATATTAGATAATTATTTGTTATGATTAATTACTTTAATTAGTATCACATAGCTTTATTTTCGTATTTTACGTCATAGGTCATGGGGTCATTTGGCTAACGGGATGGGAATAAAGGATTTTTATTGGTTTTGAGCTCACGGGTTCCTTACGGGTTCCCGGGTGTCTGTATATAGGAAAAACTCGCTGATTTTCGGCAGACGGCAATATTCCTTTGTTCTAGATAGACCTCGTCACTTGAGTTTAGATATTTTGAGGTGCGTTTTTGGTTGTTTGGGAATATTTTTCAGATTTTAATAAGTTAATTGATAGAAGTTATGCAGTAGTAAAGTTTATCTTCGCGACCGTCTCATTTTAGTTCGTTTTTGCTAATTTACCAGTTCTGTACTGGTTCTTTAGGAACTTAACCAGTTCTGTACTGGTCCTTTAGGAACTTTACCAGTTCTTTACTGGTTTTAATCTATTTATATTTAGAGTATAGTAATATAACGATCGATATATCGTATAGGTACTGCTCAATTTATCAGTTCAGTACTGATCGGAGTAGTTTAGAATTTAGTCAAAACTTACTATAAATACACAGATTACCTACGAAGTTTAGGTACTGCAAATAGCATTTAAAATATATCAGTTCTGTACTGATTAGTTCAAATGCAGTAATTTAAAACAATTATCAGTTATATGTACTGATTTTAAAGTAAAACGTATATAAGTCATTGTACCAGTTCAGTACTGGTTGACTATTTTCTAACATTGCACTCCTAGCTTGTCCAAACTATCCCATATACTCATAGATCTGAATAGACATAGATTTGTATTTAGGATTATTTTATTTGTTTTATCAAGAGATGCAGACTGAAACCATGTTTATTTTTGCTTATTGTTAGTAGTTAAGTTAATAAATCACAGAAAATTTGAAAACAGTTTTATTCTTCCAAATATAAGTCAAATCAAAGACTGCAGTGAAGAATCGGTACTTAAGAGTACCTGGCATCCCCGGAATAATACAGAACACATAGAACTTTTTATTTATCATTTCAAGGTCATCGCTCAGTGTAAAGCGACCTATTGCACTCATCCGCTGTCTCGTTACACTAAAATGCATAAGAATCCGTACAAACAACGTTTCATCGCTGGTTCCTCAAAATGTTCTACCAAATCTGTATCGATCTTACTCACCAAAGTTTTATCTGAGATCAAATCTGGGCTTCAAAAATATTGTTCGACAGTATATTCTCGCAGTGGTATCAACCAGATGTGGATTTTAAAGAATTCGATGGAACTTTTAGAAAATCTGAAATCCACTCATTTTAGTAGAGTCCATTCGATCAAAGCCTTTGATTTTTCGACACTTTACAATACAATTCCACATTCTAAATTGAAAGAAAGACTCGCAAAAATTATAAGTAATGCGTTTACAAGTAAGAACGGTAATCGCAAATACAAATTCATTGTTGTTAACTATGACAAATCCTACTTTGTAAAAGAAAAAACCGATTCTGAAAATAAGTACACTAAAACAGATATTATTCAGATGTTAAACTTTCTGATCGACAACATTTTTGTGGTGTTTGGAGGAAAGGTCTTCCAGCAAATTGTCGGAATTCCAATGGGGACCAATTGTGCCCCACTCCTTGCCGACATTTTCCTTTACTCGTACGAAGCTGAATTCATTCAATCTCTGGTCTCTGAAGGGAAAAGATACTTAGCTTCTGACTTCAACTTCACTTACAGATACATAGACGATGTGTTGTCCATCAATACTCCAAAATTCACGGATTAACTGAGCAGTATATATCCTTCAGAGCTTGAAGTCAAAGAAACTACAGAGACAAATAATTCAGCATCCTATTTGGACATAATGTTGTCTTACGACACTGATGGTCACATGAACACCTCACTCTATGACAAACTTGACGACTTCAATTTCAGCATTACAAACTTTCCTTTTCTGAGAAGCAACATCCCTTCATCGTGTTCATATCTCAGTTGATACGCTATGCCAGAGCAAGTACGAAATATACGGATTTTGTTCTGAGAGCTAGGCGTCTTTCAGATAAGCTTCTCAGTCAGGGATATGTTTGTGACCGGCTAACATCGTCACTGAGGAAGTTCTACGGTCGATACGGGGAACTCGTCATACACTATGATGTCCCACTCTCCAGAATGGTGGGTGATATTCTGTCATAGACCATTTGAACCATCCAACTCAAGATTGTACTCTATGTCTTCCGAAATGGAAGTTGCCGGATGTGACAGTTCTACCGAATTGAAGCGGCGGGTGTTGCATGCAAGCAGGAGATGCTTACTCTTCCTGGGCACCTGGTCTCACTCCCATATCGGGAGTTCGCTTCTTTTCATGTGGTGGAGGTTTTTGTTTGTTTGCTTTGGTTCCTGTTTTGTCCTGATTTTGTATGCCTTCGGTTTCTGATTTTCTGAATTATCTGATTTTGTGCTGTATACAGGGATATGGTCATTATTCATATTTGTCATTCAACGAGGACAGGTGGTCGGGGCTTTCTAAAAAAGTTAAAATACCCGAAACGTGCATGTCTGGTCCATGCTGTAAATTTATTTGCTCTAAAATGATGCTAATGAACATGAAGACGTAAAACATTTAGACAGGACCCGCCATGGAGTCGTGTCGCCATAGTCAGTCAGAGTGCAATTCCTAAGAATGCGCAGGTACAAGGCCAGGTACCAAGCCAAGTGTCCGTCTGGTGAAATTTTATGATTATAACACAAAGGCATGTTGACTGTAGACTTTTCGAACTTTGATGAACATTTCATCCCTGACATAATGTACAGCCCAACGTAATTTGTAAATGGCTTGAGCATGTTGAGGAGGAAATGCTTACTTTATGAGTTTCTGATAAACATCAAAGAAGTACCTAACCGTTATTCAGTCTCAAAGTCGAGAAGGCAAGGCATAATCGTGAGAATTCCCATCGAAACGGTTGCAGGCCGGAATGAACAACATTCCGAAGTGAGACGAGATACCCAGGGATAGTCAGCGTCTCTTGATTGCATGCAACACCCGTCGCAACAGCTCCATGGAAACCTGTCAAATTCGGTAATTGTCTCGATGTACATTTTGATGTACAGATCAGGTAAACATCAAAGAAGTACTTAACCGTTATTCAGTCTCAAAGTCGAGAAGGCAAAGCAAAATCATGAGAAATCCCATCGAAACGGCTGCGAACCCCGGAATGAACAACATTCGGAAGTGAGACCAGGTGCAAGAATGTCTTGTTTGGTGATGATGACAGCCATTCAATCACAATGTAGAATGTCACTGATCATTCTGGAAAGGGGGATCTTCCGCAATTATGATTTCAGCCGTTGTGCGTTATTACCCTGAACAAGTAGCTGACTTGCAAGCCATCTGGCTCTAATGATGAAAACTTCATATTTGGAACATGCCCTGGCGTACCGTATCAGCTGAGAAGCAAAAACGCCATAAGCAGGAGAAGACGGAATGTTGCTACCCATTAAAAGGAAGTTAGTTATGTGGAAGCAGAAATCGTCACGCTTGTCACACAGTGAGGTGTTCAAATGGCCGTTTGCGTCGAAAGATGGAAGTATATCCAAGTACGAAGCGGATCTGTCGCTCTCTTTTGTTTCCTTGATCTCCAGCTCATGAGGATAGATTTCATGCAGATGGTCTTTAAATTTCGGATTATTGATGGAAAACACGTCATCTATGTATCTGAAGGTAAAATGGAAATGAGATGCAAGGTGCTCTCGCCCAGTCGAGAGAAAGGTCTTGATGAAGTCAGTTTCGTATGAATATAAAAATAAGTCTGCAAGCAGTGGGGCGCAATTGGTACCCATAGGGATTCCGACTATCTGCTGGAATACGGTTCCTTCAACACCACAAAAAAAGTTGTCAATCAAAAACTGCAGCATCCGGATAATATCGTCTTCGGTATACTTTTTGTTTGAATCAGAGTGTTCCTTCACGGAATAAGTATCCTCTTGCCCTATGACGAGGTATCTGTATCTCCTATTACCATTTTTTTAAAGAAAGGTGTTGCTGATAATATCGGCAAATCTGTTTTTGAGTTTTGTGTGTGGGATGGTAGTGTAGGGTGTGGAGAAGTCGAAAGACTTCATGCTTCTCACTTCTCAAGACATACCACGGGAGATTTGCATGAATAATATGCAATATAAAACGTCAAAGGACACATGATAAAAACAAAGCATTACATGTATCACAATGTTTATTTGATATAACAATTTGCTGTAAATTATGAAATTTCGTGACAGTACAAGCAATATGATATTTTGTTTTGTAAAGCAGCTGTATCGTCATTTAATCCACTAAAACTATAAAACTATCCATAGAGAGGATTCTTACCTATCTTTTATGTTTCTATGAAACTCATACGAAATGCAGGTTCGATATTATCTGTTGTGTTGCCTTTTGGCTACATCCTACTTTGTATTTAGTTTTGGGAGTATCAGTAAAAGAGAATTGTTACAGAAGGATAAAAACATGTTCAAGGATCTCAGAGACAAACTGACAACACTTGAGAAGAGACTGGATAGCAGAATTTGCAATGGCTACCCTCTCAGTAGGTATCATTCTCATACTAAGAAAGCGAAAGGATAAGACAATATCATCCAAACAGTTTTATTGTAATATATGAAGTACATGTTACACTGTATAATAAATGCAACGTTCGATAATTAATATAATTAGCCGAGAAAAAGTCTTTTAATATTGCTAGAAAAACAAAACGAAAATCTTTTTAAGAATATTTAGGCAACTTAACTTTAAGAAAATGACGAATAGTAAGAAATAGCTAGAAACTATAATGAAAGGCGCAGCATGTAATATCATACAAAAATATTAACATTGTTACAGTATATATCATTTCTTATTAAATAGGTGATATTGGTGTCACATATACCCGATGGGGAAGAACGAAATGTCCCAAAAATAATACAGAACTGGTCTATTCCGGTAAGTTCTTTTCCAATATGCAAAATGTAAGGTATTCGGCAGTGCTACTAAGATTTCCCATGGTTCTTTATTAACTGTCTGTTCACGTTGACAATTCGATTCACGGTACGATTTGAGTTCCAAAAAAATTTCGTAAATTCAAAAGTCTATATACAAACGTTCTGCTGGAGCCTCTGAAAATGTCACAATACAGACGAAAATGGAGAGAAAACTCCCGAAAAAATTCTCTAAGAAAAAATCGCTCACATTTTCACTGTGATAATTAAACAATTTAGTAAGGACTTCAAAATAATTTCCCTTCAAAAGTACATTTAATCCCGATATCGATAAATATTCACATCGATCGAGTTTCAATAATCTTTTTCCGAACCCTTTCTTTTTTTTCTTTTGTAACTGAGTTTCATAGGCGTACCCATTATGATCTGAAGATGTTTGGTTTTTTAGTCTGACAGATGAACAAAAGACAGGGTCGGAGGACTTCCATGATTGAAAATTATTCTAAGATCATATCATAGAGTGCATACATGCAAATGTAGTACACAACACCATGGAACTGGCTGAAAACGTTTGCGATTAGTCACGAATGTGCACTAATGATGTTTTGTGGTTTTGCGGTGGAGATCCCCCCTTTTTTTGTCTAAAACCATGAAGAAATGCAAGAGGAATCTTATAGAAAAATATTCCTCATTGGTCAAATGTAAGTTGATTTGATGTGAAGATCAAGATTTATAACTTGACAAGTAGCATTTCTATCGTACCTTAATCATATTTAATTACAGGGTATGTTGGAGGATCACACTATACACATAAAGGTGCTGCAGTGGATTATCTCTGTATGCCTGAGAACCCGGATAGAAATTACCACTATAAGGATGGAGCGTCGGGACATAAGGGATATGTGTATGGTGCTGAATATGAAATCAATGAAGATGACATAGGAATAGGTCGATCCATGCATGAAAGTGACGTACCATGTGCTGTGTGTAGAACTGTCGGTAGTACAAGTGTATTGATGATACCAGGTAAGTTCATTAGTTTTATGAATTTTTGCATCCATTTTATAAGGTGTTCTCAAACATAGATTCTTGTTGTGTTTATATGTGTATATTTAGAAAAGGGAAGGATCTCCAGGATGACCATCCTGCACACACCCAGCGTAACAAACGCACAAGAAATTAACACATAAATGACATCAGACAAAACTACAAACCGTAAAACGCGCAATAATCGCTAGAACATCATACAAAGAAATTAAAACACTGATGAATGATAATTTTGAATATGAAATGTTGCACATCTAAAATAGATGATGGCGGTAATTTTCTTGCACGGACATTATTTATTGAAAAGCATTTAACTGTTAGTTTAATAAACAATTATGGACCAAATAATGATTACCCTGAATTTTTTGATAGTATACGATTAGCTTTAGATGACTTCAGTTCAGATTTTATGATAATCTGTGGTGACTGGAATCTTGTGCAAGATCCGGACTTGGATAATGTAACTATAATAAGAAATAGAGTCGCAGTTTCGCTCCTGAAACATGATTTTAATTTAATTGACCCATGGCGTATTTATAATCCCTATGAGAAAAAAAATACACATGGCACAGAAAGTCTCCATTAAAAAGGACACGATTAGATTTTTTTCTTGTTTCAGAAGAACTTTAGTCTAGAATGGAATATACAAATATAGTTAATGGATACAGGACTGATCATTCTATAGTAGAATTAGAGATAAAATTAACAAATTTTGTAAAAGGTAGGGGTTTTTGGATATTCAACTTATCACTTCTCCGGGATGAAATATATGTTAATCAGGTGACAAAAATAGTTCGTTCTTTAAAGGAGAAATATTCATTAGATACCAATCACCATGATGACTAATATGACATGAATATTGCATTAAGCATAGACGATCATTTATTTTTCGAAATGATTTTAATGAAAATTCGAGAAATGACTATACAGTACTCTAGCGGAAAAACGAAAAGTAGAAAATGTGAGAAAAACATCTTATTGGATCAAATCGTATGTGCTAAAAGTTTATATGAAGAATCACATAACTCTGTTATAGGTGACATCTTATATGACTTAAATAAAGAATATGTAACACATAGAGAATATGAGATGGAAGGCTTATTACAGAGATCAAAGGCTAAGTGAATTGAACATGGAGAAAAGCGTAGCCGTTATTTCTGTGCCCTAGAAAAAAATGAATAAAAATATATAATAATACTTACTAATAAGGACAATGAATTGATTACAAATCAAAATGATATTTTGCTAGAAATGAAGAATTTTTACAAAGACCTTTATAGTTGTAGAGATGATACCCTTGATGACATTGAGCTTTGAGATGTAGTATATCAAACTAGTATACCGGTATTAACTTATGCACAAAATCAACTTCTGGACTCTCCAGTATCTTATGAATTTAAAGAAAAAAAAAAACAAAACAAAACAAAACTCCTGGAACATCAGGTTTTCAGGTAGATTTTTAAAAGTTTTTCTGGATTGATATTGGATCATTTTAGTTATGTTTTTTCAGAGGAGAATAGCAAAAAGCGAATTAGGTTATTCATGAAAATTAGGTATCATATATATATATATTGCCAAAAGGAAATAAGCCTCTATGAACTATTGAAAAGTTGGCGTCCGATTTCTCTTTTCGAATTCTTCTTACATAATCTCCTCTGGCATTATAAGCAATAGACTTAAAACAGTTTTGGACAAATGAATCCACGAGAATCAAAAAGAGTTTGTCGCAGGTCGCTTCATAGGAGAAAACACTAGGGCTTTATATGATATGATTTATCGGACAGAAATTCAAAACAAATCTTGATATATTCTCATCATAGACTTCGAGAAGCATTCGACTCGGTATCATGGAAATATATTTACAAAGTACTAAGATTCTTTAATTATGGCGACTATTTTATAAATTTGGTTAAGATTATTCTTACTGATATTAAGTAATGTGTTTCACAGCATGGGTTTCCATAAGAATTCTTTAATATAGGGAGGGGCTGCAGATAAGGAGATCCGACATCACCTTATATTTTCTTACTTGGTTTAATGATAAGACAAAATAAGGATATTTCTGGGATAAAACTTTTTGGTAGAGAATATAGATTACTTCAGTATGCCGATGATACTTTACTTCTTCTAGATGGTTCTGAAAAATCTCTCAACTCTGCTTTATCTCTTATATACATTTGTATCAATTTGCTAAATTTTCCGTATTGAAACCAAACTATTACAAAACAAGCTGTATCATGATAGGTATGTTGAAACATAGTGTGCTTAATATTAGAACTATTCATAAAAAAAACTTCAAGATCCATTTTCATATCTTGGAATTACTTTTGCTGTTGATCTAAATGAACATAATATGATTGAATGTAATAATACAGAAAAAATAAACAATATTAGGAAATAAATATCTTCATGGTAAAAAAAACTTATTTCAACTTCATGTAGAATAACAGTTGTAAAGAGTCTATAAATTCCGAGACTTACTCATCTTTTTATGATACTTCCGAATCCAACAGAAAAGTTTTTGAAAGAGTTGAATACATTACTATTTAATTATGTTTGGAATTCTAAAATAGATTGAGTTGCGAGGAAGGATTTAGTTCAAGAATATAATCAAGGAGGGCTAAAAATGGTTGATTTAGAATTATTTATCAAAAGCTTAAAGATAATTTGGATTAGGAGATATGAAAAATCTAATTCCTCTTTGTCTTATTTGCTTAACGACTCATTACCAGAATTATTTCAATACTTTTATATCTTTGGTATAAATTTTGTGAATAAATTCTTCAATCTAAATCCTTTTTGGAAAGATGTCTTTTTGTGGAAAAATGGTTTAAAAATAATTGCAGTCTATTGAAGATGTTCTAGTTAATGAAAAGGAACTACTTTGTTTCACCAACTTGAACAGAAAATTTCATATATCCATGCCTTTCACAATATATTATAACTTGGTTTTTAAAATAAAAACATGATAAGAGGACAGAATTTACATAAATTTGATCATTCGGTTATACCAAAATAATTGAAATTAATACTGCTTGATGAAAAAGGTTGCAAAAATATCTATCAATACCTGAATGTAGTAAATAACAGTAAACCAAAACACCAGGAAAGATGGATGAGAGTACTTAACCTAAATGAAAATTATATGTGGAATACCCTATTGTGTTTAAGATAAAAAGAGATACAAAACTTCAAAACAGAAAGGGAAACAATTATCCATATTTTCTGGTACTGTCAATATATTACTAGATTAAGGAATGATTTGCTTACATAGATAACAAACAGAATCACACAAAATATACACTTTGATATACAGGATGTATTATTTGGAAATGGCAAATTTACAGATATCATCAAGATCTTCTTTAACTCATTTGATTATAATTCTTTTTAAACAGTTCATACTTAGTATATAACAATAGACTTCATAATTCAATACCAAATATCGATGGCTTTTTAGGTTTCTTAAAACACTATCAAAGGATAGAAGAACATTTTTATAGAGATAAATAAAAAAGAAAAAAATTCTCAAGAACATGGGATGGTTTTTTCATTTCTTAGAATTTGAATAATATTAGTGCACTATGAACTTGATTAAATCGATATCTATCCCTCTTATGCATAAACATTGCCGACTATAATAAAGCAGCGCTAAGGTATAGTGGGTGTGGGTGTGGGTTTGAATGAGTGTGAGGAAGGTTACTGGGTATAAGGTTTACTGGTGTCTGTGGGGGAAAGTTTATCATCTTGAGGGGGAAGGACAAAAGAAGTGTGAATGCTAGGAGCAACAAAAACCACTCGCATGATATAAATGGGTACAATGTGAACTTCTTCATTTGTACAACTTATGGATGATAGTGCTATAAAAAAAAACGAAATTAAAACAGACGTACATAAACATCAAACATAAATGGAAGAAGACCGATATGCATCCGACGCTGAATTTGTACGATCATCTGCTATTAGCAAATAGTGTGGTTATCCGGATGGTGCACGAAGGTCTTCATAACGCACACTTGTTGTATGAACAGAAAATTTCTCACGGTAAGGTGATATCACAAGCAAGATAGTTAAACGCAGCAACCTCTTGTAACACAGATTCTATGTAGATGAATTTTAAAAAAAATCTATGGCTTGCTTATACCAGTTTGTGCTCTGCTGGCTGAAGCAAGCTCAAGATCAATTACTCGAAAAAATCATTTGGCCATTCGATACTTATTTTGCACAATGTAAAGAATAAGTATTCATAATGGGGCTGCATAATTGATTTATTTTTAATTTTAACAAAAAGTATGAACATCCTCTACGACAAAAATATCGAATTTATTTGGATTTCTATACTTTTTGTAAATTTCTTATTGAATAGGTAAAACAAAATGTAAGCAATATTGGACCAAGCAGTACAGTGGATACTTGATGGCAGGTTACTATGGCCATGTAGCTGCTTCACAGTACATATGTGTGGATAAAGATGCTGAGAAGATACCAGGTTCTTCTGCCAATAAAGGTGGCAAACTTCTGTATCCAGTGGAAGCTAGATGTGGATCACTCAAGTGTCCACCTTACAAGGACGGACAGGAACTGGCATGCGTTGTTTGTTCTAAATGATAGAAAACATGCTGAAATTTAAATAAAAATATGTAAATTAGAATGGCTTTCCTTTATATAATTAAAAGGAGGACACGAGAAAATGAGGTTAGTTGAATAACGAGGAAGTCACGGGTAAAGATATTATTTGAAGGAGTCTCATACTATTCAAACATTGGCAGACAAATTGTTTGTACCTGATATTCTCTGCTGGTTCTCTAAGTAGCTGAAACATGCTGAAATCTAACTAGCTCTAGAGATTCTAGAAACCCTTAGCTGAGATTAAGGTGTTATATCTAAAAGTGTTATCCTTGAAGACCCTGATACATTTGTATCATCACAGAGCGGACCTACCTCCAAGAGCATTACACCAGCAGACAAGGCCTCAAATAAGTACATACTTAATTGCAAAAAGCACTACAGCGTTGTTAAAAGGGTAGATTTGAATTCGACATCTTGAAAGAAAGAATGGAATCTCTAACAACACTAGTTTGAAGCACCTACAGCAAAACCCCAAAACATCAAATGCATAAAACCACAGAGCAGACACCCACAGAAAGACCCGCAAAAGGGTCAAGGAACACCAAGTCACAACATAGAAACATTAAAGACCAAACATAAACCAACGAGATCAATGGGCAACTGGTGCCGACTTATGACGGTCATCTGCCACGTGAGTAGCAGACGGTGTCGTTATCCTGGATTACGTGAGCACAACCCTCCCACTTTTCCGATTACCCAGAGGTCTCGAAGAACGCACAGTTATGGTGTAAAACAACCTTCCTACCTTTAGAAGACTACACACAAACGAAACCGTAAAAAGAGAGGGGATCCAGCAACGCAGATGAATATGTAAATGGATATGAAAAGAGGACGTGCGTAATACAGCTCGTGCTCCGCCGGCTGTAGCGAGTTCATATATGTAATCACCCGAGGAGTCCGACTGATATTCAGAGAGGAGAGGTGGTCGGGGCCCTGTCTTTTCTAAAGAGGTTTGGACAGGGCCCGTCATGAAGTCCCGTCGTCACAGTCAGACAGAATGCAAGTCTTAAGAATGCGCTCGTATAAGACTGTAGATTGATCAAGTAACAAGCCTAGTGTCCGTCTGGTGAGATTAAGATCATATCCACGGTATAAATGGAGTTTGATGACTCGGACGCATTTTCGATGGTAATGCTGCCGCCTTTGATCCTTCTTATTTTGTTATTTATTTCACCATAAAATGCAGGTTGTGAATTATCCAAAGTTATATACTCTGTAGCTTGTATGGGTCCGAATTCCAAAAGAAGTTCATCATAATTTTTGTAAAATTTTAAGAAAGTTTTTTCTAGTTTGTGAAAGCGAAAACCTTTACCTAAAAGTTTCTTAGTAATTTTTATATTTCTAGTATGAAAATCCAAAACATCAGTACATGCTCTAGCTTACCTGATTAGATGTGAAATGTAGATACCGTATGACAGTAATCTAGGAACATCATCGTCAATCCAGTGAAAATTTACTATGTTGAATTCAAAATCATCTGGTTTGTCATAACACTGTATGGATCTCTCCATTAACAATTTGATATCTAGGTCCAAAAATGGTGTTTCTGTGTTTGTAACGTTTGTTTTGTTCAAAGTCAATTTTTGTGGATAAATAACATCTATATACTTTTCAAAAACAGTATTGTCGATAGTAGGATAATCCAGGTACCTAGAGGTACCAATGAAACATTTCACATCATCATGCTTTTGAAGATTTTGAATAAATTCTTTTTGATACGTGTATAAAAATAAATCTCAACAAAATGCGCACAATTTGTACCAATAGGGATCCCTTCAACCTGCTTGTAGAGATTCTCACCAAATCAAACATAAATGTTTTTCAAAAGAAAGAACAAAGCACTACATAGATCACTACATTTCCATGATTTGTATGATTTGTACTCTGTTGCGGAAAAGAAATCCTTTGATTCAGATGTACAAATATAAATTTTCCCCTTTCGATTAAAGCATCATTTAATGAGTTTGGACAATTGC
Source organism: Pinctada imbricata (assembly GCA_033119305.1). Classification (NCBI taxonomy): domain Eukaryota; kingdom Metazoa; phylum Mollusca; class Bivalvia; order Pterioida; family Pteriidae; genus Pinctada; species Pinctada imbricata. The sequence continues at coordinate 18,955,986 of VSWD01000006.1, forward strand.
TTATTAATCTTGTCGCGAGGAAGCGTGTTGTACATATTTAAAAAGTCGAATGAAGAAATCGTATTGGCTTGAAAATTACTAGATTTTATTTTGTCAATCACATTCCCTGAATTTTCATAGATCAAAATAAATTTACATCATTCCTGTTTAGAACAGTTTCACAATATTCTTAAGTGTTCCTTTACCACCGTGAGTGCTGACGTCAGATTTCTAGACAAAATTGAAGTTGAGCAGTTGCTAGGATTAGCAATGTATCTTTATTTTTTAGGAAATTTGTGCAGTTTTTGATATGCAGTATATTTTAGGAAGATCAAATTTAGAAATAGGGATGTTGAATGATGAAATTTAACTGCTATCTTTGCTCAAAAATGATAGGAGCACTTTCATTGCTTTTGATATATTAAGTATTTGTAGACGAAAGTTCCGACACTTAAATTCATACATATACATAGTAACGATGTCAAATGAATATAGTGTTGTTGGCAGCTTTATCTGCAGGAGCGAAGACAACTTTTTCATGTAACTTACGTAATTTGTAGACGAAAGTTCCGACAATTAAGTTCATACATAGTAATGATGTCAAATGATAATGGTGTTGTTGTTTGCTTTATCTGAAGGAGCGAATACAATATATAGATTTATTGTCGTTAACTATGACGAAACCTACTTTGTAAAATAATGTCCGATTCTACAAATAAGTAGACTGAAACAGATATTATTTAGATGTTTAATTTCCTGATCGAAAACTTTTTTGTGGTGTTTGGAGGAAAGGTCTATGGTCATTATCCGTATTTGACATTCCAACAAATTGTCGGAATTCCAGTTGGGACCAATTGTGCCCAACTCCTTGCCGACATTTTTCATTACTAGCACGAAGCTGAATTCATTCAATCTTTGGTCTCTTAAGGCAAAAGATACTCAGTTTCTTTCTTTAACTTCACATACAGATACATAGACGATGTGCTGTCCATCAATAATTCAAAATTAGTAGATTACCTTAGAGCAGTATCTATCCTTCGGAGCTTGCAGTATAAGAAACTCCAGGGACAAATAATTCAGCATCATATTTTTGCAAAATATTGTCCTACGACACTGATGGTCGCATGAACACCTCACTTTATGACAAACGTGTCAACTTCTGAATCAGTTTCAGCATTACAATCTCTCCTTTTCCGAGATCTCCGATTTTATACTGTCTATTGGGATATGGTATTTGCCCATATTTGTCATTAAGTTCAAATCAAATCATTATTTGGAGTTGCTTATTAATTAGCTCAATGCAATGGAAAAACAGAAAATAAAATCTATCATCTGAAAGAATGTAGCTGAAATGACCAATATTTATTGCCATGGTAACCATATTTATAAACAAATCTGAAAAGAAAGGGAAATTCGTTTGAGAATCTTATAGCCACTATTTTCTTTTAGTTTACAAGGCGTTAAAGTTGATAAAAATTCATATTTTGGTATCATGTCAACTGTTTACCGTGGCAACTAAGTCACTAGACGACAATATGTTGATGATTGTTTTCTTTATTTCATGCGCATACATTTATCCCTATTAATATATGAACTTTCAAGAAAACCGGAGGGTATCTTTTGTGCTTATAGAAGATTGGTCTTAAAAAAAGAAATATACCAACAAGCGCACTCGAGCGAAAAATATAGGTCATGAACTTTATTTGAATGTAGATTCGTGATCAATTGATTACGACGCATCATCTGTGCAAGTTTGGTCTGACTAGCACAAAGGATAAAGAAATAAAACTTCTTTTAAAACATTCATTCCAAAATCTTACTTACATGTACATGAAAGAAGGGAGGAGATCTCCAACAAGACCCTGTTGCAGCATCAACAGCAAAACACCGATACACCCGATGAAAAAAAAAAACAAAAGACGAGCATAGTATGAGACGAAAAAGAGACATACGACATGTAAACATCAAACACAAAAGACTACACATAAACCGACGAGATCAATGGGCAACCGGTGCCGACTTTGGATGGCTATTCGCCACGCGAGTAGCAAATGGCGTGGTTATCCTGGATTACGTGCGCACAACCCTCTCACTTCTCCAATTACCCAAAGGTCTTGAAGAACGTGTAATTGTGGTGTAAAACAACCTTATCACTGTAAAATGACTTAACACAAACAAGACCGCAAAACACAGATGGAAATGTAAATGAATATAAAAGGAGGGCGTGCGTAATACAGTCCGTGCTCTGCCGACTGTAGCGAGCTCATGTATATAATCACCCAAGGAGTCCGACTGAAATTCAGAGAGGATAGGTGGTCGGGGCCCTGTCTTCTCTAAAGAGGTTTGGACAGGGGCCGTCATAGAGTCCCGTTGTCATAGTCAGTCAGTCAGAGTGCAAGTCTCACGGATGCGCTGGTACAAGACTGTAGATGGGTCATTAGGATCATATCCACGGTATAAAAGGCGTTTGATGATTCTGACCCATTTTCGATGGTTATGATGCCTACCTTTGATCCTTTTAATTTTGTTTATCATATAACCATAAAAGACAGGTCGTGTAATACCCAAAGTAATGTACTCTATTGCATGTATAGATCCGAATTTCAAAAGAAGTTGACTGTAATTTTTGTAAAGTTTCCAGAAAGTCTTAACTAGTTTATGAAAGCGGAAACCTTGACCTAAAAGATTTTTGGTAATTTGTAAATTTCTACTTTGAAAATCCAAAATATCAGTACATGCTCTAGCGTACCGGATGAGCTGTGATATGTAAATGTCGTATGACGGTAATCTTGTAACATCACCGTCAAGCCAGGGGAAATTTACTATTTTGAATCCAAAATCGTCCCTTTTGTCATTTACACTTGTATGAATCGTTCCGTGTACAATTTTGATATTTAGGTCCAAAATGGTGTAATTTGTAACGTTTGCCTTGTTAAGTGTTTATTCTTGTGGATAAATTTAACATAAGCCGAAGATATTGGTAATGACCCGAATTTGAACACGCAGATTTGTGAGTTTCTCATATAACGCATCAAGTGTGCATATTTGTCCTTCCTAGTAATAACATGTAATATAAATAAATTAAACATCTTAACATCCTAGACGCGGATGCAGACACTGACAACACGATAATATCATTAGCTTCATCTCACTTCATAAGGTGAGCTAAAAGTACTTACAAAACTCAGTTAACAAATATCGGACTGACATGAAATCAACAAAATGTCACTCTTGTATCAACGATGAGTTATCAAACATAAGGATGTGGAATAAGGTATCCGGATAAGTTAAGCATCTATTGCTTGGATGCATCAGGCAACAAGGTGTTACATAGAGACAAAGGTACTGCCACATTTCGTGCAAATAAAAAAGGGGTGCATTGAATGAACGAAGATATGTAGTAAAGGTTTAGAAGCACTCCAAAACAAAAAAGTTCCTTTCCTTGACAATTTGCATTCCTAAAATAAGATGAATGACTTATTCTTATTCTACTTACTTGGCTACATAGAACTAATACTCTTAATTTGACTGAGTTCTACTTGAAAATGTGACAAATTTTGCCTTTTATGAACGAAGAAATTAGAGACACCACATTATTTTGAACGGTATCGTAATTTTCTTGATGTGGACAATAGTTCTACCGTATAACCAGAAATTTTCGCGAGATACTAATTTTTGCTATATTCGCGAATGATTTACAATTGCGAAAATTTATTCTCGCGAAAAATTGTGTTTGATAAGGTATTTCATAAATTGTTATATCCTTTATATTTGTTCATATTGTACATGTGTCATTCTTTACTTTTCCTGATTAAACGTAATGAGGAGTGAATTGAGTGTATTCCTATGATAGAACTTATGGGAACTTCAATAATGAAAGGTACAATACAGTAACATAATATGACCATATTTCTTTGTTATTTAGAAATCGCGAAAAATTGTACTCGCGAAAATAAAGACACCCTATTTTGCCATAAAATCGCGAAATTTGATACTCGCGAAAATTTCTGGTTATACGGTATAATTCGTGATCCGGCAAAGGCACAATAAAAACCAATTGTTAATTTCAAAGCAAATGCAAATTGAATTTAAACCACATTCAGTGAAATACCTCAGCGAGGTTACATTTATTACAGAATTAACGTCAAGCACCAAACCCAAATTCATTATATGCATTTACCGGAGTCAAAGGAGAAAAATATCCACTTTGGAAATTCGTACATTTACATTTGTTCATATTTTTGTCAAACTGAATTTGACAGACATCTTTATTCTGCGAGTATCTAAAATTTCTATGTAATGATTGTCTCCCATCCCCACATAGGGACTGCAAAATGAAAATAACAAGGAGGATCGTATTCATTAGATCTCTTAGGCGATTAGCAGAATTTTGCCTACATGCAAACCAGCAGTACAAATTTACCATTTTTATATCAATATATCCTCTAACTTATTGGACATGTAACAATAATATTAATATTTAGGAATTTACCTCTTAGGGACTGAATCGTTGGTCGACATAGTTTCTAAGCAGCGCAGAACTTTCGGCATTTAACACAAAAGCAAAGAAAAATCGTTATATGGCAAATATCGTTTACCATCAGCAACTGCTGTTAATACTTTGCCTTGTTTTGTTTAGTAAAATATTGAATTTAATCCCCTGATTCATGATAATTATTGCTATCGATCGTCGGGAAAAAAAAAACAACACATCAATTTTAGAACTATAAGTATTTCTTTAAAGAGTTTTAAGAGTATTCAATGCATAAAGTTCTAAACATGTTTATTAAGAATTATTTTTCACTGAGTAAATATCAAACACAAATTCCAATTTGAAATCAGAAGTCAAACGTCATCTTTACTGGTTAGAATATGCCAAACACAAAGTAGCGGAAGTGAATTCTCAACGAAATTGAGTACAAGTGTCCTGAGGAAGACTTCAGTGATATGCAATCAATGGTTTATTTGCACATGTGCACACCATGGAAAAGATATCTATATATCGATTGTAATTTGTTTCATGTTATAACATCCGGTTTTCACAGAAATGGCATGTTTGTGTTATTGTACTAGTGAAGCAAAAAACTTCATCAATTGGTTGTGAGTATTTTGTCTATTTTCACTTTAAATTTTCATCGGTACCTTTTGTTGAATTTTATTCAGTAAATTGAAAATAACAATTTAATCATTTATTATTGTAATTGAAAGCTTGATAAGAAGAAAACATCGAATAAACAAAATCATAATTTTATAAATGAATAGCAAACATAAGATCCCAGTAATAATATGAATCAAGGCAAAGCCTTTTTGTACGAGCGGAGAGAAAAATAGATATGATTATATAAAATGAAAAATATCCTTCTTTTTTATTTTGACTATGATGGTTTATCTTATCTTACAAAACTTTCTGTTTGATAAAAAAGAACATTTTAAGGGGGGGGGGCTTAAAATATGGTTCTTTAAAAATATGGTTCTTTATAATTCATTTTTATTTTGTAAGAATACTGTTTAGGCTAGCTGAAAATATATTACTAAGAACAAAAGAAAAAACAAACATATTCCGACTTCTGACAGTACGAAACCAGCCGAGACGAGAAAAGCAATCAGAGCGAAACGTCTCGTTTAAAACCGGAAATGTCGGATTTCCCGTGGTTACGCCACCTTGTTGATGCTTTATCGTTACCTGATTTACGAAAAATATTTTCAATAAATCTAACGTATAAACAAAAATTGTGTATAACATATACGTCTACTTGGAGTCGAAAAAAAATTTAAATGGCAATATCCAGCATCTCCGCAGCAACTCTGTCTGCTAGGGGACGAAAGTTTTTGAAAGCATAGTAGTACATTCTCATTCTTTGATTCAGCATATTTTGTCAATAAGATATGTGTATACGCGTTACCATAAGGGCGAGCTTCGCTCGCTATAATTGTGCAGAAAACATTATAATTCGAAACAATTCTTAGAAGCTGCAAGATATATCACTATATATACTTCAAAAACTTTTTAAATAAAGTGTTTTATGTGTCCTTGCTTTCGTGATTTGGTATGCCCATTGATATTGGTTTTTGGATTCCGACTTAGGTTCTGATTTGACGTTCATTCAGCAATGCTAGTGAGGTTAAATACCATGAACCAAGATTAATATGCAAGAAAAAATATATATATTAACATTTACAACATGAAGATTGGAATTTAAAGTGTTTAACCTAATCCCTAATAAAACAAAAGGTCTCAATGTAAGTCTAAGCTATCACAGCAAAATACGTCATCGGTTTTTATTTTCACGATATCAAGAAAATCTAAGTACCAAAACTCCGTAACGACAACTAATGTGAACGTGAAATTCCTCTCCACGTTCTAATCACATTGTAATGATATCATAAAAATGCGTTGATGCATGTTCAACTTATTGCGTTCCATGCGCCGATATTTCCCCTTAGCTTAATATGTATTTGCATATAACCCCCTTGTCCAATCACATATTTTTCACATTTGCGACCAAAAAAAAAATAAAAACAAAAACTCGTTAGATATATGAAGTATACAAATTCGCAAAACATTTCATCAAAAAAATACATTTTTGATAAATTTTTAAACTATTGTACTATATTTATTACAAAACTGAAAAAAAGATTTCAGTCTCATAACTCCCACCCTGCTACGTCTTATGGTACATTTTGGGATATAATGACTTTCAAACTCTTTGGTCACATTACTTTGTTAAGATTGAGGATCACTGACGAGGGTTGAGTACCCGAAACGTGCATATCTGGTCCATGCTGCAAATTTATCTGATCTCAAATGATGCTATTGATTTGAAGACGTTTAAAACATCCGTAACTACAAATCAGATGAGCCTGAAAATCTACAGTCTGATCACAGTGTGTAAATATCATAATAAAATGTTGACGCATTGCGTCCCATGCACCTACATTTTGCCCATGGCTTAACATGATATTCATATAATCTCTTTTCCCTCCCATTACACTTAATCATTTTCTAGAATGGGACAAAAAATACGTATAAATTTTCAAAACATGTTTATGCATAGAATCTACCTCCATCATTTTACACATAAACATTTTCTAGAGTGAGACAAAAAATAATTGCAGATAGATGTTAAAATCATTTCGACCACAAACAAATCTTGAATGTATTTATGACTTTTTTTTTATAAATTTCAACAATACAAGACCCATAACTCTCTCACAATAAATTCAATGAATAAATTCATTCCTGAATATCGCGAAAAGTGGCTTTCCCTCTAGTCTGATCACAGTGTATAAAAATTATGATAATCCGTTGACGCATGCTAAAGTTATTGAGTTGCATCAGCGGACATACATACGGACAGACAGACAGACGGGCGGACAGACGAACGGATATCGCAGTACAATTATACGTCCCGTCAAACTGCGGGCGTACAAACATATTGATATCAATAGAAAGATTTTTTCACATGGAATACACATGTGAATATGACTCATTCAAAAGATATATGACTTTCAAAGTTTTTGCTATGGTCAAACAGACAGAAAAATAGACCAACAGATGGACTACACCAAAAATCCCGAATCTTTTATAGGCATATAAAAGTAGCAATATTTGTTAAAGTATCTTTAAAAAGGAGATATTTAAATTTCGATGTCATTTAGAAAAAAAGGTCTGATTCGTATCTACTGTAAAGAAATCTACCATGTACAAGTGTAGTTTGTTATATTGAATTCGGACTTATTTCATAAAAAGTAGAAGATTTTTACCAAGCAAATAATGTGGCAAATCCTTGCACTTTCCTAAATCGAAGAGAAAGTATTCATGTGTATGCGAGAATCATAGTGTTGAATAGTTTTAAAAATGATTTTTATAGATTTATTTATTTCTAAAATTGTTCTGAATAATTTTATATTGATTTTGAAGAACATCAAGTTCACTGTGTTTGCAACAGCGTCTTCAAAAAAGACCACTGGAAGAGTACATCTACATATGGATTACATTTCAGTTCTTTGCTACCTGAATGTATGTAAAGAACGTCAGTGTACATTTTTGAATTGTATCAAAGTCAATTCTTTTCGAAACTAAAGGTTGTTTTTTCCCTTCAAAATATGAACCGTAAATTAGCAACTCTAAAGCATAATATATGATGCACCTGTATGTTTACACGTACGAGAATGTAAATATATCATGTTTCGTTTCTAGCTTAGTTTTGGTGCGTGGTTAAGAGCGGTACATCTGTTTCATTGTATAAATATGTGTTGGATCAATAAAACTTTAAAGTCCGGTTATGTACTTACTGCAAAAGTTCTTCCATGTTTATATGATGATTAATTTCAATCTATAAAAGGAATGATACATAAAACAATTGTTTCCCTTGCTTTCACTTGCTGTCGTTTTAGGAAAATTTAATAAAGAAAATTTCAAATGAGATACAAAAGAAAATAAACAAAAGAAAAATAATTGATTTAAATCACGCTTAATGATATGTAAACATTCAAGGGGAAATTTAATTTTTTTTATCATAACAAAGTCAAAGAAAGGAGGGGATCTCCAACAAGACTCGGTAGCAGCACCCACAGCAAATTATTACGTCACATACTACGTCTTCAAACTTATAGAATCATTTAAGAACAGATAAATTTGCAGCGTGGACCAGACGTGCACGTTTTGGGTACTTGACCCTCGTCATTGATCCTCAATCCAAACAATGATTTCGGTGATTGTCTCGATGTACATATTGATGTACATATCAGGTAAATATGTCGTGTTTTGGTGATGATGACAGCCATTCAATAGCTATCTACCTTGTCACTGATTATTCTAGAAAGAGATCTGATATGCTTTAATAATATACCCGTACACAGCGACCGAAGAATTTCCTCAACAATGATTACAGCCGTTGTTGAATATAATCCTGAACAACTAGCTTTTTTAGAGATTTTTCTCTATTCCTAACTTAGGACTGCAAAATGAAAATCAAAAAGGAGAGTCATAATCATAAGATTTTAAGGCAATGAGCAGAATTTTGCCTGCATGCACCCCAGCAGTACAAATTCATTACTTAACCCTTATTTGATATCAATATTTTTTCTAACTTATTGGACATATGAAAATAATAATATAAGGAATCTAACTCTTGGCGATTGAACCATTGGTCGACATCCTTACTAAGCAGCCTGGAAATTGCGGCATATAGCACAAAAGCAAAGAGAAATGTTATATGACAAATATCGATTCCCATCAACAATAGGTGTTGATACTCTGCATTGTTATGTTTTGTATGATATTGAATTTTATTCCCTGGTAATTATTTCTTTAAGATGTCAATCTTCGAAAACAAAACAATACCTCAATTCTAGAATGCTAAGCTTTTCTTTAAAGAGTATTCAATGCATGAAAATGTTTATTGAGAAATAATGTGTCAGGGGATAAATATCAATTTAAAATTCCAATTTGAAATCAGAAGTCAAAATGCGTGATAACTGTTCAAAAATATGCCAAACACAAAAGAGCAGAAGTGAATCCTTAACGAAATTTAGTACACGCGTCCTGAGGAAGACTTCAGTGATATGCAATCAATAGTTTATTTGCAGATATGCATACCTTCTATATCGATTGTCATGTGTTATAACATCCGGTTTTCACAGAGCTGGCATGTTAAGTGAAGCAAAGAAGTTCAACAATTGATTGTGAGTATAAGGAAGTTCAACAATTGTGAATATTTTGTCTATTTTCACTTTAACTTTTCATCGATACATTTCGCTGAATTTCATTCAATAAATAAATAAAAAAGATTTGAATCATTTATAATTGTAATTGAAAGATTGATAAAAAAAAAGTATCGAACAAAATTTTATTAATAAATAGCAAACATGATCCCAGTAATATGATTGTGCAGAAAACGATTTCACATAATTCGAAACAATTCTTAGAAGCTGCAAGAAATATCATTTATATACTTCAAAAACTTTTTTAATAAAGTAGTTTAAGTTTCCTTGCTCATGGTGTGCCCATTGGTATTGATTTCTGGATTCTGACTTCAGATTCTGATGTGACGTTCATTCAGCAATGCTAGACAATTAAAGATCAAGAACCAAGACTTATATGCAAGAAAAAAATATATGAACGAGTATTTAAACATTTACAACAAATGGATTGAAATTTAAAGTGCTAACCCCCCCCCCCCCAATAAGAGCAAAAGGTCTAATGCAAATAAAGTCTAGTACGCTATCACCGCAAGACGCAATCGTCGGTATTTATTTTTACGATATCAAAACATTCTAAGTTCCCAAACGACGACTAAATAAATGTGAAATTGAAATTCTTCTCCATGTTCTAATCACATTGTATTGATATCATGAAAATTCGTTGATGCATGTTCAACTTATTGCGTTCCATGCGTCAATATTTGCCCTTACCTTAATCAAAGGTAGAAAGCATATGTATCGAAAATGCGTCAGAGTCATCAAACGCCTTTTATACCGTGGATATAATCCTAATGTCACCAGACGGACACTAAGCTTGGTACTTGACCAATATACAGTCTTGTACAAGCGCATTCTAAAGACTTGCACTCTGACTGACTGTGACGACGGGACTCCATGACGGGCCCTGTCCAAACCTCCTTAGAGAAGACAGGGCCCCGACCACCTGTCCTCTCTAAATGTCAGTCGGACTCCTCGGGTGATAACATATATGAGCTCGCTACAGCCGGCAGAGCGGCAGAGCACGGACTGTATTACGCACGTCCTCTTTTTATATCCATTTACATATTCATCTGTGTTGCTTGGACCTATGTGTTTTACGGTCTTGTTTGTGTGTGGTCATCTAACAGTGAGGAGATTGTTTTACACCATAATTGTGCGTTCTTCGAGAACTCTGGGAAATCGGAATAGTGGGAGGGTTGTGCGCATGTAATCCAGGATAACCACACCGTCTACTATTTACGTGGCAGATGGCCGTCCTAAGTCGGCACCGGTTGCCCATTGGTCTCGTTGGTTTATGTGTAGTCTTTTATGTTTCATGTTTCTATGTTGTGAGTTGGTGTTCCCTGTCCCTTTTGTCTTTCTGTGGGTGTCTATTCTGTGTTTTTTGCATGGGTGTTTTGGGATTTTGCTGTGGGTGCTGCAACCTGGTGTTGTTGGAGATCCCCTCCTTTCTTTAATTTGTACTAATTTTGCATATACGCCATTCCCCCATCACACATTATTCATATTTGTGAGAAAAAATCTAAAAACCCGTTTGATATATGAAGTATACAAATTCGCAAAACATTTCACCAATAAAGCCTGTGTTTGTGAAAAACGAATGCCCCCGGTGGCATCTTTGTTAGTATAAACTTCATTTTCTGTTAAGTATGTGAAAGGTCAACAATTTTAGTATGAATGGAAAGGTCTTGTCACAAGGAATACACATGTGAAATATGAAAGCCCTATCACTTACCATTCAAAAGTTATGCCCAATGTTAGAGTTTTTTGAAAATTAGGTCAAAGGTCAAGGTCAAGGTTACGAGGTCAAAACGTTTGGTATCAATGGAAAGGTCTTGTCGCAAGGAACACACATGTAAAATATGGAAGCCCTATCACTTACCATTCAAAAGTCATGCCCAATGTTAAAGTTTTTGAAAAGTGGGTCAAAGGTCAAAGTCAAAGTCACGAAGTCAAAACTTTTGGTATCAATGGAAAGGTCTTGTTGCAAGGAACACACATGTGAAATATAAAAGCCCTATCACTTACCATTCAAAAGTTATGCCCAATGTTAAAGTTTTTGAAAAGTAGGTCAAAGATCAAGGTCAAGCTCACGAGGTCAAAAATTTTGGTATAAATGGAAAGGTCTTGTCACAAGGAACACACATGTGAAATATGAAAGCCCTATCGCTTACCATTCAAAAGTTATGCCTAATGTTAAAGTTTTTGAAAAGTAGGTCAAAGGTGAAGGTCAAGCTCACAAGGTCAAAAATTGTGGTATCAGTGGAAAGGTCTTGTCACAAGGAACACACATATGAAATATGAAAGCTCTATCACCTTCCATTCAAAAGTTATGCCCAATGTTAAAGTTTTTGAAAATTGGGTCAAAGGTCAAAGTCAAGGTCACGAGGTCAAAACTTTTGGTATCAATGGAAAGGTCTTGTTGCAAGAAACACACATGTGAAATATAAAAACCCTATCACTTACCATTCAAAAGTTATGCCCAATGTTAAAGTTTTTGAAAAGTAGGTCAAAGATCAAGGTCAAGGTCACGAGGTCAAAAATGTTGCTATAAATGGAAAGGTCTTGTCACAAGGAACACACATGTGAAATATGAAAGCTCTATCGCCTTCCATTCAAAAGTTATGCCCAATGTTAAAGTTTTTTTTTTCGGACAAACAGACAGACAAACAGACGGACAGGCCAAAAACTATATGCCCCCGAATCTGTGATTCCGGGGGCATAAAAAATACATTTTGATTAATTTTTAAACTTTTGTAGTATATTTATTACAAAACTGATAAAAAAAGAATTCAGTCTCATAACTCCACCCCACCCATCCTGCTAAGTCTTTTGGAACATTTATGGATATAATGACTTTCACACTCTTTGGTCACTTTGCTTAGATTGAGGATCACTGACGAGGGTTAAGTAACCGAACCGTGCACATTTGGTTCATGCTGCAAATTTATCTGATCTTAAATGATGCTATTAATTTGAAGACGTTTAACATCCGTAACTACAAATCAGATGAGCCTAAAAATCGAAGGCGGCTGCCTCTCTACAGTCTGATCACAGTGTGTTCATATCATGAAAATTGTTGGCGCATTGTGCTCCATGCACCTATATTTTGACCAGGGTTTAACATGTATATCTATATAATCTCCTTTCCCTCCCATTACACCTTATCAGTTTCAAGAATGAGACAAAAAACAAATAAATAAAAAAACAATACGTATAAATTTTCAAAACATGTATATGCATATAATCTCCCTTCCCTCATTTTACACATTATCATTTTCTAGACTGAGACCGATTTCATATCAATGTTTAAAACATTTCGACCACAAACAAATCATGAATGTATTTATGACTATTTTTGTTAATTTTTCAAATACAAGACCCATAACTCTGTAACGATAAATTGGATAAGCCTGAATATCGAAAATCGACTTCCCCTCTCGTCTGATCACAGTGTATAAATATTATGAGAATCCGTTGACGCATGCGGAAGTTAATGAGTTCCAAAAGCGGATTGACATACGGACGGACAGACAGACGGGCGGACAGACGTACGGATATTGCAGTTCCATAATACGTTCTGTCAAACGGCAGGCGTATATATCAATGGAAAGGTTTTGTCACAAGGAATACATGTGAAATATGACTCACTCAAAATATATATGTCCAATTTCAAAGTGTTTGCTGTGGGCAAACAGACGGAAAAACAGACAAACAGATGGACTACAACAAAAATATTTGTTCCTGAATCTTTTTTAAGCATTTAAAAGTCGCAATAATTTTTTAGGTATCTTTAAAAAGGAGAAATTCAAATTTCGCTGTCATTTAGATAAAGGGTCGGATTTGTAAATCTACGATGAACCAGTGTAAAATTGTCGTTTGTTATAATTGAATTTGGACTTATTTCATAAGAAAAAGAATATTTATACCATGAAAATAATGTCCCAAGATATTTCTTGCACTTTCCTAAACCGAAGAGAACGTATTCATGTATGTGTGAGAATCAAAGTGTTGAATTGTTTTAAAAATGATTCTCATAGATTTGTTTATTTTCAAAATTGTTCTTGATTGCTTCATTTTGATTTTGAAGAAAATCAAGTTCAGCGCGAATATCTTCCAAAAAGACTACTGAAAGAGTACATCACATGTAAATTACATTCCAGTTCTTTGCTACCTGGATGTATGTAAAGAACGTCAGAGTATGTTTATTGTATCAAAGTCATTTTCGACACAAAGGGTTTCTTTTCTTCAAAGTAGGAATGGGTGCTTTCTAGAAAAATATGAACCGTAAATTGTCAGTCCTAAAGCAAAATATATGATTCACCTGTATGTTTACACGTACGAGATTGTAAATATATCAAGTTTCGTTTCTAGCTTAGTTTTGGTATGTGGTTAAGAGCAGTGCATCTGTTTCATTGTATAAATACGTGCTGGATCAATAAAATTTAAAGTCCGATTATGTACTTACTGCAACATTTCTTCCATGTTGAAATGATAAATTAATTTCAAACTAAAATAAATTATACATAATCTAATTGTATCCCTTATTTTCTTTTGCTGTTGTTTTTAGGACACTTTAATCAAGAAAATAGACAAAAGAAAAATACTTGATTAGTTCAGGAGGAAATTTATTTTTTATCATACCAAAGTTTAAGAAAGGAGGGGATCTCCAACAAGACTCGGTAGCAGCACCCACAGCAAATTATTACGTCACTTGCTAAATCTTGAAACTCATAGAATCATTTAAGAACAGATAAATTTGCAGCATGGACCAGACATGCACGTTTCGAGTACACAACCCTCGTCATTTATCCTCAATCCAAACAATGATGTCGGTGATTGTCTCGATATACATATTGATGCACATATAAGGTAAATATGTCTTGTTTTGGTGATGATGACAGCCATTCAATCGCTATACAGCTTGTCACTGATCAAACGCCCGTAGCGACCGAAGAATTTCCTCAACAATGATTACAGCCGTTGTTGAATATAATCCTGAACAACTAGCCTTTTTGCATGCTATCTGGCTCTGACGATGCAATTTTCATATTTAATAGATACCGAAAATATTTGCAGGGTGGATGGGATATGAGGCTACAGAACCAACTTCTGAAAAATTTCGAGACAAACGACGGACAATGAACAATCTCCAAAGTCCATTGCAAGTTCGGAAAGTATTGTATGTGGCGATGTTTATAGTTTATAGTTAAATGTGGTACCGGACGTAGTTTAAACATATTCATATATCACATAAATCAAGTTACATATAATACTGCAATTTATGGGTACATGTATCTAGGTACAATGAACCGAAAAGGAACCTTATATTTTTATTTTAATTTGATTGTTATATTATTTCAAATCACTTGAGGGGGGGGGGGGGTCACATTGAACCCGGTATAAGATTTTAGAAAATATAAACGTACACAGATTGAATGTACACTTTATTTGAAAAATGCATTCCCATTTCTCCCAAAATCTGCCAAACATAATAATTACTTCGTGAATTCATAAGAGAAGAGAGGTGATCTCCAACCAGGCCCCGTTGTAGCACCAACAGCAAAACACCAATACACCCGATGCGAAAACACAAAGACGAGCACACTAAGAGACGAAAAAGTGGCAATCGACATATAAACATCAAACACAAAAGGCCACAAACAAAGCAACAAGACCAATATGTACTTTGAACGGCCATTTGCTACACAAGTAGCACATGGTGTGGTTATACTTAATTGCGTGCGCACATCCCTTAGACTTTCCGATTTCACAGAGTTCTCGATGAACGTACATTTATGGTGTAAAACAATCACTGTTAAATGATTCTTCATGTTGTACTAAAGTAAAAATTACATCTAGCTAGTACCTAGCTTATGTTATATGTATTCCTGTTTATTCATCATTATAATTATCATTTACTATAGCCTGATATGGTCTTCAAACTTTTTTCTTTTTCTACGTTTTTACATACACGTTATTGGTGGATTGCAAACTCATAGATCGGGGGTTCGAATCTCACCGTCGCCAGACATTGCAAATGACAAATATGGATAATGACCATATCCCTGTATACAGCACAAAATCGATAATTCAGAAAATCAGAAACCGAAGGAATACAAAATCAGGATAAAACAGGAACCAAAGAAAACAAACAAAAACCTCCACCACATGAAAAGAAGAGAACTCCCGATATCGGAGTGAGACCAGGTGCCTAGGAAGAGTAAGCATCTCCTGCTTGCATGCAACACCCTCGCTTCAATTCGGTTGATCTGTTACTGCCCGTTACTTCCATTACGGAAGACATAGAGTGCAGTCTTTGGGTGGATGGTTTCAATGGTCTATGACAGAATATCATCCATCATTCTGGAGAGTGAGACATTATAGTTTATGACGAGTTCCCCATATCGACCGTAGAACTCCCTCAGAGACGATGTTAGCCGTTCACAAACATATCCCTGACTGAGAAGCTTATCTGAAAGACGCTTAGCTCTCAGAAGAAAATCCGTATATTTGGTACTTGCTCTGGCATAGCGTATCAACTGAGATATGAACACGCGATAAGCAGGCGATGACTGGATGTTGCTACTCAGAAAAGGAAAGTTGGTAATGCTGAAAATGAAGTCGTCACGTTTCTCATAGAGTGAGGTGTTCATGTGACCATCAGTGTCGTAGGACAACATTATGTCCAAGTAGGATGCTGAATTATTTGTCTCTATAGTTTCTTTGCCTTCAAGCTCCGAAGGATAGATACTGCTCAGGTAATCCGCAAATTTCGGATTATTGATGGATAACACACGTCTATGTATCTGTAAGTGAAATTGGAGTCAGATGCTAAATATAATTTCTCTTCAGAGACCAAAGATTGAATGAATTCAGCTTCGTACGAGTAAAGGAAAATGTCGGCAAGGAGTGGGGCACAATTGGTCCCCATTGGAATTCCGACAATTTGACGGAAGACCTTTCCTCCAAACACAACAAAAATGTTGTCGATCAGAAAGTTTAACATCTGAATAATATCTGTTTCAGTGTACTTTTTTTCAGAATCAGACTTTACTTTTACAAAGTAGGTTTTGTCATAGTTAACAACGATAAATTTGTATTTGCGATTATTATTCTTACTTGTAAACGCATTTTTTGCGAGTCTTTCTTTCAATTTAGAATGTGGAATTGTAGTGTAAAGTGTCGAAAAATCAAACGCTTTGATCGAATGGACTCTACTAAATTGAGTGGATTTCAGATGATCTAAATGTTCCTTCGAATTCTTTAAAATCCACATCTAGTTGATACCACTGCGAGAATATACTGTCGAACAATATTTTTGAAGCCAAGGTTTGATATCAGATAAATCTTTGGTAAGTAAGATCGATACAGATTTGGTAGAACATTTTGAGGAACCAGCGATGAAACGTTGTAGGTATGCAGAATAAGTATGGCAAATCTAAATCTAAATTGTTAGTGTCGAAGCCAGAGGAAGCAAGAGCTGATTTGTGTTTATCTTTTATTTCAGAGGCAGAAAGGTTTATTGGGGTGTAAGTGGGATTTCCAGGTGTCGAATCTAAACCCAACTCTTTAACTAGACTGCCGAAATAGTACTTTTTGCAAGCAAGTGTGTAATTATTCAAGGCTTTGATGATATAATGTTCTTGGAGGTAGGTTAGCTCTGTGATAACATCAGAGTCTTTAAATTGTAACCTTGAGCAATTTTCTTTACACTATTTTGCGCTCTCTGTTTACCCGCGAGTAAACCGGGTACCTGGGACATGAGACGAGTTAACAATGTGAATGAAAAGCATAAGCGCCTGAAGGGCAGCACTGCTTGTTTATTCCGAAGGAAGTTGAAAACGGATTGGAATGTACGGGTCTCGCCAGAGAGTTAATTGTAGAAGTCGCACGAGGCTAAAGCGAACGAGACTCTTAACCCCTACATTTATATAATTACGTTTTTACCTTTACGTATATTTAAAGAGTTTTGCTGAATTTTATTTTTCATTTTTTTTTTCAAAACAAGTTTACATCAAACGTATGGGCGGACGGATTTTAAATATTCTGCTGTAATATTTGCTTAAAAGTTTCCCCATTGCTCATCATTTTCAATACATCAGTCAATAAACCTGATATTAAATATTTGTAATAATTACAAAATATCGTGACATAACTTTTCCCATCTGTTTCATGACGAAATATTTATATATCAGTCTGAATGCTGTACAAAATGTATTCATTGCGAGTATTTGATATTCGTTTGAGCAAAGTGCAACATGCAAAATTATTGTTTCCTACTTATGCTTTTTGCCATTTGTTGCTACCTGTCGAGGACTACAGGGACCATTGAGAGAAGGGAATTGTTACCTAGTGACAGAAACATGTTTAAGGAGCTCAGAAACCAACTGACTGCGCTTGAAAAAAGATTGGATAAGAGAACATGCAAAGGTATTTATTTTGTCTTTGTCACTGAAATTAGCTGCCATAATGAATAGGGGATTTCTTATTGTTTCACAGAAAAAAAACTATCTAAGATTAAACTAGCCATCATTTAATTTGAAACTAAATAGTCCGTGATCAACAGAAGAATTGTACATTTTTTAACATTATAATTTTCACAATTTTGGCCATATTATATTGTTTAGATTGAGGATCACTGACTAGGGTTAAGTACCCGAAACGTGCATGTCTTGTCCATGCTGCAAATTTATCTGTTCTGATGCTATCGAATTTGAAGACTTTTAATAACTGAAGTGTTCCAAATCTTCACCTTCTTTAAGAAAGTTTAAAGCTAATTCTAATGCACCGGACACGTGTTTCGGTTAGTAAATCCTCATCAGTGAGGCACCCAGCCAAAGTAATTTCACACACAGTAAAGTCAAGTCAGTAGCGCTCTCCGATTTTTCTTTTTTCTTTTTTTTTTCATTTCTTTTTGTTGTGTTTAAAGTATGCACAGCTCCCAATTTCCTGTAGGGTCCATTCAGTAGCACAGTTAAATAAATCTAAGAAGTAACTGCAAACCAAAGAAACTGTTGAATCTTGTACGATATATTTCTTTTTACAAAAAGAAAAATAAACGAAACATTCAAAGAAGTATATTAGATGTCTTCTATTACATTTTGCAGATGATGTTGGATTCACTTACATAAGATGGGGAAGAACAACATGTCCAAAGAGTGTCTCAGAACTTGTGTATTCCGGTAAGATGAACAACAAATGGACAGAAATGAAAATTTATCGTGCAACTTTACCCGTAATTTTCCAGCATAACCAAATTTATTCTTGTTACGCTCTTTAATTATTTATTTTCAAGTTTATGTATCTACATGTACTGAGCAACAAAAGCGCGGCTCAATATTTCTTGTAGGTTCGATTCAGTATCATGCTCGAATAACATCTATGAGCAAAATAAACAATTTAGGGTTGATAGATGATAGAATATCGATGTTCTGTTCTGTTTTCCATGGACGAGTCAATGCTGTGTTTCATCAAATGTTTGGAATAACCATATTCACTGTTCTGATATTGAGAACTCAAACATTGTGCACAAGATTTGCAAAGATAATGAATGCCTTGAAATTTCAAGCGCTTTCACTGTTTCTTTATCATCTTAGATTGTTATCAAAGAAAGCAATGTAAAAGATGTTTTTTTATAAACTAAGACTGGTATTATTCATTATTATATTTTTAAAGGTTACACTGGAGGATCCCACTTTAAACATACAGGCGGTGCAGCAGAACATCTTTGCATGTCAGGGAAACCAGACTGGGATAATCTCAAGGTTCAAGATGGAGTTTCAGGTAGCAAAGGTTATGTTTATGGGACAGAATATGAAACATGGGGTGGCAGCATTGGGATTGGTAAATCCCACTTTAATTATGACGTACCGTGTGCTGTGTGTAGAACTGTTGGAAGTACCAGTGTGCTAATGATACCAGGTAAGTTCTTCATTACAAGCGAATACATTTAAAAGTGTGTATAATGTCACTTTTGAAAATCAAAATCTAAGTACATACATTTCGTTTCAAGTAATAAAGATTCCATAAATTGATTCAAAAAGATCAGAACCTGTGTTTAATTATGAGAAATTGGATTTTTTGTATTTTAATTTCATTTTAATTTTGCTTCCTTTCGAGAAGGTCAGACAAAATGCAACACCAATTGGACCAAACAGTATAGCGGGTACCTTATGACCAATTCTTATAGATATGCGGCTGCTGGCGAATACTTATGCGTAGACAGAAATGCAGAGAGAATTCCAGGAACTCATGCAAGTAAAGACGGTAATTGTTTGTATGCCGTTGAGGGCAGATGTGGTTCTCTCCCCTGTCCTCCTTATCGCGATGGACGAGAACTTGGATGTGTTGTATGTTCGAAATAAGGCATATATTGATTGAATAAATGCTTATTCAATGTTAAAAAGAGTTCCAAATTTGTGTTTGTTTGTCTAATTTACGGGTTCATACATAATAACATTAATGAGCTAGCTGCAGCCGGCAGAGCAAGGACATTTCGTACGCCCTCTGTTTTTATATCTATTTACATATCCATTTTATGTGTTGCTTTGACACCTGCGTTATGCTGTCTATCTTTATGGTCGTTATACAGCGAGGATGCCATTTTACACAACAATTGTGTTTATTTTTTCAAAACTTCTTGGTAATCGGAAAAATGGAAATGTTGTGCGCATGATTCCGGATAAAGACACCATCTTCTACTGGCGATGACTTATGTGACGTCTTTTCTGTTTGATATTATCCGGGCCAGACGGCTCTGTGGTCTTCTAAAAAAAGACTTAAGTATAGAATCCCATTCAAAATAGATTTTATTAGATGAAGTAATAAAGGAAGCCTTAACACTATAATCATACGAAAACGTTACTATATGTCACCTTTAGTTTCGGAACTTTCGTCTACAAAGACTTATATCGAAAGCAATGAAAGTGTCCCCAGCATTTCGAGCAAACATCACATTGATATGTCTTCATTCAACATCCCTATTTCTAAATTGGATCTTCCTACAATATACTGCATACCAAACTGCACAAATATCCTTTAGAGCTGCAACGAGTCAGGAACTTCTCGATTCGGTGTGATTTCGATTTTTATGTCTCTATTCGGTTTTTTAATTTTCGATTCGATTTTTTTGCAATATAATTTTTCATGGATATATATTTTTTTTCCTTTTATTTGAAAAATTTAATTGAAAATCTCGTCTCAATCTAAAAAAGAAAATGCATATAATACCCAGTTAATGTGAAAGCAATGTATGATATATATGTTTATGTATCATGTGGAATATTATTCAAGCCCCCCCCCCTCCCTCCACAGAATGGCCTTCTGGGGATATAAATTCCATACTGTGTACAAAAGATACATGATAACTAACCAGTTTGCGCAAAGAAGTGCACAGGTAAAATACTTTAAAAGAGGCAATTTTCAATTTGGGGTAGCACTCGCACGCTCGTTGAAATGCGGTAAAAGGCGCCGATTCGAATTTACTCTGACCCTGTATTTTCTTACGAATTGCTAGTTAAATGCACTTGAAAGGTTCACTTTTTATTCTAACTCACCACCTAAAATCATTCTTATTGGGAATCCTGCGATTAGTGAATACTTTAAAGTTGAAATTAGAACGTTTTTCTGCATTATTTAGACTGTTCGACTCGAATCGTTTCTGACCACTACGACTCGCGATTCGAGTCGGAGCTAAGAATCGCGATTCTCGGTGCACCGCGGTAAATCGTTGCAGCTCTAATATCCTTACAAATTTAGATACATTGCTGATTCTAGCAACAACTCAACTACAAGTTTTTCTAGAAATCTGACGTCAGCCCTCACGGCGGTAAAGGAACACAACGTAAAATATTGTATAACTGTTCTTTACAGGAATGATGTTAATTTATTTTGGTCTATTAAAAATTCAGGGGATGTGATTGACAAAATGAAATCTAGAAATTTTCAAACCAATACGATTTCTTCATACGACTTTTCAAATATCTGCACCACGCTTCCTCGCGACAAGATTAATGATCAATCGTCCAAACTCATTAAATGGTGCTATAATCGAGAGGGGAAAATTTATATTTGTACGTCTGAATCAAAGGGTTTCTTTTCCGCTACAGAGCACAAATCATACAACTCATGGACATGTAGCTACCTGTGTAGTGCATTGTCCTTCCTCTTGGACAACATTTATGTAAGATTTGGTGAGAATCTCTACAAGCAGGTTGTAGGGATTCCCATGGATACAAATTGTGCGCCTCTTGTTGCAGATTTATTTTTATACACATATGAAAAAGAATTTATTAAAAATCTTCAAAATTGACTCTAAACAAGGCAAACGTAACAGACACAGAAACACCATTTTTGGACCTAGATATCAAAATTGTCAGTTACAATGGAGAAATTCATACAAGTGTGTATGACAAACGAGATGATTTTGGATTCAATATAGTAAATTTCCCCTAGCTTGACGATGTCCCTAGATTATCGTCATACGGTATCTACATTTCACAGCTCATCCGGTATGCTAGATGAATTTGATTTTCATATTATTAGTAGAAATCTACAAATTACAAAGAAACTTTTAGGTCAAGGTTTTCGCTCTCACAAACTAGTAAAGATTTTCTGGGAATTTTACAAAACAAATACGACCAAGTTCTTTTTAAAATTCGGACCCATACAGGCAACAGAGTATATTACTTTAGGTATTTCACAACCTGCATTTTATGGTGACATAATTAACGAAATAAGAAGGATCAAATGTAGACAACATAAATATCGAAAATGCGTCAGAGACATCAAACGCCTTTTATGTATAGGATGAAGACCGAGTTGAGGTCTGTATGAAGGTAAGATGCCCTTGGAGAGAACAGGGTGGTGTTTAAACACCACCCTGTTCTCTCCAAGGGCATCTAACCTTCATACAGACCTCAACGAGGTCTTTATCCGACTTACAAACCGCAGATTTTCTTCAATTTTCCGAAAAATAAAAATCTAAATATTTAGTACGTCCCTGCTTTTCAAAATGAAATCGTCCATGCAAATTATCGGGTGGAAATATGCAACGGTAACGTTTGTCAGGACATAGAAGTTATATAATTTGTTATACATCCCGATAAAATTCTGAAAGGTACCATGTATTCGGTCAAAGAAGAAAATAATAGAGTAACAATGAGTTCTATTTCCATTAAAGTTTTGAATAATTATGTGATTACATTATGGCTAATAGAGATAAGGACAGATTTACTAATCAAGTAAAGATAACATACATGTATTTGAAAAGCATTTATAATAACTGGTCTTCAAGAATCGCTATAGGGATCTAGATTGATTTTGAAATGTCATTTTGGGGTTTTCGGGATAGAATGATCCATTCTTCCTTTGTTAACATTTCTTATAAAAGGATGTCTTTAGCGGACTTGAAACAAAGGAGGGGATCTCCAACAACACCAGGTTGTAGCACCCACAGCAAAACTCCAAAACACCCAATGCAAAAATACAAAGCAGACAAGCACAAAAAGAGACGCGCATGGGACAAGGAAAGTCAACGCACAACACAGAAACACTAAACACAAAGGACTACACATAAACCAACGAGACCAATGGGCAACCGGTGCCGACTTAGGACGGCCATCTGCCACGGAAATAGCAATAGGTATGGTTATCCTGGATAACGTGCGCACAACCCTCCCATTTTTCCGATTACCCAGAGGTCTCGAAGAACGTACAATTGTGGTGTAAAACAACCTCCTCACTGTCAGATGACCACATACAAACAAGACCGCAAAACGCAGGGGCCCAAGCAACACAGATGAATATGTAAATGGATATAAAAGAGGGCCTACGTAATACAATTCTTGCTCTGCCGCCGCGAGCTCATGTACGTTATCACCCGAGGAGTCCAACTGACATTCAGAGAGGACAGGTGGTCGGGGCCCTGTCTTCTCTAAAGAGGTTTGGACAAGGCCCGTCATGGAGTCCCGTCGTCACAGTCAGTCAGTGTGCAAGTTTTAAGAATGCGCTTGTACGAGACTGTAGATTGGTCAAGTACCAAGCCTAGTGTCCGTCTGGTGACATTAGGATCATACCCACGGTATAAAAGGCGTTTGATGATTCTGACGCATTTTCGATAATGATGTTGTCTATCTTTGATCCTTCTTATCTTGTTAATAATGTCACCATAAAATGAAGGTTGTGAAATACCCAAAGTTATATACTCTGTTGCCTGTATTGGTCCGACCATAAAGTCTTTACTAGTTTGTGAAAGCGAAAACCTTGTCCTAAAAGTTTCTTGGTAATTTGTAAATTTCTACTATGAAAATCCAAAACACCAGTACATGCTCTAGCATACCGGATGAGCTGTGAAATATAGATACCATAGGACAGTAAACTAGGATCATCACCGTCAAGCCAAGGGAAATTTACTATGTTAAATCCAAAATCATCTTTTTTGTCATGCACACTTGTATGGATCTCTCCATTAACAATTTTGATATTTAGGTCCAAAAATGGTATTTCTGTGTTTGAAACGTTTGACTTGTTTAAAATCAATTCTTGTGGATAAATAACATTTTTATATTTCTCAAGTGTCGATAGCAAGAATATCATCCAGGTACCTAGAAGTACCAATGAAACATTTCACATCATCATTTTTTCTTTGTTTTTGAAGATTTTGGATAAATTCCTTTTCATACGTGTATAAAAATAAATCTGCAACAAGAGGCGTACAATTAGTACCCATTGGAATCCCTACAACCTGCTTGTAGAGTTTCTCACCAAATCTTACATAAATATTGTCCAAAAGGAAGGACAAGGCAATACACAGGTCACCACATGTCCATGATTTGTATGATTTGTAATCTGTTGCGGAAAAGAAACCCTTCGATTCAGAAGTACAAATATAAGTTTTCCCCTCTCGATCAAAACACCATTTAATGAGTTTGGACAGTCGATCCTTTATTTTGTCGTGAGGAAGCGTGGTGTACATATTAGAAAAGTCGTATGAAGATATCGTATTTGCTTCAAAATTTCTTGATTTCATTTTGTCAATCACATCCCCTGAATTTTTAATAGACCAAAAGAAGCTTACGCCATTCCTGTTCATGACAGTTTCACAGTATTTTGCCACGTGTTCCTTTATAGTCGTGAGTGCTGACGTCAGATTTCTAGACAAA
The DNA here is from genome assembly GCA_033119305.1 of Pinctada imbricata. Classification (NCBI taxonomy): domain Eukaryota; kingdom Metazoa; phylum Mollusca; class Bivalvia; order Pterioida; family Pteriidae; genus Pinctada; species Pinctada imbricata. Next base: position 18,980,834 of record VSWD01000006.1, read on the forward strand.
ATTGTTGTTGAGCAGTTGCTTGAATTAGCAATGTATCGAAACCTGTAAGGAGACTTGTGAAGTTTTGGTATACAGTATATTGTAGGGAGATCCAATTTAGAAATAGGGATGTTAAAAGAAGAAATTTCACTGTTATTTTCACTGTTTAAAATATTGGGAACACTTTCGTTGCTTTCGATATAAGTTTTAGTAGAGGAAAGTTCTGAAACTAATGTTGATATGTAGTAGCGTTTTCAAATAATTATAGTGTTGTTGGCTGCTTTGTCTGCAGGCGCGAAGACATATTTCTCATGTAAATTACGTAACTTGGATTTGAAATATCTTTCAGATTTAGAAATTGGGTTTTCAAAAAGTTGAGGATTTTTGTGGTAGTTATCTATTGGAATATCGGTAATATCCAAAATGAGGTTTTTCCAGTCATTCAGAGCATGCGATTCGACTCCTTCCGATTTACACCATCGTTTGGTATAGGTATCTAAAGCTTCCTTTAGCACTTCGCGACATTTAATAAAATCTATCTTGGATGGGATTCTATACTTACATGTAGGTCCTTTCTTAAGAAGACCACGGAGCTGCCTGTCTTTGATAATTGAAAAGTCACCTGTAATAATACATGTATGACCAGCTGGTTTATATAGATATTCAGACGTTGCACATTCTCAAGAGGCAGCACATGATTCAAGTATTTTAGGATCTTGTGTAACTTTGTTGTAGTTAAAAACGAAATTTCGAATAGGTCTCTTATATTTGTAACAAATAAGAGGAGGTTCTAAATTTTCAAAATATTGTGGAATGGCACTTTGTACGCGATGATCCAAAAAATATTAGAGATGTTCAGAAGATCAAATCCTTTGTTAATAAATGGAATTTTTATGAATCGTCTTTTAGGGGAGGTGTTTTTAACCAAAGGATATAGTTTAGCCTGAATCAATCAGTGTTTCTTAAGAATGCAACCAGTGCTTCATCCAAGATAGATTACAATTGAACTGCTGGAACTGAAGAGAGAGCATGTAGCAGTTCATGTCTGCCGCCGTTGCGTGCAATGATCAGTAGATCATTGAGGGTACGGTGTACTCTAGCACTTTTTCTGAGTTTTTTGTTTCTAATTTTACCGTGAGACCTATGCTTCCTTTTAGTGTTAGGGCGGATTGAAAAAAACATTGATATTTGAAGAGGTCGAAGAAATGTTTCCTTGTCCATAAATCTGATCGTTTAGACCAAGGGGGTACGCAGTTTGTAGTTTGGTCATCCAGGCAAGTTCAGCAATATTTTTTTTACTATGGCCGAATACTCATTATAATCAAAACACACCCGCGACTGAAATAATTTTCTTTTCTCCGCCCTTCATTGTTTTTATTGACCTCCACACTTCACTGAACGTTCATAAAACCTCGTATATTTAGAATCGTCCGCGGTCTTTATGAAATAAAATGACCGATGAATAACAAAAGAATCACATTTGAAGGTTTGTAAACCGTGGATATGATCCTAATGTCACCAGACGGACACTAGGTTTGGTATTTGACCAATCTACAGTCTTGTACGACATTCTTAAGACTTACACTCTGACTGACTGTTACGACAGGACTCCATGACGGTCCCTGTCCAAACCTCTTTAGAGAAGACATGGCCCAACAACCTGTTCTCTCTGAATGTCAGTCGGACTCCTCGGGTGATAACATATGTGAGCTCGCTTCAGCCGGCAGAGCACGGGCTGTATTACGCACGTCCTCTTTTAATGTCCATTTACATATTCATCTATGTTGCTGGGGCCCCTGCGTTTTACGGTCTTGTTTGTATGTGGTCATCTAACAGTGAGGAGGTTGTTTTACATTTGTAAAATTGTACGTTCTTCGAGACCTCTGGATAAACGGAAAAGTGGGAGGGTTGTGCGCACGTAATCCAGGATAGCCACACCGTTTGCTACTTATGTGGCAGATGAGTTCGGCACCGGTTGCCCGTTGCTCTCGTTGGTTTATGTTTGGTATTTTATGTTTCATGTTTCTATGGTTTGTGTTCGTATTCCTTGTCCCTTTGGGTGTCTTTTTCTGTGGATGTCTGCTCTGTGTTTATTTATTTATTTTTTTTTGCATTGGGTGTTTTGAAGTTTTATGTGGTGCTGCAACCGTGTATTGTTGGAGACCCCCTCATTTCTTCCATAATGTGATTTGATGTCCCTAGTCCCGTTTGTGTATGTGTTTTTAGCATTCAATTTGTTTTTTTTGGGGGGGGGAGGATGGGGAGGGTTGCTGCGGGTGCTGCTATCGACTGGTTTTGAAGATTCCCTTTCTTCTGTATGCTACACGTCTTCGAATCAATAGCATCATTTAAAAAAGATGAAGGAGCTGTTAAGATTAGACGAAAAAGAAAAACCCTGAAAAATCGCAATTTGAAAATGTAAAATTTGAGTTTTTTCCGGTGTAAATGACAAGTGCGAGTTGTGATTGATACATTATGACACTCGGTTTTACGAGGTGCAGAAGATTTCTGTTGATATATTATATCCGAAAAGGACAAACTATCAATGGCACATACTATGATTCACTTTTAACAAAGTTACGGGAAAATTATTAAACTTAGACTCCGCGAAAAGTCCACTAGTTTAAGGTGTGTTGTTCTATCAGGACAATGCTCCTGTTCACAAGTCTGTCACTACAATGGCTGCTAATCATGATTGTAGATCTAATTTGTTTGAGCATCCTCCTTATCACCCGATCTTGCTCTGTTAGACGTTCATCTATTCCCAAAAAATAAAAGCAACTATTTCTGGCTCCAACTTTCAGTCCGATGATGACGTCATACTTGTAGTGGATGACTTTCTGTCCAGTCAAGATAATGAGTTCTTTAGAATGCCACTTTCACCAAAGGTGTATCTCAATAAACACATTTTCTGGCCAAGTGGGGTTCTGAACAAAGGAGGGTACATTGTAGATGCGCAATGTATCGGCAATAAGGAAAAAAGGGAGATGGAGGACTATTTCAGCATTGGTCTCAAAAGCGGTAAAGTAGATTAAAATTGTCACTCCTTTTAATATTATGGAACAATGCATTAAACAATATTCAACCCTTAGGAATGAAAAAAAAAACGAAAATTGTTTCTTTCTACACTGTGTGCATTTCGCACCTGAAAGCTACATGTGTGTGGCTGATAAGAACGAAATAAAAACTTTTTAATATGGATTTATGTAAAAACCTAAAACAATCAGACATGTTTGGTCACGACATGTCTCAGATTTTGGATATTTTATGTGTTCAATTCGTTGAATTGACCTTCCATTTTTTTTTCTCCGGCGTTCCGTTGCCATGGTAACCAAGGTTTTATATGAAACACCTTTAAACAAGACATTTTTATGCATCCCGTTTCCATGGAAACGAATGTTGAATGTAATTTTTGGAACAGATCATTTAAATTCTCTTAAGTTAAAACAATTTGATTATTCAATGCTCCTTCTTTCTGTATGTCATGTAAATTTGCTTTAATTTCAAGAAAAATTGCTTACTCAAAATGTGCCATTTTCGGCCAATTTAGGCCTTATTTTACCTATATTTCACTTACTTTTGACATGGGCAATAAATGCAATTGCACAAGATTTGAAATACAGTTGACTATTTCCTGAAAAGTATTATCCGAGGTTTAATGGGAATCGAAGGAAATTTTTGTAGAAGTGAGATTCTTCTGTTTAAATGCCGTTGAAATAGGTTACCATGGCGACATTTGGTACGGAGTTGTAAATACCTGTCATAAGTAAAAAGCTAATTTCTAAAGATGTATGTCTGCTATCGTTACAAAACTTGGTATGTAGATGTATCAAAGACCATTTGATGCTATCATGGTCTTGAGAAAATGTCAAGGTCATTTCCTTAATGTTCAAGGTCATTGAAAAATATTTGCTATTTCCATGCCAGATTTAGTGTTTTTTCTCTAAAATGAGAAATGATTAACAGTAAACGGTATGGAACTTTGATAAAACAATCAATTCGGGCTGAAAGTATGATAAATGTATTATTTATTGGGATGAGTATGAAAATATCCATTGAAGACCCAAATAAATTTCACATATTTTACGAGAAAAATTTAGAAAATCTCAATTTTATACTTTTTTGAAATTATGTCATACATAGAAGTGAAATACAATTTAACAAAGTTGTGATGAAGTCTACTTTTTGATCGGTTGTTTAACTGTAAATGTTTAAAATCAAATATCTAATGAAATACGTCAGAGACATCAATTTAGAATAATTGAAAATCTTGATTTTTATGTAAATCTTAGTCTAAAGTTAGAAATGACCTTGTGGTTTCGACAGATGACATTGAAATGACTTGAATGTCAATTGATAATGAAAAATGTAATTTGTAAACAGGTATGCTATTTCATAATCATAGGACTCAAACATGAGGAAAAACAATGTTTTTAAATATGCGGTATATGGTAATATTGATACCAAGTTGCTATAGCAACGGATTTTGATCGGCATTAATGACAAAATGGTGAGTTTCACCATAAATTTTATTTCTTGATTTTTTTTTCCAGCTATGGACGTTTATTTTGTTAAACATAACATAACATAACATGCATCAAAATATGGTTTTCAACCCTCAAAAAGGTCCAAAACAGGCAAAAAATGACCCTAAAATTATACCTTATTTTTGCTGAAGAGCCAATCCGGCATAAAACCATGCAAAATCGTAGGAATCGTCCAAAAGGGTAATCAAAGTTTTACATTATTATTATTGTATTATTCTGTAATCTATGATGAATAACATTCGAGAAAAAATTATAATTTCAAAAATTCGTATATGTCCCGTTTTATAGTACACCCATTTTGTTTGTATGGCATAACGCCATTAACAGGGCTCAAAAACAACACTACAATAGCCCTATTTTCATCGTTGAATAAGATTTGATGTTGATATGCAATAATTTTTTCATGATAAAATCAGATACTTACTCAATTTATCTTCATTAAAGTACTCGCAAAGATAAGATATACGAATTGACTTGCCACCAAGGGCCGCTCTGATGCGACTTATATTGAGATTTGACAAAAGCGTCCCTATTTTGAATAAAATCTATAAGAGAGAAAATGTTCTACAAAATTTCAGTATAACAAAATAAACGTATCATACTTGAATATATAAAAAAAATTGTCGCTGCCAAAAGTATCTAAGATATGCAAATTTTATCAAGAATATTCATCATTTTGCGAAAAATGACAAAAAGATTTAATGGAAAAATGTTCAAAAGATAAGCATCTTTGATCATAATCTAGAAAACAACATTATGATATTATCAACATATGTTCTAAAAATGATGAAAATCGTTTCAGATCTTTTTAAATTTCCCTTATAAGCCCCATCATTAGTTTAGACGATTTTCGAGATAGCCCTGAACGACACCACCGAATCAGACCTTTAGTGATGACGTCACGTTGTTTGGTTCCCAATGTTTGGTTCCCCATTCCCATGTATACAATGACGATAAAATAATCTTGAACTTGACACGGATAAACTATCGCATTAGATTATAACACTTAGAGTTTAGCTCAAGATTGTACAGCAAATCGCGTTCCGTCGTTTCTAGATGTGATTACATGAACCCAAACCAAATCTTTTGAATGAGTTAAAGCAGATCCGGACGATATTTAAAAGAACGAGTCTCAAAAATTGTCGATGCCGTGCTCAACTAGCTAAGTACTGGTTAGAGCGTCGATCGAATTACGGAAAGGTTCCTGGTTCGAGTCTCCCTGAAGCAGGGACACTTAATGTCACTTCTATTGAATTAGAAGATGTTTAACTTCTGAATGTTCATCATAAAAGGATCACTATGCCACTGCTGGGTTTGTGTCATCAGATTTGTTACATGTAGATCTACAACGGGTCGTTCGATATACTCTTCTATGAACTCTGTTATATAGTACTAAACAAATTGTTCTGTCTGTGTATTGTTGACATGACTTTGGTATTTTCTTTAAAAACAAATTGAAAATCGGAAAAAAAAGTTTTTTTATTATTTAATAATTATTATTTCCATGCATAAAACAAGAAGAAGAAGTAAAAAATGTTTGATATGACTGTCTCATTCTTGATTTTAATTCAAAAGTAAAAGAGCGCAGTCAACCAAATCGGTCATCTATGGTTATGACGAGAAAAGTCTTTGTATATTCAAGGTCAAAATTTGGGGCAAATTTCAGGGGCCCTGTTAACCTCTCCGTCACATTTCTTAACCTCCACCCACTCCCGCGTTAAAAACATAAGGAAAAAGCACTCTTTGCCCCGGACCCCCCCCCCCCCAAAAAAAAAACCAAATCACTCTAAATCCTTGCATTTGTGTAAGCTGTTTTGCTCCGTATTCATCTGCTCCTGTCCGTATGCGTGTAAATTATGAGAGTAATCACTTTTTCTCATAAAATCTCGATTCTTTCTTAAAAAGTTAATCTCATTCTATCCTTAATTCATAAAAGGTATTCTCCTTCGAAGTGTTGTACAAAAAAAGAACGGTCTCTGCTCTATAATAAAGTACTTTTATTGAAAAGAAAAAAAAGAGTTCATGGAACTCCATCTTTCAAAAAAAATTGTAAAAACAAAACAAAACACAAAACAAAACGAAACGAAAAACCCAAAAAGAAAAAAAAACCCGGACCCCCACCCTCCTCTCCGAAAAAAAGAATCAAAATTATACAGAAAAGACAAATAGAAAAACTCCTGGGCTAATCTAAGGGCGTAGATCTATATGTATACATTATACGCCTTTCAAAGATCAAAGACATATATAATTTCATCGTATATAACTTCTTTTCTGCAAAAGCGTAATTCTAACATTGTTAGTTCGAAACGAAGAAATGATGTGAAGAAACAAAATAATGGTGAGGAGGAATGATACGGAGAGGCAAAAAAGAGAGAGAGAGAGACGATTTCTTCGCATCATTTCCTCACTTCAATTTTAAAATCGCCTATAGTTTTCAATAATTTTCTTCGATAACATTTTTCATTCCTATCTATCGATTACACAATTTTGAACAAAGAGTTTGACCTTGACCTGCGTGTGGAAAGACATGATGAAACCAGCTGTGGTCACAACTCGTCGCACATGTATGCGTATTTCTACGTGTGCAATCTCTAGGATTCTGGTAGGTGCGTTACATAACATCAGTTCGCCTCTATACGGATTTGGGTTCAGTCACAAAAAATATGCAGAACCTCGCTGTGTGTGGTCTCGATCGGTGCGTTCTACTGATTCACCGAGAAGCGAGATACGCACGTTGTAAGTGATTTACATGTACAAGTACAAAGCGCAAATAGACAGGTCCCTGTAAAGTGCGAAACGAAACAAAAACGAAACGAAACAAATCGAAACGAAACGAAACAGATCGAAACGAAACAGATCGAAACGAAACGAAACAAAACATAAATCTTAAAGAACTTGAGAAAAATTGATGTAAATGCAGAGAACTAGCACGGATGTCAACATCTGCATATAATATTGCCTTCAACCATTAGTTCTTGTGGCTGGAGGTTTTTTTTAAAGGGTCAAAGTCGACGATTTAAACATAATATATACGGTATATAGCACAATTGCATTTTAAAGAATTAAAGGAATGCGAACGGGATGAATAACCTCGTCATAGGCGGGAAAAATATTATTTAGCAGGGAGGAGTCTAGTACAGAGGAAAAGGAAATGTTCCGTTATGTGTATTTGAAAAATTTATCAGAAAAATGAGAACACATATTGGGGGGGGGTCACATTTCGTTTGAAAAAGAATAATATTTTTCCCCTGAAATGCCCCCCCCCCCCCCCCCCCCCCGTTTTATCTCATTACGGTGTCATAGCGTGGTTTTATGTTATCTACCTTTTATTTCTCTTAAATACATAAATGGCATTTGACATTTACTTTTTTTTAATTGTCAACTTTGTCTCTTTCAAGAAACCCTCTTGGCACTAGATACATATGTAGAACTCTTGGATTAAGGCAATATTACATGCTGATCTTGTCTTTAAATATTCGTTCTCGGCGATTTTTTTCACTTTTTCACATATTCTTTAAGTTTTATATTTTGTTTCGCTTCGTTTCGATCTGTTTCGTTTCGTTTTGTTTCGTTTCGTTTTTGTTTCGTTTCGCACTTTACAGAGACCCAAAATAGACTAGGGTACCGAGGATGGAGTAAAGGACTTTATGAATTAATGGCGACAAAACCCGTTAGATAATGGTCCCCAGTGACGCAAACGATGTCGTTCGCATTGATGCTAAAACAAAGCTTTCTAGTTTTAAAGATGGCGCAAATAAGAATATATTATTATCATATGTATATATAGATCTAACTGTATAATTCAGCGATAACAAAGGGACCCCCCCCCCCCCTTTTTTTTTCAAAAGAGTGGATGCATGTGTCAAATCTACTCCTGTCATACTTCAGGGTCGTTGTTGCAAGTTATGTTATTATTTGTTTGTTTGGTTTTTAATCATATATATCATGTATTTCTACTTCTTATGAAGTTTACAATCATTGGTTTCTATTTTTGAATCAAACTATAATCTGTATTTAATACATGTACATGTATGTCTAAGCAGTATGTTCAAACTCATCTGACAGGTTTTTTTTTAAATAAAGAAAGCTATTTACGTCTATTTTTCGTTCGCATTTTTACAACGCAAAAATTTACTTCGATGCATATTTTAACTATCTATATCTCGATACGTTATTATTTGGCATCGGTAGATTTTTTTTATATATTTATAAGATTAAAGCAAAGAGTTGAAAGATGAAATTTGAAAAAAAAATAGAACTTCTCTCACAGAAGATATCGGTGCATGAAAAACGTCTAAAACGTCGCTTTTTCGTCAAGCTGATCTTTAATGCATATTTTAACTGCCTATATCTCGAAACGTACTTATTCTAATTATTCGGCATCGGTGGAGTTTTGGTATATTTATGAGATTAAAGCAAAGAGTTAAAAGATGAAATTTGAAAAAAATCAAATGAGTTAAAGAAGATCCTGACGATAATCTCAACAGCACTCACAATAGAGCACAAAATTAAACATCGACGGACCCCTAGCAAGCTAGAGGTGGGACCAGGTGCCCGGGAGGAGTAAGCATCCCCTGTTGGCTAGCCGCATGTTTATGAAGCATGGAAATGAAAATGTATAAAATTCATGCACTGTCTGACGTTATGTCTATATAGAAAGTGCTATGGCGACAATGTCAGTGAAGTATATTCAAAACACTTACTGTCAAACTCCTCGCGGGGAACTTTTTTAAGAGCTCCACACGGCAAAGGGCATAAGTGTGACACAAATGAGTTAAAGAAGATCCTGACGATAATCTCAACAGCACTCACAATAGAGCACAAAATTAAACATCGACGGACCCCTAGCAAGCTAGAGGTGGGACCAGGTGCCCGGGAGGAGTAAGCATCCCCTGTTGGCTAGCCGCACCCGCCGTCGATGTTTATGAAGCATGGAAATGAAAATGTATAAAATTCTGACGGACGCGGTAAAACTCAATTTCTGACAGGGGATTCGCCGATAGCCTGTCAGTTTTTGTAAAACACACGCATGGTAACCCCTAATTCTCATCAGTGATGCTTCCAGCGGTACCATCAAATTCATTTCAGAAGCGCCCTCTTTAATGTTTTGAATCTTGATTTGTACAATAATAATAAAAACTGTCATTTACTTTACAGAGGGTGCGCGGCTCCAAATTTCCTGTAGGGTCGATTCAGTTGCATATCCAAATAAAAAATATATAAAGTTCTGTTGCTATGGTAACCATATCTTTAGCTTGAAGCATTCAAAAATTCCATAAGACATATCATTTTTGTAACCTCTCTTGCTATGGAAACTGGTTTATATTTTAATTGTGGAACTTAAGATTTTGATCTTTCAATCATCTTTGTTATGAATCTCTAAAATGATTTTCACACTTCATGTCTATCCGGTATGTATAAGAGGTCACAGAGATGGCTTCTATATGCTCCCATTATCGACTTTGGAAGACCATATTTTACTTCTTTTTTCTGTACTTTGACTATTTATAATTTCATAAGGGTAGCAATAGAGAGGTTTAGTTATACATTTAAGCGCAACTTGTAAGTATGACATTATTACTAAAAACAATCTTTGATCGAATGACGTCATTTCGTGACACGTATCTTAACGTTATTGACATGTAAACGTCGCTCTACAAGCAACGACAGAACGGGTGACTTCTTTGAATCTTAAACTTCTTCAAATTCGATAACGTCATTTAAAACGGGATAAATTTGTAGCATGGACCAGACATAATATTCAGATTCAAGGAGGTCCAGGGCAGCCACACTTACATAAAGATTCTATCATTTAACGTTCCTAAAAATTATAAATTAATCAAATCCATCAACAGAATCATCCATCAGTTAGGTATTATCAAAGTCAATAAAGTGAGACAACATTATTTATGATTTAAAAATGTCAATTGGAACAGATGTGAACCTCGAAAAAAAAAACCAGCAATATTTTGAATAAACATCGAAGAAGAAAACTAACTTAAAGGCAAAATCACTAGTACTTTCATTGAAACAGATGCAAATCCTGGAATACGCTATGACAGCGATATTTTCTGGAGAGCTACTTCATTTGGTGTTTGGTGAACAATTTCATAGGAAGAGTCACATTGAGGTTTGTTTTTCGTAGGAAAGTTTCCAGAATGGAAGCCTGACAAGACAACAACAATTTCAGAAAATATTAGAAAAATGTATTTTGACTTTAACTGGTCTATAAGGCTGTTTCATTTATCTCTCTCTCCAAATGTGGATAAGTATATACTAAGTCACTTTTTCATCATTTTATCTTTTTGTACAGGTGTACATGTACATGAAAATGCATTACGTCTTCTTTTAATTTTCCGAGTCATATGTGCGTTCATTCGATGATAAATGGGAAAACGTCCATGCTGAAAATTTATCAGGTTTTAAATGATGCTATTGAATTTAAAGACGTTTAACATTCATATAGAATGTCATGTTGTTTGCCTTATTTAAATAAATAATAGTTTTAAGTAAAATATACTTCCTTATAGTTGTTCAGTAAATACATAATGAAATGACATGACCATGAATAAAGAAAAAGGTCAAAAACATTGTGCCTTATAAAATATAATTTCGATAATAACAATAGCGTTAGATATGGTAAGCTAAATTACTTTGTCGGAAACATTTGATAGTCCACAAAATGAACAATTCAACTTTTTAGATATGTTTTTCTATTGAACAATTTAACTAAGGCACGGTCCATTTGATATTCTGGGGGGGGGGGGGGGGCTTGGGTTTTTTGTCGGAGCAAGATTATTTTTTTCGCCTCGGACAGGGGCAAAATTATTTTTTTCTTGCAAAGTCGGAGCAAGGAATTTTTTTTAACAAAGTGATGTGCATATATATTCAGAATGTTTGTGTTTTATTAATAGATATTATTTATATTTTTACTCAAAACTCTTAATATTAATATATACTTTATTTTTATGCAAGTATTCAATTCAATTCTAAAGAGAGAGATAAAAGATTTCTACAATACAATTCTAAATAAACAAGATTTATATAAGGTACATGAATATAAACGGGGAAAGTCTTCTAGACAAATTTTAAAATGTAGAATTGTAAAATGGTGAATAATTGAAGTTCTCCTTCCAAGGTTACAAGAACATAAAATTGAGACTCAATGGGATACATGCAACATGTATTAATAGTTATACAGAAGTATCGTTAACACTTTTGATATCTTCAAATATATGAACTTTGACATTAGGAAGAAATCATTGATAGAAAACTATGGCGAGCGAAGCGAGCAAAAAAATTTTTGATAGACTGAAAACTGCGGCGAGCGAAGCGAGCCGGAAAAATTTCAAGAATTTTAGCAAAATTTTATGGTGATTCTTCAATTTCAGATTATTTGTAAGAGCAAGATTATTTTTTTCCGTCACATCATAAGCAAATTTATTTTTTTCATCAAAATTCAGAGCGAAATTATTTTTTTCGAAAAAAACCCAAGCCCCCCCCCAGAATATCAAATGGACCGTGCCTAAAATATATTCAAGAACTAAATGCTGCGACGGATTGTTGTAACCCTCTCGGGTCTACAAATCCTGTAATTCGCGTTGTGTATTTTTACTTAGTCATTTTTTAACTCTGAATAAAAAGTCCTGGTAAAGTTTTACCGTTTATTAACATACGAAAGTAACATGTTGATTAAAGCAGTATGAGAATCCTTCTATTGAATGTAACATACAAAATCATGCGCGCAGTATATATTAGGAGCACAATCAGGTGGAAATCGCCATCGAAATTCATGACTAAATTGGAATTCAGACGTATAAACAAAGTTGCCTAAACTTAGAACAAATCCTCGACATTTCGTCTATTGCACCCAGACCGGTGACAGGCGAACCATTATAGTTACACCTCGTATTGACAGACATAGGGTTACACACTGGCGGGAATGACAATCATTTCTATTACATCAATTTAGCACGTGATCGTAAAGTTAACGTTTGAAATTAGAGTTATCTTCTCCTAGACGATTGGAAATATCCCATAAACAAGATAAATGGAAATTAATTAAAATCAAAATACTGAATTTGCATAATTATTTTGGGGGAGAGGCCATATGGTTACAATACTCCCCCACTTAAAAAAATATCCAAGATTTATGCGACTTTGATTGTCTATCAATCAAATAATTAATCTGGATAAACCTCTTGACATCCATCTGAAATTTTTATTGATATTTTCATTAAATATGAAATTCGGTAATACGGTAATACTTGGTTATTTTCTAAACGTATGGCCTTGACACCACAATAATGAACCTTTCAACTAATTACCACCGGGATCACTTGGTACGTATTAATCAATAGCATATAATCAAACAAACATGCAATTAAAAGTCATTGTATTCAGTTCCACTGTCCAACAGGAGTGTTTAATCAAAATGTTCATAACCTGTAAAAGAAACACTTTTCCAAGGTCAATCGCATTATAGAATCAAATATCAAAGTATTACTGTACAAAATCATGCATCAAACATCAATGACATTTCATCAATGATTGCAATATTATCATAATTCTAAACATTAAAAGCATTAAACATTTACTCTGCTTTTTCACTAAATAACACATCACACGGATTCACTTATTCTTCTTATGGCCATCCTCACGGTATGACGTCATTTTCTTTGGTTCTTCTCCATCTATGGTTCGTGTCTGGTCCTTCTTCGTGAACTGAATAACCTCCGAGGAGTAAAACGAATAAATTGGACCTCGATGTCATCGTGAAATTGTTAATCATCGCGCGATCATCATCGGTTTCTTCTTTCGTTTTCATCTTAGGACACGGTCTCGTCTTCTTCGTCCGGACCCATTTCGTCTCCGCCTCCGACCTCCTTTGACGCATCTTGGCATTTGTGGCGTTACCAAGATCTTCCCGTAATCTGGATGACGCCATGCACCCAGAAAATCGACGGGGTATTCATATTCTCATACATTCAGCGTCTTATTAGGAAGGTCAAAAAGAACAAGATAGTTCATATTCCTCTTTTCGCAATGACAGATTTCACTCTGACATTATCTGCGAAAAGTGTTCGTATGTTGTAGTGACGGGCTGGTTACACATCCAGCCACACGGGTAACATCGTGCACAGGTTCACCTGACGTCACATCTTCGGGTTTCTTCTTCGGCTTCCGTCTCTTTGGATTGTCTCTCATGATAACCTGCACGCTTATTCGTCTCCTTTTCACAGCAGGCGGTTCCAATAATAACAATATGTATTATCACGTTCAAAGGTTAACTGCATAAAGTTATCTGGAAACTAATTGTTTATTGTTCATCACTGCTCTTTATATATAACTCCCAGTAATAAATCTATTGTAACACGATCACCAGTGTGAAAGTTACTCTGTGAACACCAGATTCGTGTCTATATTTAAAGACCCTGATGTTATCACAGAACTTACCTACCTCCAAGAACATTATGTCATCACACCAGCGGACAAAGCCTCAAATAATTACACATTTACTTGCAAAAAGTACTATTTCGACAGTCTAGTTAAAGAGTTGGGTTTAAATTCGACACCTGGAAATCCCACTTACACCCCAACAAACCTTTCTGCCTCTGAAATAATAGATAACCACAAATCAGCTCTTGCTTCTTTTGGCTTCGACACTACCAATTTAGATTTAGATTTACCATACTTATACTGCATACCTAAAATGCATAAGAATCCGTACAAACAACGTTTCATCGCTGGTTCCTCAAAATGTTCTACCAAATCTGTATCGATCTTACTCACCAAAGTTTTATCTGAAATCAAATCTGGGCTACAAAAATATTGTTCGACAGTATATTCTCGCAGTGGTATCAACCAGATGTGGATTTTAAAGAATTCGAAGGAACTTTTAGAACATCTGAAATCCACTCATTTTAGTAGAGTCCATTCGATCAAAGCCTTTGATTTTTCGACACTTTACACTACAATTCCACATTCTAAATTGAAAGAAAGACTCGCAAAAATTATAAGTAATGCGTTTACAAGTAAGAACGGTAATCGCAAATACAAATTTATTGTTGTTAACTATGACAAAACCTACTTTGTAAAAGAAAAGTCCGATTCTGAAAATAAGTACACTGAAACAGACATTATTCAGATGTTAAACTTTCTGATCGACAACATTTTTGTGGTCTTTGGAGGAAAGGTCTTCCAGCAGATTGTCGGAATTCCAATGGGGACCAATTGTGCCCCACTCCTTGCCGACATTTTCCTTTACTCGTACGAAGCTGAATTCATTCAATCTTTGGTCTCTGAAGGGAAAAGATACTTAGCTTCTGACTTCAACTTCACTTACAGATACATAGACGATGTGTTGTCCATCAATAATCCAAAATTCGCGGATTACCTGAGCAGTATCTATCCTTCGGAGCTTGAAGTAAAAGAAACTACAGAGACAAATAATTCAGCATCCTATTTGGACATAATGTTGTCCTACGACACTGATGGTCACATGAACACCTCACTCTATGACAAACGTGACGACTTCAATTTCAGCATTACGAACTTTCCTTTTCTGAGTAGCAACATCCCTTCATCGCCTGCTTATGGCGTGTTCATATCTCAGTTGATACGCTATGCCAGAGCAAGTACCAAATATACGGATTTTGTTCTGAGGGCTAGGCGTCTTTCAGATAAGCTTCTCAGTCAGGGATATGTTTGTGACCGACTAACATCGTCACTGAGGAAGTTCTACGGTCGATATGGGGAACTCGTCATACACTATGATGTCCCACTATCCAGAATGGTGGATGATATTCTGTCATAGACTATTTGGGCCGTCCAACCAAAGATTGTACTCGATATCTTCCAAAATGGAAGTAACCGGATGTGACAGTTCTACCGAATTGAAGCGACGGGTGTTGCATGCAAGCAGGAGATGCTTACTCTTCCTGGGCACCTGGTCTCACTCTCATATCGGGAGTTCGCTTCTTTTCATATGGTGGAGGTTTTTGTTTTTGTTTGCTTTGGTTGCTGTTTTATCCTGATTTTGTATGCCTTCGGTTTCTGATTTTCTGAATTATCGATTTTGTACTGTAGACAGGGATATGGTCATTATCCATATTTGTCATCATAAACCTTGTACATAAAATCATGCATAAACAAACATGCAAAACAAGGGTTACACATTTCTATACTATATACAACGCCTCGACTTGTTTTTTTGTGTTTAAAACGTCCTCGACTTCTAAGAAAAAAATCGATGTGAAATTAAGCGACTAAATTTTCTCCATAATCACCAATTCCCCCCCTTTCTTAAAATAAAAAATACATTTTTTTATCAACTGACAGCTAACCACATACACAAGATTATGAATACTTCGATGTTCATCATATAATCCGAAAATAAAACGTGCGCTTTACCTCGCACAAAGTACAAATGACAAGGTTGTAAATCCAACAAACCCGAACGAACCTTCTTACGTTCCCAGAAATCCGCCTGGTGTCATTCATCGGCGTTACATCGCCAAAATCCGAGCTATTCACCGCTCATCACCTAACGAAATCAACTATATGGGTTACATCGAAGTATCCTCCTGAATGTAATCTACCATCATCTTGAAAAAATTTACAGACACAGGTTCTTCCAAAACCCCGATTCTATGCCTGTTCCCCGGCGTTATTCCGAATGAACGGGATCTTGAAGAAATCATTGGTTCCTTAACATCAGTAACTGAATCTTTAATACGACTAAAAATCAAATCTTTATTTATAATCGATTTTAAAGCCTCTTTGCTATTTTCCGGAATTCTACAAAATTCAAAGGTACTACAACTTTTACTTTGAGACGAACCAAAACCATGAGAACTACCTGAACCGGAATCCTGACTAATTCCCGTCATGTGAATCGTCACTTTGTCGTCAACGTTAGTCATATTTACTTGAAAATGCGAAGAAAAAAAAACTTTATTAATTTACCTATCTGTCTAGGTCAAAAATTCAAAAATGATAAAATTACATGGTCAATCAAAATAAGGATACGCACGAGAAAAGTAAATGTATCCTACCTGAAGTATACATAATTTCAGTGTAATGTCCATCACTTGTCTGCTGTTTAATCCTGGTTTCGCGTACAAGTACATTCTCTGCATTTAAAGCAATAAATCACGTATATCCCCATGATTCGTATCATTTAGCGTCACGGCACCTAATCTGATATTGTAAGCCTCCTAGAGACTGCAAATTTTGAAGTCCGTGGATGAATTTTACTGAAGTCATTTTCGGAACTTGGAATAAAACGTCCTGGTAATATTTTTACCGTTTATTAACATACGAAAGTAACATGTTAATTAAAGCAGTATGAGAATCCTTCTATTGAATGTAACATACAAAATCATGCGCGCAGTATATATTAGGAGCCTGGGATATTTCACAATCAGGTGGAAATCGCCATCGAAATTCATGACTAAATTGGAATTCAGACGTATACACAAAGTTGCCTAAACTTAGAACAAATCCTCGACATTTCGTCTATTGCACCCAGACCGGTGACAGGCGAACCATTATAGTTTCTGTTGCTGTCAATTGACCCAAGAACACCTCGTATTGACAGACATAGGGTTACACACTGGCGGGAATGACAATCATTTCTATTACATCAATTTATCACGTGATAGTAAAGTTAACGTTTGAAATTAGAGTTATCTTCTCCTAGACGATTGGAAATATCCCATAAACAAGATAAATGGAAATTAATTAAAATCAAAATACTGAATTTGTATAATTATTGTGGGGGAGAGGCCATATGGTTACAATGTACTATGTTTGCGGTTTGTTTCTATATACTTGGTGACGATTATTCGAGATGGTCAGAAAAGGGGATTGGAAGATATACCAAATGAAAAGAACCTGTTCCAACAGCTAAGAAATAAACTTATTGCACTTCAAATAAGACTGTGCAGTAGCACTAGTGAGTCAAATGGCAACTATTCTCTTTTAAGTGAGTACTATTCATTGGTTGAACCAAAAAAACGAACTTGATAATTAGATTATGAAATTACTTTTATGAAAGCGTTTTTATTGTAAATAATTTTTATCAGATAGTTGAATATATCATTTTATGAATGTATACATGTTGTGTATATACAGGGTGGCCACAGAAAAGAAGAATTCCCTGCGGGGAAAAATCAGGGAGTGTTGTTATTGATGTTTAGAAAATCAAATACTACTTATTGAAATTGTTTTACTCACCGAATTCTTGAACCACTATTTGTATATTCAATGATTTGCAATTATTTCTGGACAAATTACATTGCAACACACACACATCCTATTCGCCAGGCAAAAATACTTACCTGATATGTGCAACAATGTGTACATCGTGACGGTCGCGATGGGTTTTTGGCAGGTTTTCATGAAGCTGTTGCGATGGGTGTTGCATGTAATCAGGAGACGCTTATTCTTCCCGGGTGCCTGGTCTCACACTTCGGAATGTTAGAAATTCCGAGCTTCGCAACCGTTTCAACGGGATTCTAAATATTTTGCATTGCCTTCTCGACTTTAAGACTGAATAGCTTTGATGTTTATGTATATGCCTAGAGCTTTAATTCCTTGATAAAATAGGTACACAATGTTCACGAACTGGGCATAATGTTCAGTGCATTGGAAATGGAATTAAAGTTATAAAAATTGTAATTGTCAATCAATACATATTTGAACAACGAATGTGCATAAAGTTTAGACGCAGATGTATTGCCGAAAAAAGTCTTTCTGCCCCGCTTTGCTCGCCAGTTATTTAAATTAAATATGAAAAGTTTGGATTGTGGGTTTCTTTATGATTAATTGCAGAAATCAGAAACAGTTTTGTTTTATCCAAAAAAGCTCTCAGTTCCTTCATATTTACAATTTCTCAAAATATGCTACCAAATATATTTTATGATTACTGAAATTATAATCTCCCTCTTATCTGAGTCAATGGACAAATGAAATATACTAGTCAAAACTTCTTTACCTACCATTTTTTCAGGTAATTGAATAATTATGATTGGTATAAATCAATTATTTAATATCTACACTTATAAATACAAAGAATTTTTTCAAGTGTAAACGAAAAAGCGATTATCCTGTGATGTGTCTTCAAGTTCCAAACCAAAGAATCGTCCGCTTCCGGTATGCAAGAAAACTTTGTCTCTTGACTTAACAAAAGCTACAAGTTTTTATGGTTATCGTGTGATTCTTGTTTGAGTTGTGAGATATCAGCAGTAAATAATGTTGTTTCTTCGTGATATGCTTTCAAATTATCTGATGCGTTACGAGTCGATAACACAACCAGTGCCATTGACATACCAGGTAAGGATTTTTGTGTTGAAACATTTCCTGCGAATGCGGTAAAGATTATTTTTCCTGTTCTATGCCCCTTTTCATGAAAAGTAAGCCTAAAGAGATGTTTGGTTAATGGAAGCTCATTTTAAGCACCAAATTTGTTTCCTTTTTTGCTAATTATCGATTTTTTAACGAATACATTCTATTAAATTTATGTTTTCACATGAAACGTAGTGCATTCCATTTAATTTATGTTTTTCACATGAAACATGGTACGAACAATTCTTTTAGTGATGTTATTATAATTTACCGATAAAATACGCGAAATTCGTGAAAAGTGTTAAAAACTCAAAATTCGTCACGATCTGTTTCCGTTGAAACAATTATCGTTTTTCTCAATTTTAAAGTAAAGAGTAAAATATGGTATCTAAACCCAATTATCATTAAAATAATTTGAATTCCACAATAACGAAAATCCATACCCATAAAATGGTAACTAATGTTAGACATTACTTTGAACGCTACGTAAAGTAAGTTTAAGAAACTTGTATGTATATGAACACAATTTTCTTTACTACTTTTTGTGCGCTATTTGTCAGGGAAAATCTTGTATGAGTCAGGGATATGTGGAAATCATGGAATTTTCAGGAATTTCATTTCTCAAAATCTTTAAACACACTTATATTGTTTTATTTACATGTACATTAATAATTATGCGCCATTATCCTCAACATTAGTACTACTATCACATTTAACAAATCGGACTGATTGAATTTGTTAAGAGTTTGAATATTAATTATGCAAAAGTCATCGTTTCGGTATTTGCTTATTTTGTCAATATCGAAAAAAAAAATAGAAAATTTATAATATACATTTTCCTTATTTTTTCACACACCAAAAATGCTTTTATAATATTAAGATGATAACAAATACTTTATCTATTTTGAAACTAGTTCATCACTGACCGCTAAAAACAACTCAGAGGCGTTGTTTCCCCTAGATGCGCGCTTGATCCCTCCTCGTCTTTGTTAGATCATATTAAAATTGTGTTTTCATAAGTGTGTATCAACATATGCGTCTTATCAATGTAACACATACGGATTAGAATATCGTTAAGCATTACATGGAAAGAAAGAAAGAGAGAACGAGAGAGAGACGATAGCTTTGTAGTCTTTTCTTTAATCTTCTCCAGTAGCTGACTTGCTGAATAAATACACATCAGAAGTACCTAACAGTTATTCTGTCTCAACGTCGAGAAGGCAATGACAAATCGTGAGAATTCCGATTGAAACGGCTGCGAACCCCGGAATGAACAACATTCACTTTTATCTATTATGCATCTTAATGATTACAGAATTACCATCGAAAGTGTGTTAAAATTATCAAAAGCCTTTTATATCGTGTATATAATCCTTCTGTCATCAGACGGACGCCTGGCTTGGTACTGGAGCACTTTATCGCCTTGAACCGGCGCATTCTTAAAAATTGTACGCTGACTGACTGTGACGACAGGAATCCATGACGGGTCCTGTCCAAAACTCTTTAGAGAAGTCCTTTCTGAATCTCAGTTGGACTTTTCGGGTGATAACATTGCATGAGGTCACTAAATCTGGCAGAGCACGGACTGTATTTCGTAGTCGTTCTGTTTTTATATTCATTTAGATATCCATATGTGTGTTTCTTTGGCCCATGCGTCATGCTGTCTGTTTGTATGGTAATCTGACATTTAGGACGTTATTTTACACAGCCATGTTGTTTCTTCCAATACCTTTGGTTAATCGGAAAAGTGGGAGGGTTGTGCGCACGTAATCCGGATAACCACATCATCTGCTACTGGCATGGCAGGTGGCCGTCCTTAGTTGGCAACGATTGCCAGTCTCGTTGTTTTATGTGTAGTAATCTGTGTTTGATTTTCTATGTGATTTGGTGTTCCTTTTTCACCTTTTTCTTCTCTTTCTATGCGTGTCTCCTCTATGGTTTACATCAAGTGTTTTGGGATTTTGCTGTGGGTGCTGCAATCGGGTGTTGTTGGAGATCCCATCCTTTCCTTGACCATATAGAAATTATGCATCCCTCTGAACAGCGTCGGATGTGTTGGAAGTAAAAAAAAAAAACAAAAATGTTTTTATTTCTTGATAAGTAGATTATATACCTCATGTATTTAATAAGTATGCTTGGAGTGGCTAAGGGATGGTGTAGTGGGGAAATTCAATATTGATCTATCGCATTCCTTCCTTGATTCATTAGGGTCCACTTTCGTTAGATATAACTATATTATTGTCATTTTGGAACGTATTTCTCATGTTCCTTTTCATATTTATTTCTCATTTTCGCTATTATTATTTTATTTTCCTAAATATATTTCTCACTTTCTAAATATATTTCGCATTTGCTTCTTTTTCATTTCCATGTATGTCACTAACGGCTTTCCGTAACTGCAAACTGCATCAAAATATAAATATTTAATTTCCCTAATGTGTATTCTTCAGTATCCTGTGATGAACTACTTATTAGGCTCAAAGATTTTAATGTGACATTATATCTGCCTCCCCCCCCCCCTGAAAACACACGAATAATGCTGAAGTTTTAGTGTCCTTGAAACGAAAACGTATGACCTTGCCATGTTTGAAATGAAGTTCTATTCCTATTGTGATTTGTCATATAAAGCTTGATTATAAAAGACAAATTTAAGCAGCAAGAATGCCCCATTAATATTTGTAGTTGATTGAATAACATATTTGTCGAATATTTATAACAGCTTCCAATTTGATTTGACCAATTCCATACGGTCAAATTGCTTTGTATGTTGTTAACAGCCTTTATCTAAACAAAATGATCAATAATTTAGATTTCTTATTCTTTATTTCAGTACATGTATTATACTGCAAAAACAAAGAAAAAAGATTCCATACATAATTAGTTATAAATTTCAGAATCAAAGTTCGTAACAACTGGTTGTTAAGATAGACTACATTCAGTGCTTCACAAGTACATGTACCTTCATTTTAAATGCATCACAATGAGATTCAGTTTGTATCACTAACAACTTGTTGTTAAGATAGCAATGTGTTTCGACTATAGAACTACATGATTGGTGAACTTCTTGACAATCAGTTGTTAAAGTTTAGAAGCTAACAAGCGATATTTTCTTAACAACTGGTTGTTAAGAAATCTTTCTTAACAACTGGTTGCTTACTTGACAACTGTTTGTTAAGACAAATTGTGCAATGACTTTCAATTCATACTTTAAATTTGCGTTTACAGTATGCATTTTAGTATTTTAGCATATTTGACAAGTAGATAAGTACGGAAAAAGTCCGAATGCCATATTCTGAATTTTTTACATCTCCTAATTAGGAGATACTACCACCTAATTGGGAGATACTATCACCTAATTAGAATTTAGCTATCACCTAATCAGGACATACTATTACCTAATTAGGACGTACTATCACATAATTAGGAAATAATAGCACCTATTTAGGAGATACTAAAACCTAATTAGGACATACTATCACCTAAATACGACTTAGCTATCACCTAATTTGCTAATACCTAACATGGACTTAGTTATCACCGAATAAGGTGAATAGTATGTCTTAATTAGTTGAAAGTTTCTCCTAATTGGGTGACAAATAAGTCCAAAGTAGGTGAAAGTATGTCCTAATTAGGTGATAGAATGTTCTAATTAGGTAATAGCTTAGTCCTAATTAGGTGATACCTAAGTCCTAATAAGGTGATACCTAAGTCCCAATTAGGTGATGTTACTCCTAATTAGGTGATATTATTTCTAATTAGAGATAGTATGTCCTAATTAGGTGTTATTATCTCCTAAAAAGGTTATATTATCTCCTAATAAGGTGATAGTATCTCATAATTAGGAGATAGCTTAATCCTGATAAGGTGATAGAATCGCCTCATTATGTGAAAGCTAAGTCATAATAAGGTGTTAGTATCTCCAGATAAGGTGATAGCTAAGTCCTAATTAGGTGATAGTATCTCCTAATTAGGTGATAGTATGTCATAATTAGATGAAAGTTCAGTCCTAATTAGGTGTTAGTATCTCCTAATAGGTGATAGATCAGTCCTTATTAGGTGACATTATATCCTAATTATGTGATAGATGAAAGGTAAGTCCTAATAAGGAGATATTATCTCCTAATTAGGTGATTGTATCTCCTAATTAGGAGAAAGAATCTCCTAATTAGGAGATAAAAAAATCGAATGTTTTATTATGATGCTTCCGTAGATACATGTAATTAATGACATTTATAAAACAAATAGAAAGAATTTCCTACATTGAGTTATGATAAAAGATATATTGATATAATTGAATAAAAGGAACATAAGTAAAAAAAAAATAGTGAAATCTACTATATGAAGAGAAGTGAACTCCTTGCAGACGACTGAGATCAGGTGCGCAGGAAGAGTAAGCAACACCCGCCACCTCAATTCGGTAGAGAGGTCACAATTGGTAACTCCCACAAAGGAAGACAAACGTATGAATTGGTAAGTCATGGAACAAAAGGTCGACGTCAGAATATCAATATCATATATGACTCTGGACAAGGGGACGTAATAGTGTGCTTCCATTTCCCTATATAGACTATAGAACTTCCGCAGTTTAAGTAATCTTGATATTTGAATAAGTTTTCTTTCGGAACTCTAGAATACATGTCATGTACCTTTGCATACTTTTTGAATGTCCCGGTGAGCACTACATGTAAATGTAATTATGGTGAAACATCGAAGTATAATAATTACTGGAGAATTACTTACAGTTAAAATCAAGTTAGGCACCAAAAAAGTTATGCATTTAAGGCCATCGTTCACAGTTGTCTTTTAAAGTTCTATATGCTGCATGGATGCCATCTTCTTTATTTTATTATATAATAATTGAAATATTTGGAAATCCCTTCTCCTTTCTCTAGTCTGCCCAAAGCTAGTGTCTTGTACAATATGTTTAAAAAATGTTTCCAATTCCTCATTATGATGTCTTGCCATCGTAATTTCCCTCACACACACGGATTTTGTTAATGATCATTGACATCCACTACTTTGACTCCTTTCTTTTTGCCTCCAATTATGCTCACACAAGATAAAATCATCCAAGCAATATTAAAGTTGATAAATCCAGTGCTTACAATGTGTAGATATTAAAGTACTCATTAAGGTACTATGTTTAATCCATTATTCTGAAGACTTTCGCAAAATTAAAACGGTCGCCTCAAAGAATTTGAAGTGAACTGCAGATGTGTTCCATAATCGTCTCTCCAGTTTTGTTCTCCTGAAACATTTAGTTTAATCATAATATATTGAAAATTAAAACATCTGTTACAATTTGGTTGTCAATAAATATTTTACCAAAATCTTCATGTTTTGTTATCGCGTACTCTTATATTTAACATTATTCTCATTGTATAAATATACTAATACTACGGAAGCGTATTAGTGCCATTTTGATACTCTTTTTTAATATGTTTTTTACACATAAAAGTGTAAATTTTACACTTTTATGTGTAAATCTTACACTTTTTTTCTGTAAATTTTTCATATTTAAGTGTAAATTTTACACCTTTCCTGTAGATTACACATTTTTGTCTGTAAATTTTACACTTTTTTTCTGAACATATTTAATTGTAAAGGTTACACTTTTTTTCTGTAAATTTTACAGAAAAAGTGTAAATTTTACACTTTTATGTGTAGAAAATAAATAAAAAAAAGAGTATCAATCTGGCACTAATATGCTAATATAGTCTAAAGAAGTAGATGATAAGTATTTGAAGCATCCTACACCAATTAGCAAACATAGTGTAATCAAAGATTACAAAGCTCATCTCATGGCAGCATTCTATAATGGCAGCAAACAGAAAAGAGCCAAAGATTACAGTTTTGAATTTGAAAACATGTCCTACTGAGAAGCAACAAAAATGATACCACACAAAATAGAAAAGGGAAGTAGAGCAGTTCATTTATTGACCCAAATTTTGCATGAATTGGTGTACTCTATTGATACCCAAATCTCCCTAACATATGCACTCAAGATGAAAATAAAGAGTATGAACTATATTTGAACGTAGATTTGTGATCTACTCATAACGACGCATAAACTGTGCAAGTTTGGCCTTCCTAGGACTTCTAAAACACTTCTTAACATTGATACTCAAATCTTCCTAACATGTGCACTCAAGCGGAAAATGTAGGTCATGACCTACATTTGAATGTAGATTTGTGATCTACTCTTAAAGACGCATCACCTGTGCAAGTATGGACTTCCTAGCACTTAAAATAAAGACATAAAACTTCTTAACATTGATACATAAATCTTCCAAACATGTGCACTCAAGCAGAAAATATAGGTCATGACCAATATTTGAACGTAGATTTGTGTTCTACTCATAAAGACGCATCATCTGTGCAAGTTTGAACTTCCTAGCACTTATAATAGAGAAATAAAACTTCTTACATTGATACCCAAATCTCCCTAACATGTGCACTCAAGCGGAAAATATAGGTCATGACCTTCATTTGAACATAGATTTGTGATCTAATCTTATAGACGCATCATCTGTGCAAGTTTGAACTTCCTAGAACTTACAATAGAGAATAAAATTTCCTAACATACTAGTGCGGACGCTGACGACAGGGTTATAGCATAAGCTCCCTCTCACTTCGTGAGGTGAGCTAAAAAGTAAATGTCCAACTGTTTATTAACATTCAAAATATAAGGTCAAATTGATGATGATCTCGCTAAAATTGTACCATATGGAGTGGACAAAATTAAGTTGAAAAGGATTCGGATAAATTCCAATATTTGACTATTAATACTCTTGGCTTGTTGGCTTGAAACCATACAAATACACCCATATTTCACTTTGACCTTTAAGTTAGAGCATTCTTATAATCTTATAATACAATAAACATCGAGACTTGGTATATTTTCTGTTGAAAATGCGATCTAAAAGTCTACCTAATGAATTTTGCTAGATCTTGTCAGTGACCTTGATCTTTGAACATCGAAGAGGAATAAAATTTCTCCTTATAAACTTCAAGTTAATAAATTTTGATCAATTTATGTAGTAAAAAATCGGAAAACGCCCCCCCCCCCCCACGAATTTTTAAGGCATTGCGTTGCTTTTGGGTAACATCAAGTATACATCAATCTGATCAAAACCAGATCTCTAAATGCTCCCGATTTTGTTATGTCGCTTAGAATACGTGACATAAAAAATCGGGATCATGTAGTGATCTGGTTTTAATCAGATTGAGTATACTTGTAATGAAAATAACAGCGTGAACACGGCCTGATTCAAGTATGTCACAGTACTTATGTTTTCAAAATCCCCTCAAAGATAGCTTCCCCCCCCCCCCCCCCCATGAAAAAACAGTCTAGATGCGGCATGAGCCAGAATATTATGATAAAATAGAAAAAAAAATAACAGAACAAATTACAAGAAGGCCTAGAAACTCCGTACCACCTAATTTTCTATGGGGGACCTGACCAGTGTGCCCTATCACTTTATATCCCCAATGGGTAAACAATTTAGCGGCTTTTGATTTAGTTAATTCAAGTAATGACCAGTGTCCATCTTTAATTTATGGGAATGTCAATTTTCCATCTGCAAACGCATGATATTGACCAAGTGATGCTCGAAGTGGCGGTTCAAGCAATCTGTATTAGATAACAGGTAATTGAGAAATGTAAAGAAAATGAAAGTCGAGAGTCACTCTGTCAGTTTTCATTGGCTACGCGTTAAACGTTTATGCCATACTCGCTATCAAAGATATTTAAATTCATTATTTGATGTTTGAAATTTAGATTTTTTCTAGCTTATTTATTTCTTTTTGTAGAGGAGGGGGGTCGTTAGTTATTTCCCTTTCATATCTTCAATTTTGTCATCCCCCCTTAAAAACAAAAGGGGTGTATCTCCATTTGCCTAGATCCTGATTACGTCTCTTAGTATACTGTTGAACATCTTTTTTCATTAATCTGTTAAAATACAGCTGTCACGTAATGTTGGGGGTAGCAATCCATCTGGTTCTATCCGCCTATATGGACCACACTTTCCAAATGAATACTTTTTTAATTTACATAAAAAAATCAAAAGTATTAATAGAAATAGTATGGAATTAATCAATGTCGAGACAATATCGATATTATTTCATCTTTAATTGAAATTTTGAAAAATGCTACATTAACTTGGAAAAAAGTTAGATTTTCAACTTCTGAATTACTTTACTTTAATTATCAACAAGATCCTATCCCATGCATCAGTGTTCAGACCTTATAATTCACTAATTAATCATTATTTGACAATTGATGATTTTTGTTTTCCTTTTTGTAAGCTATCACCGGTTCTGATTGAAACTTTAATTTTATGTATGAAGTCTGATTTGTCTTTTATGTACATATCTTTCATTAGGAAACAATAATGATCGATTCTTTACGCCCGATTTGAGAGATTTAAGATCTTACAGGTGGTATAATTAAAAGTTCATGACATGCGCCTTGTCGGACATTTGTTATCAATTACTCATTTGATTTATGTACATGCATCTTCTGCGGCAGATAAATTTATTACCTCCTTACACGATATATCTGGCCACCTGTCAGATACTTGTCTTTGTCAAGTATAGTATTCATTTTCATTTCACCATTTTTTGTTTGAATTGTTTATATACGTATAAAAAATATTTTAGTTTTTACCCGGGATCTTATATCCAATTACGGCTTCTTGTGGATGCATTATGCAATCTGATTAAAACCAGATCTCTACATGCTCCCGATTTTGTTATGTCGCGTACGCGTACGCGACATAACAAAATCGGGAGCATGTAAAGATCTGGTTTTAATCAATCTGGTTTTAATCAGATTGATGCATTATGCAAACTTTGCTTAAGTCTGACAAATAAGATTTTTTTTTCTCATTAAATATGAACGTAATACATGCAACCTCCCCACCCCCCCCTCTCCGGATTGAATGTACCCCTAGTAGAAACATTGGGTAACGATAATATCCACATATTTTAATATCATCTGATGTGTAAAAATAAAATCTATATAAGTGTTGCGACTTATGTCTTGATGCATGTTTGATAGATGTGCGTGTATCATGACTATCAGGCAGACAAGCAGACGTATTCAAAGGGGAGGGGGTGTTCAGAATTATGAAGGACAAAAAAAAAAGAGACATACAATTTACATGGAAGTTATTCTTATTTCTTACACCAATGCAAGTGTCCTTGATTAATCATGACATGAAGTTAAAAAGTTGGAATATATTTATCAGACAAACATACATGTATGAATTCATTTTGAGTCTCCTGAAGTCACTTGAGTACATGTATAATTCATACAGTCATATAATATAAGAGTTCATTCAATGCTGGCAAGCGGTAGCGACCAGCTAGAATTAGATTTTTTTTAATTCTTGCAAAAAATACACAAGAGAGACCTATAAGGAGGGATCCTCATGACCTCCCCCGCTTCCCCTTGATCTGCCAGTGGACGTTTCCCCTTTTTGTCAACTTTGTAAGCGGCCTTATCAGTGAGCCCTATTACATGTAATTTATATCTGCAGTGGGTAAATTAAATTATTCAGCTGCCCAGCGTTCACCGTGTGAGAATGAGCCTTTGATTAATGGGATGTAATCCTTATCATGCGTATCTATCTGCAAACCCAAGAGGTCAAGTAAGTTCCACTTCTCCAGACAAAGCGAAACTTGTAATCGGAATATATTGAATTGATTCACAATCTATTTAGATTGAATGTTCGAAAACGAAACGGACATGGTCGTAATTCGATTCTGTAAAAAAAAAAACAAAAAAAAAAACCAAAAAAAAAACGACTCGGCGACGTTTTTCTTGACCCGGTTGGGGAGAGGGGAAACAAACAATTATTTAATTATGGCCTTAAGAGAAAATGAATGATTGAAATATTTTCATATGATAACATACAATTTATGAAATATTTATCGGTGATTGTTTCAGAATAAAACATGACTAGGTATATATAATTGTAATTCAGAGGTTTAGAATTCGGAAGATTACGTATGGATTGCAAAAATGATTATGTCATCGGTATAATACTTGTAATATATGTTATTTACAAGAATTTCATTAATTTCATTGTTAGCAATACGTCATTTCCTAGATGTCGAAACTCTCACGAAAGAAGGCGCAAAAAGGTTACCGCGACTAAATTTAGGGCATATTTTGATTACATGAATCTATATAAATGCAATCCTAAATCGGAGAAATTAAAATGTATACGATGTGGTGATGTTCATAGGATTGTTAAATGTCCATAAAATTCTAGTATTAAAAAATCCTATATCCCACACGGATGATACGGAGGGAAGAAAGGGGTCGAGGGTGTCCCTGGAGAGATTCTGGAGGAGTCGTTCTATTATTGATATACATTTAGTATTATGCTTTAAGTTCATTTTCGCCTTACTCTGATATATTGAACAAAGAATATGACCAATATGAATAAGATCATCCCGGCCAGCTTTATTTCTACAAGGAAAAATCATGTGTAGTTCCATTTTAATAACAATGTCTCAGTAGAATAGTGTATGTAGCTTTGAATTGATATGAAATATGCAAAATTAATAGATAAAAGATATGTGGTTTGTATTGCTATACAAATAAAGACGGGAAATTGAGCATTCTTCATGCACCTTTGATTTGCCAATATTTAGTTGCAACATCGTCAATTATGCATTAAATATTTACATGTTTTTAATATTATTTTAATTTCTAATTCCTAGGAGGAGGATTTCTGTATAAAACCAACCTCGAAAACCTTTGATCGATTGCGCAAAACGAACGACAGAGCGCGCATGGGTTACCGATGTAAAAAATCTCAACCCCCCCCGCCTCCTCCTTACCTAATCTTAAAAGAGGATCCAATGGTGACGGACAGAGGTGTTTCTGTAGCTGACGTCTTCAGATATCTCTTATTTACCATATCATTTTTTGGTCCAATCAAATTGATATAAGAGGCCGGGGGGGGGGGGGGGGTACACTTGAACTGCGGGCCTAAGACTGGCTTTTTCCATGATGTGACCCTCTTTATTTATTTTTGTTTGTTTATTTATAAAATTCTTTACATACATCCATATTTATTTTTTTATATTTCTGTTTCTGATTACAATATAACTCTCCCCCTCTTTTGCCTTCAACAAAATCATGGTACTGTCATTTACATCAATATGTTTGTATGCTATGTACAAAGTTTCATTAAAATATCTTCATTCGTTTTGAAATAATTCAGCCAAAATGGAGCCTGTTTGACGCTATTTCTAAGCACGCAATATTTGGTAAAATTCATGACATTTTCAAGTCCGCTATTTTCAAAAATGTCCAGTACTCTTCCAAATAAGGATATTTAAACAAGATCAACTGTGTTGTCTTCTTTCAACTTTGATATAATGAGATTTTAAATGAAAAAACTTAAAACTGTATTTTTAGAATTTATACGATTTTTTTCCAGGAGGCTCGAGAGGCGTAATTCATACTGTAAAAATTGCGTAAAATCAACCAGAAAAAAGATTATTCTAGGCTAGTGTTGAAATTTATTTTGTTTTTCTATGTCAGTGACTATACAACAACTCTTTAAGGTGAAAAAGTATGCATATATTGATATAACGACTCATAGTAAGGAAAAAACGCACCCCACCCCCCTAATTTTACAATTCCGCGTTTTTCCTTTTATGCTCGGTAAAGGCTCAGAATGAAGCTTAAAACTGTACATTAGACTCCAAATTTGAGAAATGCAGAAGGGGGGGGGGGGGGGGGGTTGCGAAAATTTCAGCATACCGATTTCTTTGCTAAACTTCATCATCAATTTATACTTTTCTTATCACATCTGGTTAAAAAAAACAAAACTTCCTATCATGGGGGGGGGGGGGGCACTCGGCATCTTTGAGGAGGAAGGGGGGGGGGGGGGGGGGGCTCGGCGCCTTATTTTGAATGAGAGTGTAATATGTACACGTCAAATAGATGTCATACCCTTCAAAATCACATTCTGTACCAGTATTAGCCTTCTTTCATGAAATAAAAACAACATTACATCGTTTTTGTATATAATTTTATGATACAAGGTATGTTTATTTGTGAGCACTAACTCTTGAACGGAAAATTCGACGTCAGGATGAAATAACAATGAAATGTACATGTATAGCGTCTGTGATACGTATTATTTCAAGTACATGTCTCAGAATGTACACTAAAATGCCAGAATTTCCATAATATCTACGGTTCCTTATGATATAGATGAAATCTGTCATCCTAAGAACCGTTTGACTTGCATATCAAACCGCGCTTCTAGGATCCAGATCCCAGTTATTTTTCAAGTATACTTTCTTACCAAAAATAGGAGAAAAATTCTCAAATCGCACCGGCTTAAACACATTGACACTACTTTTAAATGATTAGAAATTCTATTTGAATCACATAGAAAAAATGCCGTAAAGACTTAAAGTACACAACTTTTTAAATATTTTTTTCAAAGTCATGCACCTGGTTCCGTATCGGAATTATTCGAATTTTATGATTTGAGGACCCATTTTCACACGTATTCTTCCACACATGTAGATGTCTCACACACTTTAAACTATATTCAAAATTTTATTTCATCTATCTAGTAAACAATGACGGGAAGACAATTCAAGATAAGCATTATGTGTATTTTCCATCAATTGTTGAAAATAATAAGAAAATAATAGGAACTCTTTGACCTAGATATGCATTAATTGGGATCTGTATCCTCTAGCACTTTCTTCTCCGTTTATATCCATCTATGGATGGTTAGTAATAAGTGACGCCATTTTGAATAAAACATGCCCGAATAAGTAAGTCTAATTATCAAACAATTTTTTTGATTTTTATTCTAATTTAAGTGGGTTTTTTCTATTTCTTTTTTGGGGGGGGGGGGGGGAGGGGGCGGGGCTATAACTGACGTTGACGTAGCTACTTTTACTCATACATTTATATGATGGCGAAACTTTTTATTAAGTGTTATTCTTGGAGATAGCCGGCTGCTTCCCCCTCCCCCGGAAAAAAAGGGAGGATGACCCCGTATCAACTTGTTATATCTAACACTCATCTTTTTTTTTTCTTGGCTTTAATCAAATCAATAAAAGCTAATTTCTTTCAAATACAATCTAAAACTTAGGGACTCAGCCCTCCCCTTCCCCCCACCTTTTTCTAAAGGTGCGGTGTCCCTGAAAATTTATTAATTTCATAAAATTTTATAATGCAAAATCTTTCTTTTCATGTGAATGTTTACAATCTCAATAGAAATTCAAACAAACGCATACATTCGCAGTTACGTCATTTTGAATTTTGGGTGCGCAGCTCTAATTCATTTCACTGGCGCCACCTACAATGTATTGCGTTTTTTCATTAGAGGTTTATGAAGATTTTATTAAACAAATTGGAAAATACTATGTTCGTTACTGCATATTTTCAAATAAAACATTTTTATGGCTAGTTTTTTTCCTCAATCAAGACCTTTCGGAATAAATTTTACGTTTTCAATAAAATCTATTTTCAGGGACACTGTAGCAAAACTGCATACTTTTCCCGAGTATATGTGTAACGTTTATCAAAATATTAGTATTAAACATTATCTCTCTCTCTCTCTCTCTCTCTCTCTCTCTCTCTCTCTCTCTCTCTCTCTCTCTCTCTCACCATGTTCCGAAAGAAAGAGGGTGAGGTTTGGAACCCATCAACAACCCCTCCTCGGTATTCCTCCTGTGATAATTTCTCGTTTCCTATCCAGGCAGCCGATTCACGTAGATCTTTCTATGCTCCTTCTAACTGTGAATGAATTATGCCAATGAGCTAAAACCTAAACAATGTCTACGTCACGGTGTCGAAGCGGTCATGTTCTGAGAATGCAAGGGAAAAACTTCGAGCTATACCTGCGCGACCCAGATATCTCACGTAAGCTCTGAATTTAGAATCGATCGATACCAAACACGTGTACCTTGAACTAATGTTTTGATTTATAATGATTTTTTGAAAATTTGAAGTGGCGGAAAACTTAGAAGGGCGGAAAAGGGGGGTAGTGAGGAGATATGAATTTTTATGGGCATGTTGTGAATTTTTATTTATCCAGTGAACTCTGCCCTGTCGAATGGCATCGGTGTCTTGTAGAGTCCATCTTTGTAACTCGGAGTCTAATCCATGGAATTGAAGTTCAAACGTTAAAATTTGGAACATCCGGCCTCTCAAACGGTACGTGCTTTTGTTTTATCTTTTGAATATTTCGATTTTCTTCACACCAAATTATTAGAATAAACTGTTTTTGTCCAAATAATGGACTTCCAGTTGATCTAAATGCTTCATCAGCGATCAGCCGTTTCAACTACAGCGCGGCGCAAAAGGGGGGGGGGGGTCAATTACAGTACTGCAGTATATACGGCTAGATGAAAAATAAAAGAATCATATCTTAATTTTATCTCGCAATATTTTACCAGCAAGCAAATATTTGTTCATAATTTTGATCACAACTTTAGAAGATAAATAGAATTCTTACGTAGTTTCTTAAATACATGCATGTATTGTATTTCAACAACAACCACCCCCCCCCCCTTTTTTCACACCAGATTCTTAAATCATTACTTCGACACAGGGTATATGAGCAAATACTAAATTGCAATGTACACTTGATGACAGTTAAACGTAGCTTACTACCAATATTCACTCTGGATATACACTTGTCGATGGTCTGACGGTTTTATTGCTTTTTTATTACTATTTAATGGCATGGACACAGCATGCAGCATAGCCACGGCCAGCTGTAATTTTCTTTTATAAAGGCTTTAATCCTTCATAAAATGCGGGAATATAATACCCCATACATCATGTATTTGATTATGTCGATTTCAACACTTCTGGGAAAAAACAGATTTGAAATTAATGTTTTCATAAACCACGTGATACATCTTTATGTTTTCATTCAGTGTTTATGTTTTGGACTTTGCGCAAACTCAGAACGGTCTAATCAGGGTACTTTCGGAAGTGCTTAGTTTGTAAAGAAAAGATCATCGTGCGGTTCCCATCAATCAACACGTAATTGCACATAAATTATGCAGCGACCTATTGTGGCGTCTTTGAACATACGATCATAATGGATGTTAGCGCCAGGTCCAGCAGAGAGAGTCGGGACACTCCCTCCCTTTCTAAGCAAAAATGCCGATTCTTTCTTAGTATATGTATATTAACTTTTATCAAAGTAATCGGTTGGAACCCCCACCCATGACAGCTTTGACCGACCCCACCCCAACCCGTTGAAAAAAAAAATATGTCCCCGTCCTAGAGATGTTATAGATTCTTTAAAAAATGACTTGCCCTACGCCTTCTTCTATACGGGATGATTTTTTAAAAATATTTTGCGCAGCAAATTTCTTAATGCTGTGACCCCCCACCATTTTTTTTTCAACGTTTCCACTGTCACCGACGAAGCATCGTTCGGCAATTGTAATATCTTATTGCACATATGTTACATTTTATACTGTAAATGATCTGCTACAATAATCAACAAATTAGGAGACTTACCGAGTTCTCTGCAGACATCGTTTCCTTTTTTAAATTTCTGCTATTCACAATACTTTTCCTTTCTCTTTTTTTCCGTTTTGGTGCTTGCCTTTTTGACGAAAGGAAAAAGTTTCGAATATCACAACTCATCCTCCATTAGTGCCATGTCCATTGCTCATTCAAATTCAAAGATGAAATTTCATTAGCTTACCATGACTTCCGGTTACCATTTCCAGCCAATCATTTTAAAGCAATTTCTTCTGAACCAAAATGTCTCAAACGGAAAGCAGCTCGGATCGATGCAGTAAGGAGGTAAGAAATATTCTACATCTTTATGATTGAATTAAAATAATAATGACAAAAGAGTAATGCGGTGATTTCTTTTTGATTGATAGCGCTTTGAATCCGGCTTAAATCGTAATTGATGCTTGTGTAGGGAATATCTTTAGATTTCACGTGTGATGATTTCTGATAAGTAAAACATTTTTCGGGATGATATTCTTTAACATTGAAAATGATATTTATAATCTATAAAAGTAGGTTGTTCGATACATTCCAAGACGGAGTTTTATCGTTATCGTCAGACATTTTGTTTAAAATCCAATTTATTCCCAAGAGTGTGTATTCTTATCGTGCAAAATTCATAACAATTGGCCAATAATGAAAGACATACGGTGTATATCTTGTATTTACTTTTAATACATTAGAGTCATCCTAACAAAATGTTACAATCTTTATATCAATTAAAAAAGTTTCATCGTGTCATACTTTGAGTTTTGTGTTTCCTACTACCTTTAATTTCTTTTTGAAAATCATCATATACTTCTCATCTAACTGTTTCGGAGTTTCGAGTCAAATAAAACTTTTCCAGCAGGAAATCGGTATTTTTATACACGTTAAGAAGCCCTTCTGTGAACGTTTATTTATGGGCGGAGATATACAAAACGTATAACGAATCCTAGTTATACATGTACCTATATATGTTCACGTAACGGTAAAAGTAACCGCTTTATTGCTTGCTAAATATGTTTACGTAACGGTTACTTCAGCCGCTTTATTGCTTGCTAAATATGTTTACGTAACGGTTACTGCAGCCGCTTTATTGCTTGCTAAATATGTTTACGCAATGGTTACTGCAGCCGCTTTATTGCTTGCTAAATATGTTTACGTAACGGTTACCGCAGCCGCTTTATTGCTTGCTAAAGACTTTTTTTCGGATTTCTTTTTTTGCAGTCAGAACCCCATTTTTGTAATATGTAATTGAAAATACTTTTTTTATTCTAAGACTTATATATTCATTTATTAATTTCATTCATTTATTTATATATGCAGAAATTTTAGTTTAGTAAAAGGAATATTATCTATGCGTAATGCAAATAACGATGATGGAAAAAATAGTTTCACGAACAGCACGTGAAATAGATCTCCGCTTCACCCATGGGACGATAACGGAGCGGAACTTCAATATGCCACTTAGGGAATACATGCATTATAAATCTTAAACACAAGGGTGATTTAGCAGGAATCTGAAGAAACCACGATCGACAATTTTCGATATATCAATGATTGATTTTCCTCGTAATCACGATAATGTGTCATGGCAAGATTGTTAAAGAAATGAATTTTACGCATAATCATAGAAAACGAATGTGGAAGGGGAATGCTATTAAATGGATTCATATGAATTAGGAAGGCTTTAGCAACAAAATAAAAAGCCTGAGAGGGGATATCAAATATTCTTTTGTACTTTAGATTTATTAAAAATAGATTACGATTATACAATGATACTAGGGCGAAATGAAATATATTTATGAAAACGTTGATCAAAGTTCGGTAAGATAATACGATCTTAATTTTTTTCCAGTATCCACATAATATTACATGTATCATTTAAACTTTGCAATAATGTGTAATTCATCAGGTAGAGGTCGGGCAGTGTGGGAAAGGGGAGGATGACAAAGCCCCGTATTCCTACACAATGTCTTCTCTATCTATGATACATCTCTATGATACATTCATTAGGCTCGTTTAAAAGCCTTATACAAGATACTTTATTACCACTTTGGGCCCAGTTAAAGGCATAATCTTGCATTACATGTATAAAAGTGTCCAAAAACGAAAATTTCATTTGAATGAAGAACATAAGATAAAATGAGTCTTATGTATGACTAGATCAGAACAGAGAACTAATATGTAATTTGTACATGCACAAATGACGTTCAAGTTACTCTCATATTATCATACACAAATTTTTCATCACTATCCAGAATACTTTTTGATTCAGAATTTAGCAAATATAACATCTTATCTTTATCATTTAGATTTTTTGAATAACGGAACTTCTTTCTGTATAATGGAAAATAGGTGAAGCCTTGCATCAAGGTGTTTATCACAATTAATTAAAAAGTGGCATTCATCCTCAATTTGATTTTGTTTTCATTTTTTTTACAATATCTTAATTTTCTGGGTGCATTGCCATATCTACCCTGTTAAATTTCAAATTTATGACATGATAATCTAAGCTTTGATATTGCCTTCTTGTACATTTGTGGGTACCTAACAGCCACGCAAGTCTCAACAAAAGGACCCGACACTCTGTGTTTCTAAATTATGTTTCTAAGTTTTTGAAAAATATGATAGCAACTTTGATATTTGATTGAGTGTTTCGGCAGTGTTTTGTTTTTAAAATTTTCATTCAACATGTGGCATCATTTCCGTCGCTTCTATCATGGTCCTGCCTCATCAGGGGTCCAACCATAAATTTGTTTGATCGTGCATTAATTGACAATTGATGAAGTTAGTATTTCTGAAAGATTCTTGTGCTTTTCGTATGCTATCATCGGCGCTGATTTGAAGATTGTTTTAAGAAATAAATCATCTGATATTAACTTCCAGTGTTTTAAAATACGCTTTTTAATGCCTTTTATTCTTGGATCAAATTTTGTAACAAGTATTGTGGTATCTTTCTTTGGCTTTTTAAGTCTCGGTTGAAGAAATTCTGTTCTGTTTTTGTGTAATACTTCTTGTATGATCGGCAATATTTCATGTTCGTGGTAACCACGCTGTCTTAATTTTTCTTTGAAACCAAGAAGTGCACCTTCTAGTAAGTCTTTATCACTCGTGTTACGCATATGTCTGTAACATTCCCCTTTAATAAAACCTTTGAATACAGATTTTGGATGTGCGCTTTTTCTGTGCAGGTATTGAAAATTATTTGTAGGTTTTAAGTACGACTTTATGTCAAGCACATTGTATGTGTTAAATTTGTTCCTTTAATATACTGTTGTGTCAAGGAATGTTATTTCCGAGTTTGATATTTCAAATGTAAATTTTAGAAGGTTGTGAAATGTATTGCCTATTTCAAACAGGTGTTCTGCCTCTTGTGAAGTACGGTTGTACAGTGTATATGATAAACCGTCATCTCTGTATCGGCCATGAAATTCATTTTTTTCTCTAAACTCAAAGTTGGATAACATTGCATTTGTTATTTCGTACATCCTAATATCACACATTTCGGGGCTTGGGACTGCTCCCATGGCTGCACCTATGCGCTGTCTATAATGTTTGCCATTGAATTCAAAATAATTGTTTTCAAGAACTAATCTGAGTAGGTATAGTATGTTTTCCTTGGTAGGACATTTAAGTTCAACTTGAGTTTCGAGTATATTTTGATTATATGACCTACCGACAGCGTCAAGAAGTTCATCAAATGTCATATTTGTGTACATACTTGTTACATCATATGTAATCAAAAGACAATCTGGCTTTAGCTTCAGTGACTCTACTTTGTTTACAAAGTTCGTTGTGGCATAATTGGAAGTTCATTACAAGCGCCTTGCCGGATTTTGTTTATCAAATCGTCATTAAGTTTCTGTATCTCAGGGAGCAAGTATAATCTCCCCACTTGATGTTTGTAGTCATCATTTGTAAGATACTAAGCAGTGTGAGTGTCGAATGTGCCATTTGTTTTCATTTCACTTAACTGTATCTGTATTTTATCCTCTATATCTTTGAGGTTTGAATTTAGCATTTCAACTCCTTTTTTCTTGTATTCCTCTTTCTCGAGAATTACTATTGTGTTGCTTTTGTCGGCTTTTTTCATTACTACATCTTTCATATTTTTCAGTTTTTGTATTGCCTGTCATTCACGCATTGACAGATTATGAGTTTGTGAAGGGATGCTAAGCTTTGGATGGCATGTGTCTTTAATAGACAGATAGCATATCATTAATATCTTTCACTTACATGTATTTCTTAAATAAAATAAAATGATGAAGCACATAGTCTTACTGTCTTGTCAGAAATCGTCATACAGTTTTCCTTACTTATCTTTTTTCTTTTGAAACAGAATATTCCTTGCCTGGATGAATAGTACATGTACAGGAGAAAATAAATGAATGACGACAAACTTTAAGGTAAGAAACATGTAACACAATTTTGAGTTAAGCAGCGAAAAAATATATGGCAATGTATAATGTCATAATTGCATGTAATAAGATGTAGGATTCAAAATATTTTCATTAGAATCAAGACCAAAGCCTATAGATGGATTTCACATGTTGATTCCTCATGACCAGAGCTTTCATGCCAAGACTTTTGACCTTTGAACTACATGTACTTTAAGAAATTAACCTAGGATATACATGTATTTCATGAGCTGTAAGGGATAGAGCCTAGATTTTTGGCCGAATTGCGAAGCAAAATCCGGGCTATGAAATGGCAAAGACCGTCTGCCTGTCTGTCCGTCAGTCCGTCCGTCCGTGCGTCAACATTTTGGTTAAAGTGTTACGTTTAAGTCCGTTGAGAGAAAAATATTTGGAGGAGCAAATTGTAACTTGACTTTGACCTACTTTTGAATTATAAGAGGTAGGGTTTGATATTTCACATATAGAGTCCTCATGACCAGAACTTTAATTTGATATCATGACTTTTGACCTAGAGACCTTGACGTTGACCTTTGACCTTCTTTGAAACTATAAGAGGTAGAATTTTGATATTTCAGTTGTAGATTCCTCATGACCAGACCTTTCATCTGATATCATGACTTTTGAATAAATGACCTTGACATTGACCTTTGACCTACTTTACAGAAAAAAAGTGTAAAATTTACAGTTAAATATGTAAAATTTACAGAAAAAAGTGTCTTTGCAGACAAAAGTGTATAATATACAGATAAAGTGTAAAATTTACACTTGAATATGTAAAATTTACAGAAAAAAGCGTAAGATTTACATATAAAAGTGTAAAATGTACACTTTTATATGTAAAAAAAAAATTAAAAAAGAGAATCAAAATGGCACTAATACGCTTCCATACTATTATTATCTTTATATTATGAGAATAATGTTTTTTTTTTATTTTATTATACAATATTGCCCATTTTACAATTCAGCACTTCCCGGGTCAGGAAATGTTGATAACATAATTATATATATATGATAGGTATTTATATTATTAAAATAACGAGAAGATAGATAGAATTAAAAAAAAATGACAATAAATTTTCCCGATCATAATATTGTATAGTTATGATTAAAGTATAAGATAGATAACAGTTTGTATATGAGAATAATGTTAAATATATGAAAAGAAAGGAGGAGATGAGTACGCGATAACAAAACATGAAGATTTTAGTAAATATTTATTGACAACCAATTTGTAACAGATGCTTTAATTTTCAATATATTATGATTAAACTAAATGTTTCAGAAGAACAACAACTGGAGAGACGATTATGGAGTACAACAGTTCACTTCAAATTCTTTGAGGAGACCGTTTTAATTTTGCGAAAGTCTTCAGAATAATGGATTGGATTAGTACCTTGATGAGTACTATGATATCTACGCATTGTAAGCACTGGATTTATCAACTTAAATATTACCTGGATGATTTTATCTTGTGTGAACATAATTGGAGGCAAAAAGAAAGGAGTCAAAGTACAAACACCTGGAGTACCAAACAGGTAGTTTTGAAGAATAATGTAACAATAATACGTCCATGATGTATTCGTGATTTATATAGGCATTTCAACAAATAGTGTCTCAGCAGTAATGAAAGAGGCCCAAAAGTGAAGACACATAGGACATAAGATGAGCTGAAATTCACAAAATAATATATATATATATATATATAAAATGGATGCCAAGAACCATTAAAAAAATCCGTGTGTGTGAGGAAAATTACGATGGCAAGACATCATAATGAGGAATTGGAAACATTTCTTCGACATATTGTACAAGATACTTGCTTGTGTTTGGACAGAATATAGTAAGGAGAAGGGATTTTCGACATCGGGATCAGCGTTACATATCATAACTCAATGTAGGAGATTCTTTGTATTTGTTTTATAAATGTCATTAATTATCTCCGGAAGCGTCCTAATGCCACATTCTAAATTTTTTCTCCTAATAAGGAGATACTTTCGCCTGATAAGGACTGAACTTTCATCTAATTAGAACAAACTGTCACCTCATTAGGAGAAACTATCACCTAATTAGGATATAGTATTACCTAATGAGAAGATACAATCACCTAATTAGTACTCAGTTATCACCTAATTTGGATATACTATCACCTAATTAGGACTTAGCTATCGCCAAATTAGGACTAAGCTATCACGTTATTAGGAGATACTTTCACCTAATTAGTACTTAGCTATCACCTAATTAGGACTTAGCTATCACCTTATTAGGACATACTATCACCTAATTAGGACAAACTATCACCTAATTTGGACTTAGCTATCACCTAAATTGGACCAAGCTGCTATCACGTAATTAGGAGATACTTTCACCTAATTAGTACTTAGCTATCACCTAATTAGGACTTAGCTATCACCTTATTAGGACATACTATCACCTAATTAGGAGATACTATCACCTAATTTGGACTTAGCTATCACCTAAATTGGACCAAGCTATCAGCAAATTTGGACTAAGCTATCACCTAATTAGGTGATAGCTAAGTCCTAATAAGGTGATAGCTAAGTCCTTATAAGAAAGACCTAATTAGGTGATAGCTAAGTCCTTATTAGGTGATAGTGTCTCCTAATTAGGTGATAGTATCTCCTAATTAGGTGATAGTATTTCCTTATAAGGTGATAGTATCTCCTTATTAGGTGAAATTATGTCTTAATTAGTTGATAGTATGTCCTTATTAGCTGATAGCTAAGTCCTAATTAGGAGGTAGTATCTCCTTATTAGGAGATAAACAATTAAAAATGTGACATTAGGACACTCACATACTTATCTACTGGCCAAATATGCTAAATTACTAAAATTAGTTCTGAAAATGCAAATTTAAGGTATGAAATGGAAGTCATTGCACAATTTGTCTTTACAAACAGTTGTCAAGCTAGCAACCAGTTGTTAGGAAAGTACACCTTGTCTGAAATAAGATAGATTTCTTAACAACCAGTTGTTAAGAAAATATCGCTTGTTAGCTTCTAAACTTTAACAACAGATTGTCAAGAAGTTTATCTCATGTACCTATCATGTAGTTCTATAGTCGAAACACATTGCTATCTTAACAACAACTTGTTAGTGAATCAAACTGAATCTCAGTGTGATGTATATAAAATGAAGCTTTTAGGTACATGTACTTGTGAAGCACTGAATATAGTCTATCTTGACAACCAGTTGTTAGGAACTTTGATTCTGAAATTTATAACTGATTTCGTATGGAATTCTTTTTCTTTGTTTTCGCAGTGTAATACATGTGTGCTGAAATAAAAGTTAAAAAATTCTAAATCATTGTTAATTTTGTTTAGATAAAGGCTGTTAACAACACTCAAAGCAATTTGACCATATGGAATTGGTCAAATCAAATTGGAAGCTGTTTTATCGAATGCTGACATGGGAACCTTTTTCGGCAATAGATTCAATAAAAACCATTTTTTCCCAGCTCCAAACTGTCTCGTTTTCAAAAAAATACAAATACATATTATATAATATTATATAAACTATATGATTTATTGCTAATGTACCTTTACCATTACAGCAGATTCATTGTAACATTTCGTGACAGCGGAGGGAAAAGTTGTAAATTGTCCTGAAAATTTCTCAAATAAAAATGAAACAAGAATAATCGGTTAGTATATTTAATTCCATATTGATATGGGAGCATCAAAGAATGCTTTTAGAAAAATCTTAATTCTCCTTATATCAAATTTCAGAGTCAAGAAATTTATGTCATGGTAACAATGACAACCGGTGCTCATATTTAATAATACTCCGATTATTAAATCTCACCTAACACATAATGTTTATTTCACTACTGAATTAAGGGTACATATGTGAGCGACTGACGTTGTCACTGCAAAACGTTTTTGGACGATAAATGAAAATATTAAACATGATAACATCAAGTTATACTTCGTGTTGTAAGGTATTTTAGGCTAGAGCCATCCGAAATTGT
This sequence comes from Pinctada imbricata, assembly GCA_033119305.1. Lineage (NCBI taxonomy): Eukaryota > Metazoa > Mollusca > Bivalvia > Pterioida > Pteriidae > Pinctada > Pinctada imbricata. Next base: position 19,023,635 of record VSWD01000006.1, read on the forward strand.
TACACCAAATTTAAGAACTAAAAAAAAAGGTAAAGGTAGGGTTTATAGTCTTGTTCGCCTGAACCTCACGCGACTTCTACAATCACCTCCCTGGCGAGACCTGTGCAGTCCAGTGCATTCTCAACTCCCTTGGAGTATACAAGCAGAGCTGCCGTTTAGTCGCTAATGCTTTTCATTCACATTACAAGCTCGTCTCATGTGCCAGGTACCAAGTTTACTCCTGGGTGAAGAGAGTGCAACGTAGTGTAAAGTAACTTGCCCAAGGTTACAATGGCTTTGCAATGATCTTCACTGGATATGACCTTATTTTCAGCACGACCGTTCATATCAAAATTTGTGTATTAGTTTAAAGATATTTTAAACAACATAATGTTAAAGTTGGACGTATTACTGTTTTAAGGTGCCTTCTACAATGCATTACGTACTTTACTCCGGAGATTATTTATTAGATTAAACTGTCTTCTCCAGTTTTGCTCGTAACATGTGAGACAGCATATGTGAGACACATAAGTTGTCTCAAAGGCTCCAATTGGCCAATGATAAAGAAAATCTTATTCTGACGTCACAGTATCGTCGTCAGAGAACATGGCTATAGATGGCATGATTTGTTGTTTTCATTTACTTTTCACTGATGTTTCACAGAAGAAGACATAGATTCTTACACTTTCTACTGAGAGAGACATAAAAAAGGGCCACGAGACCCCTAAATCGGCCCTCGATTTTTCATCTAGAAATAAATTTCATGGGGAATACTTGATATCTCTTACGAAAATACACGAATGTTTACCGCTTTTAATAAAAAGAAAAATATCACCAAACATCATGCCATTCAAATGTAATGACGTCATGACGTGACGCAATTTTGACGTTTTTGACAAAATATGGCGAAAATTGGTTGGAAATTTGTCTTTTTTGGAAGAATTCAATGTGGCCGCATGCGTTAACTGAGATAAAACGTTTATGACAAAAGGATAAAATGATAATCTTTCACATATATATTTTTTTTCATCCTAGTCAATGCATGCGGTCATTGCTAATTTGATAGGAATAGTACTTTTTGCATCAATTTCGCGGAATATGACCAATTTTGGTGTTTTCAATTGGCTAAAAGATATTGATAAACGCAATATTTACAAAAAATAGATTCGTTATCCAGTAGAGAACGTTTCAAAATATCAAATCACAGTTAAAAATTCTATGAGATACAATGTACAAAATTGAGGCCAATATCGGGCTTCGTGGCCTTGCCCCTTTCCGTCACTCGTATAATTTTTTATGTCTCACTCAGTAGATAGATAGAATCTATTAATCCTTCTTGTTTCTATGAAGTTGTGTTATTGTCTCCATCTTATTGTCTTATTTTCTTGCCTTTTGCAGAAGTTCTGTTTTATATTTTTCATGAATTTGTAAGCCTTTTGATTCTAAATTTTGGAATCGGTTTACAGGTTTTGTGTTTGACTTTCACTCACCGATAATTTACAGAAACTCTCTCATTTCTATTACATGCAATTTTTCCCATGTAGCTAACATCGTTTGGCGTGTGATTTTAATATCCAATTCTGTCTTTTCGAAATACAGAGTTACTTCCCATTTGTGCAGGTATCTGACGTCAACGCATTGTGACGTCATCAAATTCTATGGAAACAAGCGTGAAATTCAGGGAAACAGTTTCACATATATGACGTTTTCAAAGGCATTTAATGACGTCACAATGCTTTTACGTCACAGTATCGTCGTCAGAGAACATGGCTATAGATGGCATGATTTGTTGTTTTCATTTACTTTTCACTGATGTTTCACAGAAGAAGACATAGATTCTTACACTTTCTACTGAGAGAGACATTAAAAAGGGCCACGAGACCCCTAAATCGGCCCTCGATTTTTCATCTAGAAATAAATTTCATGGGGAATACTTGATATCTCTTACGAAAATACACGAATGTTTACCGCTTTTAATAAAAAGAAAAATATCACCAAACATAATGCCATTCAAATGTAATGACGTCATGACGTGACGCAATTTTGACGTTTTTGACAAAATATGGCGAAAATTGGTTGGAAATTTGTCTTTTTTGGAAGAATTCAATGTGGCCGCATGCGTTAACTGAGATAAAACGTTTATGACAAAAGGATAAAATGATAATCTTTCACATATATATTTTTTTTCATCCTAGTCAATGCATGCGGTCATTGCTAATTTGATAGGAATAGTACTTTTTGCATCAATTTCGCGGAATATGACCAATTTTGGTGTTTTCAATTGGCTAAAAGATATTGATAAACGCAATATTTACAAAAAATAGATTCGTTATCCAGTAGAGAACGTTTCAAAATATCAAATCACAGTTAAAAATTCTATGAGATACAATGTACAAAATTGAGGCCAATATCGGGCTTCGTGGCCTTGCCCCTTTCCGTCACTCGTATAATTTTTTATGTCTCACTCAGTAGATAGATAGAATCTATTAATCCTTCTTGTTTCTATGAAGTTGTGTTATTGTCTCCATCTTATTGTCTTATTTTCTTGCCTTTTGCAGAAGTTCTGTTTTATATTTTTCATGAATTTGTAAGCCTTTTGATTCTAAATTTTGGAATCGGTTTACAGGTTTTGTGTTTGACTTTCACTCACCGATAATTTACAGAAACTCTCTCATTTCTATTACATGCAATTTTTCCCATGTAGCTAACATCGTTTGGCGTGTGATTTTAATATCCAATTCTGTCTTTTCGAAATACAGAGTTACTTCCCATTTGTGCAGGTATCTGACGTCAACGCATTGTGACGTCATCAAATTCTATGGAAACAAGCGTGAAATTCAGGGAAACAGTTTCACATATATGACGTTTTCAAAGGCATTTAATGACGTCACAATGCTTTTACGTCACAGTATCGTCGTCAGAGAACATGGCTATAGATGGCATGATTTGTTGTTTTCATTTACTTTTCACTGATGTTTCACAGAAGAAGACATAGATTCTTACACTTTCTACTGAGAGAGACATAAAAAAGGGCCACGAGACCCCTAAATCGGCCCTCGATTTTTCATCTAGAAATAAATTTCATGGGGAATACTTGATATCTCTTACGAAAATACACGAATGTTTACCGCTTTTAATAAAAAGAAAAATATCACCAAACATAATGCCATTCAAATGTAATGACGTCATGACGTGACGCAATTTTGACGTTTTTGACAAAATATGGCGAAAATTGGTTGGAAATTTGTCTTTTTTGGAAGAATTCAATGTGGCCGCATGCGTTAACTGAGATAAAACGTTTATGACAAAAGGATAAAATGATAATCTTTCACATATATATTTTTTTTCATCCTAGTCAATGCATGCGGTCATTGCTAATTTGATAGGAATAGTACTTTTTGCATCAATTTCGCGGAATATGACCAATTTTGGTGTTTTCAATTGGCTAAAAGATATTGATAAACGCAATATTTACAAAAAATAGATTCGTTATCCAGTAGAGAACGTTTCAAAATATCAAATCACAGTTAAAAATTCTATGAGATACAATGTACAAAATTGAGGCCAATATCGGGCTTCGTGGCCTTGCCCCTTTCCGTCACTCGTATAATTTTTTATGTCTCACTCAGTAGATAGATAGAATCTATTAATCCTTCTTGTTTCTATGAAGTTGTGTTATTGTCTCCATCTTATTGTCTTATTTTCTTGTCTTTTGCAGAAGTTCTGTTTTATATTTTTCATGAATTTGTAAGCCTTTTGATTCTAAATTTTGGAATCGGTTTACAGGTTTTGTGTTTGACTTTCACTCACCGATAATTTACAGAAACTCTCTCATTTCTATTACATGCTATTTTTCCCATGTAGCTAACATCGTTTGGCGTGTGATTTTAATATCCAATTCTGTCTTTTCGAAATACAGAGTTACTTCCCATTTGTGCAGGTATCTGACGTCAACGCATTGTGACGTCATCAAATTCTATGGAAACAAGCGTGAAATTCAGGGAAACAGTTTCACATATATGACGTTTTCAAAGGCATTTAATGACGTCACAATGCTTTTACGTCAGATACCTGCACAAATCGAACGCAGGCCTGTAAAATCGAAAAGCCGGAATCGGCATCAGTCGTACTTTTAAAAGTAGGGAATTTACAAGAAGTAGAAAATGAATTCATTTTGAAATACCCAAATGTTTGTCTGATGTGTATTCTACCGATGAAAGATGGGACCTTTCAATCAGTCTATCGTACCCTTAAATTTATTACCTTTTACAAACTATTTCAGAATCACGTCTATATTACCCCTTTATCTCTATACTATTTGCATTCATTTTGAATTACAACTTAAGAATCATGTTTTATTGTACTTATTTGACTAGTTAGGGAGGACTTATTTCCTCATTAATTCGTCTTCCATTTGTTAAAATTTTGCCCTTCGGAAAATTACGATAGATATGCAAGAATATGGCACTTTGGAAAATTTTCAATTTTATCATTGTAAGCTTGAGGTGTAACTTAAGAAGTTCCATTGTCAGTATGATAAACTTATTTGCACATTTCGACATTTTCTTGTCAATTTTAAACGTCTTCAAATTCAAAAGCATCATTTAAGAACAGATAAATTTGCAGCGATGACCAGACATGCACTTTTCGGTACTTTACCCTCGTCAGTGATCCTCAGTCTTAACATGGTGAAAGAGAGTGAAGGATGATTTAGGACATTCTTGAGTACGACATTTCATGTTTACCGTCTTTACATATTTGAAGATTACCAGATTTGACACGTTTCTATTTTTCATTCGCGTCGGATGTTGCATGCAGTTATGGGACGCTCATTCCCCTCCAGGATACCTGGTCACCAAAGGAGGAGAAGGGACGACACAGGCCTCTCCATGTCGTGTCGGGATCTATGTTGAGGAGAGGGAAGCGGGTGAAACTTAAAGGATCCTTGCACCAAGAAAGTGAAAGTCCTGGTTCGAATCCACCTCGAACTCTACCTTTTTTTCAAATGGAAGTTTATTAATATTTTCACATTTCTTCCCTTTTATATTTTATTTGTTGTAATTTTTTTCATCTCAAAGAGATAGTGAACGTACTGTAAGTCAATTGCAAACAATCAAGACTTGTCCACCTATTTTGCGGGAAAATTCTACGTGTCAGGTTCTCCAGAGAAAGACCAATGCTATATTGAAAAAGATATAACTATAATTGCAGATTTTGTTTTTACATTTCAAACTTTTTCGCTGCTAACATTGCACATTGTCCACAACTTTGACTAAATATTTTACTTGCGATTTAAAAAGAAATTATTCGATTTTTCAACATTGAACCGCTGTTCATTATTTTTTAAGCAGTCAGTATCTTCCTAACTTTCTTCAATCATATTTTTTCTCCAATGAATGGAATCTATCACACGAAAAACGTTAAGAACGAAATAAGTGTAGGTTAAATATTAAAATCAGATATCAGCATCAAAAGTCTTTTGAGATTTTCTATATAAATAGTAATTGCAAAGACCACTTGAACTAAATAAATGCTAGAAGGAGAAATGGAAATATCTCCATATACATGTAGTCTGGGATGTATCACTGGGTTGGGTGCACCCCCCCCCCCTTGATCCTCCAAAACCGGCCTAACTTTGTAGCATCTTTTGCGCTCTTTCAGATAAAAATTTGTCTCATGGAAATTTCCATTGCAAAAGTGGTGTTTTGGGGGAAAAACATGTTTTTTTAGTCAAAAATCACTGAAAATAGGAAAAAAATTATAACTTTTATATGGTTGATGTTTTTAAACATTGAAAAGTGTAAAGATATAGTATTTTTGATGCTCTTTCAGGTGAAATAAGTTGCAAGTTCAAATTCCTATTTTTACTGTGTGTTTTGGGGTAAAAAAGTCGAATTTTTGCCAAAATTCACAGAAATTTGAGGAAATTTTAATTTATTTCTGCTTCTCAGCTCCTCAATATTGCATATGATTGTTCAATGATGATTTAAAAAACATCTTTAAAGTCTCCTCTTTCAAATGACATATATTTTATATTCTTATTTTTTTGCAAAATCCTCGAAATTAATTATTTTATACAGAAACCTGTATTTTCAATCAGAAATCTCAGATTTCTGTATATTTATTTAAAGAACCCTTATTTGTTATAAAAGCAATGATTGAAAGCTATTTTCTAGTGTAACTTTTCACACTCTATCAGATTATATATGTTTTACTGACATTTCATTCAAAATCAACGTGTTTTTTGGGGAAAAACATATTTTTTCATTTAAAAATAGCTGATTTCTGGAGAATATTTATTGAATCTATAGAAGTTCTTGAAATGATAGCAGGAATGTATTTTGAACTGTAATTATTTAGGTTCACTTATAAATTACATGTATGAAACATAAAAGGTATATTTTCTACTTAATTTTGGGGCAAAATGCCTGTTTTTTGTCTAGAAATTACAGATTTCTGGAAAAATTTTATTAATTCATTTTCTTTGCTAAAACTATACATTTAAAGCTATTATCATTATAGAAAGTAATCATCTTGTCAGATGATTGTGAAATTAAATGTAATAATTAATTAAAACCATCATTTTTGGGTAAAATATGCATTTTTATGCAAAAACCACTTATTTTGAGAAAATAAGTACTAGCTCTTCTAATTTACCTAAATTGATATGTTTTAGCTTTGATATTATGCTGTTTCTTATTATAAATGGATAGAAATGTTATTTGATAACTGAAATTTAATTTATATCTTATTTTGGGGCAAAAAAACTTATTTATGTGAAAAATTCACTTATTTCTGTTAATATTTTTAAAATTTTATATTTCTTATTTAATCAACACTGGAGAGGTTTCATACAATTGGATGGCATAAATGTGATCAAGTTTAATGAGGTAGAAGAGATTTCTTTGATTATCTTGCTATTTTGGGTGGAAAATCTCGATTTTTATTTAAAAATCGCTAATTTCTGGAAAATCCTTATTACTATGAAATCAGACGTTATTATTTATATTCAAAAGAGTTCCTGGGTATATCATAGCTTGTTCTTGTAAGTCATATGCATTTGAAATATCCTCTGTTAATTCAATTGGTATTTTGGGGCAAAAAACCTAATTTATGTGAAAAATTCACTTATTTCTGTGAAAATTGTTTTAAATCTATACTTTTCATTCAATCAAAGCTGGAGAGGTTTCATATGATTGGATGGCATAAAAGTGATCAAGTTTAATGAGTTAGAAGAGATTTCTGTGATAATCTTGCTTTTTTGGGTGGAAAATCAATTTTTATTTAAAAACCGCTGATTTCTGGAAAATCCTTATTACTATGAAATGTGTCGTTATTATTTATGTTAAAAAGTGTTCCTGGGTATATCATAGTTTGTCCTTGTACGTCATATGTACCATCCAACCAAAGATTGTACTCTATATCTTCCAAAATGGAAGTAACCGGATGTGACAGTTCTACCGAATTGAAGCGACGGGTGTTGCATGCAAGCAGGAGATGCTTACTCTTCCTGGGCACCTGGTCTCACTCTCATATCGGGAGTTCGCTTCTTTTCATATGGTGGAGGTTTTTGTTTTTGTTTGCTTTGGTTGCTGTTTTATCCTGATTTTGTATGCCTTCGGTTTCTGATTTTCTGAATTATCGATTTTGTACTGTAGACAGGGATATGGTCATTATCCATATTTGTCATTTGAAGTATCCTGTGTTAATTTAATTGGTATTTTGGGGCAAAATATATGTTCCTTTGAATTATATATATAGCCTATATCAAGAAACTTACTATAGAAAGTCTCATATTTCAAACTATGATTATTATCCTCTGTATTTCCTATTCAACTGAAATATAAGACTTTCAATAATTAGTTTCTTGATATAGGCTATATATTCATATAAAACATATTTTTTGCCCCAAAGTACCAATTAAATTAACAGAGGATACTTCAAATACATATGACGTACAAGGACAAACTATGGTATACCCAGGAACACTTTAGAATAAGAATAATAACGATACATTTCATAGTAATAAGGATTTTCCAGAAATCAGCGGTTTTTAAATAAAAATTGATTTTCCACCCAAAAAAGCAAGATTATCACAGAAATCTCTTCTAACTCATTAAACTTGATCACTTTTATGCCATCCAATCATATGAAACCTCTCCAGCTTTGATTGAATGAAAAGTATAGATTTAAAACAATTTTCACAGAAATAAGTGAATTTTTCACATAAATTAGGTTTTTTGCCCCAAAATACCAATTGAATTAACAGAGGATATTTCAAATGCATATGACTTACAAGAACAAGCTATGATATACCCAGGAACTCTTTTGAATATAAATAATAACGTCTGATTTCATAGTAATAAGGATTTTCCAGAAATTAGCGATTTTTAAATAAAAATCGAGATTTTCCACCCAAAATAGCAAGATAATCAAAGAAATCTCTTCTACCTCATTAAACTTGATCACATTTATGCCATCCAATTGTATGAAACCTCTCCAGTGTTGATTAAATAAGAAATATAAAATTTTAAAAATATTAACAGAAATAAGTGAATTTTTCACATAAATAAGTTTTTTTGCCCCAAAATAAGATATAAATTAAATTTCAGTTATCAAATAACATTTCTATCCATTTATAATAAGAAACAGCATAATATCAAAGCTAAAACATATCAATTTAGGTAAATTAGAAGAGCTAGTACTTATTTTCTCAAAATAAGTGGTTTTTGCATAAAAATGCATATTTTACCCAAAAATGATGGTTTTAATTAATTATTACATTTAATTTCACAATCATCTGACAAGATGATTACTTTCTATAATGATAATAGCTTTAAATGTATAGTTTTAGCAAAGAAAATGAATTAATAAAATTTTTCCAGAAATCTGTAATTTCTAGACAAAAAACAGGCATTTTGCCCCAAAATTAAGTAGAAAATATACCTTTTATGTTTCATACATGTAATTTATAAGTGAACCTAAATAATTACAGTTCAAAATACATTCCTGCTATCATTTCAAGAACTTCTATAGATTCAATAAATATTCTCCAGAAATCAGCTATTTTTAAATAAAAAAATATGTTTTTCCCCAAAAAACACGTTGATTTTGAATGAAATGTCAGTAAAACATATATAATCTGATAGAGTGTGAAAAGTTACACTAGAAAATAGCTTTCAATCATTGCTTTTATAACAAATAAGGGTTCTTTAAATAAATATACAGAAATCTGAGATTTCTGATTGAAAATACAGGTTTCTGTATAAAATAATTAATTTCGAGGATTTTGCAAAAAAATAAGAATATAAAATATATGTCATTTGAAAGAGGAGACTTTAAAGATGTTTTTTAAATCATCATTGAACAATCATATGCAATATTGAGGAGCTGAGAAGCAGAAATAAATTAAAATTTCCTCAAATTTCTGTGAATTTTGGCAAAAATTCGACTTTTTTACCCCAAAACACACAGTAAAAATAGGAATTTGAACTTGCAACTTATTTCACCTGAAAGAGCATCAAAAATACTATATCTTTACACTTTTCAATGTTTAAAAACATCAACCATATAAAAGTTATAATTTTTTTCCTATTTTCAGTGATTTTTGACTAAAAAAACATGTTTTTCCCACAAAACACCACTTTTGCAATGGAAATTTCCATGAGACAAATTTTTATCTGAAAGAGCGCAAAAAACACTACAAAGTTAGGCCGGTTTTGGAGGATCAAGGGGGGGGGGGTGCACCCAACCCAGTGATACATCCCAGACTAATGATATAGATGATGTGTTTATTTCTTTTTTTTTTTTTATTTACAGCGCGAAATGCACATTTGATTAAAAAGATATTAAAATGAAATAAACAGAAAAAATCATGAAGACAACTGCACAAACAAGTACCTGGATGATAAAACGTATTTGTTTAACGGGAATTTATTGTAGGTGGCGCTATAAAAACGAATTTCCCGAGCTTTATTCTTCGAAAATAGCTATTAGATTAATTCAGTTTGCTTTATCACTTTCGTTCAAACATGTTATTTTTTTCCTTTCACCCTATCTTTTCAAGATATTAAAATGAGATTAAGGACCAAAAAATCCTATACTAAAATGTATACAATTGTGTAACTTTCAGTTTTAGAGCAGCCATATTTTGACGTGTACCCGAAGGGAATTCCCCATTTTGTAAGTGCTTGAATACACCATTTTGTACAGGAAGTCTCTAGGGTCGAGCAATGTGTACAGGGTTTTATATCGCAAACTTTTCTGGTAAATGCATCTTTTTTAACGTATATATATATATATACGACACTAGACTAGAATGTGTGACCATGCATCACTTTGATACCCAAAGCTTTACTTGTTCAATTGTTGTTTGTGTGGTGATCTTACACTGAGAGGTTATTATGCATTATAATTGTGCGTTCTTAGAGACATCTGAGTAACAAGAAAAGTGGAAGGGTTGTGCGCATGTAATCAGGATCACGTCAAAATCCATAACTTAATTGACTTATGGCTGTCATAAGTCGGAGCCTTTTGTCATTGGCCTCGTTGGTTTATGTGTACTCTTATGTAATTGAGGTTTTGATGCCGTATTGCATGATCCTCATTTCTCATTGTATCTCTTGATATGTACCATGTGTTCTACTTTTTCGTCTTAACACTGCAGTATGATTTTATGCTATAGGAGGTGCAGACGTTTAACATTTGTACCACTTGGTGAGTGTCACTGCTGGTGGACCAGGAGTTCCCGAAGGCACATGTAGCCAAGTTCGATCAAATGCGGTTGATCGTCTGTCTCTTCGACGCATTCGAAAATTTCTGTTTTTTATCAAAATTTCTTGAAATTACTAAAACGTTGTTCTTGCAGTATCATATCCCACACATCCTGCTTCGTCTTTCGGTACAATTTTGGGCATAATATTTTCACACTCTTTGACCATGTTTCGTTGTTAAGGATTAAGGATCACTGACGAGGGTATAGTTTCCGAAACGTGCATGTCTGGTACATGCTGCAAATTTATCTGCTCTTAAATGGTGCTATTGAATTTGAAGACGTAGAAAATTTACGTGCCTTGGTGATATTCAGAAATTCTTGTCCCAGAAATATTTTTTTATCTCTTACTCTTTTTATCCTTTTCTTCTTTCTTTTCTTTGAATTTTTTTTTCTCGCCCCCCCCCGCAAGGGAGGAGAAAGAATGGAGGAGATCTCCAACAAGACCCCGTAGTAGCATCAACAGTAAAACACCAAAACACCCGATGCAAAAACACAAAAGACGAGTACAGCACGAGACGGAAAAGAGACACACGACATGTAAACATCAAACACAAAAGACTACACATAAACCGACGAGACCAATGGGTAACCGGTGCCGACTTTGGACGGCCATCTGTCACGCAAGTAGCAAATGGTGTGGTTATCCTGGATTACGTGCGCACAACCCTCTCACTTCTCCAATTACCCAGAGGTCTCGAAGAACGTACAATTGTGGTGTAAAACAACCTCCTCACTGTAAGATGACATCACACAAACAAGACCGCAAAACGTAGAGGCCCCAGAGACACAGATGAATATGTAAATGGATATAAAAAGAGGGCATGCGTTATACAGTCCGTGCTCTGCCGGCTGTAGCGAGCTCATGTATGCAATCATCCGAGGAGTCCGACTGACATTCAGGGAACGACACAGGCCCCTCCATTGCGTGTCGGGATCTAAGTCGGGGAGAGGGAAACGGATGATACTTAAGGAGGGAGGGTTGTGCGCACGTAATCCAGGATAACCACACCGTCTGCTACTGACGTGGCAGATGGCCGTCCTAAGTCGGCACCGTTTACCCATTGGTCTCGTTGGTTTATGTGTAGTCATTTGTGTTTTATGTTTTTCTGTTCTTTGTACTACTGCGTCTCTTTCTTTCTGTGCGTGTCTTTTTTGTGTTTTGCAGTGGGTGTTTTGGGAGGTTGCTATTGGTGCTGCAACTAGGTGTTGTTTGAGATCCCCACCTTTCTTTTAAAGGATAGTCTGTGCGAAAAGAAAGTGAGGTCCTTCGTTAAAATTGAGTTTCCCCTCCCTCTCAATGCCCAATAAAACCCAAAGGGTAGGTACATTTATTGTAAAATGCATGGTTGAAGTCATATTTATTTATCGAAAGTTGTGTTGTGTTGAGAGAGGCGATACACAAAATATTTTTAAAAAATATCCTTGAATTATGTACGTCATAAAATTGCTTCTTATTATCTGATGAAAGCAAAAATAACTGACATACTTCTTTTTAGAATACACGAACTGAACAATAGAACCACTTTCTCGATAACATGTTTTCAAAACATGGAAATGATATCAAAACGGAAGTGAGATCAGCACAACGTTATTCGTACGTTTGTTATAAACAAAGATAAAGAAATATATATTGTCGTGTTTTACACTGGATAAAGGCCAAGTTACCGAACATTTGTGTATTTGAGTGTTTGTGTTTTTATTGCACTTATCACATCCATCTGCTCCATCTCGAAGAAATCTAATATTTCCATTTACTGAAAAATAAAGCATATATAAAATGTAAGGTTCGCTCTTCATAAAAGCTTCGTGGTCGAGTGGACTAAGGAGGCGCTTATCCTTGCACCAAGAAAGTGAATGTCCTGGTTCGAATCTGTCTCGAACTCTACCTTTTTCAAATGGATGTTTAGTAATATTTTCACATTTCTTCCATTTTTATTTGATTTGTTAAGACTTGAAGTCAAAGAAATTACAGAGACAAACAATTCAGCATCCTATCTGGACATTATGCTGTCCTACGACACTGAGGGTCACATGAACACCTCACTCTAAGACAAACGTGACGACTTCGATTTCAACATCACAAACTTTCCTTTTCTGAGTAGCAACATCCCTTCATCGCCAGGTTATAGCGTATTCATATTTCATTTAATACGCTATGCCAGAGCAAGTACCAAATATGCAGATTTTGTTCTGAAGGCTAGGCGTCTTTCGGGATAAGTTTCTCAGTCAGGGATACGTTTGTGACCGACCAATCTCGTCAATAAGGAAGTTCTACGGTCAATATGGGGAACTCGTCATACATTATGATGCCGTTAACAACGAGAGTTTTCCATTCAGAAAGCAATTTGACTTTAATCAATAAATCAAGGCCTTATTCCTTACTGATCTGCCAATGTGAATAGATGTACATTGAATCGAAATGGAATATAACACACTGTTATTTTTTCTCTTAACTATGATCTTATCAGTATAATGAAGAGCGGTATTTATGCATAGCATACGGATTTACAAACTTAGGAAAAAATCTACATAATGCCACGCCCCTGCCTAGCTATAGCCTTAATCAATATTACTCTCGTTCCCAAAACAGAGTAAAGCTCGCCATTCGACGCAAACACTGAATTCACAAACGATATTTCTTTCATATTCTTAGCCTACTCCGATTACAGCTATTACTGAATTATAAAACACATTAAAAGCTCTGACTTCTTTGCAATGATGGTTCAATAGTCAGTGTCTTTTAATCGCTATGTTCTGACTTTTAGGAGTTTTCAACCGCAAATGGACAGTAGACTGAGCGTATCAATGAGTACTGCTAGTTTGAGCGTTGGTCTCCAACGTGGTCCAGCTTTTAGGAACTCTGCGCTTACCTGTGGAAGGTCTACGTACATTATTGCGTGGTAACAAGACACTGCTAGTTGGAAGGGTGTGACTCACTTGAAAGCCTATATCATAGCCAAGTTTTCAGACTTTATATCGCAAAAGTTTTTCAATCATCGTTTGTGATTACACATATCATGCTTCATTCATGTAAAGAAAGCATAACACCCAATTGCTTAGAAACAGACATAATTCATTTTAAAGAAAATATGATGTCAACAGAAACATTTTTCGTTTGTTGAAACAGAATATGAAATATATCATATTGTGTACACCACGCGCTTATGACAGACAATTAAGGTGGACGGGCCTTAATTATATTACATGTATGCAGAAATTAAAACCGCCGAAACACTGTTGAATACCTAACATATTACCTAAATCACTTTTTTTTTTCAAAAATAGTCTTTCTGTGTCGGGTCCATCTAAATATTGATTGGCGTGGATGTATGGTGTTGATGTTTTCATACTCTCCCGATTGGTGGATGATATTCTGTCTTAGACCATTTGAACCATCCAACCACCGAATATACTAGTATCTTCCAATATTGAAGTAACCGGATGTGACAACTTGATAACTCTACTGAATTGAAGTGACGGGTGTTGCATGCAAGCAGGAGATGCTTACTCTTCCTGGACACGTTGGAGTTGGCTTCTTATCATATGGTGGAACTTTTTCTTTGTTTCCTTTTGTTCTTGTTTTATCCTGAATTTGTTTGCCTTCGGTTTATGATTTTCTGAATTATTGATTTTGTACTGTATACAGGGATATGGTTATTATCCATATTTGTCATTGATATGTAAATGGATATAAAAGCAGAAAGCATAGAAATTTTGGCATTGGGTGCCATAGCGTTACGCTGTGGGTGCTGTAACCGTATGTTGGTGGAGATCCCCTCCTTTCTTTCATATATGTCATGTGTCATAAAGTGTCTACATCCTCCAATAAATGTCATGTATACCATATGTCATAAAATGTAGACGTCTTTATGAAAGGCTCACGTTTATTTCATAATTATAATTTGAATTCATAGTTTAATAAAATTAAAATATATGACATTTTTGTTTAATAATGCAATAAGCAAACAAAAAAAATGAAACCAAATTTGTTCAATAATGCAATCAGCAAATGAAAATATAAATGAATAAACAAAAAGTATTAAATCGTATTTATATTAACATGTATAATGATTTCGATATTTACAAAAATAATGACACTGTAATTGTACCAATCAATTTTAATATAATATAAAGACGCTTAAAATCATTCGTAACTAGTACGTTCTACTTCGTTGAACGAAATGTATTATCAGTGTTTGCTTGTTATTGCAATTTACATGGCAACCGCGATCAGGCGGAGCAGTAGCGCTGACCTCTGTAATGGTAATGGCTATCCTTTAAGTAAGTACATGACTGTATATTCAATGTCCAATGAGCTGAATTGTGCTAGAAAATAAGTCGAAAGTACATTTATAATCCTGCTAGTTTCAACTTTCTAGAAACAATGGTGTACATATATCATTTAACGATTAATCATATTTTCTGTATCTCCTGGGCATTTCATCTGATTAGCATTTAAGTTTACTTTGATTTGCTTGTTTTGCAAAATATTTTCAAATTGTTGTTTTGTTATGATTTGCATTTGTCATGAGTTTGTAATGTTCCTATTTTATTATTTTCTTATTCTGTTTCTTGTAGGGTTTTTGTTTCCTCGACTTTATTTCACTCATCAAAAAATCATAAAATAAAGTATATCGTTCACACGTAAAACTTCACCCAGTTTCTGACCATATGTGTTAAGTAATTTAAACATATCTATTAAAAATGTATCCGCTGGAATAAAGTTTTACTAGAATGAAAAAAAGAAACGTAAGTCAAATTTCATTAAGGTGGGGTATTCAGGTAGTATGCTGAATGTTTTACAAGTTCAAATAAGTGGGTTTTTATTTAGATCGTAGCCTTCATTAAACGCTGTTGTACTTATGGGGTGATTATACGGTGATTAAGATACATATTCGTAGACATGCAGAAATCCATACAAAAAGGGAAAATTAAAAAATGATGTTGAAATTATACAAGAAAAATCAAGATAAAAGATAAGATTATAGATAAGTGGATAAAAACAATATTGATTTTGACTTAAATACAGAATATCAATTAAGATGAGAAAATATAAGTAGATTTGTTATTCAAGTATCTTATGATTCAGATAAGGTAGGATCCACTTATACCAGATGGGGAAGAACTGAATGTCCTGAAAACAACACAGAATTGGTGTATTCTGGTAAGTGTCGATCAAAGGATCCAGGGCCTTAAGGCCCCCCCCCCCCCCCTTTTATCGCCCATGAATCGAAGAGATTCAATGACATTTGTATAACTTTTTATAATGACAAATTGACCTTTCGTGTCTCAAATAATTATAGAAATAAAATTTTCATTAGTTTAATTCATGATAATTTGTATTTCCTATAATTTTAACTAGGGCCATTTTAAGTTGGTTACCGGAAACATTTTTCACGAACAGCGAATCACTGATTTGATACCTTGACAATAGTTTGTAAATTAATATGCGGTATAGGAAGCATGGCACGAGTGGATTAGAATGTAATATAAACAAATTGTACTCGCGAAAAAAGAAAACAACTCATATACCTTGCATAAAAATAGCGAATTTCGATATTCGCGGACGGTATTGAATAAGCGGCAGTTAAACTTACTCCCCATGACATGACATGGATATTTGTAAGTGTATTAATTACTTCTTTCCAGATCTGTCAACTGAAAGAAGCTTTGTTTTGGCAATTTATCAATTTGACGTCATCAGTATTATTTTAATATGTTGGAAACGTGTCATTTCATCCAAAAATACAATCGAAATTAAAGGAGGATAACATCTTATCACCATCCCTCCTTTGCTATTTTAAACATAGATTTTATTTGGATATCTTACTAAATTGACCCTATAGGAAATTTGAAGTCGCACATTCTCTGCAAATTGCACAAAATCTAATTGGAAAAAATATAAACTGAGGGCGTTACTAAAATGAATTTTTGCTTTGTCTAAAATCACTTTGGAAGCATCACTGATGATGATTTATTATCCGAAACATGTGGCTGGTGCATAAAACATTGATTAAAAATTTTATTCGAAATGTATATAGTTGGAACAATTCCGTATTTTTTAATGAATGCAATTTAGTTTTTGTCATGGTACACAATAAAGATACATCTTCAGTTGTACAAAACCTATTTTAACTCCATTCTCAGACCTCAATTATTCGAATCAACATGCCACTATAATCTCCAAAAAAGAACAGAAGTTGGAGAGGTAAAAACATTGATAAGCTGAATTTCCAATTCAAAAATGATTGCTTAAGTTATCTGAGAAAAAATTGCAATGACAAGTGCGTCTTTCAAAAACACGTTTTCCAAACACAACGCAGGAAATTCAGGTATACAAACATTCAACCACGAGACTAGAACGTGGTGTAAAGAGTCGATCGCATCGGATGTCCCGGAGAGTATATCAATGAGCCTTTACACATAGTGGAGAATGTATGAACTATATTTGATGTGTTTATTTAGAACTTTTGTGTAATCTCCGGACTCTGTCCGTGGAAAGTTGTCGGAAACCTGCAGTCTTCCGAAGATGAACATTGAATAGTACTTTTATTACAGGTTACATGGGAGGATCTTGGTATCAACATGAAGGTGCTGCAGTGGATTATCTTTGTATGCCTAAAAACCCGGACTGGAACTATAAGTACAAGGACGGAGTATCCACATATAGGGGGTATGTGTATGGTGCTGAATATGAAAACCGTGACAACGACGTAGACATAGGACTATCACACCTTGAGAGAGACGTACCATGTGCTGTTTGTAGAGCTGTTGGTAGTACAAGTGTACTGATGATACCAGGTGAGTATATCTGTGATAGGTATCATAACAACGCGGGGAATCCTTTTGATAGTCTACTTTCGTATTTCGGTATGTCTCCTTTGGCTACTTTTGGACCCTTCGATTCCCGTAGGTGTAGGTTTAACTATCCCGTGTTGCTTGCTTAAGTTGTCCTATGTTTGTCCGTTGTTTGTTACTTTACCTGTGTACATGTTCGTTTTCCGTTGATGGTAGTGCAAGTTTATCTTCTTGAAGATATTTTCCATATCTTCGTAAATGATCCTTATGTCAAAAGACGGACACTAGGCTTGGTACTTGACCAATCTACAGTCTTGTATCAGCGCATTCTTAAAAATTGTACTCAGACAGACTGTTACGACTGGGCTCAATGACGGGCCTTGTCCAAACTTATTTAGAGAGGACAGGGCCCCGACCACCAGTCCTCTCTGAATGTCAGTCGGACTCCTTGGGTGATAACATACATGAGCTCTCGGAGGCAGAGCATGGATTGTATTACGTACGCCTTTTTTATATCCATTTACATACTCATCTGTGATGCTTTGGCCGCTGTGTTTTGCGGTCTTGTTTCTGTGTGGTCATCTGACAGTGAGGAGGTTGTTTTACACCACAATTGTACGTACTTCGAGACCTCTGGATAATCGGAAAAGGAGGAGGGTTGTGCGCACGTAATCCAGGATAGCCACACCTTCTGCTATTTCCATGGCAGTTGGCCGTCCTAAGTCGGCACCGGTTGCCCATTGGTCTCGTTGGTTTATGTGTAGTCATCTGTGTTTAATGTTTCTGTGTTGTGAGTTGATGTTCTTTGTCCCTTTTTCGTCTCTTTCGGTGCTTGTTTGCTCTATGTTTTTGCATTGGGTGTTTTGGGGTTTTTACTGTGGGTGCTGCAACCTGGTGTTGTTGGAGATCCCCTTCTTTGTTTTTTTTTCTTTTTAGCTATTTCTTTTCCTAATTCTAATAGAAAAAATCAATATTCTCCCAACAAGAAAAAAATATAAGCTATAATGAAATAGTTATTTCCCTTAAGAACGACGTGAGTTGGCATTTTCAGGATGTCAAATTGATCAGTATCGCAGTGCCTTGTAAAATAAAATCAAATACAATGCAAACACAGCATTCTTTTTGTAAAATCATTATTTGACAATCGAAATTATATCTAATATTTGTCTCAAGGCAATTTTAAATGAAAAAAAATCAAAACAGATGTTCAAGTTTTCCAGGTCTTATAGCCGACTTTGCCCCTATTCTTCTTTGTGTGTGGGGTAAATTCGGCCAGCATGTTTGGTACTTGGTTTGGTACTTGACCAATATACAGTCTTGTACCAGTGCATTCTTAAAACTTGCACTCTGACTGACTGTGACGACAGGACTCTATGACGGGCCCTGTCCAAATCTCTCTAGAGAAGACAGGGCCCCGACCACCTGTCCTCTCTGAATGTCAGTCGGACTCCTCGAGTGATAACATACATGAGCTCGCTACAGCCGGCAGAACAAGGACTGTATTACGGACACCCTCTTTTTAATTCCATTTACATATTCATTTGTGTTGGGGGGCCCCTACATTCTGCGGACTTGTTTGTGTGTGAGGTCATCTAACAGTGAGGAGATTGTTTACACCACAATCGTACGTTCTTCGATACCTCTGGGTACATGTTATTGGAGAAGTGATAGGGTTGTGCGCATGTAATCCAGTATAACCACACCACTTGCAACTTGCGTGGCAAATGGCCGTCCAAAGTCGGCACCGGTTGCCAATTAGTCTCGTCGGTTCATGTGTAGTCTTTTGTGTTTGATGTTATATGTCGTATGTCTCTTTTCCGTCTCAAAGTATGCTCGTATTTTGTGTTTTTGCATCGGGTGTTTTGATGTTTTGCTGTTTGTGTTGCAACAGGGTCTTGTTTGAGATCCCTTCCCTTCTTGATTAAAAGATATCGATTACTCATTTACAAATAATACAAATCAGAATCCAGATACCTCTTAAACACCTTCAACAAACTTTTTATAAGAGCTTGTGTAATTAACATGAGAGTATATATACATGTAGTTAAGAATCTTATATAATTTATTCTCTAATGGAACTGATCGTCATCAGATATGTTAAGCACAATCGGTAGATATAGCTCTCTTTCAACTTTTCCCTTCTATCCCCTTCTGACCCACCCTCTGATAATAATGTTATCAAAATTTCAGACAAATTAATCCGTGCGGTTTTACTCAACATAACCAAGCGGTCATGCTGAATGAAATGTCTCCCAACCCTTTCTTAAGCTATTAAATTACATAAATAATTCTGTTTACTTAATTGTTTCGCACCAATTTGTAACAAATGTATATATAGGGCATATCCGGCAAAATCTATCTTCTTGTTATAATACAGAAACAGGTATATTTATTATATTCATTAAACATATATGTCGTATTTGACCTCCCCCATACGGTTGAAATAGATTCTGACTTTTGGCAGTAACGTGATGGATATTTTTCATCCCTATAAGATCCTTTCAAAATTCAACACGCTTCTACGTTCATACTTAATTGCTACAGAAAGATTTCTTAGGAGTTCAGTACTCCCAAAAAGGCGGAAAGTCATTAATATCTTACTTGTTGAAGTTATCAAGTGCCAAGGGGGGTGTCCGAATTATGTCGGATTTACCCCATTTGACCCATTTTCAATCTTTGCTAGTTTGTGATGCTAATTTCCTGTTAAAAACAAGAAATATATGTAGAATAAAAAAAGGTCCCCTCTTAAAGTATATGATTAGTCATCGATGCGTCTACAATTTTGATTGTAAATTACAATAGAACATGGTTGTTGTAAAAGCTGCCGAATTTACCCCACATTACCTTGTATAATGGAGAACAGATCACCAAAATAACAACGGTACAACGATAAAAGTGAAACACAGACCCTGGAGAGGTGCACATGGAACATACCATCGATCGCCTAGTATTTGGGCATGGAAATATATCTGTAAATTCTCCGTCATAAAAGTAATGAAAAATCTTAAGACTTAGGGGTATCTCCCTGATGGTATACTTCTGTCCTGAGTAAGTTCTTTGGTAGAATTTTTAGGTCAAGTTTAGACGTGTAATATAGCTTACTTGCAATCCGTCTGGCTCTAACGATGAATTCTTCATGCCCTTGCGTACCGTATCAGCTGAGAAACAAAAACATCATGAGCGGGAGAAGACGGAATATTGCTATTCATGAAAGGGAAGTTAGTTATGTAGAAGCTGAAATCATCTTGCTTGTCATACAGTGAGATGTTCAAATGGCCGTTTGCGTCAAAAGATAGAAGTATATCCAAGTACGCAGCGGATCTGTCCCTTGATTCCTAGTTAATGCGGATAGATTTCATGTTGATGATCCTTAAAGCTCGGATTATTGATGGACAACAGGCCATATATGTGTCTGAAGATAAAATTGGACTCTTGTGCGAGGTGCTTTTATCAATTCGAGAGTTATGTCTGGATGACGTAAGCTTCGTATGAATATAAAAATAAGTCATCAAGCCGTGGGGCGCAATTGGTACCCATTGATATACCAAGTATTTGCTGGAATCCACATCCTCCAAACACCACAAAATGTTGTCAATTAAAAACTCAAACATCCGGATGATATTTTCCGGATAATATCGTAAGGTCGCTTCTCATTTGGCGCCGTATTTGACGTTATTGATGTTACGAACTTATACCCAGTCCATCTTTGTTATATTATATAAACACAATCCTTCTGTTGAAATCTAAATCTTACTAGAGCTCTATGTAACTATCCAAGCTATAATCACTTAAAGGGTTATAAAAGATCTACCTAAGTTTTTTTTTATATAGTGCCAAACAATGAATCATGGAAACATCATCACTCGGCATTTTTACAGACTTCATATCAGAAAAGAAAACATGCATTGAATTCTTCGCTTCTCATTTTGCTTACTCCTGTCGGGCACCTGGTCCCACGTATGGCTTGCTAGGGGTCCGTCGATGCTCAATGTTGTGGTCTATTGTGAGTGCTATTGAGATTATTGTCAGGATCTTCTTTAACTCATTAAATAAAATGAATGTCCAAATAGCATTGGAGGGATGGTGTTAGATTGTCAACCTTCTTTGATTTTGTGGAATAGTCACATCGAATCGACAAACTGATGATTGAAACATATTGATCGTTAAAACAGTATTTAGAAATTTTAAGCAGATAGAATATTTTAGGAAATTTCAATACGTGTACTGTTATCCGATAGCATTTATATTTTTTACCGTGAACTTTTACATGGGATTTAGATTTGTGCGGTGCTACATTAATTCAATTAAAGTAGCACAATCTACAGCGAATTTCAGTTTCACGATAAAATTTATTCTAGATTGTTTATCATGTTTATATAAAATAGTATTGTTTTCATGTCATTATTATTTAATGTGACTGTCCTTTTTTTCTCCGTTTCTTTGTTGACGCGGTGATTTAACGCCCCTCCCCCCCTTTTTTCGAATCATTTGTGAGTGTTCCGATACGATAACTGATGCGTCGTCTTGTTGGGGATCTCTTCCTTATTCTATCTCTAAAGAAATAAAAGAAATGTGGACCTTCTTTGATATAAGTTACTGGAACAAAACATTTTGATGTTGTTCTCGCCTAAGATAATTTTCTATATTTTTTAATAAAGTTTTTCTATGATATTTTCTTTTATTGATGAATTCTATTTCAAGTTTCATTATTGCTACTTGAGAATTTGCAGATTGTGAAAAAGATATGCAATTAAAAACATGTACATGGATGTATAAAGTAATCTTGATTTTAATTGAAAAGGCAAAACAAAATGTGAAAATTCTTGGACTAAGCAATACGGCGGTTACCTGATGGCGGGACGCTGGCTCCATAAAGCTGCGTCTCAGTACATATGTGTAGACAAAGACGCCGAGGTGATACCAGGATCCTCAACCCCAAAGAATGGTGTACTTGTGTATCCAGTGGAGGCCAGATGTGGGTCCCTCAAATGTCCGCCGTACGTAGAGGGCCGAGAACTGGCATGTGCTGTTTGTTCTAAATAATGGAATGTCGACAAAATCAATAAAGTGATTTTATGGTGAAAATTGTCATCATGTTTTCTTTTCTGACAATATCGAAAAAATAGGTATGCATGTCGATGTTTTGAGATGTCCTTAATAATACATGTACATGTAATAATTACATACAACTATAAAAATTTTCTTTTTGTTCACAAATGTTGTTCTCATGAGTTAAAGAAGATCATGACGATAATCTCAACAACACTCACAACAGAACACAAAATTAAACATCGAAGGACCCCTAGCAAGCTAGAGGTGGGACCAGATGCCCGGGAGGAGAAAGCATCCCCTGTTGGTTAGCCGCACCCGCCGTCGATGTTTAAGCACGAAACTGAAAACAATATATAAAATTCATGCACTGTCTTAAGTCGTATCTATAAAGAAAGTGCTATGGCGACAATGTCAGGGAAATACATTCAAAACACTTCCAGTCAAACCCCTCGCGGGGAACTTTTTTACGAGCTCCACACGACAAAGGGCATAAGTGTGACACAAATGAGTTAAAGAATATCCTGACGATATTCTCAACAGCACTCACAATAGAGCACAAAATTAAACATCGAAGGACCCCTAGCAAGCTAGAGATGGGACCAGGTGCACGAGAGGAGTAAGCATCCCCTGTTGGCTAGCCGCACGAAACTGAAAACAATATACATTTGTATAAAATTCATGCACTGTCTTAAGTCGTGTCTATTAAGAGAGTGCTATGGCGACAATGTCAGGGAACATTCAAAACAATTCCAATCAAACCCCTCGCGGGGAACTTTTTTACGAGCTCCACACGGCAAAGGGCATAAGTGTGACACAAATGAGTTAAAGAAGATCCTGACGATAATCTCAACAGCACTCACAATAGAGCACAAAAATAAATATAGCAGGATACTTTTCATGGTGTAGTTTTAATCCTTCAGAAAATTTATTTTATTTTGATATCAGAATCTTATGTCATAAATATATCTGACATCTTTATATCAGCATTCTGCATTTCCTTTCCGAACAATGATAGATTTTATTAAATGATCAAGAATTATTGCCAACTTTGCTTATTTCTGATTGGTGGAGACGCTGTTTGATAGAGTGTATCTCATAGTGGGTTGACCGCTAACGCTCTTAAGTGGTCTATTCGGGATTAGCGCATGCGTGACCAGTGCGTGTGTTGATTTTGTAGTTTTAGATCTTTGACTCCGCGTATCATTACAATGCAAATGTTCATAACATCCTTATAATTCATAAAGCAGTTATTGTCTTTTGATTTCGGTCTACTCTTGACTATACAGACCTAATCAGGCATTGTTTAATCTCGGCCTTGGTCAACCAATGCCTGACAAGGTCTGTATAGTCACGAGTAGACATCATAGAAAATTAATAATTGTATAACGTACTTATAAATCAGTGAGTGATACTTTAACACAATACCCGAAATCAGAATCCAATCAGCTTACAGAAAGAATCGTAGGTGGCACTGTTAAAAGGGACCGGTCGTACTTTTGGTGAAGTTTAAACATATTCAATTATCACATGAATTCCGTTACACATATGATGCAAGGTGTAATATATAAGTAAGTAGAACCAAAAAAGAAGCTTAGAGCATATTTTATTTCCTTTCCTTGTGTTATTTTAAATCTTCAACTCCTAATTATAATACCTTTCACCAAATTTATTAAAATGAAATACCTACTAAGAATCTTATATTAATTTATATTTTTATCCAAATTGGAAGGACAACGCACGAAAAATAATCGAGTGATTTCAGGGCCAAATCAAGCACTTATCTTAACAGCTCCTTCGGTGATTGCACATATATTGATGTAATGATAAAGGTCTTCAAGCTCAATAGCATCATTTAAGAACAGATAAATGTACAGCATGGACAAGACAGGCACGTTACGGGTACCTTGCGTATAACAGTCTGTGCTCTTCTGGCTGAAGCGAGCTCAGCATCAATCATCCCAGAAGTCTGACCAACTTTTCAAATATGACAGAGAATCAGGATCCAGTCTTCTCTAACGATATTTAAACAAATTTAAAGCCCTGAGATTATCGTCAGGATTGAGATTATAGTCAGGAACTTCTTTAACTCATTAAAGATGATGTGTGATGTCATCTTACAGTGAGGAGGTTGTTTTACACCACAATTGTACGTTCTTCGAGACCTCTGGGTAATTGGAGAAGTGAGAGGGTTGTGCGCACGTAATCCAGGATAACCACACCATTTCCTACTTGTGTGACAGATGGCCGTCCAAAGTCGGCACCGATTACCCATTGGTCTCGTCGGTTTATGTGTAGTCTTTTGTGTTTGATGTTTACATGTCGTGTGTCTCTTTCCGTCTCGTGCTGTACTCGTCTTTTGTGTTTTTGCATCGGGTGTTTGGTGTTTTACTGTTGATGCTGCAACGGGGTCTTGTTGGAGATCTTCTCCCTTCTCATTAACGCACGTGAGTGATCCTCACTCTAATAATAAACATCAAAGAACTACCTATCAGTTATTGAAACAATGCAATATAGCGAAAGAGAGTGAAAATTATCATGTCCAATAAATTTATGAATCGCTAGCGATATAAGTCCCCTACCGGCATTAATCCATGTCCTTCAACTCTGCCTTGACCTGTACTTACGCCAAAAGATGAATCCAACTTCAAAATAAGTTCAATATGTGTTTTAGAAAAGGTCTGGAAAACAGGAAAATTTAATGAATTTGCTACGAGGCCATACCTTTTGTAAGAACAAATAAATCAAACCCAACTTCAACTTATTCTTTATCAGACTATAATGTATCTGCATACCAAAATTCAGCTCAATATCTACAAGAATATGCATGAAAAGACTGGAAACTGAGAAGGTCATGAAATTTGCTAGGTCCAGGGGCCATATAACTCCTGTAGAAATGGGTCAATCAAATTGAAACACGAACTTGATTTGTATCACACTGATATATATTCACGTACCAAAAACGATTCCAATATCTGCAATACCGTGGAAGAAAAGTCCGGAAACTGAGAATTTCATGAAATTTGCTAAGTCCAAGGGCCATAACTCTTGTAAAACTAGGTCAATCAAAACCAAACTCGAACATGATCTGTATAACTCTTAGATGTAATAACATATTATAAATTGTTTCAATATCTACAACAACAGCCGAAAAAAGTCCGGAAAACTGAGAATTTCATGAAATTTGCCTAGTCCAGGGGCCATAACTCACATTGTAGAAATAGGTCATTCGGAACCAAACTCTAACTTGAGCTGTATAACACTAAGATGTAATCACATATAAAAAATATTTCAATATCTGCAATACCCTGGAAAAAAGTCCGGAAAACAGAGAATTTCATGAACTTTGCTTAGTCCAGGGGCCATAACTCTTGTAAAAAAAGGTCAATGAAAACTAAACTCGAACTTGATCTGTATTACAATGAGATAAACTCACATACCAACAATGATATCAATATCTGCAACGACAGCGAACAAAACTCTGGAAAACTAAAGTGTGACGGACAGACAGACAGACAGACAAACGGTGTGGAAACTATAAGTCCCCTCCGGCGAGCCGGTAGGGGACTAATAATGTACCGAAAGATTTAGCAGCATGGGTGGAATATGATGCTACAGGACCCATGTTTTAGAATCTTCAAGAAATTTTGATAACAGAAATTTTCAAATGCGTCGAAGAAACGATCAACCGAAGTTGATCGAACTTGGTTACATGTGCCCTTGTGGACTCCCTGTCCACCAGCAGTGAGACTCACCAAGTGATACAAATGTTAAACGCTTTCAAGTTCAAAAGCATCATTTAAAGATACTCTAGGTCTCGTCATTATAAAACCATGAATCAACTATTTTAGTCAATATTTTGACGCAAACGAGTCTATCATGCTTAGAAATTAGAAAGTAGCTGGTTACAATAGTCACATATGCCCTCACTACCGAGCTATGGTCATTTATTGCTTATAAAATGGGTATCCTAATATAACCTACTTTTCTCCGTAGAAGACCGATTGCGAACACGTGTAAGCACTTATTTGCATAAGGCTAGTACTATATCAAAACAAAACAACATGGCGGACGGATAACACGAGGGACGAAAATGAATCGACATTCGGTGTTATCAAAATCTGAAAAGAGAAATGTAATGGACAATAAAAGAACAGAAATAGTATTGGCTTGGCATTGGAAAGATATGGAGACCTAGCTTAGAGGACGACTGTGAAATTAAAACTCAAGTCGGAGGAAAATTAGCTAAAGGGATCTACAGTGTATAGTTCTCGTTTATTTTTATCTGTGAGATGTATATATATATATATATATATATATGTAAGTTTGATGTGTATATATATATCCACAGTGATTTTGATATGTGTATATCTAATATATATACGTATATATTAAGAGTCTTTATCAAATATTAAAAAAGAACAAAATACCATAACTAAATAAAGGTTAATCTTCATTCAGGATTTGGTAAACAAACGCACATGTGTAGACAGACTACACCTGCCTCCTATTCAAGCCGTCATACACTATTACACGCTGTTAGTCCTTTGAAAGTGTTCGATTATCCACGTTCAAAATGGGTTATTTGAACGGGACACGATATCAATAGACATGAGATCAACATTCTATTTGCAATTATTGAAATATTAGTACGACAATAAAGTAAGTTTTCTTTGAGAATTTCAAAAAGACTGTATACGTGGTTTACTACATGTTTCGTAGTAATCCCACGATGTGAAGTTCATTCAAGCGATTGGCTGATCGTGGTAGCGTGCTAACTTTGACCTTAGTAAACGTGACATATTTCTACATTCTATATATGCAAATAACAATTTCCGAAGTTTACCGAAATCGTGTTTACCAGAGAGTTATAAAGCCTACGCTCACGCAGCAAGATACGCCCGTTGGGATTTTTTTCACAACACCAAAATATCTAAGTCCCATAACTTCATAAGGACAAATCGGATGAACCTGAAAATCGAAAGGCGGCTTCCTCTTCAAAGTCTGATCACAATGCACAAATATCATGAAAAGCTGTTGATTTCTGGATAATGTGACAAAAAAATGAAGAATCCGTTTTATATGTCAAAGAACATCCTTTCTACTTGAAGTATACAAAATTTCAAAACATTTTGACCAGAAATAGATTTTTAAAGAATTTTTAACTATTTTAGTATATTTTCACTGTATTTTAAAAATCTAAATCCCGTCACTCTGTAACGACAAATCGGATGAACCTGAAAATCGAAAGGCGGCTTCCTCTCCACAGTCCAATCATAATGTATGAATATCATGAAAATCTGTTGACGCATATTCAAGTTATTGCGTTCCATGCGCCTATATTTTGCCCTTAGCTTAACATGTAAGTGCATATAACCCACCCCCTTCCCATTACAAATATCTCGCTTTTGCGACAAAAAAAATTAAAAACCCGTTACATATGTCAAAGAACATCCTTTCTACTTGAAGTATAGAAAATTTTAAAACATTTCGATCAAAAATAGATTTTTAAATAATTTTTAACTATTTTAGTATATTTTCACTGTATTTTAAAAAATCTAAGTCCCATAACTTTGTAACGACAAATCTAATGAACCTGAAAATTGTAAGGCGGCTTCCTCTCCACAGTCCAAACATGATGTATGAATATCATGAAAATCTGTTGACGCATATTCAAGTTATTGCGTTCCATGCGCCTATATTTTGCCCTCAGCTTAACATGTATGTGCATATAACCCACGCATCCCCCCCCCCTTCCCATTACACACAATATCTCGATTTTGCGACAAAAAAATTAAAAACTCGTTACATATGTCAAAGAACAACCTTTCTACTTGAAGTATACAAAATTTCAAAACATTTCGACCAGAAATAGATTTTTAAATAATTTTTAACTATTTTAGTATATTTTCACTGTATTTTAAAAACATCTAAGTCCCACAACTCTGTAGCAACAAATCGGGTGAATCTGAAAATCGAAAGGCGGCTTCCTCTCCACAGTCCAATCATAATGTATAAATTTCGTGAAAATCTGTTGACGCATAATCAAGTTATTGCGTTCCATAGGCAGGCGGACAGACGGACAGACGGACAGACGGACGGACGGACAGACGGACGGACTTCGCCATACCATAATACGACCCGTCAAATGACGGGCGTATAAAAACGTATATAAAACAAAAATATGAGATATATTTGAAGCAAGTAATATATAGATGTTCATATGGTAGTACTTAAAAGCCATTTACGGTAAAACTTCGTTATTGACAGTTTAATTCCTGCTAGATTATCTGTACCTTTAAGAACAAATAAGTTTGCAGCATGGACCAGACATGCACGTTTCAGATACTTAACACTCGTCAGTGATCCTCAATTTAAACAATTTTGAAATTTCGTTTCTTTCCCCTCCTTTCTTTTGTCGTGATTATTCTGCTGTTGGTCCTACTTTTCTCTTTCGTCGACAAAAGACAACTGTAACAAAATGATTATTAGTTTTTATTAGTCTACATGTATGCATTACATAATGCAAAATGTCTCCTACATAATACGATTTCAAAACGATACAAATTTCCTTTTAAGTTTGGTCCAATCTGTACTAAAACTTTGTTTCTGAAGGACCGAGTCGATTTTTTGAACCCACTTCCACGTAAACTCACAATATGTACCTGAAACTTGCATAGAGCTTTGAATCCTTTTGGATTAATATACTTACTGCTGTGGAATTACTATCCAAAACATGCAACCCTTTGACTGAAAGTAAAGAAAAGGGAATGATATCCAGCTTGTCCACATGCACACACCCAGTGAAACAAACCCTTAAGGAAGCGATACATAAATGACATCAGACAAAGTACAAACCCAAAAATGATATTTACTTGAACATCATACAAAACAATCGAAATAGATATACAGAAACATCAAACAATAATGACGACATATTAAAGAAGGAGACCAATGTGCATGGGGCGCCTATTTTGGACGAATCTACCGTAAGCAGATGGTGGGGTTATCCGGATTACGTGCGTACAACCCTCCCATTTTTCCGGATACACAGAGGTTTCAATAGACGCACAATTGTTGTGTACACATGAAACTTATCACCGTAAGGTGACATCACAAAAGAGATTCTATGTAAAAGGATCTAAAAAAAATTCTGTAGCATGCATATAACAGTCTCCCAGCTAACACAGAAATGTTTTTAAAATGTTTTAAAAATATTCTAAAATGGTTTGGAAAATATTTCTTTGAAATGTTTTGAGAACGTGATTTTGTGGAGTTTTAATAACATTTTAAAAACATTTGGAATAAATATTTCACTGTTATGTTTAAATGACATTTTTTTAAAATATTGTCGATAAAACATTTCTAAAACGTGTTTCAAAAACATTTGAAAAACGTTGCTTGAAAGGTTTCAATAACATTTTAAAAACTTTTCTAGTAACATTTTGTCAAAATGTTTTTGAAACATTTGACTTATATGTTTTAAGCAAACATTTAGGAAATATTTCACGAAAATGTTTTGAAAACGTGATTTTGTGGAGTTTTAATAACATTTTAAAAACATTTTGAATAAACATTTTATTGCAATGTTTAAGTGACATTCTTCTAAAATGTTTATAGAACTTGTTTCAAAAATATTTTAAAAACATTATTTTGTAAGGTTTCAATAACATTTTAAAAACTTTTCTAGTAACATTTTGTCAAAATGTTTTTGAAACATTTGACTTGTATCTTTTAAGCAAACATTTAGGAAATGTTTCACGAAAATGTTTTGAAAACGTGAATTTGTGGAGTTTTAATAACATCTTAAAAACATTTTGAATATACATTTTATTGCAATGTTTAAGTGACATTCTTCTAAAATGTTTATAGAACTTGTTTCAAAAATATTTTAAAAACATTATTTTGTAAGGTTTCAATAACATTTTAAAAACTTTTCTAGTAACATTTTGTCAAAATGTTTTTGAAACATTTGACTTATATGTTTTAAGCAAACATTTAGGAAATGTTTCACGAAAATGTTTTGAAAACATGATTTTGTGGAGTTTTAATAACATTTTAAAAACATTTTGAATAAACATTTTATTGCAATGTTTAAGTGACATTCTTCTGAAATGTTTATAGAACTTATTTCAAAAATATTTTAAAAACATTATTTTGTAAGGTTTCAATAACATTTTAAAATTTTTTTCTTGTAACATTTTGTCAAAATGTTTTTGAATCATTTGACTTATATGTTTTAAGCAAACATTTAGGAAATGTTTCACGGAAATGTTTTGGAAACGTGATTTTGTGGAGTTTTAATAGCATTTTAAAAACATTTTGAATAAACATTTTACTGCAATGTTAAATTGACATTCTTCTGAAATGTTTCAGGAACTTGTTTTAAAATTATTTTAAAAACGTTATTTTGTAAGGTTTCATACGGAAACGTATATTGACCACCCTTATTTTTCTAAAAACAACCTAGATTTAACATAGTTATTCGACCTTATTTTGAAAATATAACTGTATCAAATAGACAAGTTATTTTTCCGTGCACTCATATATATCTGTTCTTATACGCGATATACTGATTCATAGTAAATGTATCTGTTAAAAATTTCGGAAATCTTATGAAGTTATTAATACAAATTTCTAACATATGCAAACTTATTTTGTTGATATAATTTTGAAATGGGAATTTTTATCGTACTTACATATTTACGTTATAAAATAATTAGCAATAATACTTTTTCGTGAAACATAAAAAAAAATATCTGTATTAATTTTGCTTTCATCTTTTTTTTCTGAAAAAGAAAACAATCTTAATTAGTATCATCTTTAAATATGAACAATAAAAGTAAGAAAGAAATCTGACAATTAAATTTATATAATATTAAATCCTGCTTAATTTGTATTCATTCAAATGGAATTATTACTTCTGTACCCAGAGTAACTACTTAATTAAATTTATAAAGAGATCAACTTGGGAAATTTCCGTTTATTTCTTATGACAAATAATACTTATGACAATCTGCTGATATTATATATAAAAAAAATAATTTTCTGTATAAATGCATGAGTACTTTTGTACATCAAATATCTACATATTTTCGTCACATTTATTTTGTTACACGTGAGCACGGGAATGATGCGTGTTCGGAGGCTACGCTCTCGAGGTGTGATGGATGGCGGCTTGGTAAGTATTAGTCTGAATGATCGGACCTAAATATCCACCTTTAACAGCTATTTATTCAGATAAATCGACTTTTAATTCACTCTGAATGGAATGCTGATTTGTTCTTTATATGTCTGTCCTTTTATTCCAGATCCAGTATCCCGAAGGTAGTAATTCTAAAGAAGCACTCATTTCTTTTTATCATCGTCAAATGTACAACGAGAATGAAATTCGGGGATTTTTGGCTCTCAGGCATAATGTGAACATCACAAAGACGCAGTGTCGAAGAATCATTGTGCGACTTGGGCTGAAAAGAAACAATTGTGAAGCTGCAATGGACCAAATATACAATGAAATTTTGAAGTTACATAGTGCTGGATATAGAGATGCAGGGTATAAAACCGTCTGGCGGATCTTGAACACGCAAGGCATACGTGCAACACAGGAGACTGTGCGACACTTATTACTTATCATGGACAATGAAGGAGTAGAATTACGGAAGCATCACCGTCTACGGCGTAGAATGTATTCATGTGCAGGCCCGAACCACATACTGCATATAGACGGCTACGATAAGTTGAAACCGTATGGTTTTCCTATCCATGGTGGAATTGATGGCTTTTCAAGGAAAATACTTTGGTTAAAGATCTTGAGATCAAATAATAATCCCTATGTAGTGTCAAGATTGTATTTTGATCATTTGATTGATATTGGACGTATTCCAAAAATTATACGCAGCGATGCTGGAAACGAGAACGTCGTAGTTGCCGATTTCCATAAAGTGATTCGAACATTTCACTCGGATAGATTGGCGGGAAACAATAGCTTTATGACCGGTCGCTCCACTGCCAACCAGCGTATCGAAATGATATGGAGTTTTCTTACAAAGCATTTCACAC
Source organism: Pinctada imbricata (assembly GCA_033119305.1). NCBI lineage: Eukaryota > Metazoa > Mollusca > Bivalvia > Pterioida > Pteriidae > Pinctada > Pinctada imbricata. The sequence goes on from VSWD01000006.1 coordinate 19,056,294, forward strand.
AATATTGGAGGAATTTATTTAAAGATCTTATAGACGTTGGACTTTTGAACACAGCCGATCCAGAAGAAATCGAACTGATTCGTTTCTGTTTTAAATCGCCCATGCAAAAACATTTGGATGCCTTCAAAGATTACTGGAATTCTCACCGAATTAGAAGTCAAAGGGATGTAGAGTCACCAACTGGCGTCGCCCCAGATGTTTTGTACCACCAGGCTGAGTTATTTGGCAGAAGGGACTGCTCAGTTAATTTACCTGTGAGCGTTCAAAGTCTTATTGGCTTGCGGGACCAGTTTAGTATTGAGGAACCGAACTTCGGATGCTCAAATGAATACCTACGAATAATTTGGGACATAACACACGGGAATCTAGAAATACCCCAAAGTTCTCAAGATGGATTAAGACTTTATGGTAACTTAAGGACAATTTTATTCAACGCTAATTGATTTTCGAAAGTCAGGGATGTGGTACTGGAAGCCTTTATTTCAGCCTACATGGACACTTTTACCAAAACAAATTGCATCCTTCCTCTTAAAAGATTATCTACTACCTCTACATACCAACACTGAATATAAATTAACGATAAAAGGCATATTATACGAAATATTGTTTACAGTTCAGCTTGATAAAATTTTGCACATTATCTATTAGTTTTGTGAAAAGCCGGGTATTATAATAGCATTTTCGAGAAAAAATAATTACATGTACATTAGTAGCTGTAGTGTTTTGTCACAAGAAAAATGGAATGCTGCTAGAACGCTGCCCATCCCTCCGATTACAATCAAAACAAGAAATGTTTGTAAACCCTGCCCCCCCCCTTTCCCAATCAATTTTGTTGTGGCCTTAACCATTGACCTGGAAGTCCACATTGGTCAGGTTTGGCAACTGTAAAGGATAGTGTTCTCGGGTACTTTAATAAGTTTTTGTCCAGTGACCTTTGACGTTTTGACCTAAAATCATTGGTCATGACCGATGTGTCCAGTAAGTTTTATAACTAAGCAGGAAAAACATAAGTAATTAGTCAGAAGACGCTTTATTTATTGATCTGTTGACTGGTCATGACAAATTTACTCATGAAGTTTGGCAATTATAAACATTCTCTAGAAAACAGTAAAAGTTGGAAATGTTTTTGTTGCTGCGACCTTGACCTCTGACCTATTTCACTGAAAACCAATAGGGGTCATCTCCTAATCAGGTCTACCAAGTTTGATGATTTTACAAGAAAGCTTCCTTAAGTTTTTAGTCAAGGTTTTATCTATTATTTCCAAATGTGACCTTGACCATAGACATATTAAGCGAAGACACACGTGAGCTGTTGTCCTTCGTTCTTCGTGCTGTCTTTCGTTCGTCGTTAACGTTTCACGTTTTGTTTGTTTGTTTGTTTGTTTGTTTTTTCACTTCTCCGCAGTCCGCATGGATTTCAACGAAATCTGACAGAAAGCTAGTACTCAAGGTCCTCTTGTGGATCCGATCCATTAACAAATACCGGTATGGCCGCTTTGTCCTCTGAATGTCGGGCGCATTTTTGACTTCTCCGCAACAGCTGCATGGATTTCAACACTTGACAGAAAGGTTGACAGAAAGCTAGCACTCAAGGCCTTCTACCAAAATTGTATCCGTTGGTCGAGACCGTCTTTGTCTCTTATTGCCTGACGCTTATTGACCGACTTATCCTCCTGAACCGAGACATGGATATCATGTGTGTCTTAATTGCTCGTCTGACGTCTGTATTTTGGGGAAAACGGCAGATATGAGTTTCCATTTATGCAAAGTATACATATGTATATAAATAATATTTAAAAAAAAAACGGCTTTCGAAGCTCCTTTTTTAGGGAACCGAGTTGGTCGAGTGATTAGCGCGGTGGAAACATGATGGCTAGGCGAGATGGTACCGGAGGTCCCGGGCTCGAGTTCTAGGAAGGGAACGAATTAGTGTAAGAAAGGTGCCCTGTTTGCTGTGCATTTTAGCTTTATATATACTTCGCGGTCGTGAGGAAGTCCAAAATGTGGAAATTAACCGGATGCCAAACACAAAGCGAAGAACAGATGACAAAGGCTCATATTGGCTTTAGCTAAAATCAGTGAAATTCAAGCAATATGCTGGCGCTGACAAAGAGTAACTTGAGTGGAGGCAATTTCAGTTCAAATGATTTAGTGTTGCAAAACAGCTATAAAACTAAAAATATCTGCAATTGGTAGTTTTTATTGCTATAAAACATTGACTGAAAGAAAATGAGATTAACAAACCAAAACAAAACAAAAACAAAAACAGACACACACAAAACCAAAAAAAAAAAAACCAAAAAAAAAAAAAAAACAAAACAAAAAAACAAAACAAAACAAAACAAAACAAAAAATGCAAGAGGCCAAAAATGGGCCTATATCGCTCACCTTAGCTCCATGGGACCTTCATGTTGAATGTATGAACTTGAGTCAAGGTCATAAAACACCGTGATATTAAAAGGAACATTTGTGTCATGTACGAATATGGTGAATTTCCGATATAATGCCGAAAAAAATTAGTCGAAAATTAAGAATGAAAATTCAACCCTAAATGAAAATTCAACCCTAATATCCATTACGGGACTGCCCTTATCGTTAAAGGTCCTTCCCCATGATGAGAGGATGACATCTATTGTGTTTCAAGTTCAAAACGTCCGTGTCCTTCTGCTACCTTATGAGAACATGCTTTCTTCAGCATATTTTGAGATCTTTCACACCGGGTGATGAAACTCCACAAAACAATAGTCTTTGATAAGAGGATTACAGCCCATGATAATTCAAGGTCACACCTTCAATTAAGGTCAAGGTCACAATTCTCTTACTGGCAAGATAGTCTCTCTGGTATATTTTCATTTCTTTACGATCGGGACATGGATACCACAGGGGCTCGTGACGGACTTTTTTTGTGAAATTAAATGTCTTAAAATTATTCTGTGTTTTCTTCTTTTATTGTCTGTTGGTTTATTTCAACTCAAAATTGATAAAAACTCCGGCTTGTGTCGCGGTTCTTTGTATTATACGAAGCCCCTGTGATGGATACTACGTAGATTTTACAGCTCTGCGTAAATAGCTCTCAAATATGCGTCCCTGTAAAGTGCGAAACGAAACAAAAACGTGACGAAACGAAACAAATTGAAACGAAACAGATCGAAACGAAACGAAACAGATCGAAACGAAACGAAACAGATCGAAACGAAACGAAACAGACCGAAACGAAACGAAAGAAATCGAAACGAAACGAAACAAACTTTTCCTGTAAAGTGCGAAACGAAACGAAACAATACGTATAAAAATCATGGAAGTTGTAATTCAACCTTTAACCAAACTCTTAGTATCATTCTTATAACATGTTTTGAACGTATCTTAAGTAATATATAGGATTTTTTTTTTATAATTGTTCTGCTTTGACTGTGTATCCATGTTTTTGCAAAACTAGTCATTAAATGGAGGAAGGGAACAAGAGGCCCGAAGGGGCCATGTCGCTCACCTTAGTTTCAGAAGAAGAGCTGAAAGTGGCCAGTTTGGTGAACATTAAGTACTTGCTTTCTGGAAGGTTCGTGAAATTTCAATATTACAGAAGTGTTCCAGCTGTTTACCTTCTTGAAGTAAATTTGAAACCATTTTTAATGCACCAGACATTTGTTTCAGACCGTAAATCCTCATCAGTGGTACCTAATGAAATGCCGAAATGATTTTCAGACGTAAACGAATGTATTTTAGAGGCGCTTTCTAGTTTTATTTTTTGAATTTCATTTATGCATTTTTTTAAAGCAGTAGGTAAAAGGAGGAGTCGAAAATCTTCCAAATTAAGGTCCAGGTACATACAATGCTGCTTATGTATGTATGTTATTAGTAAAGCTAGTATAAAGACAACTAATACGCAATTTAAATACATTTTCTACAAATACCCCTTGTTCAGTTTTTTGACTTCTGAACTTTTTTTTTTAGACATATCTCTACTTTACAAACATAAAATCCGGAAGCCGGACATAAGAAAAAGTTTTCATGTCTTTATTTTTTTCTTTTTATTTTATTTTTTTTTCTTTTTCGTTTCGTTTCATGTTCATGGTTCTCTTAGTCTAATCGACATAATGGTAAACCATATAAGCACACTCATTGTATGGATAAGCCATAATTAACTGATCTAGTACAACCTTCCTCCATTTAATGACTTCTTTAGTAAAAACAAGAATACACAGTCAAAGTAGTACAATTATAAAATCAAAGCACTAAAGGTACTGAGTGCGAATAGCCAGAATAATATCACTTATTATGTATGACAAAATATTGTGTTTTCAAAGTTATATTTGTTCCTGAACACCTTCGTAGGCCAGTTTATGGACGGATAAAGACAGAACTAAAATGCAAATGCATAATGTTGTCGTAATGAATTGAAAGATGATGTCTGACAGTGAACATGAAAATTAAATAACATCACATTAAATCTACCCCTCCCCCTAAAAAATACAACAATCCAATTTGACTATCGATCGATGATTGCATATACAAGGAAAGAAGACGAATCTTATTTTCTAATTTGATCCCCACTCTCTCTTTAACCTTTCATGTTCAATGTTAGGTGTGTGCTAAGAATTTGAAGGAAAATTCACTTCTTTTTTAGTATATGAAAACATGATACATCCTAAACGGGAATGTTTTGATCTTTTATTTTTCATAATTGTTAATATCATATTTCATGATGGAAGTTCCTAATTTTTCCGTCGTATACAGATTTTATTTTGTGAAGCGGGGCAAAATAAGCCTACTTGAAGATAGTTTTACGTTTCAATGATTCAACTTAATATCTTTATCGATAGCACCGTTTCATTTATATATTGTCCACTAAAACAGATAATGACCTGGTAATGGAAAGGGGTTTCCAACACACAGCCTGTGTTCATCTCAGTACATACAGATGCAATTTTTCATTAGGTCATGCATGTACATAACAGGACAGCTCGATTCATATAGATATAATTCATTGATTCAGACAGTGATCAGACTTTATACCGATCATGACGCTGACGCAGTCCCAAGGTACATGTAAACAGAGTAACATCGTTTATACATACTCAGTAGACGGGGCTCCCATGAGTGAAGAAATCAGGCAATCGCTATGTGCTATTCGCACAAAAAATCCTAAATATTACATAAGATACGTTCAAAACATGTTATACGAATGATACTTAGAGTTTTGTTCACAAATGAATTGCAACTTCCATGATTTTATACGTATTGTTTCGTTTCGTTTCGTTTCGTTTTGCACTTTACAGGAAACCTTTGTTTAGTTTCGATTTGTTTCGTTTCATTTTGTTTCATTTCGATTCGTTTCGTTTCGTTTCGATCTGTTTCGTTTCGTTTCGATCTGTTTCGTTTCGATGTGTTTCGTTTCGTTTCGATTTGTTCGTTTCGTTTCGCACTTTACAGGGACCCCTCAAATATTTCTTTTTTTCTAATGAGAGCAGAAAGAAACAAACATGGGAATTATATGCAGAATGATTTCCATAGTGAGACAATGCATCCTATCGTTTATCAAGGTCAGAAGTCAAAGGTCAAGGTCGCACTGCTATTTAACAGGAAAAACTGCTTCAAGAGCACAAGAGATCTAATTTTTTTCACACGTGTTGATGCTACTGACAGCATGACAGTCCATTGTGAGTTCAACAAAGAGAAACTTGTAGAATTATACATCACACACGTTATACATTTATTCAGTTCAAGGTTACAATTTATATCTTATTTGGGCCATTCCCAATCAAACGAAGCAGCCAAGTGAATCAAACTTCATACTAACCCAGTTTCGAACTTGAGTTGTACATTTCCCTTGCATCTGGTACTCAGGTTGAGTAATATAGGCCCACTTTTTGCCTCTTGTCTTAGACTGTCAATTTTCTTATTTGGGCCACAAGTTAACAACTTTATTCTTGGCACAAATGTTGCTCATAGTGAGATGGTGTTTTATTGCCCCAATGTCAAACCTTCACTGCCAAGGTCACTGTGGACTCAACTGAAAAAAAACTCCTGTCTGGGCCATATTTTTCATGGCATAACAACTTCATTCTTGGCAAAAATCTTCCTCATGATAAGCCAATGTGTCAGGATGTTGACCCAAGATCATACCTTCAATGTCAATGTCACATTGATCCCCTGATCCCACCTCTAGCTTGCTAGGGTCTGTCGATGTTCCCAACGGTACTCTATTGTGAGTGCTATCGTGATTTGCTGTCTTTAAGTCATTTGTGTCATACTCTTATGCCCTTTGCTGTGTGGAGCTCGTAAAAAATGTTCCCCGCGAGGGGAGTGTTTTTAATACCTTCTCCTGACACGATCGCCATAGCACTTTCTATATAGAAATTACCTTAGCCAGTGCATGTTGTATCAGTTTTCTTTTCTTTTCCGTGCATGAATATTGACAGCGGGTACGGCTAGCCAAACAGGGGATGCTTACTCCTCCCGGGCACCTGATCCCACCTCTAGCTTGTTAGGGGTCTGTCTTAGAGGAGAAGCGATAACAAGATTTACAAAGACTTATATAAGGAAAACTGGCCACGCCCATTTCTCAGCCCCCTTAGGGAGGAGCATTACCAAACTCACATATTTACATCCTAAGGGGAACAAGTTGGAACCATTAAAAAGTTTCTATCATATATACTTTAATTTGTAATCATGAAATTTGAGTGGAGAACTGACCACGCCCATTTCTGGGAGGAGGGTCAGTACCAAAATCACACATGCACAACTAGACCCTAGGGGGAACAAGATGGGACCAAAACAAACTTTCTGTCATGAATAGTCTTGGAGAAGATGCGATGACAAGAAATTGTTTACAGACAGACGGACACCGGGGTATCATATAAGCTCGACAGGTCTCGACCAGTAGAGCTAAAAACAATATTGTATGGCATATATATAGTTTCACTTTACAATAACTTGTTAAAATTAAATTTGGGACATTTCTACTACAAATATCTATATTTAACTGCATGAAAACGTTGAGTGACATAACAAAATATCCAATGACGTTGCCCTTCTGTCCGAATACTTTTTGCACCATACTGTACTTCTCAAAAAGTTTCACCTTGACCTACTTCTCAAAAAATTTCATCTCAAAAAGTTCCACCTTCTCAAATAGTTTCATCTTTTGAACTGTATAAGGTAGGGTCTTGATATTCCACACACTTTTCCTTGTGACAAGACCTTTCTGTTGGTACCAAATTTGTTTTTATCAGTAACCCTTGACCTACTTTTCAAAACTTAAACATTGACTATAAGTTTTGAATTGGTAGAGGTAGGGCTTTATATTTAATATATGTATTTCTTGTGACATGAGCTTTGTGATGGTACCATGACTTTTGACCTCATGACCTTGACCTTTTTGAATCTTCCAGTTATTGATTGTTGCTATTCAACAAGAAGTGTTCCAAGGAACACGTGTCGTCTGTGGCAGTGTGACAGACAGACGGACGGACAGACGAAGACAAAGTGATCCCTAAGTGTCTCCCTGCTACGCAGGTGACACAAAAATGGTTGCTGCAGGAGAGCTTTGCTGCCTTTTGACAAGTTATGTGTATAGAGGTGAGAATTTGAACTGAAAAAAAACTTCTTTGCAACTCGGGTAAAAAGGAATTTATTAAAGACATAGAAAGATTTTTCAATAATTTAGATTAGAACTACATGTTCATTTTGCAATAAAACTCATGCTCAGTGATAAAGTAGAACAATAAAACTTTATATAAAAGAGAAATGAATGTAATCACTCTAGGTTTACACCCAGCAATAAAACAAACATAGTGTAATCAAAGATTACGAAGCTCACCTCGCGGCAGCAAAGTTCAATTTAAACATATCTCTAAGTACATGTATATTAAGAAAATCACTCAAGTGGAAAAAAGTAGGTCAAGGTCATTTTAAGAAAGTTTGATCAAAGATACATCCAATATGCAAGTTTGGTTCATGTAGCACTTATTCTTTGCTCAATATTGGCCTTCAAAGGCAAAATCACTCAAGTAGAAAAAGTAGGTCAAGGTCATTTTATGAAAATTTGATTGAAGATACATCCAATATGCAAGTTTGGTACATGTAGCACTTATAATTTGCTCAATATTGGCCTTATAAGGCAAAATCACTCAAGCAGAAAAAGTAGGTCAAGGTCATCTTATGAAAGTTTGATCAAAGATACATCTAATATGCAAGTTTGGTACATGTAGCACTTTAACTTTGCTCAATATTAGCCTTTAAAGGCAAAATCACTCAAGCTGAAAAAGTAGGTCAAGGTCATTTTATGAAAGTTTGATCAAAGATACATCCAATATGCAAGTTTGGTACATGTAGCACTTATACTTTGCTCAATATTGGCCTTTAAAGGCAAAATCACTCAAGCGGAAAAAGTAGGTCAAGGTCATTTTATGAAAGTTTGATCAAAGATACATCCAATATGCAAGTTTGGTACATGTAGCACTTATACATTGCTCAATATTGGCCTTTTAAAGCAAAATCACTCAAGTGGAAAAAGTAGGTCAAGGCCATTTTACGAAAGTTTGATCAAAGATACATCCAATATGCAAGTTTGGTACATGTAGCACTTATACTTTGCTCAATATTGGCCTTATAAGGCAAAATCACTCAAGCGAAAAAAGTAGGTCAGATGCTGCATCCGATGCATGGGTTCACCTCAGCATCCCAAGATGAATCACTTGTGCAAGTTTGGTTACTGTAGCATCAGTACTTTGTCAGATACTGAACTAACCCAAAAACTTTAACCAGATATGACAAAGTCATTCAACTGGAAAATGTAGGTCAGATGCTGCATCCGATGCATGGGTTCACCTCAGTATCCCAAGATGAATCACTTGTGCAAGTTTGGTTACTGTAGCATCAGTACTTTGTCAGATACTGAGTTACCCCAAAAACTTTAACCAGACATTGACAAAGTCATTCAACCGGAAAATGTAGGTCAGATGCTGCATCTGATGCATGGGTTCACCTCAGCATCCCAAGATGAATCACTTGTGCAAGTTTGGTTACTGTAGCATCAGTACTTTGTCAGATACTGAACTACCCCAAAAACTTTAACCAGATATGACAAAGTCATTCAACCGGAAAATGTAGGTCAGATGCTGCATGCATGGGTTCACCTCAGTATCCCAAGATGAATCACTTGTGCAAGTTTGGTTACTGTAGCATCAGTACTTTGTCAGATACTGAGTTACCCCAAAAACTTTAACCAGACATTGACAAAGTCATTCAACCGGAAAATGTAGGTCAGATGCTGCATCTGATGCATGGGTTCACCTCAGCATCCCAAGATGAATCACTGGTGCAAGTTTGGTTACTGTAGCATCAGTACTTTGTCAGATACTGAGTTACCCCAAAAACTTTAACCGGACGCGGACGGAGACGCGGACGCGGACGGGGACGCGGACGCCGGGGTTATAGCATAAGCTCATCTCAACTTCGTCGAGGTGAGCTAAAAATCACAGTAAAACTACGTAAGAAAAACCACTACAAAAAGATCTACCAAAAAAAAATAAAAAGACTGCATGTATATTTTTTTAAGATATTAAAAACTACTTGTTCAATTTGTAAAACCATTGTGGGTTAATACCTAGCAAAAATAATCATTTACCTTCATGTCATAAAGACAGAAAATAACTAAAACTTTCAAGTATCTACATCACACTATTCTTTGCATCATCACTCCCACACTAAAGTTTTAGGTATTGCAAGTCCTTCTACAGACTCCAATCATGAGACAGTTTGTCTAATCCAAGATATCCAACAAATTATTCAACTTTATCTTTCCATTCTCACATATATGAAAATGTGACTTTTGAGATCAACAAACAAGTAAAGAAGCAGGTTCATTAATGTCATAGCAGATTCACTTCTCACTGCTGTTTGAATATTTACAACATTGAAATTAGCCCAAAATTAGCCAAAAATATGACATTGTACAAGTCCCCTGAAAAGCACTGTCTGGTGAATAAATACATTTCTTCACAAGAATACTGGTGATGTTAACAGTACGTGGTATGCCCATCATGTTGGACTTTCAAAGGGTGCTAATGTCATAAATCAAGGAACATTCTGTACAAAATAAAAAGTAAAATTTTTCCAAGCCATTTGATTAGGCAGAGATAAATATAGATTGGAAAAAAATCATTTAAGATTTGGGGAACCTTGATTGAATGCCCTTAAAAGTGAAATTCAAGACACTCCCTGTCAATATAATGAACATCTTTTGCCAAAGATGAAACTGTTCAAATCATGACATATAGGAAATAAAGACCAGATGAGAAGTTTCCCTTCAAGTTGACAGTACCTTGACATTGAAAAAATGTCCTTTGGTCAGGGTCATAATTAACATTTGTGAAAAAATAATACGAGCCAAGAAGGAAATACATGCTGCACAAGTGAATTCCTTTAGAGTCTAAAGTGACCTTGAACTTTCTTTACAGACTAAAGTGACCTTGATTTTAAAGAAATACATTTATGTCAAAAACTGAGATCTTGACAAAAGTAATGTTTGCTGCAAGTCTGATGCTGTTTAAGCAAAACTCAGAGGACAGAGGCCAGAAAAGAAAGTTCAAAGTCTTGACATGTCAGAAAAAGAGGACAAAATTATATTACAGTCTTAAGTAACCTTGACCTTGAAGGTATATGACCTTGAATTACAGTCACGACACACTGTTGAAATAAAGAACATCTGTAGTAAGAAGATTTTCAAATAATGCAAGTAGAAAATTGCCAGACAAGAAAATTCCCTCTGTCTTAAGTAATCTTGACCTTTAAGGAAGTGTTCAACCTAGATTTCCAATGTGCCTTACTTGCCACATAATATTTCTTATGTCAATGACCCACTGTCTTAACATAAGAAAATTAATGTATGTGGCAAGTAATACACATGGGAAATCGGAGCCGGGCAAGACAATTCCAGCAAAAATTTATCTGTGACCTTGACCCTGAAAAAATTGTTAAGGTCATGACACACAGCCTTGACATAAGACTTATTTGTGGCAAATATGAAGTTGTTCAAGTGAGGCATGTAGGGAACAAGTGAATCTATCGCGAGCGATATTTGTCCCCTACCGGGCAATTTTCTAAGTCCCCTAACTCTCTTAAAAGTAGGTCAACCATAACGAAACTCAAACTTGATCTGCAACTTTTTGATATACACTTGTAAACCAAGTATCAGCTTGATATCTACAAAGATGGCCAAAAAAAGTGTGGAAAACCGAAAAATTTTCAAAGTCCCGTTACTCTGCTTAAAGTAGGCCAACCGGAACAAAACTCAAACTTGATCTGTAACTCATCAATACTTACTTGTATACCATGTTTCAGCTTGATATCTGCAAAGATGGCCAAAAAAAGTGCGGAAAACTAAGTGGACGGACTGACAGACAGACGGACTGACAGACGGACAGGGAGGAAACCTATAGTCCCCTCCGGTTTCACCGGTAGGGGACTAAACCTATAGTCCTCTCCGGTTTCACCGGTAGGGGACTAATAAAGGCTGGCTAATAGGTCATCAACATCTACAGTTACCTTGAAGAAATGACCGAGGGTGAAGATCATAACACACTGTCTTCGCAAAAGGAAAACTTTTTGGAGTGTACAAAGTTTTTCAAACAGAGAATGTATGAAATACAGATCGAACAAGCATACAGACAAATGGTATATGACAAAAACAATTGCATCTTGTTCTAAAGATGCGAATTTAAAACAAAAATATAAATGAACTTGAACACTCAGAAAGTGCTTGAAGAGAAAGTAAATCTCTCCCAAAATCATTGCGTACAAAGAAAGTAAGCATTCAGTAAGTGTTGGTGAATATGTACATCTTTCTAAAAATCATGGATTAAAAAAAGAATCAGCATTCAGAAAAAGTTGTTGAATAAGTACTGTAAATCCCTCAAAAAATCATGAAGATTAAAAAAAAGAAAACATTCAGAAATTCACTGTTTGGTGAATAATCAATGCATCAAAAACAAGATGTATTTGTGAAACACGAAATGCCAATTGACAACAAAGTCTGAAAAGGAAAGTTATTCTTCTTGACCTTTAACCCTGACCTCATCCACTAACTCAAGGGAAAGTTTAAAGGGAAATCCGGTTTTATTACTTCAGTAAGCATTCCAAGTATGAAGTCTCTATCCCTTTTGATCAAAAGTTAGGGTAATTTCATAAAAAAAACATGACCAATTTACTGATGGATAGACAGACAGAAGGACATACAGACAACCCAAACACTATACACCCCATCTCTCAGATCAGGGGCATAGATTTAATATGTTCATTTCTTCAACTTCTCATAAAATTTAAAGAAAGTCAACACTTTGAAACTGTTAAATCAAACATCTCTCAAAAAGAAGTTATGAGATTTACAAGAAGAAAATGGAAATCCACTAGGCATACAATGGATTCACTTTTATAAAGTTTTGCCTGCAGTAAGCACAGGGTCTTCCTTGCTGGGTTAGCTGGCTAGCACACTGGTTGCAAAATGTGTGACCACAAGGAACAAGGAAATGAGACTTTTCATTTGTATAAATACAGATCGGTCATATTAGGGATGGCAAACAGTCCATCGTCATCATCTACTTCACAGGCATCTGCCAATGCAAGCTTTACACGTTCTTCGCCAAGGTTAAATTTTTCCCTTACTGCAATATAATAATAAAATTTCATTTTATGATTGATAACAGAGCTATAAGCATATTGTTGCAATTGTTTGTAAAATTGTCATGAATTATTGACTAAGCCTTTTGCCAAAATTATTGACTAAACCTGGACTCTGACAACCCCATCCAAAACCTTTTCAAATCAAGCAAATTTCATGACTACTGTCCATTTCACTCACCTCGTTCGCCTGGTTTTTCACGATATTTAATTTGTTTTGCGACAGAGCACTGTACAACTGGCATCAGCATGATCAGAGAGTCAAACATAATTAGTCATAACTGAAGGAAAAAGGAGGGAACTCCAACCAGACACCACCGTACAGGACACCGCAAAACAAGAAAACACGGATAGGTTTTGTCACATAAATCATGAAGGATGCAACATAAACATAATGAGACAAATGAATATCTGGTACCGACTTTGGACGGTCATTCACGAGGTGAACTGTGTGGTTATCCGGATTACTAGCACATAAAACCCTCCCACTTTTCCAGATACTCGGAGGTCTCAAAAGGACTCACAATGGTGTATATCTGTCTCCTCACTGTAAGACAATTACATGAACAAAACAATCACATGCAACACCTTTCTCTGCATGAAAATTCCATTTCATACGACTTATAATGTCAGAATGCAGATAAAGTGGTCGGAGATAGGCAATTTTCTATAGTAAATTTCCACCATGGAGTCGTCGAATGAGACGTCATTTAGCGTAAAACGTGACATCATGATGTGGATTTTACTATGGGGAATTGCCTATCTCCAACCATTTTACTGACTTTCTGACTTAATCGGTCATATAAAATGGAATTTTCATGAAGAATCAGTTACGACTAATTAAGTTTGACTGTCTGATGCCGGTTGTTTAGTGCTCTGCTGCAAAATAAGTTTACAGGAATTCATGAAAAACCTGGCCACAAGGTGAGTGAAACGGAAAGTAATTTTCATAACCAATGCTTATTCTTTCTGTATTGCTTTTCTTCTGTCCAGTCTGTTAATGTACGTAAGTTTGGATTTTGTTTCCCAAAAATAGTCTAATACTCCCATATGCAGGGACCCTACATGTACCAACTTTCGTCAAATCCCTTCAGTGGTACTGAACAGAGCAGAAGACAAAGAGGGAGTGTGCTACTACAATCATCACTTGAGAATTCAGCTTATGTGAGCTTTTCTATAGATCTCATGGGTCTCATATTTGATTTTTGAATGTATTTCAAACAGAAAATAGGATTTTTTTTTCACACAATCAAAGGAAAAATCCAAATCAAGACTGAATTTTAATATGGCCAACTGTTTTAACATATATTCAATTATACATGTATGAACCTATCTTCAAATAATTGTATAAATAGGTACAACTGATTCAGAAATAAAAGTACAGGTGCAAACAAGTTATACCCAGATGTAAATGATTCAATTAAAGCTAGGTGCAAATAAATTGCACCTAAGAGCAATTCAATCTATATCTAGGTTTAAATACGAGGGATTGAACAAAGGTACAATTGAATTTAAACTAAGTGCAAACTAGACTTTTGTCCGTGAATGGGACGAATACCCCCCGCGGCATATACCGGTACAATTTAATGACATCACGTACCATAATATGTCCCATTCCTGGGTGGTATTTTGAAGATCTCGTCAAAAGGAATCTACAGTACAATATGTAAAGCCCAATTCCCTTAAATATTGATATTTTGAATTTTAATGAATTTCAAGGTCAAAGTCACTAAGTCAAGGTCTAAACTGAAAGGTATTGTACCAAAGAATCTACAACTGGAATATGAAAGCCCTACCACTCAAGGTTCAATAGATACATGTATAGCCTTTGTTAAAAGAAGGTCAAACTTCAAGGTCAGGGTAGCTAGGTCAAAGGTCAAGGTCTCAAATGAAAGGTCTTGTCCTGAGGAAACCACATATTAATTATGAAAGCCATACCACTTATGGTTCAATAGATATAGCCTTTGTTAAAGTTTTTTTTTCTAAGTAGGTCAAACTTCAAGGTCAAGGTGTCTAAGTAAAAGGTCAAGGTCTCATATGAAGGGTCTTGTCCCAAGGAAAACACATGTCAAATATGAAAGCCATACCGCTTATGGTTCAATAGTTAAAGTTTTTAAAAGTAGGTCAAACTTCTAGGTCAAGGTTACTAGGTCAAAGGTCAAGGTGTCAAATGAAAAGTCTTACCATAAAGAATCTATACGTGGAATATTCAAGTCCTATCACTTACCATTAAAGAGATACTGCCAAAGTTAAGAAATTTTAAAAATCAGTCACACTCAATGTAAAGGTCATTAAGCCAAAGGTCAAGGTCTCAAATGAAAGGTTTTGCCCTAAGGAATCCACATGTGAAATATGAAAGCCATACCCCCTACGGTTCGATAGATATGGCCATTGTTAATTTTTTTGAAAAGTAGGTCAAACTTCAAGGTCAAGGTCACTAGGTCAAAGATCAAGATCTCAAATGAAAATTCTTAACATAAGATGTCTATATATGGAATACTTAAGTCCTACCACTTGCCTTTCAAGAGATACTTCCAAGGTTAAGAAGTTTTAAAAATCAATGTCACACTCAAGGTCAAGGTCAGCAGGTCAAAAGTCACATATGCAAAAGAGAGCCCATGTCATGAGGAGTCAATATGTGAAATATTAAAGTCCTATCACTTACAATTCAAGAAATATTGCCAAGGTAAAGAAGTTTTAAAAAATCAAGGTCATGCTCAAGGTCAAGGTCAATAGGTCAAATGTCTTGGTACCCAAATGTAGTATTTGTTAAGGTGAATGCTTATGTACAATATGAAAGTTCTCACCCATGTATTGTAAGAGAAATCCCCAGTAAAAACTTCTTAACCGGACGGACAGATGGACAGATGGACAGACGGACAGACGAACAGGGTGTTTCCTATATACCCCCCCAAACTTCGTTTGCGGGGGGTATAATGAACTATACCTATCCTTGAATCAACATGATAGCACCACAACCTTGGTACATATGAATTAAAAATAGGTTCGACTCAATTCAAGGTGATAGAAAAATCTCTTACAATAAGAAGATCCTGACAGATTGATCATTGCCAGTCTTTTATCATATTTGTATTTTAATGTTTTGTATTAGACCTTGAGATCTCTGTTTCAATATGCATGTATACAGAATTTAATCCTACATGTATTATGTAGGTGTGTTATTTCTTATCCCAAAATGTTGTATGTTGATAAATTTCTTCCCAATTTGGTAAAACTTGCATTGAAAAAATTTCCTAATTTTACCTGGTACTCTCCCCCAAATCGCCAGAAAAGTCCCTGGTACATGTATCTAAACAGTACATGTCCGTTTAGCAAGAACATGGCAAAGTATTAAAACAAGAAACCGCTAAAGTCGGTATGGCCGGATTGCGAAGTGTAGGTTTACCGCTAACCAGATTTCTAAAGAGAGGGCAAGACAAATCTTCATTTGAAGGTCAAGGTCAAACTATAAGGCCACTACCTCAAATCATAAAGACACACTAAGATATATTTCTATGCAAAGTTTTGATGTGATATGTTACAAAGTATAGGTAAACTGTGGTCCTATTCAAAATATCTCCTTAAGGTCAAGGTCAAATTCCAAGGTCAAGGTCAATAAGCACCTTGCATTGGAGCATTTAAGTTATATCCTGATGCCAAATTTCTAATGTATTTCATATTGTATCGGTACAATGAAGTCAAACACAAATTTAATTTTCAAGGTCAAATCAAACCCCCAAGGTCAAGGTCAAAACTTTGAATCAGAACATTTAAGTTTATTCCTGGTAACAATTTCTTATGTAATATATCACATAGTATAGGTAAAATGAAGTCAAACTTAAAATTTAATTTTCAATGTCAAGGTCAAATTTCAAGGTCAAGGTCAATACCTTGAATTGTTATGACCAAGTTCTATCCCGATGCCTTGTTTCTTGCGCGATATTCCATAGAGTATGGGTGCAATGTAGTCAAACTCAAAATATCATGTTCAAGGTCAAGGTCAAATATGAAGGTCAAATATGAAGGTCAAATATGAAGGTCAAGGTCAAATTCATATTGGAACAAATAAGTTCTATCCCAATGCTTTGTTTCTTATGCGATATTTCATAGAGTATAGGTGCAATAAAGTCAAACTCAAAATTTCATGTTCAAGGTCAAGGTCAAATATGAAGGTCAAGGTCAAATTCGTATTGGAACAAATAAGTTCTATCCCGATGCTTTGTTTCTTATGCGATATTTCATAGAGTATAGGTGCAATGTAGTCAAACTCAAAATTTCATGTTCAAGGTCAAATATGAAGGTGAAGGTCAATACCTTGAATCAGACGAATCCCGATACAAAGTTTTTAATATGATATGTAAAATAGTTTAAAGTGACTAGTCAAAACTAAAATTTCAATTCTAAAGGTCAAGGTCAAACCTCAAGGTCAAGGTCAAAGTCAATACCTGCATTCAGATCCTCTCACCAAGTTCTATCTACAAACAAAGTTTCAGCTTTGTACCCCTTTCAGTTCTTTCACAACTAACCTAAACGCAACAGCTAAACCAAATTGTTGACGCAGACAGACGGACGGACGGACAGACGGACAGACAGACGGCATCATTTCATAGACCGGATTTTGCTTCGCAATCCGGCCAATTATTCTTACCTTTAGAAATGAGGTCATCAAAGTTGTTGAAACCCACTACTTTTCCTGTTGGGCCACTCCAAACTTTCATTTGATAATTCTGTGAAAGTAAAACTATATATATATATATATATATAATGTTTAATATTTTGACATTGATCAATAATACTCACTCAATAGTCAACATAGTCAACAATCAGAAGCAGGGCAGCCATGTTTGCTGACGGATCACCCCGAAAAAAATGGTAAAAGACCTTGAGAACTTGCTTCTTGTCAAGATTTACTCAAATCTATACTGGCACTGTACCAGTTCCCGGCTAAGACCAGTTCCCGGCTAAGGCTTTGAATAGGGTCCTAGGATTGACCAAATCTTTTAAAATTTTGTAAGAACTTTTAGATACCTGTTTTGAATACAATTGTGAGAAAAATTATAAAAATTCATACTTTTCTGTCCATACATAGGAGAATAAATAAATCCAAGTGAAATTTTGGGTTGGGGAAAGTAAGATATTTTTAACTACATCAAGACCGTCTTAATAATCACATTTTTAGCAAAATATTCCAGGCCTCCCTCAAACGTTGTACAAATTCATTGTTTGGAAGAAATCGGTAAAAAATATTCATTCTGTCAGATACTGGAGCCATTTAGCCGGGAACTGGTACGGTCAGCATCCTTCAAAAACGACGTAGTAACCAGATAGCATATTAAATCTCCAATATTGTTAGTATTTTAAATTCAGAAATAGAAAAAAGAAGAATGTGGTTGTATGTGTCAAGATGCAACCTGTCTGAAAATAAAATTGCAATTCAATATTCAATATAATACTAAGATAGATTCACAAATAACTGTAAAATTTAGCCGGGAACTGGTACAGTGCCAGTGCAGTGATTGCAGAGAAGATGAAAAGGAGCCAGCAAAAGCCAGAGCCAGAGGCCAAGACAGCACAGTATTATAGTCTGACCCCCTAACTCCGTCACTACTGCAACTCCGACACTTGGGGGAAAACCCTCACCGATTGTAAACAAAAGCGATTATGACGTCATTTCGCACATCTTCCAAATCTTCAATATCATTTGCATCAATTAAAAGTCACATCCGAAGAAATGCGACCAAAGCAGGTAACATTTGCATTCTCTTTATTGTAATAATCATAAAACTTACTTAAGGGGCAATGACCCTCTGCTATGCACGATAACTCGCACAAGCAAAATATTTTGCCAGTGTGTGTACATATCTTTATTTACTTCATGTTTAGAGAATGCAAGAAAGACATATACCCTACAGGGATTTCCTATTAAAATTTGATGCAAAGGAGTTATCTCCCTTGGCTAAGAAATAAGAAAAATGAACATTTTGGCGAAATTTGCATGGATACCCCTATTTTTTAGATTAAAATCTGATAAATATTAATATTTTACACGCCTTAACCAAGCGTTTTTAATCAAAAAGACTTTCCCATTTTATTTATAGCTGAAAAACATACTTTTCACATAGGATCCCATGTAAAATTATTACCGTCAGTGTGTCACAATTTTAAAGGTTATATGATGTCCAGCTATGTGAAGTTGTTCACGGGACCTATTTCTAGCTTGAATCTTTTTTAAACTTCAAATTGTAACATGGAATTAAGTAAATTGGATGTACGAGTTATCGCGCATAGCAGAGGGTCATTGCCCCTTAAATTACTAAGTCACTTTTCCATAGCACCTGAAATGATCAATATTTCCCCGTACGATGTACGCATACATGCAAACACCTGTCACTTAAAATGTCTTTTTGTGTTTTTTGCAGGCCAATCAACACGTTTTTACAAAATGTAATAGCTTTGGCCTATAAAACACCCAGGTGACGGAGTTACATTCACATGACGCTGAGTACACTCATTTGACCTCGGGTCTTACCAGAAGCTTGTTGAAGCCAGTTGATGGCAGTGACTATTTACACGACGGTCGTGTACGCAAAATGATTTTGTCTATATACACGACGGTCGTATACATAAAATGATTTTGTCTATATACACGACGGTCGTGTAAATAAAATGATTTTGTCTATTTACACGATGGTCGTGAATATAATGTCTTTCATCTATATACACGATCGTTTTACAAACTAAAATTATGTCAACAAGACTAATTAATATTAGCACGATCATCGATGACTCACGTCCACGCGGAAGTTCTTTGGTGTTTTCATTTCTATTTTAAGCAACATCATAAGTTCCCCTAGCACGCCTTACCTCCTTTAAGTACAATATTAACAACAGTGTTAAGCAGATACAACTCTGTGGCGCAAAGGTAGGGCGTCTGACTCCAGATCAGAAGGTTGCATGTTCGAATCACGTCAGGGTCAAAGTCATATTCTTCATTTTTTTTTTCAACCGATTTTTTTTCACTTTTCATGGCCAGCTTCGAAGTCTATTTACTCTTTTCATAGAAATTCCGAAGCCTGACTCGATTTGACACACATACGAAGAAAAATCTTCCGGCCATAAAGTATGAAACAGAGAGGAGAGGAGAGTCAGGGTACACATACATGTGAATCTCCAGAATAAACTTTTCTTTTTACTGCAGAATTCTTTTGAATTTATTATGTTATTTGCTATTATGTATAGACTTAAATCCTAGTTATATACCGGTATGACAGTACGTATTTACATTTCAGTCTCATACATATTGTACACTAATATGCAAAAGTGGCCCAAGTTTCCTTGCTTTAAAAATTATCGGTTGCTCCTTTTGACATCACATTCAGTAATATTTATGGTTTATATTATGATGATCATTATGGGAATATATGCTATACAAGTACTTGAGGCTCTCATTGTGATGCTTCGGCTGGAGAATAACCAGTGAGGTGTTGTATATCTCATGATAAAGAGGTCAAAGAATTCAAACTCCTATACATTGTATCTATTTGCAGAGTAAAACAAAAGTACACCTAAGACCAAAGCAGTAGATATACACAAAGTTGTTAACTGGACCTGTTAATGTTTTAACCCTGGAAGCAGTTTGCCGATATAAACAAATTAAACTGAAATGTGTTAAAAAGTTTAGCACAGCCTGGCGAGATAAAAAATGTTCAGTGTGTCGCATCAACAACAAACGTGTATATTGTGTCCATAAAGACGTATATACAATTGCAGACTTCTGATGTTGCCATCGTGTATATAGAATTTACACATTTAGGTACACGACCGTCGGGCACATAGAATTTACATGTTTGGGTACACGACCATCGGGCACATAGAATTTACATGTTTGGATACACGACCATCGGGCACATAGAATTCACGTTTTGGTACACGATCGTTGGACACATAGAGTTTATATGTTGATACACGGCCGTCGGGGTATGTAGAATTGTTATGTAGAATATTTGCGTTGTGTATACGACCGTCGGGTGAATAGCATCGAATATATTCACCCACTGGGTACTGTAAACGACTGTCGGGCACACAACGTAAAAATTCTATATACACGACCGTTGTGTATATTATAGACAAAAAAATTTGCGTACACGACCGTCGTGTATATAGACAAAAAATTTGCGTACACGACCGTCGTGTATATAGAATTTTTACGTTGTGTACACGACCGTCGGGCGAATAGCATCGGCCCCAGTTGACCGTGTTTTTCAGCTAAATTGGGTTTAATATTTGTCTAAAGAATTAAATTTATTGGTAATACTCACAGGGGTCTGTAGATATGCATATTGAGTCTTTATTGTAATCAATATCACTAATTAAGCCGTAATAATTGGCTAAAAACACGCGAAGACGTCTTCGCGTGTTTTTAGCCAATTATTACGGCTTAATTAGTGATATTGATTACAATAAAGACTCAATATGCATATCTACAGACCCCTGTGGTAATACTGAAAAACATCCGAAAGGACTACAATCAATAGAAAGTTACACATGCATGTGCTTAAGGTGTCGGAGTTCGGGGCTTCGAGGATAAAGCCTACTACGTGTAGAACTAGCCTACCCCCCCCCCCCCCCCCCCCTTCCATACGGACAGACGGAAGGTCCCTGTGCTTGGTCCCTGTGGGTGTATGTAACACAACAACTGCAGTTGCGTCATATGATTGAATGATCTGACGAACCTCTGTGGAAGGGTGACGACGGGGGGTGACCCAGTCTAGACACGTGTCAAAAAAGGTTCGAACCGGTGCGATGTCGGCATTGACGTTAAGTTACATTGTCATGACATGAAAGAGAAAAAAACTTTCAAAGTGTCACCAAATTGTCGACAGACAGGTGACATCAATCCAACTGATCACTGAAATTTACCTTCAAGCTTGGCTTTGGCTTTGCTTTCTTCGAATTCTCGTCAGAATCCATCACGTCGTCCGTACCGCCCAGGTGAATTTTACCGAATACCGATTCCGAAGAAATATATCTCGCCCTTTCAGCTAAACATAATTTTTAGATAAATATATCTCTATCAGTATCTTTCCGATATTTCGTGTCAAAAAATCTTCTTTTCTTTTTTTCGGCATTTATTTGTTTACAATATATTATTTCATCATTTATTTGTTACTGTATAATTGTAAGATAAATATCACCAGGTTTAAATAAATATTCAAATAGTACGAGTTAAATTTACTAGTCTTACTTTATATATTCTTATTTTCAAACATGCAACTATTCATCCTCTTTGGTTATTTATAATACAAATATAAAAGGCCAATTTTATAAAAGATAAATATCAATTATTTATATATTTCCTTATATTAATGTAATGTAATTTACGAAAAAAAAAAAAAACACTTGTCTGTTTAAAAGAACGATAATTATATAAAATTCATATCTTTCGTTGGAAAACAAACTTTATGATAGCATCAGCTAAATATCAGTAAAAATCTTACGTGTTTACTTGTTTTGAATATTGTTACTTTCTTGCTGAAGTTGAAATTTAATGATTAGAAGATAAATAACAAGACTAAAGGATGACTTTTATGTTACATATATGGCAAACATGAAGAGCTTATTTACTTTTAAATATAATCTTATAAGAAAACGTTCAAGATTTTTTAATACATTATTTATAAACTAAACTTTCTTCTCTACTTAAAAAGATATAACCACCAATATATCATGCTAAATGCAGATAATTATTACAAAATAAGGGTGGTCAAAATACGTTTCCGTAGTTTCAATAACATTTCAAAAACTTCATTTGAAACATTTTGTCAAAATGGTTTTGTAATATCAACTTATATGATTTAAGCAAACATTTAGGAAATGTTTCTCAAAAATGTTTAGTAAAGGTGATTTTGTGGAGGTTTAATAACATGTTAAAAACATTTTGAATAAACATTATATTGCAATGTTTAAGTGACATTCTTCTGAAATATTTCTAGAACTTGTTTCAAAAATATTTTTAAAACGTTATTTTGTAGGGTTTCAGTAACATTTCAAAAATTTCTTTTGAAACATTTTGTCAAAATGTTTTTGTAACATTAAGCTAACATGTTTAAAGCAAACATTAAGAAAATGTTTCACAAAAATGTTTTGAAAACTCGATTTTTTGGAGTTTTAATAACATTTTGAATAAGCATTATATTGCAATGTTTCAGTCACATTTTATTATAACGTTTTTGAGGAAACATTTCTAAAACGTGTTTGAAAAAAAATATTTGAAAAACATTTTATGAAATGTTTCAGTATTATCAAAAAATTTTCTTGTAACATTTTTTCAAAATGTGTTTGTAACATTTAACTCATATGTTTTAAGCAAATATTAAGGAAATGTTTCACAATATTTTTTTTGAAAATGAGATTCTGTGGAGTTTTAATGACATTTTAAAATGATTTTGAATAAACATTAGATTGCAATGTTTCAGTGACATTTTTTAATGCTTTCGAAGATACATTTTTTAAACGAAAAAGAAAACAACATTATTTTGTAAGGTCTCAATAGCATTTCAAAGACTTTTCTTATAACATTTAGTCAAAATCTTTTTGTAAAATCTAACTTAAATGTTTGAAGCAAATATTTGGAAATGTTTTATAAAAATGTATTGAAAACGTGATTTTGTGGAGTTTGATAACATTTTTTAAAACATTGTGAATAAACATTATATTTTGTTACATTTAGTTCAAATGTTTCTGTTACATATTTATATAACATATATACTTCAATATTGACAATTTCAACCACCAGGTTGGTATTTGGCTACCTGTACTGCATTGAAAGATATTCTTAATTACCTGTCGTTAGATTAGACCTAAATTTTTAAAATTAAGAGGTAAGTCGCGTAGCCCTGTCCTTAACTGGGATTTCTGCATAATTTTTACGGTCAGGTTTAGATTTTAAAAGCTCCTTAAATTGTGCCTACCCTCCAACGGGTTTTGGCCTTATTATTATTTAAGTACGCTTCTGAAAACACCCTACACAAAAGTTGGAGCCGCTCATTTTTGACAAGAGGAAGTTAAAAGTATATATTGTAGACGGCGCCAGAGAAATCCACTTTGGCTTTATTAAAACTCTGTGACATAAAGTACCACTGACGAGGATTGAATAACCGAAACACGTGTCTAGTACATTAAAATTAGTACTATAGAGCATATATTTCAATATTTACAGTGACATTCTTTTCTTATGTTTTCGAGGAAACATTTCTAAAACGTTTTCGAAAAATATTTTAAAAACACATTTGATGAGGTTTCAATAAGATTTCAAATCCTTTTATCGAAACACTTTGTCAAAATATTTTTGTAACATTATTATTGTCTTTAGCAATCATTTAAGAAATGTTTCACAAAAACGTTTGAAAACATCATTTTGAATTTACATTATAATGCAATGTTTTAATGACAGTCCTCTCAAATGTTTCTGTAAAAACAGTTCTGAAAAATATTTAATATTTATAACATTTTCAAATTGTTTTCTGAAACATTTTGTTATAATAATTTTAAACATTTGACTTATATGTCTTAGGGAACATTAAGCATCTATTCTGGGTCAGTGGAGTTGAAGAAACCATATCGAAATAGAAATATGTTTTAGAAATAATCATGAGATGTAATAGATTTATGTTTAAGTATTAATATTCTAAATATTCTTCAAAAACTCAGGTGAGCTCAAAAGACAAAACATGTTAAATTTGGAAACATTTGAAAAGGTTTATCAAAATGTTTTTGAAGAATGTTTTAAAACATCTATAACATCTTAACATTGATACGAAATGATAGATTCATATTTCGACATGGTGTCTTTAAGCTCCACTGATCCAGAACTTATCTGTATTGTGCCCTAAGACATTTAAGTCAAATGTTTCAAAACATTTTGACAAAAGTTTCAGAAAAACACTTTTAAAACGTTATTGAAACCTTACAAATGATATTTTTACTAAGTTTTTTTGAAAAACGTTTCAGAAATGTTTCCCCAGAAACACTTGAGAAGAATGTCATTAAAACATTGCATTATGATGTTAGTTCAAAATGTTAATAAAACGTTTTTCCATAAACATTTCAAAAATGATTGCTAAAGACAATAATAATGTTACAAAAACATTTTGACGAAGTGTTTCAATTTAAGATTTTGAAATGTTATTGAAACCTCACCAAAATAATGTTTTTAAAATATTTTTCAAACATCTTATAGAAATGTTTCCTCGAAAACACTAGAAAAGAACGTCACTGAAATATTGCAATTGTCAATAATGAAATATATGTTCTATAGTTCCAATTTGATTGTACTAAATATGTGTTTCGGATATTAAATCCTCGCCAGTAGTACTTAATCGACCCTACAGGAAATTTTGAGCCGCGCACCCTCTGTAAAGCACATACACAAATCTAAATTTAAAAATAACACTAAAGGACGCTGCAGATATCAATTTAGGCTGCTCCTGCAAAATTACTGCGGCTGGAAGCATCACTGATGAGAATTTAATATTCGAAACACGTGTCTGGTTCATAAAAATGGTTTAAATGTTCTTCAAGAAGGTATAGAGTTGGAACACTTCCGCATTATTAATGTCAAAGAGGTTGAAAAAAGCCAAAGTGGATTTTCCTGGCGCCGTCTACAATATATACTGTTAATTTCCTCTTGCTCCAATTTTTGTGTCGGATGCTTTCAGAATCTTTAACTTCTTCAAGTTCATTAGCACCATTTAAGTGCAGATAAATTGTCAGCATGAACCAGACACGCACGTTTCGGGTATTTAACCCTCGTCAGTGATCCTCAATCTAAACAATGTAAAATGGCCAAAATCTGTGAAAATTATGTCCTAAATATACCGAAAGACGTAGCAAGATGGCTTGGATATGATGCTACAAGACCCAGGTTTTTAGAAATTTGAGAAATTTTGTAAGCAGAAATTTTCAAATGCGTTTGAAGAAACGACCAACCGAAATTGACCGAACGTGGCTACATGTGCCTTAGGGAACTCCTATTTCACCAGCAGTGACACTCGACAAGCGTATTGAAGTGACAAATATGGCCAGACAAAAAGCGTTGGCGGGTAGGCGAAAGGAGCTTTTAAAATCTAAATATGACCGTACAAAGTATGCTGAAATCCCAGCTAAAGACAGAGCTATGCAATGAGGGTGATATTTCTTAGTTTTAAGATTTAGGTCTAACTGGATGACAGTAAATTTAGAATATAATTCAATGCAGTACGTAAACACAATAACTAGGCGAGTGA
Organism: Pinctada imbricata; assembly: GCA_033119305.1. NCBI lineage: Eukaryota > Metazoa > Mollusca > Bivalvia > Pterioida > Pteriidae > Pinctada > Pinctada imbricata. Next base: position 19,082,252 of record VSWD01000006.1, read on the forward strand.
TACACTCGGGTCTAACAATCCACCAGCAGTGATACCAACCTAATGGTTGAAATTGTCAATATTGAAATGTATATGTTAAATAAATATGTTATAAAAACATGACTAAATGTAACAAGAATATTATGTCTATAACTAATGTTTTATAAATGTTATAAAAACTCCACAAAATCACGTTTTAAATACATTTTTGTGAAACATTTCCTAAATATTTGCTTCAAACATATAAGTTACATGATATAAAAACATTTTGACAAAATATTACTGGAAAAGTTTTTGAAATGTTATTGAAACCTTACAAAATAATGTTTTTGAAACATTTCTTAAACAAATTTGAGAAATGTCTCCCCGAAAGCAATAAAAAATATTGCTGAAACATTGCAATATAAGTTTATTCAAAATGATCTAAGAATGTTATCAAAATTCCACAAAATAACATTTTCAAAATATTTTCGTGAAACATTTCCTAAATATTTGCTTCAAACATATAAGTTAGATGATACTAAAACATTTTGACAAAATATTACTAGAAAAGTTTTTGAAATGATATTGAAGCCTTACAAAATAATGTTTTTAAAATATTTTTCAAACACGTTTTAGAAATGTCTCCCCGAATGCAATAAAAAATATTGCTGAAACATTGCAATATAATGTTTAATCAAAATGGTCTAAGAATGTTATCAAAACTCTACAAAATCACATTTTCAAAACATTTTCGTGAAACGTTTTCTAAATATTTCCTTAAAACATATGAATTAAATGTTACAAACACATTTTGACAAAATGTTTCAAAAGAAGATTTAAAAATGTTATTGAAACCTTACAAAATAATATTTTCAAAATATTTTTCAAACACGTTCTTGAGATGTTTCCTCTCAGACAGTATAACAGAATCTCACTGAAACATTTCAATATAATGTTAAAAAATATGTTATTAACAGTCAACAAAATCACATTTTCGAAACATTTTTTTGAAACATTTCCTAAATATTTGCTTAAAACATATAAACTAACTGTTTCAAAACATTTTGACCAATACGTAAATTTGACTTCGGAGTGGAACCAAAATTAAAATTCAAATTTTTACGCGTTTTTGACGTCTTTTCGGACGTAGTCAGAAATGCCCATTTTTGCATTTTCTTTATATATTTCAAAATGTGTATGATTTTAGACTCTCATTTACTGCATATTTGGCATATTCCAGTTGCTAAATGCTTTTAGTTTTATTTTAGGCTGAAATTTCAACTGATAGAATGTTTGTAATTGGTTTTCAAATGTAAAAATAAAGGGGGGATTTTCAGCTTCAAACAATTTTAAAAACACTTACAGAAAGGAAGGGGATCTCTAACAACACCCGGTTGCAACACCAACACCAAATTACAAAACACCCACTGCAAAAACACAAAGCAGACATGCAGAGAAAGAGACGCAAATGGTACAAGGAACGATAAATTACATAGAAACATCAAAGACAAATTATAATATACATAAACCAAATAGACCAATAGGCAATCTGTGCAAACTTAGGACGGCCATCTGCCACGTCAGTAGCAGACTGTGTGGTTATCCAAATTACGTGCGCACAACCCTCCCACTTTCCCGATTATCAAGAGGTATCGAAGAACGTACAACTGTGGTGAAAAATAATCTCCTCACTGTAAGATGAACATAGAAACAGACAGCATGACGCAGGGGCCAAGAAACACACAGATGGATATGTAAATGGATGTAAAAACAGAATGCGTACGGAATACAGTGCTTTGCCGGCTGTAGCGGGCTAATGCGTGTTATCACCTGAGAAATCTGACTGAGATTCAGAGAACAGGTGGTCGGGGCCCTGTCTTCCTTTAAGAGGTTTGGAAAGGGCCTGTCATGGCGTCCTCTCGTCTCAGTCAGTCAGAGCGCAATTCTTAAGAATGCTCTTGTACAAGGCTGTAGATTGAGTCCATCTGGTAACAGAAGGGTAATATTCACGGTATAAAAAGCGTTTGATTATAACACAATGGTCTACCTTCGATTCTTCAACAGGGGGCGCCACCTTAGGCAAAAATAAATCATGGGGGTACCGTGAAGCGAAGCATAAATCTACAAATTCAAAGCATCAGGATGATCTAGAGAGATGTCTAAAAAGTGTTGTTATTTTTTGGTTCCACCTCGAAGTCAAGTTTTTGACAAACTTCCTTTTGTTTTATGTATATTGATATGCTTTTAGTAAATGTAGGTGAACGATCGTGGCCCTCTAGGTCCTCTTGTTTTGATTATATACATATCATCAGTAAGATAGTATGGGTAATTGTCATTACTTTAAATCAGGACGTTAGAAGACAAATAACATTAAGTCGAAAAATAAAAATTTAACGTGTGAATCTATTATTTTTCAACAATGTTTTAGGAAGATCCTGAAAATGTTGATCAAAATGTGTTTTCAGAATAAATGAGAAACCTTAAACAGCATTAACTCTCAAAGATTCTCAAAAACCCTTATTCAATTTCAAGTAAGTTTATTCGCAAGAATATGAAATGAAACATGATAAGGAAAACACAAAGTACACACACGTACTCCGGAAGGTAAATCATATAAACAAAATCTAAACTAATACGTCTGTTTCTACATCACAATTCAAATGCTAATCAACAAAAATGTTGACGTCTGTAGGCCTCCGTATAAAGGATATATCAAGATGATTCGATGTCCTTAAATGTTCATTATACTGGAATTCAAATGTCATAATTCAAACGGCCATTATATATAACTTGTAGAGGGTGGCAGGACAAGACATCAGAGGACAAGAGATCACACTTTGGTCACCTATAACAATATTGATTAATACTAAATACTAATTTAAAAAAGATGAGTGTTCGTATATCACATACGTACTTATTTCATTATGCATGTAAATAATTATCTATTATAGAAATAACTGCAGAAATATCAAATATCGTATATATTCATTTAGTCCGACTTGCAGACCTACGACGGTGTTATCTGTTTTTTCGTCTTCGGTCTGACTGCTATGCATAGGCAAAACTTGAGAATTTGGGTGGGAAAAATTTTTTGGCAAGTTCTCCCTTTTTTGACTAATTCCAGTCTCTTCAACCAAAAAATAAGTCACCCAGTGCTCCTGCCCCTATAAAATCCCCTCTAGGCCTGGTTTCGCCTCTGTGCGCATGACAAAATATTGTCAATCAGAGGAAAGTCGGAAGAGAAGAAGTGGTGAAACCAAGCTTAGAGGGAATTTTGTAGGGGCAGGAGGACTGGGCGAGTTATTTTTTGGTTGAGGAGACTGGAATTTGTGAATAAAAAGGACGAATTGCCGATTTTTTTTTCGCACCGAAATTCTCAAGTTTTGCCTATGCATAGCAGTCAGACTGAAGACGAAAAACAGATAACACCGTCGTAGGTCTGCAAGTCGGACTAATATTCATTAATGAAGTGATCAAAGTAATATAAAACAATAAAAATGCAAACATAGTAATTATGCATGTAACTCACCGTTATGGACGTACAAATAGAGCTTATATCTTAAAACTGCTCATTTTGGCTTTTCACACAGGGCTCCGATATCCATACAGGACTCTCGTATCCACACAAAACTAATTATTTTACTTCCACACAAGAATATACCTGAATAACTACATATCGAAATCAACACATGTGCAACGTAGGCTATCCCGAACCGGTCTACACTCAGTACCGATAGCGAGTTATAAACAGAGCTTCACGGACAATGACCACACATTACCTTTACATAGGTAATGATTCTAACAATTAACAATTGTAAAAGTGTTTTCAAATTCAACATGTTTTATTCGTTTTGATGATATAACATATCACTATCAATATATTTGAAACATTGCATAAATGCAATGACTTCAAATCCAGACTTAGAAAGACAAATTACAAAAAGTATTCAAAAAAGTTTCATAAAGTATGATTCTAGCATTTTGCTACAATGTTTTAATAATATCTATAAAATGTTATAGATTTAATGTCGATGGAACTTTTGTTCAAAACATTATTAAAAATTTTTTAAAGTTTTATAATGTTCTTAAAATGTTTCCAAAGTCAACATGTTTTAATTCTTTTTGATGATTTACCATATCACTATTAAGATATTTGAAACATATGCGTAAAGGTTATGACTTCCACTCTAGACGTCAGGAGACAAATTACAAAATGTCGACAAAAAAGTTATATGATTCTAACAATTTGCTACAACGTTTTAGGAATGTCCTTAAAATGTTATAGATTTAATGTTGATGGTTCTTGTGTTCAAAACATTATCTTTAAATGTTTTTAAAATGTTGTAAAAATGTTTCCAAATACAACAATTTCAAATTAATTTTGAGGATATTACATATCACTTTTAAGATATTTCAAATATATGTGTAAATGTTACGACTTCCATTCTAGACACCAGGAGACAAATTACAAGAAATCCAAAAAGAAGTTTTATAACGTATGATTCTAACATTTTGATATAATGTTTTAAGAATATCCTTAAAATGTTTTAGATTTGATGTTGAGGGTATTTTTGTTCAAAACATTATTCTAAAATGTTCTTATAATGTTGTAAAAATGTTTCCAAATACAACAATTTCAGAATTTTTGATGATATAACATATCACTATTAAAATATTTGAAACATGTGCGTAAATGGTGTGTCTTCCAATTTAGACGTCAGGAGAAAAATTACAAAAACTCGTCTAAAAAGTCATATAACGTATGATTCTAACATTTTGCTACAACATTTTATGAATGTCCTTAAAATGTTATAGATTTAATGTTGATGGTGCGTGTGTTCAAAACATTATTCTAGAATGTTTTTAAAATGTTGTAAAAATGTTTCCAAATACAACAATTTTAGATTATTTTTGATGATATAACATATCACTTTTAAGATATTTGAAACATATGCGTAAATGGTATGACTTCCAATTTAGACGTCAGGAGACAAATTACAAAAACTCGTCAAAAAAGTCATATATCGTATGATTCTAACATTTTGATACAACGATTTAGGAATGTCCTTAAAATGTTCTAGATTTAATGTTGATGGTACTCGTGTTCAAAACATTATTCTAAAATGTTTTTAAAATGTTGTAAAAACGTTTCCAAATTCAACAAATTTGAATTCTTTTTGATGATACAACATATCACTTTTAAGATATTTGAAACATATGCGTAAATGTTATGACTTCCAATCTAGCCGTCAGGAGACAAATTACAAAAAAGTCGTCAAAAAATTTCTATAACGTATAATTCCAACATTTTGCTACAATGTTTTAAGAATATCCTTAAAATGTTATAGATTTAATGTTGATGGTGCTCGTGTTCAAAGCATTATTCTTAAATATTTCAAAATGTTGTAAAAATGTTTCCAAATTCAACATGTTTGAGTTCTTTTTGATGATACAACATATCACTTTTAAGAAATTTGAAACCTATGCGTAAATGTTATGACTTACAATCTAGATGTCAGGAGACAAATTACAAAAAGTTGACAAAAAAGTTTTATAACGTATGATTCTAACATTTTGCTACAATGTTTTAAGAATATCCTTTAAATGTTATAGATTTAATGTTGATGGTGCTCGTGCTCAAAACATTCTAAAATGTTTTTAAAATGTTGTAAAAATGTTTCCAAATTCAACATGTTTGACTTCTTTTTGATGATACATTATATCACTTTTAAGATATTTGAAACATATGCGTAAATGTTATGACTTCCAATCTAGCAGTCAGGAGACAAATTACCAAAAACAGTCGTCAAAAAAGTTCTATAACGTATGATTCTAACATTTTGCTACAATGTTTTAAGAATATTCTTAAAATGTTATAGATTTAATGTTGATGGTGCTCGTGTTCAAAACATTATTCTAAAATATTTTTAAAATGTTGTAAAAATGTTTCCAAATTCAACATGTTTGAATTCTATTTGATGATATAACATATCACTTTTAAGATATTTGAAACCTATGCGTAAATGTTATGACTTACAATCTAGATGTCAGGAGACAAATTACAAAAAGTTGACAAAAAAGTTTTATAACGTATGTTTCTAAAAATTTGCTACAATGTTTTAAGAATATCCTTAAAATGTTATAGATTTAATGTTGATGTTGCTCGTGTTCAAAGCATTATTCAAAATATTTTTAAAATGTTGTAAAAATGTTTCCAAATTCAACATGTTTGAATTCTATTTGATGATATAACATATCACTTTTAAGAAATTTGAAACCTATGCGTAAATGTTATGACTTACAATCTAGATGTCAGGAGACAAATTACAAAAAGTTGACAAAAAAGTTTTATAACGTATGTTTCTAACATTTTGCTACAACGTTCTCAGAATATCCTGAAAATATTTTATATTTAATATAGATGATACTTTTGTTCAAAATGTTTTTATAATGTTGTAAAAATGTTTCCAAATACAACGATTTTAAATTATTATTTATGATATAACATATCACTATCAAAATATTTGAAACATATGCGTAAATGCTATGACTTCCAATCTAGACGTCAGGAGACATAATACAAAAATTCGACAAAGAAGTTTTATAAAGTTTGATTCTAACATTTTGCTACAATGTTATGCGAATATCCCTAAAATGTTATAGATTTAATGTTGAGGGTACTTTAAATGAAAACATTATTCTAAAATGTTCTTATAATGTTGTAAAAATGTTTCCAAATTCAACATGTTTTAATTCTTATTTATGATATACCATATCACTATTAAGATATTTGAAACATATGCGTCAATGTAATGACTTCCAATCTGGACGTCAGAAGGAAAATTTTGAAAAGTCGTAAAAACGTTTTATAAGGTACGTTTTGCCACAATGTTTTAAGAATATCATCAAAATGTTTTAAATTTGATGTTGAGCATACTTTTAGTCAAAACATTATTCTAAAACATTTTGATAATGTTACGAAAATGTTTTCTAAGCTAACTCGTTTTAACTTTTGTAAGGATATAACACAATGTTAACAAAACATTTTAAAAATGTTTTGTCTTTAGCCTAGAATGTTTTAAGAATGTTTTGAAAACATTTTGATCAGAATGTTTAAAGGAAACCCAAATACGATCTTTTTGAAATGTTTCAAAAATGTTTTGTGCTACCTGGGCTGTGCTCTGCTGGCTGAAGCGAGCTCAAGATCAATCACCCGAGAAATCTTACCTTTTCAAATATGACAGAGATCAGGACCCAATCTTTCTTTGACTATATTTAAACAAAGCCCGTCCTGGAGTCCCGTCGTCACAGTTGATCAGTGTGCAACGAAAGACACCGATACGAAACTGTGCATAGGTCAAGTGCCATGCCCAGTATTTTTCTATGACATAATGACCATATCCTCGGTAAAACAGGCGACGTACTACTTATATTTGTGGTTGACGTTTGATATAAGGCACCGTAAAGTGAAGGCAATGAAATTTCCATGGATACATACTGGAGTTGTCACACATTTTGAAAGAAGTTCAGAGTAGTTTCTGTAAAATTTCCCAAAAGTTTATGATATCTAAATCCTAGACATATAAGCTTTTTTGTATAACACAAAACCAGAAATCAGATCCCAAATTTCACAATCAAAAGGATTATTAATTTCTGGAAAAAAATCCAGAACTTTCTCACGGGGAAAAGAACTGTCGAACCGTTGAGTGTAAGCAGAAGAAAATCGTGCCGTCTACTTCGTCAAAAGCATTCTCTTGTGATTCATACTTGCCCCTAGATCAGTGACATGCCCTACAACCATTACTTTCGACACTATGGTTTCCATCCGTCCTTATACGCCACGAGTTTCTGCTTTAGTAGAGGTAGGCGCACCAATATCGTTGTCCACCGATATCGTTAGATGTTGCATTCTTCAATGACCAATCTATATCTAGATGTAATGCAGGTACTTTTGTCTATAAACCATCCCAGTACAAATATTTCGCAGGAGCTAGATGTCAATGATCCACAAGATTACCCGCATCTATTTTCTTTATATGTAAAGGACATTCACTATTCATATTTGAATGAAATCCAACAGTCCCGCTTGCATCGAATTTCTCGAAATAAATTTACGTTGTTAATAAATTTGTGGCTGTCGTGTTTCTTATTATGTTTAACTATCTGAAAGTTATAAATCTTTCAAATATATCAACACAATACACTCTCAACCTCTATAAAACTGACAATCAGAGCCAGTTTCATCTCTGTAACGTAAAAGTAGACCAGAAGTCTAGATGCAGAGGGAATTTCCCTATATCTCGAATCTGATTTCTTTTTGTTATCTATAAGGTCAATATTCTTCTTTTATTAATTGTTAAAAGTAATTGATCGACAAATTAATTTTTCAACAAATGCTGAATCTTCCTGGGCACCTGGTCTCACTTCTATATTGGCAGTTCGCTTTTCATCATGTGGTGGAGGTTTTTGTTTGTTTGTATGCCTTCAGTTTATGATTTTCTGAACTATCGATTTTGTACTGTGTATAGGGATATGGTCATTATCAATATTTGTCAACGAATATTCCGTTCAATTGACATTTCTCATATACATATATTGAAATCGTACACGTGCTATTTTATATTCCAAATTTACCGCTTACTAAATATTCTTGACCAATCAGAGAAAGGCTTTCCTAGTTACCGCGTACACCTTACGTATTGCTGGTCTGCTTCGACGATGCACAAGAAGATGCGCGCCAATCATGGCGTGTTAACGACAGTTTGCGGTGAAGTATTTTGAAGTTTTATATAGTTTTGGAAAGTTTAAAGATAAGAAAGGATATAGCAAATTCGATTTCTTTTGCAAATTTTAATTATTTTCTTTAATAATATCGATCAAGTGGGTCACTGTATTTCCGAAATGAATGTGATATTCCTTGAACTAGAGAGAAAAAATAAGGGGTGTCATTGAAGGTTGTTGACATCGAGCTCCTGTGAAATATTTGTGCAAATTCAAAACATATGAAATAATTTATAAACATTAACTTTATATTTTGGACATGAATTCGTTTCTTATACATCTAATACCTTGATCATCCACAGCTATTGCAGAAAAACAAATTCTATAACGTAAAAAATTATAATCGTTCATTTGAATTATGTGTTACAAGTTGTTCTATTTTTCCTTCAAAAGTAGCAAGCTGTCAATATGTCTACCTTATTTTATGTCCATTTTATTGCTGAATTAACATACCACACAATTGAAATTCAAATGAGATATACATTTAATGTAACATCATGCAACGTGTAAAGGGTTGAAATTTAAGTATGAAAAATTGCATGTCACTAAGGGACGATTATATTTTTCCAATAAAGAGGAGAAACATTCCACATAATGCTTCTGAATAAGGACCCTACACAAAATTTGGAGCATTGCAACAAAAAGGTTTTTGTATTCTTGTATTAATCAAGACTGCGCGTTACTATTCCCTTTTCTTTCTGGATAATGTTGGCTTTAAGAACCAATGTTGATGATTCATAATTCATAACACGAGAAAGTTCTGTATCTGTAATTACAAAATTAATAAACATGAATTAAAAATTTGAAAATAATTAAGATATTTTAACAAAAAAGAAGCCATAACTTTCTGCACATATCGAACTTGTAATACTTACTTACTGAGACAGGGCGTTGGGAAATTCTACCACGCGAAAACAGAATTTGTGTAACTTAAATGATATTGAAGATGAATTTCATTATTTTCTAAATTGCAGTGCGAAAAAATTGTTGAAAAAATAAAAATATTAGAAATAGAAATATAATCAGTTTTAAAGAAGTAATATCTTCCAAGAAACCGTCTTTCCTCATGAAACTTTGTATATTTATTAGAATAATAAATCTCTTATGCTCCCCTAATTAAAATTATAATTATATCTGACATTCAAACTTAATTCTAAGTACATGTATAAAAAATTCCATCATTGACTCTCATAGAGTTGCTCCTTTTAATTAAGAATCTTTATTCGTTTGTAATACCATATCCATAGTTTTTGATAATAAGAAATGCCGTTTATGTTCACGCATGCCACACTTCATTTTCATTGTTATGTCTTGTATACATGTATATGTTAATGTATGTGTACTATTGCTTTGCAAAGGTGAAAAGTAATAAATTCAGTTCAGTTCATTATCAACTATTCCAGAATCTGTAAGCCATTTGATTGTGGTTTTAAGGATCTACTTTCGGGCTGTGTTTGACTTTCATTAACTAAATCAAATCTTGTCATCTTTGTCAAAAACGTTGCTCTCTGCCAGAATGCACTTCGTTTTTCTCAATAACTTTTCAAATTGCCTCTTTGAATAATGGGATATTAAATTAGATAGACATAGGTCCTATCAATACCTTATGACACGACCACACTGATAATAGCCGCATTACTTCTTGATACAAAATGTAGACGAAATAAATCAATCACATGACAGAACAACTGAATAACTATCAAAAACACTACAATGTACAAAAATGAAGGTATTTCCAACATGGCAGTGTTGCAATACCCACAGCAAATCACCAAAACGTCTCATACGAAAACAGAGAGTAGACAATCACAGCAAGAGTCTCGAATGAGGCATGCGATATAGAAACATGAAACGTAAAGGACTACAAATAAATCAACAAGACCATTTGGCAATCGGTGCCAACAGAGGCACGAAAAGTAACGAATGGTGTGGTTATCTGGATAGCAAAACACAACCGTTCCATTTAATGAATTACAGTGGCTGGACAAAACAAAGTGAAACATCCTTACGAGACACAAGAACGCAAGACGCAAATTGAGGGAGACAACTGTGAACCTAGCACAAATTTTGGGCTCCTTTACTATATTCATAGCAAAGGGTTTGATTCTATGGATACTTAGAGATATTAAAGGACTAACAGTCATATTAAAATCATTCTTGTCGTAAAGTATAAACACACACAATCAGATCAGGAATCATGTAAACAAAACTACCTAAAAAGAGTTTCATACATTCACAACGTAGGACGGCATTGCAAAGACCCATGGAGTCTCTTTGTCTAGAAAGTAATCGAAAAATGAACTTCATCAAAATTTAGTGTTCCCCATATCACAGTCCAGGAGAATACTGAAAATAGTAATATTACTTAAAACTGTAATATTACTGTTAACAATAACCCCTGATATTATTGAAAACAGTAATGTTGCCACCCTATATTACATATTTCTTTAATATAGACAAAGCAAAGTCTTAAAGCCACTAGCATAGTTTCTATCATACAATTCTTTCACTCAACAAAAAAATAATTAAATATGAAAAAAAAAATCTACTGAAAAGTGAAAATAATGTTGATGTGGAACCTATTTTTCATTTTTTCTTCTTTCTGAAATCACATTTTCTTCAAATATGTTAACGACAAAATTTTACTGATGTTCTGAATAATTTTTCAGTGTACATTTGAATGAGATACAACTCCTAATCACCCTCATTTCTCCCCAAATCCACTGGTATAAGAGCGAACTGACAATCTAAATAGTATTACTGCTTACAGTAATATAAAGAAATAAATTTCCAAGAAAGATAACTCCAATGTAATCTATATTATTGCTTAAAGTAATATTACTGTTTCCAGTATTCCCTTGGACTGTATCATTCAATTGTGAAAGAAAGGAAGGGATCCCCAACAACACTCGGTTGCAGAACCCACAGCAAAACTCCAAAACACCCAATGTAAAAACACAGAACAGACAAACATAGAAAGATACACAAAAGGGACAAGGGGCAACGACTCACACCATGGAAACATGAAACACCAAAGACCACGCATATACCAACGAGACCAACTTACACCATAGAAACATAAAAGACAAAGAACATACAACAGTGGGCAACATAATTATGGCCATGCATGCCAGTTCATCCCCTCACCCACCCTCTCCCGATCACGCCTTACAATAAGTACCACCATCAGGCAGGGTCACCCCTCTGAGTCAAGATCCATATATATCCCAGCTGATGCAAACCTAACATTAATAAACAAAGTAATAAAGAATCATAATGCATATCCATTTACGAAACTGGTGGTCCAAGGGGACCACAACGCTCACCTGAGAACCTGCTACCCATGCACATTCTTATCATACTGACAAAGTACATAAAGATATTGTAATATTTGTAATTATCTGCCAGCCTACATGTAAGAATCTTACATAACATTTAGGTATTACTAAACGTAACATGCTGCCAGTATGGTGTATCTTAAACGAGGAGACTATTACACATGGCAATAACCAGAAAAGTCAAAGGGTAGTACACACGTCATTCAAATAACCACACCATTTGCTACTATCAAAGCAGATAGCCGACTGTTCTTTAATATCGTTTTATGTTTCATGTGTAGTCTTTATTGTTTTATTAATGTCGAATTTGGTGTTCCTTTTTCTTTCTCTGTGATTTCGCAAAGGAATGATTCGATGTTTTTGTGAGCACTGCAGCCGAGTCTTGCTGGATATCCCCTCCTTGTTTTATGTAATTCATCGTATTAACAAAACGATTAGAACAGGAACTATGTAAACACAAACAACTACCCTATAGGTAGTGTCCTTTTTGACACTGTTTTTTATCCATGGATCCACTCCTGAAGGTATCGTGATCTTCTGCACCATTCTTGTAGAAGAATTTGAATACATTATACATTTTGTAAAAGTTCTTCTGCAGACAAGCTTGAAATGTTTGAAATATCCCCTCCCATTTTTCAATTTTACATGAGGACAAAATATGCAAATTAAAAGAGAATGGATCAATGTCTAAGCATTGAACAAATTTAATATGAAATGTGTGCAGTAGATGAGAACATAACAAACATACAAACATGAGCATACCCTACAAAGCTCAATGAAACTTTAAGAACGCGTCTATTTCTTTTCCTTTGTTCTTTATACATTCAAGATCCTATGCATGATAACCCACCCATACGGATTGTATTGAAGCAATAAAAATTCTGATCCATGGAAATGTTTCGGGGAAGAGTTTTGAACAGGAGTTTTGAACAGGGATACCTGTCCTGTCCTGCTACCTCCCCTGAAGAGATCTTGAACCCGACACAATATTGTCAGAGGACCTCATGTACTTTCTGCTATTCATTTTGAAGACGTTTACATTTATACCACTTGGTGAGTGTCACAGCTGGTGGACCAGGAGTCCCCGAGGGCACATGTAGCCTATTTCGATCAATTTCGGTTGATCGTTTCTTCAACGCATTCTAAATTTCTGTTATCAAAATGTCTTGAAATTTCTAAAAAGTGGGTCCTGTAGCATCATATCCCACCCATCCTGCTACGTCTTGCGGTACACTTTTTCGACATAGTACCTTTCATACTTTTTTTGGCATATTACATTGTTTAGATTTAGGATCACTGATGAGGGTTATGTAGCCGAAATGTGCATGTCTGGTCCACGTTGCCAATTTATATGTTCTTAAATGGTGCTATTCAATCTGAAGACGTTTACATTCTACTTACATCAATATACTTTACGTAGATGTCGAAAGTGTTTAAAATCTTATGACGGGTGACAGACAGACGACAGACGACGTGTAATGCCAATGAATTAATTAAATTTTCCTCGGTTGAGCTTACATTTACAGTTTTATAAAATTGATTTGTTCCATATGCGACAAATTTATGTAAGGATGAAAGGACCGACACCCTTGATATGATATAAACATAACGTGATAGAACTGTGTAAATCATATCATATTACAACATCTGCCCCACAACAGAAAGAATCCTAAACTATTTAAGGACGTCACAAGCAGAGTGCTTTATACGTTTGGTATTCAGCTGAGAATATATCACAAAATGCACAGCTTTTATTCTCTCGGTCTTCTTGTGGTATCTATCTACATTGCTACAAGTACAGGGACCATAATTAAAAGGGAACTGTTGCAGAATGATAAAAATCTGTTTAACGAACTGAGAGACAAACTGACTGCGCTTGAAAAGAGATTGGATAGCAGAACTTGCAAAGGTAAGCAACTATAAGAAAATAAGGAAAATGTATCTATCTTAACATTAAATTTTAATTGGTCAGTGTCAATTTCTTTTGTATGTGATTTTTACATTATCAAAGCACTTAATATGCTCATACAATCTTTATTTTTAAGTGCCTCGTCTCCATTTTCTCTGTATTTAAAATCTGTGCACATGTCTGTGGCAAGCCAAAGTCAACAGAATTCGGTATATTTAAATATTAGCAATTCATTTTCTTATGTTAGAAATTCATTTTCTTATGTTAGAAATTCATTTTCTTATGTCAGAAATTCATTTTCTTATGTTAGAAAATCATTTTCTTATGTTAGAAATTCATTTTCTTATGTTAGAAATTCATTTTCTTATGTTAGAAATTCATTTTCTTATGTTAGAAATTCATTTTCTAATGTTAGAAATTCATTTGATTTATTTTTTATTGGTACAAACTCAATTTCTAATGATACAGATACATTTTCTAATAAAGGAAAATTAGAATTTTCTATTTTAAGAAATTAATTTTCTGTTATAAGAAATTAATTTCCTAATATTATAAATCATTTTATAACATCGGAAAATAATTTTCTGATATAGGAAAAACCATTTAGTAAACATTATATTAGAAATACCAGCTCTTCTCTGATATGCGATAATGAATATCTGATGTACCAGTATAAATTTCTAATTAGGCATTCATTTTTTACGGGGATTTCTTTTTCTAGTAAAAGGCATTCAAATTTGCTGTTCTTTGATACTGACCCTAATTCTTCATTCGGATCAGCCTCGACCTTTTCCTTCGAAAAAAGACACGGACGTCAGACGGCGCCATTTTGAAAATTGTTCCCCGTTGATCTATTAGTTTTGTTATAATTCATCATGAAATACAAGTTCCAACATTGGATCGTAACTGACAAATATTAGTCTGGGATGTATCACTGGGTTGGGTGCACCCCCCCCTTGATCCTCCAAAACCGGCCTAACTTTGTAGCATTTGTTGCGCTCTTTCAGATAAAAATTTGTCTCATGGAAATTTCCATTGCAAAAGTGGTGTTTTTTGGGAAAAACATGTTTTTTTAGTCAAAAATCACTGAAAATAGGAAAAAAATTATAACTTTTATATGGTTGATGATTTTAAAAATTGAAAAGTGTGAATATATAGTATTTTTGATGCTCTTTCAGAATAAATAAGTTGCAAGTTCCAATTCCTATTTTTACTGTGTGTTTTGGGGTAAAAAAGTCGAATTTTTGCCAAAATTCACAGAAATTTGAGGAAATTTTAATTTATTCCTGCTTCTCAGCTCCTCAATATTGCATATGATCGTTCAATGATAATTTAAAAAACATCTTTAAAGTCTCCTCTTTCAAATGACATATATTTTATATTCTTATTTTTTTGCAAAATCCTCGAAATTAATTATTTTATACAGAAACCTGTATTTTCAATCAGAAATCTCAGATTTCTGTATATTTATTTAAAGAACCCTTATTTGTTATGAAAGCAATGATTGAAAGCTATTTTCTAGTGTAACTTTTCACACTCTATCAGATTATATATGTTTTACTAACATTTCATCCAAAATCAAAGTGTTTTTTGTGAAAAAACGTATTTTTTCATTTAAAAATAGCTGATTTCTGGAGAATATTTATTGAATCTATAGAAGTTCTTGAAATGATAGCAGGAATGTATTTTGAACTGTAATTATTTAGGTTCACTCATAAATTACATGTATGAAACATAAAAGGTATATTTTCTACTTAATTTTGGGGTAAAATGCCTGTTTTTTGTCTAAAAATTACAGATTTCTGGAAAAATTTTATTAATTCATTTTCTTTGCTAAAACTATACATTTAAAGCTATTATCATTATAGAAAGTAATAATCTTGTCAGATGATTGTGAAATTAAATGTAATAATTACTTAAAACCATCGTTTTGGGGTAAAATATGCATTTTTTTATGCAAAAACCACTTATTTTGAGAAAATAAGTACTAGCTCTTTTAATTTGCCTAAATTGATGTGTTTTAGCTTTGATATTATGCTGTTTCTTATTATAAATGGATAGAAATGTTATTTGATAACTGAAATTTAATTTATATCATATTTTGGGGCAAAAAACCTTATTTATGTGAAAAATTCACTTATTTCTGTTAATATTTTATTAAATTTATATTTTTTTATTTAATCAACACTGGAGAGGTTTCATATAATTGGATGGCATAAATGTGATCAAGTTTAATGAGTTTGAAGAGATTTCTTTGATTATCTTGCTATTTTGGGTGGAAAATCTCGATTTTTATTTAAAAATCGCTAATTTCTGGAAAATCCTTATAACTATGAAATCAGACTTTATTATTTATATTCAAAAGAGTTCCTGGGTATATCATAGTTTTTCCTTGTAAGTCATATGCATTTGAAATATCCTTTGTTAATTCAATTGATATTTTGGGGCAAAAAACCTTATTTATGTGCAAAATTCACTTATTTCTGTGAAAATTGTTTTAAATCTATATTTTTTATTCAATCAAAGCTGGAGAGGTTTCATATCATTGGATGGCATAAAAGTGATCAAGTTTAATGAGTTAGAAGAGATTTCTTTGATAATCTTGCTTTTTTGGGTGGGTGGAAAATCTCAATTTTTATTTAAAAACCGCTGATTTCTGGAAAATCCTTATTACTATGAAATGTGTCGTTATTATTTATATTCTAAAGTGTTCCTCTGTTAATTTAATTGGTATTTGGGGCAAAAAGTATGTTTTTTTTATGAATTATATATAGCCTATATCAAGAAACTTACTATAGAAAGTCTCATACTTCAAATTATGATTATTATCCTCTGTATTTCCTATTTAACTGAACTATAAGACTTTCAATAGTAAGTTTCTTGATATAGGCTATATATTCATATAAAACATATTTTTTGCCCCAAAACACCAATTAAATTAACAGAGGATACTTCAAAAACATATGACGTACAAGGACAAACTATGATATACCCAGGAACACTTTAGAATATAAATGATAACGACACATTTCATAGTAATAAGGATTTTCCAGAAATAAGCGGTTTTTAAATAAAAATTGAGATTTTCCACCCAAAAAAGCAAGATTATCAAAGAAATCTCTTCTAACTCATTAAACTTGATCATTTTTATGCCATCCAATGATATGAAACCTCTCCAGCTTTGATTGAATAAAAAATATAGATTTAAAACAATTTTCACAGAAATAAGTGAATTTTGCACATAAATTAGGTTTTTTGCCCCAAAATATCAATTGAATTAACAAAGGATATTTCAAATGCATATGACTTACAAGGACAAACTATGATATACCCAGGAACTCTTTAGAATATAAACAATAACGTCTGATTTCATAGTAAAAAGGATTTTCCAGAAATTAGCGATTTTTAAATAAAAATCGAGATTTTCCACCCAAAATAGCAAGATAATTAAAGAAATCTCTTCAAACTCATTAAACTTTATCACATTTATGTCATCCAATTATATGAAACCTCTCCAGTGTTGATTAAATAAAAAATATAAATTTAATAAAATATTAACAGAAATAAGTGAATTTTTTACATAAATAAGGTTTTTTGCCCCAAAATATGATATAAATTAAATTTGAGCTATCAAATTACATTTCTATCCATTTATATTAAGAAACAGCATAATATCAAAGCTAAAACATATCAATTTAGGCAAATTAAAAAAGCTAGTACTTATTTTCTCAAAATAAGTGGTTTTTGCATAAAAAATGCATATTTTACCCCAAAATGATGGTTTTAAGTAATTATTACATTTAATTTCACAATCATCTGACAAGACGATTACTTTCTATAATGATAATAGCTTTAAATGTATAGTTTTAGCAAAGAAAATGAATAAATAAAATTTTTCCAGAAATCTGTAATTTTTAGACAAAAAACAGGCATTTTGCCCCAAAATTAAGTAGAAAATATACCTTTTATGTTTCATACATGTAATTTATGAGTGAACCTAAATAATTACAGTTCAAAATACATTCCTGCTATCATTTCAAGAACTTCTATAGATTCAATAAATATTCTCCAGAAATCAGCTATTTTTAAATGAAAAAAATACGTTTTTTCCCAAAAAACACTTTGATTTTGGATGAAATGTTAGTAAAACATATATAATCTGATAGAGTGTGAAAAGTTACACTAGAAAATAGCTTTCAATCATTGCTTTCATAACAAATAAGGGTTCTTTAAATAAATATACAGAAATCTGAGATTTCTGATTGAAAATACAGGTTTCTGTATAAAATAATTAATTTCGAGAATTTTGCAAAAAAATAAGAATATAAAATATATGTCATTTGAAAGAGGAGACTTTAAAGATGTTTTTTAAATTATCATTGAACGATCATATGCAATATTGAGGAGCTGAGAAGCAGGAATAAATTAAAATTTCCTCAAATTTCTGTGAATTTTGGCAAAAATTCGACTTTTTTACCCCAAAACACACAGTAAAAATAGGAATTGGAACTTGCAACTTATTTATTCTGAAAGAGCATCAAAAATACTATATATTCACACTTTTCAATTTTTAAAATCATCAACCATATAAAAGTTATAATTTTTTTCCTATTTTCAGTGATTTTTGACTAAAAAAACATGTTTTTCCCAAAAAACACCACTTTTGCAATGGAAATTTCCATGAGACAAATTTTTATCTGAAAGAGCGCAAAAAATGCTACAAAGTTAGGCCGGTTTTGGAGGATCAAGGGGGGGGGGTTGCACCCAACCCAGTGATACATCCCAGACTATATGTTACTAACAACATTACTCACTCAAGTTGAAGAATTTTGAATGTTGAAAAAGTGCCTTTTTACTTTTACATCGATTTGATGTAAAACCTTCCACCTTTGGCATCCGAGTCTTTTTATGCCGTTACAAATAAAGGGCGAGGGGATCCGAATGCCTAATTCTTGTGCTAAATTGACTGTTCTGGTTCGAAAATAGTTAGCATTTTTATGTTAAATAATGCATTTCTTATATCTTATATTGAATAAGAAAATCAATTTTTAAAATAACCTATTATTTTTCATAAGAGATATACATTTTCTTACAGAAAGAAGATAATTTCTAATTTAAATATTTTTTTCTTACTATCATAAGAAAATAGTAGGAAATTCGAATAATAGAAAATGAAATACTATTATTATAAAACCAATCTCATATATTACAAAATCATTTTCTAATGTTAGACGTTTGCAAGTTCAATAGCATCATTTAAGAACAAATTAATTTGCAGCATGGACCAGACATGCACGTTTCGCGTACTTGACCCCAGTCAGTGATCCTCAATCTAAACAATGTTACATAGCCATAGAGTGTGAAAGTTATCATGTCCCAAAAGGTACCGAAAGACGTAGCAGGATGGGTGGGATATGATCCTACAGGACCAAAGTTTTACAAATTACGAAATTGTTTGAACAGATATTTTCGATTGCGTTGAAGAAACGATCAACCCAAATTGATCGAACTTATCTACATGTGCCCTCGGGGAAACCTGATCCACCAGCAGTGACACTCACCAAGTGGTTCAAATGTTTTAACGTCTTCAAGTTCAAAAGCATTATTCAAGAACAGATTATTATGCAGCATGGACCAGAAATGTAGGTTTCGGGTACTAAACCCTCGTCGGTGATCCTCAATCTAAACAATGATATATTACCAAAGAGTTTGAAGATTATCATTATGTCCAACAATTTTACGAAAGAGGTAGCAAGATGGGTGGGATATGATAATACGGGACCAAAGTTTTAGAAATTTCAAGAAATTTTGATAACAGAAATTTTCGAATGCGTTGAAGTAACGATCAACCCAAATTGATCGAACTTGGCTACATCTGCCCTCGGGGACTCCTGGTCCACTAGCAGTGACACTCACCAAGGGGTTCAAATGTTAAACGTCTTCAAGTTCAAAAGCATTGTTTAAGAACAGATGCAGCATGAACCAGACATGCATGTTTCGGGTACTAAACCCTCGTCAGTGATCCTCAGTCTAAACAATGTAATATGGCCAAAGAATGTGAAAGTTACAACATGTATAATGTCAACAAAAGTACCGAAAGACGTAGCAGGATGATATTAGACTTTGATATTTCTCATATTTGAAAAACGATTTCTAATATAAGAAGCCAAGGAGGCTTAATATAGCACACAATGTCAAATATTATGTTTGCATGACACTTTCGACGGGCTTTAATTGAATAAATATGCTAAAGAATAATGTATTAGATGGACTTCAATTTTCTGATAGTGACAGGAAATCAAGAATGTTAATCATAACTTATACATTTTCTCTTTATGCTGCAGAAGATACTGGACCTACTAATATTGGCTCTATTTATACTCGATGGGGAAGAACGATATGTCCTAAAGACAACACGGAACTTGTGTATTCCGGTAGGTTTTATAAAATGAATCAGCAATCACTGTACAATCAGCAATTGAATATACTCCCTACATACCTTTATTTTATTTATTTTTATTTTTTATTTTTTATTTTGTTTTTATTTTCATTTTGTCTGAAGTGATCTTGTTCGTGACTTTTTAGCCTGTCTTTGCAGTGTCTGACATGTTTCGGTATATGGCAAATATGGATATTGACCATATATCCCTGTATGCAGCACAAAATCGATAATTCAGAAAATCAGAAACCGAAGGCATACAAAATCAGGACAAAACAGGAACCAAAGCAAACAAACAAGAAACCTCCACCACATGAAAAGAAGCGAACTCCCGACATGCTAGTGAGGCCAGGTGCCCAGGAAGAGTAAGCTTCTCCTGCTTGCATGCAGCACCCGCCGCTTCAATTCGGTAGAACTGTCACATCCGGTTACTTCCATTTCGGAAGACATAGAGTACAATCGTTGGTTGGATTGTTCAAATGGTCTATGGCAAAATATCATCCACTATTCTGGAGAGTGGGACATCATAGTGTATGACGAGTACCCAATATCGACTTTAGAAATTCCTCAGTGACGATGTTAGTCGGTCACAATATTAGTCGGTCACAACCATATCCCTGACTGAGAAGCTTATCTGAAAGACACCTAGCTCTCAGAACAAAATCCGTATATTTGGTACTTGCTCTGGCATAGCGTATCAACTGAGATATGAACACGCCATAAGCAGGCGATGAAGGGATGTTGCTACTCAGAAAAGGAAATTGTGTAATGCTGAAATTGAAGTCGTCACGTTTGTCATAGAGTGAGGTGTTCATGTGACTATCAGTGTCGTAGGACAAAATTATGTCCAAATAGGATGCTGAATTATTTGTCTCTGTAGTTTCTTTGACTTGAAGAAGCTCCGAAGGATAGATACTGCTGATGTACTCCGTGAATATTGGATTATTGATAGACAACACATCGTCTATGTATCTTTAAGTGAAGTTGAAGTCAGAAGCTAAGTATCTTTTCCCTTCAAAGACCAAAGATTGAATGAATTCAGCTTCGTACGAGTAAATGTCGGCAAGGAGTGGGGCACAATTTGTCCCCATTGGAATTCCGACCATTCAAAGATTCACAACTTACAGTAATATAATGAATTGTAATATCAAGAATTCATTTATTTATCTGACCATCATTGTATAGATAAAAATACAATCTACTTTTGATATAACCTCAAATAACATTTTATCTGATAAAATCAGTTTCATATCCCAAAATCGTATATAGTCACTTAGATTATATCAGCGGATCTTTAACCGTAAATTTAATTGTTATAAGTTAATGATGTGTACATTTTATATCGATATATTTGGAGAAAATTTTCACTTCTTTAAATAATTCCTATGTCAGGTTACACTGGAGGATCACACTATACCCATAAAGGAGGCGCAGTCGAATATCTCTGTATGCCAAAAAACCCAGACTGGAATGGAAGCGTATACACTAACGGAACCGACGGTGCCAAGGGGTACGTTTATGGAGCCGAATACCGAAATCATTATGGCCACATAGGAATCGACAAATCGTTCGCTTTGCATGATGTTCCATGTGCTGTTTGCAGAGCTACTGGTAGCTCCAGTGTCTTGATGACACCTGGTAAGTGTTGCCTAATTGTTTCCGTGCGCGAACATCGACGGTGGGTGCCGCTAAACTTATTCTTCCCGGGCACCTGTTCCCACCTCTAGTTTGCTAGGAGTCCGTCGATTCTCAACTTGGTGCTTTATTGTGAGTGTTGTTAAGATTGTCGTAAGGATCTTTTTTTTATCTCTTTTCTAATATATCTAATTGGAGTATTGAAAAGTTGTCATTTCCATGAGACAATATAAGCATCTATGTAAACAACCTTTTCATTATTTACTTAAATTGTCAATCAGGCATTATAGCTTTGACGCCTCGGCAAATAATAAAATAATGTTCTTTTGAGAAAAATAAAGTGATGAAAGCAACTGTTCTAGCCTAGACCTCCAACGTTGAATTAAAAAGAAAAGCAAATTAGATTAAATGTATTGTTTCATAGGATCTGCATTCATCTTTCCTTGTTATAATAATGTCGAAGGGTTCCAACTCTCTACCTTCTTGAAGAAAATTCCAAACCAATTTAATTGCACCAGACACGTGTTTCGAATATTAAATTCTCATCAGTGATGCTTTCAGCGGAGCCACCAAAAATAATTTCAGTGGCGCCCTCTTTAATTTTTTGAAGTTAGATTTTTACATTTACATTACAGAGAGCGCGCGGCTCCAGTTTCTACTTCATTTCTAGACGCGTCAACGACTCTGTTGTGAAAGTGTAGGATTTTGGGCCATAGTGTTTGTTCTGATAAAGATATTGCAACTTGGTTCCGTTGGAATTCTCTTCTAATTTCTTGCCTGAAATCCTTATTGATTCTCAAGCATATTTTATACTTCTTGTCCCGATTCATTTTAAAGGCAAAACAAACTGTGAAAATTCTTGGACCAAACAATACAGCGGATATTTGATGTCTGGATACCATGGTCATGAAGCTGCTTCTCAGTACATATGTTTGGACAAAGATGCGGAGACGTTACCAGGCACCTCTGCAAATAAGGAAGGAAAGCTTCTGTATCCAGTGGAGGCACGATGTGCACCCCTACCATGTCCTCCGTACGTAGAGGGACGGGAGCTAGCATGTGTAGTATGTTCGAAATAAAATGTGCATAAATGCATGTTTTAAAACAAAGTTGCATCATTACGCTCTTTCAATAAAAGAAAGTTCAAGAATAACTTACTTTTAACTGTTTTTTTTTTCTAAATGATATCTATCGGGGGGAAGGGGGTGCGAAATGGTCGAATGGGATATCAAGAGTGCTTTAAGTAATCCAAAGTTTGTCATATTAGATTATTAAACAAAAACGAACATCCCTGCGAAAGATTTTGTAAATATTGCAGCCCCTGATCTCTAGGCTTTACAAATTCTATGAAGGATTACCATGCAAAATGTCACAAATTTGGGCGTTTTTCACATGAAAATACACAGTTGTATTGTTCGACGGCGTACAGCAAGAATATATTTTGAAGGTTTTTTTTGTTAATTCGAGTTTCAATACAATAACTATAGTATGTTAGTATTTAACTCAGTCTTTATTTGTATTTCTAAATTATGACTTAAGATTTTCTCCCAATATATACTATAGAACTCGCCTGGTGTAAAATCTCCAATAAACTTCTAGTTCGCTAAGCTCCGCCAATATTGTCGTCAGCAGAACAATATTAGAATAGAAATAATAACTAGCTAGCTGTGATTTGTTGTCCAGTAATTCCCATCGTCTCATGAACCAATCAAATTATCACCTCGCCGCTTTGCGGCTCGGTGATAATTTTATTAGTTAATGCGACTCGAGGAATTACTAAGCAACAAACCAAAGCTAGCTAGTTGTTAGCTGTGGTTTGTTGCTTAGTAATTCCTCGAGTCGCATTAACTAATAAAATTATTTCTTAATCATAAGAACCTTCTTACTAAATTTATGCATCGCATTGATTCATTGTGTGGAACCATCTATATTATAATGAATTTCCTTTTTGAAAATGTAAGGTTACTGTTAATTCTATTCCCGATGTAAGGTTACTGTTAATTCTATTCCCGAAAAGGGTTTAAGGTGTGAACTTCTTTGAAGCGGTAACAGACAAATCGAAACAGTATCAGGCAATCAGAACACTGTGGCCATATTTGTAGAAAAAAAATCTCGAAATACACAAACTCCACAGAGGGCATCGAGATTTGAGGAGTTCTGTGCAGCGGTATAAAAGGAGAGGTAAAAAATCCATCGCCAATCAGAGTAAAGGACGGAAGTATTAATTGTCCAATCCAAATCAAATACACTTGGTAGAGGACCTTGATTACTTGAGAGGAAAGGTCGAACGTGACAGATGGCATATTGCTTCTAACTGACAGATTGCTGTCGTAACCCTCGTCGGTTTAGTACAGTACCTATCACGGGTTTTACAACGAGATCGCCATCGATGGAGTAAAAATTTAACGAGTAAAGGCCAATTCCTCCATCAGGTGGAGGGCTTTTAGGAGGGCTGGTGAGGGGCAAAGCGGGCTCAACGCGAACAAACGTTACCCCGAAAAACTCGGAGTGTCTGTGGGCGGGGCTAATGAACGGAGGCGGCGCTTATGCATATTTAATTATTAGCCGGGGTAAACACCGAGTGCTTGTAGGCGGGCCTTATATTCGCTTGACGGAGCATCTCGAGTCGCGTAAAATCTCTTTGTAGAGAGTAGAATCGCGATAAGCTAGTCAAACAACTGTTTTAACAATACGCTAGATCTGTACGTACAGTAAATGTTTTCCTAAGAACGATTCTATAAATGTAACAATTTAAAGAATCATTATCTTACATATCCGCATAGATATACTACATTTATAACAATGCAATATTCAGGATTATGTACGTAGAGATAGAGAAACCCTAGATGTTAAATAGGCAGTATACACATGTCTGTAGTTTGAATTTCCTGTGATGTACGAAAAATGAATATGATTTAATAAACCAGCAAATAATATAGGAAGCAAAACTGTAATAAAGAAAACAAGGGAAAAAAGAAATACATAATTGTTTATCCTACTCCTGTATTTTATAAACACCTGAATATTGGATGTGTAAAACACATTATATCATTCGATGTATCTGATGGAAGGAAAAATAAGATTTGTTTCCTGTTAGACAATGAAACGAATTTTTGCATGCATTTATAGATTCAAGTACTGTAACGCACGACTTTGCAGTAAGATGAATATTAAAAGTATTATGAGTTATGCAAATCCTTTTCCCGTTCAGACGGAATAGCTCCTAAATCCGTACTCTGGATACTTCACATTGATGTAATCTATTTTACATATACATGTAAACGATTGCACACTTACGTATAAAATTTAATTCAATGCTGTACGATACCAAGTAAATTAAATGTTTAATTCATTGATAGTTATTTTTTATTCTATCGTGTTTGAACGGTATTTTTTTTTTATCACGGAAGCATATTTTAGAAGGCATCGAAAGTATAGACCTTTGTTAATTTTTCAGCAATTGTTATGATCCGTTATAAGTAATAGCTGAAAAGCTCGAGCAGGAACCAGCGTTCACCCCTGCTCCCTCACTTTTTAGATAAAATATGAAAAAATATGGACAATACAGTCAAGACAATGTCTATTTACTAACTCAGGCACGTACGTCATCACGTATGCACATGCATTATGTTTCTGGGGTCGCAGGTCATTTATAATATACATGTACCAGTGGTGGATCCAGGATTTTAGAAAGGAGGGGAGAGCCCAGCTTCAAAGAAAATTGTTCACAGAAAAGCTGACAAGCAAAAGATAAATTAAAAAAACCAAAGAGACGATGATACAAATATTAAGACTTAGGACTTTATATTATTCAGGGGTCCTTAACCCCCGCCCCCCCCCCCCCCCCCCATCCCCATTTGGTCTTTTCCTTATAATTTATTTGATCGTTTACCTGAAGATGTGCCAATTTTTGATTCGAAGCAGAGGAGAGGGAAGGGGGGGGGGCTGTTCGGTCATTCTTTATTCCTTCCTAAATCTTACATTTCCGGGTAATATGACAAATTTCAGGGGGTCCTTAAACCACCCCTCCCGATCCGCACTTGTTATAGGGGAGGGTGGGTGGTATTCGGTCCTTTATTCCTTCCCAAATCTTTTTTTTTTCATTTTCTAGGTATAAGGACAAATATCAAGGGGTCCTTAACTTCTCCCTCCCCTTCCCTCCATCCCCTCTTTCCCTCCTCTCCTCCCTTCCTCCCACCTCCTTTTCACCCTATCCAACCCCTAAAGTATAAAATGCGAAGTCTTTATTCAGGTTAATGAGAAGCGTTTAATCTAGACGAATCAATGAGAATCGTACAGTATGTTTTTTTTTTCAGCTCAATAATAATGCAACGCTTAAAAGAGAAATTCCGCTTTCAAAGAGTAATTACGCGTTGGGGCTGTCTTACTCTTGATAGTGTCAAAATAAAAACAAAATCTGTAGTAAACTTTATAAAATCAGAGAAATTCCTACATTTAAGACTTATTGGTGTGGTTCCCTCATTCTATATTCTTACATTTGTCCTGGTATTATGACAAATTTAAGCGGGTCCTTACCCCTTACCCTCCTCTCGCCCCTTCCTCCAACCTCCCTTTCACCATGTCCACCCCCTTTAGTATTCTCTAAAATGCGAAGTCTTTATTCAGGTTTATGATAGATGCGTTTACTGTACACTGATATCGAATGTTCATTCACCAATCTGATTAAAACCAGATCTCTACATGATCCCGATTTTATTTATCATGTTTATGTCGCGTGGAATTTGTCGCTACGCGACATAGCACAATCAGGAGCATGTAGAGATCTGGTTTAATCGCATGAATAATGCACCAATAAAATGAAATTCCGCTTTCAAAGAGTAATTACGCGTTGAGTACCATTTGCAGTAACTCCTTTGGCTGACAAACACAGTACATTTTTGAAAACCGGTACAAATTATGGGATTTTTTTCATTCGAATCTCCAATGAATGACAAATAAATATACAGTATAGTACAAATAATGCAGTTTTAATTTTTGAAGACACAATAAAAGAACATGTATCAAATCAACCCGAACTGTAGTGAAGGTTGAATTTGGACTGAGGCCTTTCATAAATATTTTACGGGAGCGCCGCACCTCTACATGTATGTAATTTCTCTTGAGAAGAAAAATATGACTCTTTCATTCCTATACATGTACTTCCCAAACTGTCAGCTTGCAAATCCTTTTTTGTTTAGAATTTGCTAGTGTTATGATCTTTGAGGCACTTTATACAGCTAGGTATAAATTTTCATGACACAAAAAGTTACTTAAAATTTTGCTGAAAGCCATTTCAACGGGATACATAACTGGAGGGTGTATTAACATATTCTACACCAAAATTTTCTAAAATAAAACTGGAAAGGGCTCGACCCCCTTGGTGTCGATGAACAGGTGCGTTGTCGGCTACTAATATATCGCCCGAATTAAACGCATTTTCTCCCATTTCAGTATATTAAGCATCTAGTGCTTCTTAAAAATCTAAGATATTGAGGAATGTCAGTGGCTCCCTCTATGACATTACAATACATGCAATCCAATTAATAGACTGAGTGTTACATTTGGAGATTTTGATGATCTAAAAACTTAAATTGCGCTCACCTTTTTCAGCATGACCATAAATAAGTATTTGTGCAGTCACGAGAATTGAAACCGGCCTCATCAAAGAATTTCAGTATAAGTACTTCTTTATCATATAAATATTCCATGAGTACCTCCGTATAAAGGAGATTTGCATCTGTGAATCTTTCAGTACTGATTTGTTACAATTCTTTTTAACGAGATCTTTTTCCGCAATTCTTTTTCCACGAGAGATATATCGTTGGGAGACGTTTTGTTAGTCGTTATCATCAAGTCTTTTTGTTCTTCCTTTATTTGAACTTTTTTCTACAAAAAAGTTTTGTTTCTCAACCCATAGTCCCATGTACGTTTAACACATGCAATTTCTATCAATTTGAAGTTCGTCAGCAACCTTTTGCTCTAGAAATATAGCCATTTTCCTCATTTGCTCCCAGAGAATTTGATTTTGTGATGATTTTAAATCATCATTATAAGCTTATAAGCGGCGTTCCTTCTTTATACATTCTTCCTTTTTTTACTTTTTAATAACGACATTTTCATTGATTTTAGATTTCCGACCTCTGTTTGGAGGAGACACTTTTATAAATATATTTGTTTTAAATTTAAATGACCACATGCTCATTTTACGAGAGAACATTCATGGGGATTAAGATTTTATCTATAAAATTGATTTCTCCGTGGTCCTTTATAGAAGTACGAGTTGTATCAGTAACACCCGCTGTGCAATGGCTTGAGGTTAAGTGAACTTTAACATGTTTAATAACACCTGGCTTGTAAGTAGTGATGAGGTAAGCTACATGTACATGATCTCTGAATATAATGTCTAGAGGGATATCGAATGTGTTTTGGACTCAGCCAAAGAACAAGTCCGAGAGTGCTTGCAGAGGGGGGGGGATTTCGGGTGAAATACAGACGTTTGCTTGGCGTTAGATTTCATTTCAAAATTTATTCTTCACTTTGTACATGTCTTGTAGGAATGGCATTTACCTCGCCTGATAGAGAAACGGGGACCTGATCTCACCTTGTCTTTTCTGCTGTTCGTTCATGTTTATTTCGTGTACGTCGAATGGTGTTTTGTATGATACATGCATTTTTTCCTTGCGATCTTTGAAATGAAAATCACGAACAAGCTAAATAATCTTGTAAAAGTTCTATTAAATGAACTGAATTATTATATGCAAACAATGCAGAAAGAATTTAATTTTCCAGGTGATCATTTTTATAAAATTGCAGTAAAAAGTATAATATCGCATTGCAGTCATCACAACTAAGAATCCAACCGCACAAACATGTCGGCTTTCGCGTGTTAAACCCTAAGCAAATAAATGATAATTATTTTGACCTGTAAAGCGACCTTGGCCATGTTATAAATTAAAAAGACTATTTCGTAAACTTATGTACATGTTCATGTTGTATCTATTCATAAAACAAGTCATGCTTGCCCCCTCCTTAAAGCCATCAAAGTAACATCTCTCTCTCTCTCTCTCTCTCTCTCTCACTCTCAGATCACATTTTTATTTCATTCCCTCGCATGAATATTGTATATTTGTATCACTATATCTTAAAAATTGTTTCTAAAATTGATTGATTGATTGATTGATTGATTGATTGATGAGTTGCAGCTATATCTTACTACAAGACTGACGGATAGACAACCGGGAGGTGGACAAAAAGGTCGTTATATTTACATGTAGCTCTTGCATTGCCGGCGACATGGCCAGCAAAGGCGCGAAAAAAGCTTTACCAGGGTCAGTTTATTTACTTTAAAGAGACGTTTCTGTATAAGAATAAGGCAACATTTGCATTTGCTTAGAAAATTTACGTCTTTTCTTTATTTAGGAAGGTGAGAAGAAAAAACTGAATCATTAAATAAAACAATTTACATGTAAAACTGAAAGCAAAAAAAAAAAAGAAGCTTCTCCTATCCTATTATAGAAAGGACAGAGAAGATTACGTTATTTAATAAGAATTTTCAAGTACATAGGATATGAAGTGAAAAAATCAGCATTAACAAATCTGAGGTCTCTTGACTATCTCAGCACCAGGGGCGGGTCCAGAGGGGGAAAGTGGGATTGTATAGATCGAGGCACTAAGTGCCGAGTCGGGGAGAATACGGTTTGAAAAAATTGAATACAATGGTGCAATCTGGAGCATATTTTCTCTGTTTTTCTCGTATATATCATGGCCGTTTTCACTCATTGAAAGGACAAGAAAGTATACGCAAGTGGAACGCCGTACCCGACCATTTGATAGGGCGAGACTTTGCTTTTCTCGAATTAATTGCTAGTAAGATTGAATTACTGTGTTCATTTGCTTTTTTTCTGTTTGTAAATTTATCCGCGAAACTTGGCATATAAAAAAATGGTTATTTTTATTTCTTTCTTTCTGTATTTCAATATCTTTTTACATAATAGGTTTATATAGGGAATCTTTGAAGGAATCGGGGGAAAAAGATAAGGAAATGAGCGACAAGAGCATCTGTAAGAGAGTTTTTTTTTTCTTTAATTTCGGTGAAACACATGCAGGCAGATTTTGAGATTTTCACTTTATACTAGGGTTCATCCATAAACTAAAGTATCAGGCGAGCAAGGGAAGGACTGCAAGGAATTTATACTATCCCCTAAAACAGACGAGGGCACGGGGACTACCCGCAGAAAATTTCTCAACTGCGGAAAATCAAAGGCGCGGTCATATTATGTGATGTATGATTGACACCACCGGATGTTTATTCGGTTATGGATAATACAATGTATAGAGTCACGAAGAAAAATGGTACATTTTGTAACATTTTGAAAACAATGTAAATTATAAAATTCATTATTATTCGCAAGTTTTTATTTATTTATTTATTTATTTATTTATTTATTTATTCATTCATTTTTTTTTTTTTGGAAAATTTATTCTCATATTTTTTTTTCAGTTTTGAGATAATAAATATCTTTATCTAACCATTATGTATACTTTAAAGTTTTATAAGTACAATACCTACAACGACATTTTGCGGTGCGGAGTTTGAATAACCAGCCGTCCTACAGATAGGCTATTAATGTACATATAACTGACACGTGTACTTCACATGCGCATGTCTCAGGAAGTCTTTTGCATAGTTTGCAACGGTTCGAAGCCAATTGTTGTTCACCTAGTAGACATATTACTGGCACATCATGTATGTATTGAGTAAATTTCCCACTTTGCGCACTGAAAAAAATCCTTCCCGTTGATATTGCAAGTAATTGATTATGTATATATACATTGCTCCGTTCAGATCACATTAATTCATGACGCCAATATTTCTACATTGTATATTATGAATAATTAAAGATTAAAAAAAAAATTGCAAAATATTACTTAAAACCTCAAGGTCGGAAAGGAAGAGGATTGTTCGATTGCACGTGCAACTTTTTTCCGTTGTAATGCCCTTTTTTTATCTATTTATTTTTTCTTATTTATTATTTCATTTATCTATCTATTTTTTTTTATTTATTTATTTTTTTTTTTGGCTTGTTGAAAGAAGAATCCGATATTTTTATTGTTTGGCATTCTTTTGATTTAAGGTACTTTTACAAATCATTTTACTGGTATCTAACCATTCAATCGTAAATTTTCACGTTACATTTTAAACTATCGTGAAAAAACGAGTTCACGGGTTTACAAGTCAACTCACACGGGCGGATCTAAAACATTCTTCATTTATTGATTTTCAACTGAATGTACATGCACAGTTTACTGACAATGTACGTGTATGCAAAGTAAGGCGATATTACGGTAACTATAACTCTTTTGTTTTACGTCCGCGGGCGCTCAGAAAAAAAAAACACGCGCACACAAACATGCATGGGGGGAGGGTTATAAAATCTGTATATGATCTTAAATTCCGTAAAATTGCCTGTACTATCGTTAATTTTAGGTGACAATAGTGGTTTTTATAAAAAAAAATAAAGTCAGCATTATACATCTCTATTTTTTATCTTTTGTTTTCAGTCATCCTCTCCAAATATCTACATATTGATCATGTGTTTATGTGTTTTCATGCCTGGCGGGAGGATACCTTTTAGGAAAAGTTTAGGACGTAAAGCAAAATATTTAATAACTATAGATGAAGATTAAAATTCTCTATCAGTCTATATTCAGAGTCTAATCAATTCTCCCGTATAATTGATATGAGAAAAATCGGAACAGTCAGTGAAGCATCGAAAAGTCGAAACTCGTCAAAATCAAAATTCAGGTGGTTCAACAAAGTGCAACAGTCACCGTTCACTTCAAGAGTAAAGGTACTGATTTTTATTTAAATACTCACAGCAACGGCGAGAACTGCTGAGATATTGCTAGCAGTGTAGATATTTTTAGAGTATCACATATTAAAATATGATTTTGTTCAACGTATACACGAAGATAAATGTACTTTCCTGTGAAACTGATTTTCTAAATTTTCAAATGATTGCTGCAGGGTCGTGTTTCATAACAGCTGATATTTACATGTACATGAAAGTGGCCTTATTACAATGTCCAACGGCAAAACCATAGAATTGAATTCTCTGTGAAATATTTACACATGCATTCCTGATTTTACCTAAAAATTTTACAGTTTACATCTGTTGCTCTAGGTTACTTTATAGCTGGTGTCTTCTCTTTAATCATGTTAATCAGGAAGCTTCATTGATTTATTTATTTGGCGCATTAAGTGCGAAAATGTCCCATTATTTTTAAACGTAAGGGACGTTTGTCCTATGAACTCTTTAACATTCTTCCTAATCACTGATCATGTACGTGTGTCCCGGCGGGAAATAAATGCATGTATATATATCTTTGAGAAAAAGGGATGGGCAGAAGAAATACATTCGATGTCTGAGAATTTATCTAAAAAAATTCTACGAAACGTTTTACCAAGTCCTTTGTTTTACATATACGTAAACACAATGCATCTAAGCTAAAGAAAATAGACCTGCATGTAATGATGCTCCACTGAATCGGAGTAAAATAATTAATAATAATATGTTTATCTGGGTGAACCTTTACGGTACATTTGTACTTTGACCCTTTTCTCACAAGTGTCGAATATATCTGTGACTGTTTGAATATAAAAAAAATGAAGATGTTGTAGATATTTTAAGCATTGTCTAATATTAAGTAACTCTTGATAGTGGCTTATAATAATGTACGTTATTTAATATTTGTATGGGTTTAAAGATTTCATGTGCACTAACTGACCGGGCGGAGATAATTCAATTAATGAGACGAGTTAAAATAATTTACGGTAGGAGAGATTGTGCGTGCATTAGTAATTAGAGTATATACTCAATACATGTCATTTTTATACCGGGAAGCTGATATCAGCTGGTGAAAAGTAAACGCTACTGATGACCAGGTGAAACTGAGCCCCGCCCTGCCCGATAACTTTTCCACGGCTATTCATGTACATGTAAATAACATCCATTAGGTTTTTATTTAAAATTATCAATTTGTGTATTGACGTTATTATATCTCATCAATATCCATAGAATGAGAGAATGAAAGTCAAACACAAAAGCAGAAACCAGATTCCAAAAATCACAATAGAAAGAATTAGAATACTGTACATACAGTGTCAAAGTCAATCTCTAATATCTTTTTGTTCCCTCATTCAACAAGAAGCGTGTCATTAAAAGATCGCGAATTTAGCCGATGATGAGGGAATTACGCATTCATATTAGCTCCGCCTTCGATCCACTAAGCTCCGCCCATAAAGCCCCGCGCTGTATTTTGGAGGAAATCCTCTGCGGGCATGGCGTTTTCTATGGAGTAAACAAAGGGGGCAAGGAGGTAGAAAGAGAAATTACTCTGGGGAATTATGGAGTAAGCTTACTCCATCAACGCGATCTCGTTGTGAATCTCCTGGTACGTACTGTATGTGGTGTCTTATTCCTTTAGCGTCTCTTGCTACGTATGTCCGCTGTGTTTTTGCTTGATGTTACTCAGTGTTTTCTATGGGTGCTGTAACCGAGTGTTGTTTGAAACCCTCTTATTTGCTTTCATTAAGGTTTTGTGAATTCATTTACAGTGGTTGCAGAGGAGAAGTCGAAATGTGTCAGCCAATCAGAGTCCTCAGAGACCATTATTGATGGCCAATCAGCTCGAATAAAATTTTGATACAGGACTTCGAGTTATTGCTTTCTGTAAAGTTTTGGAAAATTCTGTGCAGTGGTTAAAGAGAATCCGTACATACGTCAGCCAATCAGAGTGTTCGGTGGTCATATTTGAAGACCTATCAACTAAAAAAAATACAAACTTGGTATAGGACGTTTTAGTCCATGCCTCTTCTATATAAAGTTTGGCTATGGCTGAGTTGTTGTGCTTGTGATGCCTTCAGAAACAGGCAACGTCACGTGAAAGAGATTCAATTGAACCTTTTAAGCATCTCTTTCTGTTTGTGACTACTCTGTGTTTTTGCATTGGGTGTTTTGCTGTGGATGCAGCAACTGGTTGTTGGAGACCCCCTCGTTTCTTTCAAGAATATCAAAAAACAAATGCAAGTTTGAGTTCAAGGTCAGTTGTTAGAAAACTCTGGTATCATCACTAGAAATACACGTCAAATATGACAGCCTTTAGTTTGAATTATTTTAACAATCAAGTTATTCACAATATTCAAGGCTTTTAAAGTATGTCAAACTTCACAGTTAAGTCCACAAGGTAAATAAGAATTGGTATCAACAGAAAGAAAGGAATACAGAATCACGTAAAATGTGAATATACCTATAGTAGAGATTCTTAAAAGTAGGTCAAACTTTGGGGTCAAGGTCTCAATGTCAAAAGCTTTCATTGGTATTAACATTCAGTTCTTGTCCCAAGGAATACATGTATGAAATGGCAGCCTTATCACTTACTATTCAAATGTTATATATGTTAAATATGAAATGCTTTAAGCCTTTTTGCTACAGACAGTGAAAAATTGTCAAACATTTTAGATACATTTGTACCAGGAGCACAGAAAGATTTCTTAGATTTTAATAGCATTTAAATGGATTCCTTTTATAACCAGAGGTAGAGGCTGGCACAAATGATCCTTGCTGATTGGAAATAATATTCCACACTACGTGAAATTGACCCTTCCGAATGCGGGAAAATTTGAGGAATTCCATGACGTCACAATGCAATTTCTATGTTTGACAGAGGTTCGAAGCTAATTGTTTGCCTGAGGTAAAAGCATTGTGACGTCACGAAATTTTGCATTTTTTTCCTGCAATCGGATGGGTTAATTATACTTTCATCCTACTGTACCATTATAAAACTGCTCTTTTAATTTTTTAGAACAGTGTATATTAGATTACATGTACAAGAAGCCTAAGAGACATTAAGTAAAAAACTTTTAATGACTTTGATAAATGTAATATCATGTTACAATGTATAACATTCAGAATTGTTCAGAGAAAATTTAAAATTCTAACCCTCATCAATATTCCACATGAGAGGGTTGTTCAAAAAGTGCTTCAACATTCATTCAGTACTGGAAAAATAAACATAATGATAATCATTAAATAAATATATATAGTCATGTGCATCTAGGTTTGACACTTTCACCCATAAATAAAGATTCTTGTCTAACAATAAATAGGTACAATTGACAACAAATTCCAAATACAAAAAAAATATATATATAATAACAGGAGGCCCAAATCGGTACATTCACTACAATAGGCCAATGCTTTTCTACCTTTGGAATTCAAAGAAGACCAAACAAGCCTTCATCAGTTTATAACAAAATCATTGCAAGCATTAGTACAATCTTATTGTACAAACAACAAATTGAAAACCACAAAAACTTAATAAAGTACCTACACTTCCATTAACGAATAACAAAATAGTGATAACATCATTTTTTAAATTTCATTGACACTTATAGGAACAATCTTTCAGTTTTTCATGCAATGTGGTCAAGAATTGAATACTTATCTGATATAACTTATCAAATTTATACCTAGAACCTTTCAGGCATAAATAAATTTGTCATTTTCGATCTATATAAACATTACTACTTTGTATTGCTTTTTATGGTATTTCTAAGTAAATTCAGTAAATATGATAAAAATATATTGTTCGATATTTCTAATTACATTTAAAATATATTGTAATTCCAATTTGATTCATTCAATCTTTAAAATGACTTTATGCAACATTCAAAAGAAGAGGACAACTAAATATGTATAAAGTAATGATTTCTCTAAAAGGAAATTTATATTTTATAATAAGGATTCCGAAACTGTTCAAATCAAGTCACTTTAATTAAATGATCAAGAATGATTTCAACTTAATGTTATATGTTTGATATCCTAAGGATTACAATTATTTTTGATGAATATAACATGAGATAAAAATAACATATGAAAGACAAAAACAATGTTCAAACCAGATTGAAATGTTAATATTCATAAACTCAGATATGCATATGTATTTTCTTGGGTCAAAGAATATAATTCAAAATTTTGACTCCCCGTGAGATCTGTCTAACAATATCAATGGACTAGCAAAATCAGTATATTTCAAATAATGAAGAACTGCAAAATTTTTAATATTTCCAAAAATTTATAAAACAAAAGCAAAAATGAACAATTCATATAAATGTTAAATTACACACATTTTTAATAACTTTGGCATCATCTGAACTTAATTTATGAAAATGTTAAAAAATAGAATAAAAATTGTCAATGAGGATATCTATAACACAGCTAAGAAAACTTTGTTGTAAACATTAGAAATTAATTCATCTCCATGGCATTATTCTGTGATATGTAAACTGGCATCCTAAAAACAAAATTGATCCTACCATAATAAATGACCCTAAAGTGTGTGACTTTGACCTTGACAATGACCCTGACCTTCACTTGATGTCATCTCAATTTTGGATATATATGTTTAAAACACACCAAAGTTAAAGGAATCAATTGAGGTATGTATACTGGACAGATGGACAGAAAGACTAACAGGTGGATGGATGAACAGACGGATACAGGGACATTGTACAAATTCTATATGTGTACATACTACATGTATATGCTGCTTTGCAAGCAATATGAAAAAATAATACTGATTTTAACTTCAAGTGAATTTGAAAGCCTTGATCATCACAGAATTACAAAAAAAATAAATACACATGTAAAATAGATAAAGCAAGTCGAAAGGAAGAACAAAATCTCAAAGCTATATTGACATAATTGATCATATTCAATATATACTATGGAGGAAGATGTCAACAGCAACCGTAACAATTCAGGATTTGATAAAAGAGAGTGGATAAAAAAAAATCGGAAATGCTGTATTTTTTATAATTAATGCTGTAGAAATTATTCCATAAAAATTTTATAATTAAACTGGAATAATGCATGTTTCATGACTGGCTTTTGTGTGAATGTAGAAGTGTGATATCATAAGGGAAGGAATCTAGCTTTTGAACCAAAAACAGGGTTGGAAGGCAAAAATAAAAATGATATTCTTTTGGGTTTTTCATTCACAATCATTAAATCGCGGACACTCTGGTAGGATTTTCAATAATTGTACCAATGTAGTAACAACTTCTTTGAATCGAATTCAATAAAAATAGTTGCCAGAGTCACCTAATGCTCGACTGCATAGCATAATATCTCTCATGACAGCCAATTTATTTAAACTCCCTTTCTCAGGCAACCACATATATCAAGTCACATAAAAAAATTAAAGTTATAAATTAAAATTAGTTTATGGTGAACCAATGACAGAGGATACACTATGACAAAAGGTCACTTACGCTTTGCTCATATGAGTATAAGTAGGTCAAGGTCAGATTTCAATAGTCTAACCCAAGATGCATCCAATATGCAAGTCTGGTGCATGTACCACTTATAGTTTGCTCAATATTGGCAATTTAAAGCAAAATCACTGAAGCAGAAAAAGTAGGTCAAGGTCAGATTTCAATAGTCAAACCCAAGATGCATCCAATATGCAAGTCTGGTGCATGTACCACTTATAGTTAGCTCAATATTGCCAATTTAAAGCAAAATCACTGAAGCGGAAAAAGTAGGTCAAGGTCAGATTTCAATAGTCTAACCCAAGATGCATCCAATATGCAAGTCTGGTGCATGTAGCACTTATACTTTTCTCAATATTGGCTTTTAAAGGTAAAATCATTCAAGCGGAAAAAGTAGGTCAAGGTCATTTTATGAAAGTTTGATCAAAGATACATCCAATATGCAAGTTTGGTACATGTAGCACTTATACTTTGCTCAATATTGGCTTTTAAAGGTAAAATCATTCAAGCGGAAAAAAGTAGGTCAAGGTCATTTTATGAAAGTTTGATCAAAGATACATCCAATATGCAAGTTTGGTACATGTAGCACTTATACTTTGCTCAATATTGGCTTTTAAAGGTAAAATCATTCAAGCGGAAAAAAGTAGGTCAAGGTCATTTTATGAAAGTTTGATCAAAGATACATCCAATATGCAAGTCAGGTACATGTAGCACTTATACTTTGCTCAATATTGGCTTTTAAAGGCAAAATCATTCAAGCGGAAAAAAGTAGGTCAAGGTCATATTATGAAAGTTTGATCAAAGATACATCCAATATGCAAGTTTGGTACATGTAGCACTTATACTTTGCTCAATATTGGCTTTTAAAGGCAAAATCATTCAAGCGGAAAAAAGTAGGTCAAGGTCATTTTTTGAAAGTTTGATCAAAGATACATCAAATATGTAAGTTTGGTACATGTAGCACTTATACTTTGCTCAATATTGGCTTTTAAAGGCAAAATCATTCAAGCGGAAAAAAGTAGGTCAAGGTCATTTTTTGAAAGTTTGATCAAAGATACATCAAATATGTAAGTTTGGTACATGTAGCACTTATACTTTGCTCAATATTGGCTTTTAAAGACTTTATTGCTATCTTAACATTTACCTTATCATCTCAACATTTGCCTTATCATTTGAAATAATTTTAAAAATCCCAACCCCAGGGGCTATATCCTCATCTGGATATATTAAATGATGTATAATTAAACATTTGCAACAAAAAAAACCAACAGAATATGAATATAGGAAAGGTAAATGTGTAATCTTAACATTTACCTTATCATCTAGTTCGGACGACGCGGACGCCGACGCGGACGCCGACGCCGACGCGGACGCCGACGCCGACGCCGGGGGTATTGCAATAGCTCTTTTGCACTAAAGTGCAGTCGAGCTAAAAACAGCTTTACCCAAATAAGTGTAAAGTATCATAAATCATACAAGGAATACCTAAAAATATCAATCAACATGAGGTAGCCAATCAACAATATGTTCAGGTATTTGGAGATTCAATAGGAAAATCAGGTATAACAAAAAACTCAAAGCTGGTGAGGTACAATGTACAATTGTACACTGTACATAACATACATTTTTTTTATCTAAAACTTGCTCCAAGTTGCTACAAACAGGGAGGGGCCAGAAACAGACCTAGAAATTGAGATGGTTCTCAAGAGGCTATGCCTATAAAAGACCTCTATGCAAGGTAACAGAAATAGAACTAATCATGGAGTCGCAACTGTTTTAAATAAATAAATATCCATCATTAAACATCTTTGGTCTGCTATTTGACTAAGAAATAAATGAAAGAATTTGATAATTATTGTACATGTTATGTAATACATGTACATAAAAGCATTTTTAGTTCATATCATCATACAATTAAGTCAAAGAAATGATGTAACCAACTTGTTAACAATGGTTAAGCTCAGCAAGCATTGTTTTCAATGATCTCTTAAGTAAATAAAAACAATAATAAATAGATCAATCATGCCTGTTGAAGCTAAGATACATGTATGATCTATTTTAGTGCACATTTTCTGAATATGCTTTGGAGTTCTCAATTTTATATATAACATGTTAAAAATGATATGAGGTATGATATGAAAAAATCAAAATTGAAAAAAAAAACTAGAACCGCCCCTAAAGCGACGAATTATACCCCCGCGGGACATTTTTCTCTTAACGGATTCATTTGAAAGATCTGGTTATAAGAATCTATATGTGAAATATCAAAGCCTTACTCTTATAGTTTAAAGTAGGTCAAAGGTCAAGGTCACTAGGTGAAACAACATGGTATCAAATGAAAGCTCTGGTCATGAGGAATCTATATGTGAAATATCAAAGCCCTATCCCTTATAGTTAAAAAGTAGATCAAATGTCAAGGTCACTAGGTCAAAAGTCATTGTATCAAATGAAAGCTCTGGTCATATGGAATCTGTATGTGAAATATCAAAGCCCTACCCCTTATTGTTTAAAAGTAGGTCAAAGTCAAGGTCACAAGGTCAAATACTTGTTATGATGAATGTGTGACTGCATGAAATATTAAAGCCGTTATCACTTATTCTTGAAGATATATTCACTTCATTTGCAGGGGAGGGGGTATAAAGATTGAATTTTGAACTTTTTGGAAAGTTTAAATTTGGGTTCTTTTAAAATAGTAACACACTATTTGTACACAGATTTACCATACATGTATACTGACCAATAAGCAAGAAAATTTCATACAACATCTTAACTCTAAACTTACTTCAAAATTTCTAAGTCACAGACCAGTGACAGATGGTCTGATGGATAAAGTAAGGATGGTAGTCTTTTTTGGCCTATTTCCCTTTCACTAGGTATGTCAAGTACAGATTTAACCCTGAAATGGTCCTTTGAGAAAAATATATAATCTATAGCTACACATGTTTCTTTGTTTCCCATATAACTGCCTCTAACTTGCCACGTTGTAAACGGAGGCTCGACTCGATCTGGAGACAAGAACGTGTAAGTACTGCTCAATAGCAAGTCACTCTTCATGATTTCTTTATAAACAGGTTCCTTGTATGACGCATTGAAATCTCCAGTTAGAATCAACGGAGCGTCGCCAACTTCCTGCGTCAAAATCTGTAGTAAATATCTCCCCTGGACTTGACGCAATTTCTCGTATCCGGCTTTAGCTTTAAGATGTGTGACGGCAACGAAAAAAGTCCCAAGGTCTTCTTTTTCCTTGATCCCTTCAAATTTGCATAAAATTGCTACTTGATTTGTTACAATATTTTCGTTAGCTTTCAAATTTATTTTACGGGTATCGTGAAGTTTGAATTTTTCTTCGTCATAGAAAATTGCACAACCATCGGGTCCTGTATTTATCTCCTGATCTAGACATGGGGA
This sequence comes from Pinctada imbricata, assembly GCA_033119305.1. Classification (NCBI taxonomy): domain Eukaryota; kingdom Metazoa; phylum Mollusca; class Bivalvia; order Pterioida; family Pteriidae; genus Pinctada; species Pinctada imbricata. The sequence continues at coordinate 19,123,057 of VSWD01000006.1, forward strand.
TTGCGGTTTCGGATGAAATACTCCATCAAATTTCAATTTTCGGAAGTGCTCTTTTAAAACGCTGAAGCAGTCAACTTCTTGTAGGCAGTATATGGACGCGTCATTTCTATGAAGTTCCTCAAGTATTCGTAGTTGTCTGTATTTCCAATCCAAGGCTTCCTCGGGGCAAAGAACAAAATTGTCAGCTCCTTGACAAAGGGCTACAAAGGTAGAAAAAAACATTTAGTCAAACACTGTTTACAATTAGATCTTATTAAGAGTTATAGAAGCTAATTATGGTATACATGGCAAATATTATTTTCTTTTAATCAATTTACTGAAACTTTAGCCTCTATATTTTGATTTGATTCTTACAAAATTGAATTACTGTACATAAAAAAATCATTTCACAGGAACATTGTAAATATTTGAGGGATATGTAGGTAATTCATTCAGATTTACTAACTGAATACATATACCTAAACACTTCAACATAATCAATTCAAATAAAAAGTACATGATTGTATTCCTGAATTTGTGTTTACCTTCACAAAATGAAATCTACCACAGTAATATAGCATATGATGAAAACCAGTCTCTACCAACAAGGTAAAAGTGATGCACATGCTATACTACAACAGTATTAAAGTTTCTGAGAATAAATTCAATGAATGCCCTCCCTGCATTAGTAATTTTATCCTAATTTAAATTATAAATAAACTTCAATCATGTACCTTCTTATTCAGATTTGATATTATAACTTTTAAGATCATACTGGCAAACTTAATCCATTCATAGAAATTATAGGGTTGGTATGGAGCTTTTTGTAGAGAACAGAAACAAATTGATATTAAGCATCAAATTTGCAAGAGTTACTTTTCTTTGTCTGCAATATTCATTAGCTCATTTAAATGCATTTCTATTATTTTAATTGTTTAGTTAATTGATAATTTTTCATATGAATTTTTTTTTTTATTTTCTGAATGAAAGTTTGCTTTGTGTGTACTTTACTTTTTATTTCAGCTGGATTCATATTTTTGCAAAGTAACTGATGTTAAATTAAATGTGCTAAATTGAAACTATGCTAAATTCATAGTCTGTAGTGCATTATGAGGCTCAGGCGAACGAGACTATAAACCCTTAGGCTACCTTTACCTTTAACTTTATCCTGATGATTACAAGCCTGCAAATTCATAATTAGGCTGTGTCAGTTTGCCTATTTCTTAAATTTATACATGTAGTGCTAAAAAATTGCACATGTAGCACTTACCTTGAGCCAAAATGTTCCACTGAAAAATCCTCAAGGATTTACCATCATTTTTTGGGGGTTTGTCCTCATCACCCTTTTTGTCATCATCATCATCAATATTTGAAAATGTTGCTTTCTGGTTTCCTTTACCACAGCATTGCATGAGATTTGTAAAACCATTTGTTAATTTGCAGGGTTCGTCTTTGATTGGAACAAACTCTCTCGATAGGAGTGGAGGGTAATTTAGCCGTTCTATCTCATTTTGTATGTCTTTCAGGGAATTTTCTCTATTCATTGTCTGAAAAAAATCCAATAACAACAATATAAATGTATGTCGATTCTTTCAGTACAGTCATTATTGGAAACCCACAACTTATAGGCTGTGGGCACAATAGGCCACTTGCCGAAATTCACAATGGCTGACAAAATGACGAAAAATGTCCAAGGTAATGTAGTCAATTTAAGCGCACTTTTGCATTGTTACGTCACTATGGAATTGCGTGTTTTAACAGTGACGTCATAATGAAAAACAACACCAAAAGATGTTGACTCAGACATTTTGTGCTTTCAAACAAGATCGGAAAATGGTCTATTGTCCGGGAATTGTCGTTTTTATGCATCATATTTTTATTCAAAGTAACCAATGATACAGTCAGTTTGAATAGTTTCAGTTCTTTTGTGTTGGATGGATTCTGTAAGCTCATTCTGATTGGCTTAAATTCCCTGCTAAAAATAAATTGTCCCATGGGATTTAGATAGTTTAACGGAAAAGATGCCATGAATTTCTGACGATACAGCACAGTATGCTACAATGTAAACATGTTATACATAATTTATATACTTTATAAATGTAAGAAATCATGATATGGTTTGGCAAGTCCCCTAAAATTGTTCACTTTTAATTTTCTAATTAAGCTGGGTACTTCAATGCCAATGTGTGGGACAGTGAAGCCCAATATTACTATTAGTCATAGCTCTATACATGAAACATAAATTTAAAGTAAAATATATACACATGTAGTACATGTAAAACGTAATTAATAAATTCACTTTTCTTTCTGTTCTATTGATGAAAAGTTGATTGAGTCTCTGTTGTAGATTTGTAACTTTGTAACTATAATGTTTCATATATTTTTAAGATGTATTTACGAAAAAGATAAACAGTAGAATAATTATTACAAATGATTTTTGAAAAGAAGTCAAGGACTGAAAGATTCAAAATGTACATGTAGCATGAATTAGCACAGAGAATTCATTAATCAATTACACATGTACAATGAAGACAATATACATGTAGTGAAGTGATTACAAATCAAAATAACAGTACATGAAAAGTAACAATATTGGAATACCAGTACTGTCACAATTACAATACTGGTCTTCCAGTATTGTTACTTTTACGATACTGGTTTTCCGGTATTGTTATTTTGACAATACATGTACTGGTATTTCAGTATTGTAAATGTGACAATACTGGAAAATACTGGACAATACTAGTCTACCACAGTCTTCATGAAAACTTTTTTACCACTAGCCAGCCGGGCTAGTTGAGTGCCAAAATCTACTAGCCACTCAAAATTTTCACTAGCCATTAAAGAAAAATCAAAACGCTATAAAGACCCATCGTTTCCTCAGCTAGGTCTGTTGAATAGGCAAAAATTCACACATATATCGAGTATACACAAAAATCGAACGAATTCAAACCACCACCCTATCATTTCTCTGGCGGATGTCAGCTATGTCATTATCAAAAGACTCAATTTTACAATGAATGCATGATATAGTTTGTATAAATATAATTTCACATACGCATTTTGCCTGCAGAAAATGGACCGAGAAAGAAAAATATCAGAACTTATTTGAATCATACACAATACCCAGTGGGCATGCAACGTTGTTACAACGTTGAATTGTGGTTGATTTTTAGTCGTGACGTTGAACAACCATATATCAACGTTTTTACAACGTTGAAATATAGACGTTGTTTAGACGTTTGTTTTTAACGTTGATGAAACGTTGATTTTATGTTGAAATATGGTCGGATTTTTCATGACTTTGATTCAACGTTATATTAACGTTAAAATTTGACAATTTTTCAACGTGTCTTCTTTCTCTTTTGTATGTTATGAGAACTTTTGTATGACCGAGAACTAATTATAAACGTTATATATATTGATGTCAAACATGAGAAGTTGTTATGATACATTGAAGGACACCATGCGTTTTTAAGGACATATATTGAAGGAAGAATATATTGACATGTTCTTTGCTCATTTTTTTTATTAATCAATCCTGTTCATTGTTGTAAAGCTTTGAAGTCTTTTTTTCAACCAAATATCGACGTTGTGCCGACGTCATGTTTTAATGGTATCTCAACGTCGGTAATTCAACTTCATTCAAATGAGCACGTTGCATTTAACGTCATCATTTATGAAATAAAATATTTAATTAAAATATTATTGATTAAAACTAATAGATATTTATTATGTATATTTTCTTTCGAATTGAGAAATGAGCAAAGAAAAAAAAAAGAACTATAAAGAAAAAAGAAGAAGAAAGAGAGTTTTCGAAAAGCAAAAATTATACCTTCATTTTTATATTTAAACATAAATGTTACACATAAATTCCAGAATTATTTTCTTGCTAAAGTACATGTACAAATTTATGTTAACTAATTATACACATCTGCGGAAAGGTCGTGGAGCTTATAACAACACGTTCGAAGTTACATGTTGCGAGATAAAATCTAATAAATAATGTAGGTCAGTTATCGCCTGCTGAGAATCTGACCAGTTTCCGTCCTGACCTTCCCATTTGAATTAATTACCATTTCCGCGTCACTCTAGATTCAAAATCAGTACACAAGTGTGCTGCTCATACAAGAAGGCACGTTCAGAATAATTTGACATTTGATTCAAACAGAATTTACAAAAGAACGTAAGTAAAAGGTACTTATTTTCTTGAAATTTCATAAACCATTTTAAACAACTTTCAATCTGACCAGTTACCGCGGTTAATTACGATAACAATTCGGTAAAAGTTTTTTTTCTTTTATTGATACTGATTTAATTTTCCCTGTTTTCAGAAGCAGACAAGGACAAGGATGAAACTGGAATGATTAAATGATAATTCATGGCAGAAATTTGAGATTAACAGCGTCATACACGGATATCATATTTATTCTATTTTCTGTCTGATGGACTTTGATTCTTGTCTCTAAATATGGAACTTTACTGAACGTGTTAAAATTAGGAAAGTTAAAAAATTAAATTATGTGTTTATCGGTGTTCGGCGTTTCAACGTCAGTTTTTTGGGAAGTTTATATAGATCTCATTTTCACGCAGTTAATTGTCTTAGCTTCCATACAGGATGCTCAAGTCATGGCCGTTTACTTTTAATCAACGTCATGGGCGGATCCAGGAATTTTTTTCAGGAGGGGTCCTAAAGTCCGAATTTTTTGAAGAGCAAAAAAAAACAAACAAAAACAAAAACAAAAAAAAAACAAAAACAAAAACAAAAAAAACGCAAATGCAAGAAAATAGAGTTTTTGTGAGCTCTGTTTCTCATTATTAATAAAAGAGGTAACTGGAGAGCAATGACGAGCAAAAAGCTTATAATCTTGAATTTTCACACACAGTACAGTACTTGATTATTGATTGCCAGTACCAATATGTGAATAAAACAAATGGCGAGCGTAAGCGAGCCAGCGAATTTTTTTTTTTTTTTTTTTTTTTCGAGATTTGGAATAAAATGTGTCTTTTTCAGTTTCTGTTCGTTTTCTTAATGCCCTTATTTATTGACCTAGGTGTAATGTATATGTGTTGCATACCAAGGAAAGAGAAGCATCATTTGAAAATAACGTACATGTATATAATAAATTCTGGCGAGCGGCAGTAGCTCACCAGAGAAAATTTTTGAAATGCTGACGGCAAAATATTGTCAAAATGAAAGATTTGTAATACAAATTTATGATATATTCTTCAAATATTATGACAACAAAAGGGGAATTGGAACTTAATCTTATGAAATAAGTATATTAATAATAAAAATTAACTATGCTTCGAAAATTCCAGGGGGGGGGTCCGGACCCCCCCGACCCCCCCTCTGGATCCGCGCTTGAACGTTGTTGTGAAACGTTGTTTCAACATCCATACACAATCCATATTCAACGTTGCTTAAACGTCGAAAATATAACGTTATTTCAACGATGCAGTGTAACGTTGTATCAACGTCAACAGATCAACGTTGATGTAACGTTGTAGACTCAACGTTGTTTCAACTTTCAAATCCAATCAAATATCGACGTCATTTCAACGTTTTGTACTGACGTTATTTCAATGTTGAAGCAACGTTGAAATGTCTGCTGGGTAAACATGATACAAGGCCGACCGTTGCTTGCGCCGCTTGGCCAATAATTATGAAATTTTCGTAAGAATTTCCTCATTTCAGTGTTCAGTCCAGATTTTTGAAATTGTTAGATATTTAATTGAACATGTTATACTCGCATATTAGTTGGTACCGTAAAATAACCCGTCACGACGCGCAGAAAACAATGCACTGTGGTTACGGAAATATTTATCTTGTATCTTGGGCCAATATTTTAATGAACAGATTTTACTGGAAAACATTATAATATTTCATTTTAAACATGTTCAATAAAATAAACATTTCATTCTTAACCAGACTAAAAGTTGAGACGTAACGTGTACTTTTTACAGAAAGAAGGCGGCGATTTTACCCCAAGTAAAAGACGAGAAATCACCAGCCGCTGGACCTTAATGAGAACACTGCATTTCATTAAAAGTCACTCACCAGTTGGGCTTATTCAGCATCAAATTTTGGTAGCCCAAGAAAATATTTGGTAGCCAGGGCCGTCGAGCTAGTGAGTTTTCACGAAGACTGCTACCAGTATTGTGAAATGGACAATAGTGGTAAAATCGGTATTCCAGTACTTTTATTTTTTCCAACTTATTTCTGGTATTGTAAAATTTACAATACTGGAATTCCAGTATTGTCACTTTCATAATTTTTTTTTTATCCCAACAATACTGGAATCCAGTATCTGTACAACAATACTGGAACAAAAGTTTCTACCATGCAGTATTGCGATCGCCAAGTTTGCATGATCTGATTTATCAACATACAATAGAAATTTGATAAATAAAACACATGCTCGATCGTTCGGTTACTGCTTTAAAAGCGAAGTTGCGGTTATTGAGGAAATACATGTATTGTCGTTAAAAAATTGACATAAAAGATGATGAAAGTTTGAAACTTTTAGATAACTATTCGATAAATACTTGAGACATATGCCAACCATTACTTACATGTATTCCATGTTTCAATTGTCTGAATTTGATAAAACAATGAAGTTTCTGGTCGAGCAGACAATTCCGAACGATTTTCGAGGTTTTTCATCAACAACTCGGCTTCTTTAATTATGCCCATATACTGTGAAACTTGGTACAAATAATGCTTCACTCTTTATACATATGCCTATGTAAAAATAATTTTGAAAATTGATCTACAAATGCTAATCAAAGGGTATTTCAATACTCCCTTTAAAAGGACGTTTCATGCAAGTTTCTAAATGTATTTCCAAGCGATTTACATTTTCGCCTCTTCTGGGGTCAAATATGGATCAAATGTTTCGAAACTTTGTGATATTTACCTTATGACCATAATGAAGAAAATTATGTCACCATAAAATGTAAAAAGTATCAACAAAGGTAGTTTTAAAGCGCCTTTCTGTACCATGATGAGATACGGTTATTTCCGATTTATTTCCAATGTTTTTTGTATTCCGTCACATGTAATTTCTTCACTTTGTAGTAATTATACTGCCCATATCTTACTGCATGTTCAAATAGAGAATAAGTGTCTTAATTTGTGTTTTGCTACGGATATGCAACACACAGCAAGTGCATTTATTGTACATGTAATGCGCGTTAGCGCATTTCATGCGATAAATGCACTTGCAGTGTGTTGCATATCCGTAACAAAACACAAATTATGACATTTATTCTATATATATGCACCATAGATGTCTGTTTCATTCTCGTTTTCTGAAATTGCATTTTCTTGGTAAAAGGGTGACGTTAAAATTCAGATCACCACGGGTTCAGTTTGCAGGTTAGAACAGCCGTCGCAGCATGTTTCTTTAGATCTTATGCATTGTGAGGTCACGAGTGTTAATACACGAAATGCAGCACGTTCCTTTTAATAGTTGCAACTCAGGGAATTACATAGGTTGTGCATATAAATCGATTTGTTGACACACAGTGAGAGAATGCCGCAGCAGTGGCCCTTCACTTTTTTTGGAAGAAGAAGAAGAATAGATTTTTGGAAAACATGTTACTCTGAAACTAGGTCAAGATCTGTTCGGAACTCAATGAGGTCACTTTAAATGGCTCTTCAATAGACGAAAGTTACGAAGTGGAGGAGAAACAAACCCTAATAACATACCAAATGAAGTAATATTTTGAGATTTACTTTTGCATGTAAGTTATTTTTCTGAATACTAAAACGCTTGTATCACCAAAATTGTGAAAAAGTACCTCCAAGTAACCAAACTTGCAAATCGTTCGGAAATATCTTCAGTTCCGAAATATCTGCTCGACCAATACTAGTATCGTTAATAAACCTTCAAAATTGTTCAGTTACACCAGTACTCACTACTCAGTTACAAATGATCTTTCCATGTTTATTGTAATCGTAATTATAAATCATACCTTATCAATTGTTGTAAGTCTTGTTTGGTTACTATGTTTCTCTCTAAGTGAAACATAGATTTCACAATTTACTATAAATAAGTACTGATGACCATTTACTTCCGTCCTTGAGTCAGCAAATTATAAATATGGGTAGGACAGGAGCGAGTTCATTTTCTAAGACGACTTCACACCAAATGACATTGGCATTGCCTAGACACGTAAAAGAATAGATACTGTAGTATTTGAACTTCTTTTAGTGGCATAGACAGATTAAGAATTCAATTCTATGAAGATTCCTGTTCTTTTTTCGTCCTTGTGTTTCCAAAGCCGGTTGTGTATCGTTCTTTTTATCTTTAGAAACCTATAACGGACAAATCCCCCGTCCGTTTTTTGCCTCTTGAGAACACGAACAGAGCCGGGTTCCAAATAAAGTTAATCATCGATTAGAATTTAATTTGTAGTATCATTCATTTGTGATACCACACAATACATTTTTTTTTAATATGACGGAATTTGTGATATCAAAATTTATTTATTTTTTTTAATTCACAAATTCTATTTTTTTTTGTCTGTATAAAAAATAGGGAATAAATAGTACAATGGCGCCCCACATTCATATACATTATATGATTTTTATTTATTTATTTATTTATTTATTTATTTATTTATTTATTTATTTATTTATTTATTTACTTATTTCTCTTTCCCTCCTCCCGCCCCTTCACCCCCCTCCCTTTCACCCTGTCCACCTCTTCATATTTGCTTCATGAAAAACTAAATTCATGTACTTTTCTTTTATTTATTTATTTATTTATTTGTTTATATCTTATTTGTTTGGCTTCTTTTTTGGCATACGAATCGTCATTTAAGGCTAAATAACTATACGGCTCTTAAATCTGATCAGCAACTTTAAATAGTTGTACATGTAGGAGGCGCCACGAAAAATTTCTCAGACCTGTACCATAAATGTTGTATTTCATGTTCATCATACACCGGTAACTTAAATTACGCATGATATTTGGGGGAGGCGGACAGGGAGGTACATCTCTCCCCTCCAACCCCTTTTCCTACCCTCCTCCCTCCCCTCCTTTCCACCATATTCCCTTACCTCTCCCTCCCGCCCCTTTTCTCCCTCCCGATCCTGAACAATTCCTCCCCTCTCCCTCATCTGTCTCCCCCTACCCTCCCCCCTCTCTCCCTCCTCCCGCCCCCTTCCTCCCCTTCCCTTCCACCCTGTCCACCCCCTCATATTTGCTCCATGAACAGCTAAATTCATGTAGTTTTCTTTTATTATTTATTTATTTATTTATTTATTTATTATTTATTTATTTATTTATTCATTTATTATTTATTTATTTATTTATTTATTTATTTATTTATTTATTTATTTATTTATTTATTTATTTATTTATATTGAGAAGGAGCGATGAAGCGGGGTCCACACGGTCTTCTACCCGTGTAGGAGCAACTCGTTCTCGAGTGTTGTATCTCCAGCGGCATGCACACATCTAAAAACTGTTGAAAAAGCTTGTATACGTGTACGTTTGTTACAGTAATAAGTTAAAATCAGGGACGAGTTCTCAATGATGGTCAGTGGCTCAGGCACGCTATGGGTGGTCATGGCGGTCCTAAAGCTCTCAATTAAGTGAATGGCGCCCGAATAGCTTAAAAATTGACGGATGGTGTTCCAACTACGATGGTCGGCGGCAGGAGGGAATATTTTTAAGCGTCGGCCCTGGTACTGATGTGCCGGATGTTATTGGCTGATAAACCACGAGTCCTGACAGGAGATGGTGAGCGGGAACTTATGCGATGTTGTTAATCATCTTGTAGAACATGATGACTGTTTCTGATCCTGCGATGTTCTAGTGGCTCCCACTTCAGTTGATGTAGCATATTGGTGACGCAACCAGGGTCCTGTGAAAAGTGATTCGGGCTGCCCGTCGCTGCCCGTCGCTGGACTTAGAACTATTCTATCTGTCGGATCTGTGCCTGGTTATGATGGTCCCACACTGTCGAATTAACTCAAGCACTGATCGAACAAGGGTGGTATATATATGCTTCAGCCTTAGTTGATGTTGGACAGCTCCTAAGGTTTCTATGCAGGAATCCGACAGATAGCATTTGCGGTGGTCTGATCAATGTGGTCCCGCCACGACAAGTCCTGGTTGATGTAGACTCCCAGGTATTTGCCGCCAGGTACTGTCTCTATGATGTGGGCACAGTGGCCATACAAGTGGTAATCTATACAAATTGGAAGACGCTCCTTTGTGATGCAGATTGTGGTGCATTTTTGGAGGTGGTCTGCTATGTGCGTTTCCAGTACTCCGGAGATGTTAGGTCGCGCTGTTGAAAGTGCTTCAGAGTCTTCGGCAGAGCTGGGGATGGAATACCATCTGCCATTCATGTGCGTTCCAACTTCTCATTCCGAAGGGGTGACACTTCTGACGCCCCCTGTTTCTTGCACTTGACAGACAACCAGAACTTTTTTGTGTGTTTTGGTTGGCCTCTGGACTTATGATATTATGCATAATTATATGAATCGTGATCCTGTCTGAGGCTCCTTTGGCACGCCGCTTAAATGTGCTTATAATCGTCTCATATCCCTCTTGTTACCAGTTGCTCTTGCTTTATCAACGCCATGATTCGTACGGCGAATCAAGCGTCTGGTGGTGGTATTTATCCAAGGGTTGGTATGACGAGCGCGGCTGGATTTGTGTGGAATACGTTGGTCTGTGATGGCGAATTGCGGTTCAACATGAGTCGACTGATAGGTGTAGGTACATGTAGCAGTAATAAATGCTGATACAAATTCAGATGTAGATTTCTTCGGTGATGGAATATCAATCCTATCCTAGAGCATGTAGAGGCTGCGCTTAGATCGTTTTGATCCCCTAACCAGGGTTTCGATAAGCACTGCATCGTGGTCTCCTATGCCCGAGATTGTCTTCCATCTGTCTAGTCATGGAATAATGGTGAAGAAGAAGAAGTTCCAGGATGTTCGAGGCATTGGATGACTGGTCGACTATCTAATCCACGCCGAACTGCATGACTAGTTATGTTGTACTTGACATATCTTCAGTGAATACTGACAAACAGTGTGAGGTAGTTGTCAAAGAAGACCATTTAACATCAGTCAAGTTGTCACCATTTAACATCAGTCACGTTGTCACCATTTAACATCAGTCAAGTTGTCACCATTTAACATCAGTCAAGTTGTCACCATTTAACATCAGTCACGTTAACATCAGTCAAGTTGTCACCATTAAACATCAGTCACGTTGTCACCATTTAACATCAGTCACGTTGTCACCATTTAACATCAGTTAAGTTGAAATCGCCTCCAACCCAGAAATCACTCTTCTTGTGATCAAGTCGTAATTCGGTGGGCACTTTCATCTGAGGTCAAGGTTGTTAGAATACAGACAGGATAGTTGACTTTGATCTGTTTGTATGTAATTTGACGCTTAGCAGTTCTGAATTCCTGCTGGTATATAATGGAGGGGTAGACAGGGTGAAAGGGAGGGGGAGGAAGGGGGACTGGAGGAGGGGGAGGGAGGAGGAAAGAAGGGGGCGGGAGGGGGAGGTAAGATGGGAGGGAGGAGGGGTGGGAGGGGTTAGGTAAAGGAAGGGTGAACAGGAGGGGGAGAAAGGTACCCCCTGCCCCCCCCCCCCCCCCCCTAATGGAGTACGTGCAAGTGATGTCATTTTTACGGCAATCATGCAGTACCCAAACATGCGAGTCGTCCCTGTCAGGCCTAAATACTGTATACTGAGAGGGAAGCTCTAGCTCTGGAGAGAATATGCTTCCGTTGAGCCAGGTCTCTGTGACTAAGATGATGTCTGGATATGCGTTCTCTATCAAGATTTCAGGGGCAGATCAAGAGTGGGAAGTGGGGGGGGGGGGTAATCGCCCCTAAGGACCGATTCGAGGCACGACCCAAGTCTCGAGTAGGGGAGCGTACGGGTGGGGTTGCCCCGGTATTAAGAATTTTGAGAATATGAAATATAATGGTGCATGCAGTCTAGGGCATATTTTCTCTGTTTATCTGGTATATAATGACGTTAACAAATATTTGGTCGCTCTAACTAGAGCGACCAAATATTCGAGAGAGAAAAGGGAGAGATACGCAAGTTGAACCTCCTACCCAACCATTACTGCGAGTCTTAACAAGTTGGGCTTCTCTTGATCTGTTGAAGAAATATTTCAGTTATTTGTTTTTTATAACTGTTTTTAGATTCATCCCCGTTACTTAGAATATTGGTACTACATGTATCTTTTCTTATTTCTGTCTTTGTTAATTTATTTTATTGATCCTTTTTTTTTTTACAATGTTTAACGTCTTCAAATTCATTAGCATCATTTTAGAGCAGATAATATGTTATACTTGTAATTTTTTTCCATCTGAATCTAAGAACGAATCGGAGAAATGGTAAGGAAGTGTATTTGTTCCCGAAAAGGTGGAGCAAGAGAATTATATGAGAAGAATTTTAACCTTCCTCTTAAATAGAAGGGGTTTCGGCCTTTGGAGCATAGTTGAGCTGATTCTACACTGAGGGGATCCAATAAAATCAATCCGATGACAATAAATGTACAAACCGTGTAGTATACGTGTACATGTAATATTTTCTAACATATATAGTTATAAACGTGTAGACCCCGAAACCCGTATTATTTACATTCAATTTTATTATTTTATATATTTTGTTGTTGTTTTTTTTTTGTTTTTGTTTTTTTTTTTTTAATTATGATTATGGTGAATAATCACGTGAAGGCATAAAATTTGCAGAAAACTCCCTCTGCGATGTACAGTTTTAAAATTTCGTGCTTTTTTTGCAAGTATTTGTATCGAGGAAAATACGTATACACAAAAATTCATGTTCCGTTTACTTCATACGGTTTTGACTCGCCAATCGATATGGAATGATTGTACAATGTTGAATATACTTGTAAGACAATTTTATGAATTTCTGTAACGTTTTCGAATGCTTATGTTTAATCACCTAAATCGGAAACCGGGGGTCCCTAACAACCCTCCGAAAATCCTAGACCGTTCCGATTCTCTGGTTTATTGCAAAGCTTCCATCGAAACAACACAGGAAGGGAATTTCCGCGTGATCTATCACATGACTAAAATGACGTCACGTACAGCTCATGAAGTCGACACAGATGAATGAAAAATGAATTTCAGACAAGTTTTTGTATAGTTATCTGAATATTCTAAGGTGAATTAGGTGTAAAGGAAATCACCAAAGGTAAATGGCTATTAAATTTTACTACGATTTTTTTTCTATTTGCGGTATAAATGCACGAAACATGTTTCAATGTTTTTGATTTTCTGATCCTTCGTGTCACAGTCAGCTGTTTACCTCAGATTCTTTAGAAAAGACGTAGCATTATGATCGTAAGAGTCATAATGCTATTAAATATACAACGACTGCAGTGAAATTACAAAGTGAAAAGAGTCTTTTACAGCACAGTACAATCTGAATGAAATAGCGTAGCTTGAATTTCCTCTGACACTTCACAAATTTAAATCAATTTTTTCTCTTCACGCGACCTTTCTTGCTTGCAACACAACAAAAGGACATTGCTCAGATCATAACAAATTAAACAATAAACAATCACGCGAAGATATCGATACCAGGTGCCTACTGGTGGAGAAGTAATTATCGCCGATTTTAAAGCATTTTTTGCTCTATTTCCTGTTAATTTCAAGATTTGCACATGAAATTTTGACAGCACAAACTAGAATCCTTTACCACCTATACTTCCATAAATTTTCAATAAATTCTGATGACTGGTACTGGTTTTGTATGCAATTAAAATGTGCTAATTTTTAATGCACTCTTTGAACGGGTTGGAGAAGCAATTATCATGTGATTATAGCCACGTGGGATCGTTTTCATCTAATATCCACATTATTCCCACTAAAGTTATAGCATCGGATTCCTCTGTTCTTTTTCAAATCATTGTGATAAAAATTATTGAAAATATCTTGAATTTTCTTCTATGATTGAGAGAGAAGACAGCAAGGTGCACTGTCATTGCCCCCGAGGAGCTTGGGGAAGACAACACATTTTCATGAAATTTAGCTGCTAAAATCTTAGCTTACACCTCAAAGATTCATTTGAAATTTCATATGTAGTTTGATAAGTATAAAAAGTACATTTGTATCAGCCCTGAGAGAATCAAGTCTCTGTCATTAGTATAACTGAAGATAAATTGGCAAACGGCGATAATTACTGCTCGGGGATAACTACTTCCCGATCAGTAGCCTTTTATACCCAGACTACATTGATGTCACAATCTTAACTTTCTCATTGTCCTCGTAGCACAATCAAACGCATCATAAAAATGTACTGGTATTATCAAAATGGGTCATCGTGGGGTATATTCTTTACCTTAATTGTCATGATCTTGTTACCTGGTATGGGATGATACTAGGTGCGTTATACTGAACTCAGCTTTGCCTGGCCTGGTTTAGAGCGTAATGACCTGTTATTATCCTGTATCATGTCACTAGATTACTGGGTAACTAATATTTTGGGGTGGCAACCGTGGTATTGCCAATTGGATATTTCTGAATTTTCATACTGATGTCTTGTAGTAGTACTAGTACACTACTTTTTGGGATCATTGGTAACAGAACAAAAAATTGGTGATGTGATATTTATACCAACATTTATGTCTGTAGTATTGTCTTTATTGCTGTGTAAAATATACATGTACGTTTGATAGTTGTTTACATGCTTATTTATATGGATATCAGATATGGATAGAATTGATATGTTGTTTACTAGAAAGCCAAAATTACAATAAAAACTATTGTTTCATATCATTTGATAGAAGATATAAGGTATACTTTCTGTATTCCATAGATCCCTTTGCCAAAACTTACACAAAACTCAAGTAATTGAGATCTATATATTATGATGTATATATAAAAGAACATTGTAATTTGATCTTCATCATGAAAAGTCCTTGACGTAAGATTATCCATTCGAAAAATCTCGGTAAGAAAAGGTAACAGTACAAATAATTCTGGAACCTTCAGCATGTTCAGAGCAGATTGACATCCAGAGTTTCTATGGTGGGTTTTTTTGTTGTTGTATTTTTGCTCTTTCGAGATTTCTCTGGTGAGAGGGGAAAATATACACTCAAGCCTTAGTCAAGGGAAGGGGGATTGGAGCAGAATATGGCCTGATTAACATGTAAAACAAAAAACCCACCCCTGCCATTGTTTGATTAATATAGTTATCGAAAACATCCGATATATATTCATAACATTAACATTACCATTGGATCCATACAAAATTTATATATATTCTGGTCTTTGACCTTGATGAGATACCAAAGCACACATACCATGCAAAATGCAGGTACATGCATAGCATTTAACATGTTTAAGACCTACAGCATGTACAAAGTGTACACAAAAATGCAGATACTTCCACATCGTTTTTCAAAAAAAAAAAAAAAAGAAACAGTACAAAGGGCCATTCTAATGTAGATAATTGCCATGTAAATGTTTAAAATCTATACATGTGTAAGATTCCGGGGATTCGCCTCTTGAATCCCCACAAGGGCTTCTACCTGGACCTATTAGGGGCTTGGAGAGATCAAAGCAAATTCCCCAACCTGAGCCAACCTCCTCACTGAATATGCTCCCACTTGAAAAGTACTCTCACTGGCTACAAATGTATGTGCCTGATATGGTAGCACATGAAGCTGTATGGCGTTATTTAGTTCTTGAAAATTATACTCTCATTCATGAGAATTAACAGGAGGAAGTTTAGATTTCAATATGTACATATGTACAAAAAACAATGAAAAGGTACAAGGTACTTTGCTACATCTTTCACATTCAAGATGTATTAAATGGGGTTTCCCCATATAGATAAATGATGTGCCATATATACCTTGTAAATATGAATAATGATAAAGTTATAAAGAAAAGTAAAAATAAACTCACAAAAGTAAAATACTGAATACAGTATATTGAAACAAAAGGCAACACCCCATACTGGATTGGTTAATTCTCATTGAATACCGGTAGTTTGATATCCCACTGCACCAATGATACAGCAAGACAGCCACCCAGGATGCAAGAATCCAATGAATTTTATTCAGTCTGATTTTAATTGAATTGACTTCTTCATTTCATCATTCCTCTCCAGGATATCAATCTCCAAGTCTGATTTCTCTTGTCCCCAACTCCCCATTCCTCCATGGCACCACCTCAAATGCTCTGATCTTCATGCTCCTTCACCACTTCCTCTCACTATCTATTCCATTCTTTGCTATCCTCAACGATCTTCCTCATACCAATAGCTTACAGCATAATCTTTGTATTTCCTCCTCCTTCCATCCTCCTCCTCCTCCATCCACTACCTCTCTTCTTTACCTCCTTCCTCTCCGATTTTCCTTTCCTTATCCCCCTACCCATCCTCCTTCCACTACAGCCTTCCCCTCTTTTCCCCCTCCTCCCATCCCTCTTTTTTCTCCATCCTGTCCATCCTGCTCATCCTCCTCCTTCTACCCATCCTCATAGTCATATACATAACATTTTCGTCCTTCCTCCGCATTTTCTTCCCCTCTTCCCTCCTTCCTCCTCTTCGTTCCTTCTACCTCTTCTTTCCTTCCTTCTTTTCCTTCCTCCTCCTTCCTCCTCCTCCTCCTCCATACCTTTTCCGCTTCTATGTACTCTTCATTTCTCTTCTACTTAATGTACCCTGATTTTCCTCATACATTCCTCCCTATATTATCATTACATTATTTATAACAATTGGTGCATAAAAGTTAAAACTTCTTTTAAAGGAAATCAGATGTTGCTATTGATACTAACTAGAAACCAGGGCAAGATTAGGATGGAGGGATTTGTCAAGAAATTGAAAAATGCCCCTTGTAAGAACAGATCTTTTCCCGTGCAAATTTCTTAAAAACACCAGTCTGGTGGGAAGTCGAGCACCGCTCACCCCCCCCCCCCCCTTTTTCCCCATCCCACAATTTTCAATGTTACTAGGCTAGATCCCTTGGAGTATTTTGCCCCGTGCATGTACACATGGAATAACCAGACTTCCCCTATATCCATGTAAAGATCGTTATCTCAGTGTTAATTTATACATCCAGGGGTCATGAAATCATTAATATTTCATGTTCGGTTTATGCTGTATGGGACTATCTATTAATAAAGCCATGTAGAGGGTGTGAAATACAGATACTGTCAAGTTTTTCCAATATTCTCGGATATGATCGGATAATTTATTACTGTGGCAATAGTTTCTTGGTAATTTGGGAGAATCCATAAAATATAGGGCTACCTTACTTATGCCCCCCCCCCCCCTTTCTACATAGTTGAAGATTATAGGTTCTGTAAAATAATATGTATGCTCATACGTCCGACCCTGAATATTTGCAGACTTTTTACTATAAAACGGATTTAGCTTAATAGTTTTCTTTTTATCTGGACGTTATATTTACATGTGCACAATACCAAATGATTTTATATTTTTTGTATTTGAACCAATACCATGGCACAGGCGAAAAGATCACCTGGCCTGGATATGCGAATGTGCTTCAAAAATAGCGCATAAGCATACTTTACCATGTTTACGCTTGTGACCAATACCTACATTATGTGTTTTAAAATTATTTGAATTAATTTTCCAGTTTTCATCGATTTTTGATCAATATTTTTGAATTTTTCTCAAAAACACGAATTTCCACGGGGTTGATTTTGGTAACCTTTTGATATGTTACATGTATAGATACAACATTGTACTTACTAAATCAGTTGAGAAAGTTTGTGTTGCAAATTTTGAGGTTGAGGCCATATTTGTGCTATTTTGACTGGACTATTTGTACGTGGGCAAGTCATGTAATTGATCGAATCTTACAGCACGTTGTGGTCAACATTAGTTTCCTCAGTCATGGATCATATAGCTATAGAAGATCTAGATCACAGGACAGTCTTCTTTCTAGTAATCGCACAAAGCCATTTGAGAATGCGACAGTCTGGAAATTATCAGATATGGATTTCTCCTAGGGCCTAGGGGGTATGGATAGGATGGGTAGATCGGGGTGTCTAGCTTTTGGTTTCTGCTAATTTCATGCAAATCTTGGAAATACATGTACTAGCTCCTTAGTTGAAATAAAACAAGAGATGATGTTCATCCAAAGAGACTCTCCCAATTTGCGCACGGTTATCCATTGCATTGGTGGATTTAGAGGTGTGTGTGTTGGGGGGGGGGGGCGTCTAATGCTAAAAAAGAGAGAGAAAGAATAGAGGAAGAGAGAAAGAGGAAGGGAGAAAAGAGAAAGGGTAAGGGAGAAAAGAGAGAAAGAGTGAGGGAGAAAAGAGAGAGCTTTATGTAGAGTCTTCGCGCTGACCACGAAAAGGGGTAATTTCTCAAAGGGTTTGGAGGGTTTTATAACTGTTAAAACCATTTGTCTGTGAACCCTCCGCCGGGTCTCTGCCCCGGACCCGCTGGGGGCCTGCGCGTCCCCCAGACCCCTCGCACTTTTGTTGATTATCACCCCTCCCAACTTCTATTCCTGCATCCGCCCCTGCATCGGCAGAGTTTTCGTGAGCTCCTAATAGGGGAATTTTAGATACCATTAAGACCCCTCCAAACGAAGTTGGGGGAGCGGGTATGTAAGAAATACCCTGTCCACCGTTCGTATGTCAGTCCGGTCAAGAAGTTCTTACCTCAGATATCTCTTCAAGTTTAAGTGATAGGGCTTTCACATTTTACTATTCAGTACGAAGTACTAAATTTACAAATCATAGATTACATTTTGAATGAGAATTTCTATTTGGACCATTGGGTTTCACGCCATAAATGGATCAGCTTATATAAAAAGTCCCGCGGGGGGGGGGTATATTTCGTCACATTAGGGCAGTTCTTAGACTAGTACATATCTTTTCAACTGCTTTGCTTTTTTTTGCATCTCATGAAAGTCTTTTGCAATTAAAGTGAAGAGATTTGCCTCACATTTTAAAAGTCATTTATGACAATACCGGCTAATGGAATAATCACGGACATTCCGTTTGTCAATAAATCTTGATGCAAAAAAAGCGAGGATTTGTATTTTGCTACCCAAAATACTTGTATACGCAAGCTGTATAGTAGCGAGGTTAGCTCTAGCTTTTATTTCATATTACTGATTTGCTCGATTTTTTTTAATTCCAGGTTGAGGTGGTAACGGAAGTCAAGGACGCGGACACTATGTCGGGCAAATCAAAACTGCTGAAAGTGGTCCTCCTAGGGGACGGAGGGGTAGGGAAAAGTTCCCTCATGAACAGATTCGTCAGTGATAAATTCGATTCCCAGTCGTTTCATACTATTGGAGTCGAATTTCTGAACAAAGAGGTTGTTGTTGACGACGAGAACTTTACCATGCAAATATGGGACACGGCGGGACAAGAGCGATTCAAAAGTCTACGGACCCCCTTTTATAGAGGAGCTGATTGTTGTTTACTCACATTCGCCGTAGACGATTTTCAAAGTTTCAAAAACCTTTCCATGTGGAAGAAAGAATTCCTGTATTACGCGGACATTCAAGATGGGAATACTTTCCCCTTTGTGATTATTGGGAATAAAATCGACGTAGAGAACCGAAGTGTTTCCGACGATGACGCGGTCACATGGTGTCGCAATAACGGGCATGCGCCATACTTCGAAACCAGCGCGAAAGACTCGACAAATGTCGAAAACGCTTTCAAAGCGGCGATCAAAAGGTTGAAGGAACTTGAAGATGTGATAGAAGTCAAACCACAAACCGGAAATACGGTCGACCTTAAAAAGAAAGCAAAGGCCCAAAATTCGTCATGCTGTGGCAATTAACCATCTTTTTCTTTTAGTGTATCTAATTTCAACTTAATTTTAAGCTAAGCCTTTGTTAATTTTCTCCAAGGTTGCACAATTATGTGATACAGGTACAACTATTATTATTGCGACTTAAGGACTGAGTTGGAAAACTTTGGATTTAAACAGAAAAGTTACTTTTACATGTAACGAGCGTTTCTTGATTAAGAGTTATCTTTCCCGATATACTGAAGAAATTTTAAGGTAGTAATGCGTATTGACGTATCCCCAACCTGTAAACTGTATGTGTTCAAAATTTGATTAAAAATTTTTGGTCAATATTTCCTTATTCATGTCAAAACTTCCTCATGAATTTGAAAATGATGAAGCATCTTTTTTCTCTCGTATTTCATTTAAATGTCGGAACTTTTTTAGGCATGAAGTCTTTCTTTTCGACTTGTACCTCTACAAATTAATTTCTCAATCATACATTGTATGTTACAATGAATTTCAGGGCCCACAATTTCATATTAAGCACACTTATTGATGATTAAAAATATTCAAAAATACACAGAGGTGCATGTATTTCAAACAATTTATATATAAAAGTATATGGGATACATTTCTTAAAAATAAAAGTGTTCGGTTTAATTCGCACGCCGGAGAGTAAATATGCGTGTGATCAGTTCAGTTCTCTGATTGTGCACCATAACTTTTTAGCATAAAGATCATGTGATAACTTTGATATAGTTTATTTTGTTTTTTAAACTTATGTCACATCCACCGCCCGATTCCCCCTTTCATCCAACATGGTACGTTAATGTATACATTTGTACATGTATAACTACACGTGCATTTTGTACGATTACTTGATTCAAATTCGCTTCTGGCTTGAAATTGAAGTTTTATAAAAATAAAAATAAATCTTATGTTTACCATAATTTAATTTTCAACATAAATGAAAAATTAATGTTTTTCCTCATACAAAACACATGAACAGTGAGTAAAGAGCCGACTCAACTTACATCGAATTTATTTTTTATTATTATTCTTTTATGAATTTATTTTTCTGTAGCACAAGATGGAAAATTATACAATGGATTCCACGAAAAAAAAAAGACTTTGTATGTCAATGCCAACTTCAACTTTAAAATATCTTTTCTATCAAGTATACTGCTGTGGAATTTTTAAAAATGCATTTATACGCAGGTTTGATTAATTGTCTGACAAAAATATTTATGTACCATATTTGAAAATGTTGAGCAAGTCCACCAAGGTAGGCACATAGTACGACCATGCAAAATGTGTGTGCATGTAACCCCATAGATATTGAATTACTAAACGTTTAATTTTCTGTAATCTAAAGAGTGCTGAAGAAAGGTTAATGGTTCGTAGCATATTTAAACCCTGGACCTCTCCAAATACTAGTAAGAGAAAATGATGAAATATGCACATTGACCCATAAATTCAGACTTCAAGTGGTGTTGATTCTAAAGGTCTCTTGGTTTTTATCTTCTCGGGCATATTATATCGACTTGAAAACAAATTTCTGTGGAGCTGTAGGGAAAATTCTCCTTTTGACTATATATCTGTTCATTTCTTTATTCTTATGAATGTGAAAGAAAAAAAATCAATCTTTCTCAAGCTGCTGTAACTAAAAGTTTAACTCTCTGCATGGACTTAGTAGTTCGAATTGATGAACATGCATAAATGGCGGGACAGGGTAGGAAAGATCGACATGCACGAGTCATTCACACAAAAGCTATAACTAAATTTACTCGTCGGTTAAATTTTTCTTCATTGTCACATTTTCCCTCGTATTGTACATTTTATACGTGTTTTAATGACGTTACAAATTATTTATACAAAAGGCATGTATGTATAATATCCATGGATGTGTTGCAAAGTCAAATTAAAGAAATATTGAAATTAACGAAAAAAGTCTTTTATTTATGTCCATGTTTATGCCATGTATGACAAATTCGTGCATTGCACGTAGTGTTGTCTTGTCGTCGATTCTTGGCGTTGGAAGGTCAAGGTCAGTTTCAGGGCTGAGTGAAGTTTTATTAGGTCCGGAGCTGTATATAATAGTTTTCGGTCAGTCTGTCTTTCTGTCCGATTAAGAGTCTCGGAACACATTTGCTTTACAATGGATTGGTAAAAGCTTTCAGATACATGTATCACATTCGCGTGAAAGATCTTTCCAACGACACTATATAAAATTAGTTGGCAGTGGAATTTGGCTGTATCTGCAGCCATAACTACAGACCAGCACGGGATAGAATTTTCATACTTGATTGAGAATTCATGTGATTGTTTTTTTAAAGCAAACTTCTTCCAGCGATGGGTTACATAATTTTTTTCAGAAGGGAGATCGACCGGGGAGTTTGAGTTTTAAGGATAGTTTAATTGGTAGCAAAATTTTTGTATGTTGTGGACATGGGTCTGTTTGCTAATATATATTCTGGCGAAGTTTATAAGCTATGATACGTATCATATCGTCAAGATCAAACACATCTTGTCTGCTTTCATACTGTAGAACAGTCAACTATATCTCCAGACCTATAGTGTTGGTAATTCAAATGCAATGAATTTTTATGAAAGGAAGTATGCCCGTCCGGCGTAACTTTCAAACATTTTCAATCCCTTTTATTTTCTTTTTTTTTCTCGATTTGCAGCGACGTGTATACTCAATGTCATTTTCGACTTGACTTGAGTCTGTCTTACGACTGTTATGTGAATTTTCACCAAACTTTACTGAAAGCAAATATTCACGGAACCATATCAATTTTTAAAAGTGCTTTTGACCTGATCTGTCAAACAAGATGGTCGCCAAATAATCTGATTGATTGGTGCATTTTTATGCCCCCGGAATCAAAGATTCGGGGGCATATAGTTTTTGGCCTGTCCGTCTGTTTGTCTGTTTATCTGTTTGTCTGTTTGTCCGAAAAACTTTAACATTGGACATAACTTTTGAATGGGAAGTGATAGGGCTTTCATATTTCACATGTGTATTCCTTGTGACAAGACCTTTCCATTGATACCAAAATTTATGACCTCGTGACCTTGACCTTGACCTTTGACCTACTTTTCAAAAACTTTAACATTGGGCATAACTTTTGAATGGTAAATGATAGGGCTTTTATATTTCACATGTGTATTCCTTGTGACAAGACCTTTCCATTGATACCAAAATTTTTGACCTCGTGACCTTGACCTTGACCTTTGACCTACTTTTCAAAAAACTTTACCATTGGGCATAACTTTTGACTGGTAAGTGATAGGGCTTTCATAATTCACATGTGTATTCCTTGTGACAAGACCTTTCCATTGATACCAAAATTTTTGACCTCGTGACCTTGACCTTGACCTTTGACCTACTTTTCAAAAACTATAACATTGGGCATAACTTTTGAATGGTAAGTGATAGGGCTTTCATATTTCACATGTGTATTCCTTTTGACAAGACCTTTCCATTGATACCAAAATTTTTGACCTCGTGACCTTGACCTTGACCTTTGACCTACTTTTCAAAAAACTTTAACATTGGGCATAACTTTTGAATGGTAAGTGACAGGGCTTTCATATTTCACATGTGTATTCCTTGTGACAAGACCTTTCCATTGATACCAAAATTTTTGACCTTTGACCTTGACCTTGACCTTTGACCTACTTTTCAAAAAACTTTAACATTGGGCATAACTTTTGAATGGGAAGTGATAGGGCTTTCATATTTCACATGTGTATTCCTTTTGACAAGACCTTTCCATTGATACCAAAATTTTTGACCTCGTGACCTTGACCTTGACCTTTGACCTATTTTTCAAAACCTTTAACATTGGGTATAACTTTTGAATGGTAAGTGATAGGGCTTTCATATTTCACATGTGTATTCCTTGTGACAAGATTATTCCATTGATACCAAAATTTTTGACCTCGTGACCTTGACCTTGACCTTTGACCTACTTTTCAAAAACTTTAACATTGGGCATAACTTTTGAATGGTAAGTGATAGGGCTTTCATATTTCACATGTGTATTCCTTGTGACAAGACCTTTCCATTGATACCAAAAATTGTGACCTCGTGACCTTGACCTTGTCCTTTGACCTTCTTTTCAAAAACTTTAACATTGGGCATAACTTTTGAATGGTAAGTGATAGGGCTTTCATATTTCGCATGCGTATTCTTTGTGACAAGACCTTTCCATTGATACCAAAATTTTTGACCTTGACCTTTGACCTTTTAACCCAGTGACCTCACATACATGTACTTGAAACAGAAAATAGTGTTCATACTAACAAAGATGCCACCGGGGGCATTCGTGTTTCACAAACACAGGCTTTATTAACTTTGCAAAGTATAGTTGCATCTATTAGAATTTCACGAAGATTACGGAAACAAGTACTATAAAGGTGCTGTAATATCAAAATATGTTTTTGGCTTATTCTGTCAAAAAGATGGCCGTAGATGAAATTTAAATGTCTTGCGTGTATATATTGTTCTTCTTTGCTTGAATAAACCTCCCCAAAAAAATCCTTGCTTGTACCAAATTTATGCCGTTGAACAAGATGCTTGCTTGCCGTACTGATTTACTACATGTATTTGTATTTGTCTGGTGCGTTGTATTTTATTTAATTCTGCTGCTGAATCGACCCTACAGGAAAATTGGAGCCGCGCTTTCTCTGATAAACTCAAAAATATAAAACCAGAGGGCGCTACTGAAATGAATTTGAAATCACTTTGGCTGGAAGCATCACTGAAGAGGATCTATAATTAGTATCCGAAACACGTATCTGGTGCAGTGAAATAGGTTTAAAATTTCTTTCAATAATGTAAAGAGTTGGAATACTTCCGTAGTTTTTTCAATTCAATTGCTGCATGGAATGTCATGAAACCTTACAGGTCTGGGAATATCTCTACGGATATTATGTTTTTGTTTACCCAATTTGGGGAAATATGGCTGCAAAGAGTCTATCACCAAAACGTGAGCGCAACAATGATATGGGCCCTAACTTGTGCTGTTAGACTAATGATGCGATGAAATTCAATGCCTAAGACAGATATTTTAATTATTTAATCCCTTCCTAATTTTCTTCTCAATGTTGCACACCATCGGACCCGACTCAGGAAGTGTGACGTCCGCCTATCTAGTAAGGCGGAAGCTTTCCTGTTACACCATCAGTACGCCGATCGTCATTCATTCATAAACATTAAGAAAAAAGTTTGTAAAATGGTGACCATTGAAGGCTTGGATATTACTCTTTGTAAGCAGTTTGCCATGTACTGCACGATTCTCATACTGAAAATGATGTCGTTGAGTTTACTGACGATGAGAATCAGATTCAAACGGAAGGTAAGACATGAGTACTAAGTTCGTACATAATTCGCCTTATGAGGTAGCAGAATGGGTGGGATATGATGCTACATTGTACAGGGCCCACGTTTTAGAAATTTAAAGAAATTTTGTAATTTCAAATGCATTGAAGAGACAGACGATCAAACTTGGCTACATGTGCCCTCGGAGACTCCTGGTCCACCAGCAGTGAAACTCACCAAGTAGTACAAATGTTGAACGTCTTCAAATTCAATAGCATCATTTAAGACCAGATACATTTTCAGCATGGACCATACATGCACGTTTCAAGTACTTAACCCGCGTCAGTGATCCTCAGTCTAAACAATGTAATATGGCCAAAGAGTGTAAAAATTATTATGTTAAAAAATGTACCGAAAGATGTTGCAGAATGGGTGAATATGATGCTACAGGACCCACGATTTAGAAATTTTAAGAAATTTTGTAACAGAAAATTTCAAATTTCAAATGCGTCGAAGAGACAGACGATCAACCGAGACCAGATGAATTATCAGCATAGGCCAGACATGCACGTTTCGGGTACTTAACCCTCGTCAGTGATTCTCAGTCTAAACAATTCATATGGCCAAAGAGTGTGAAAATTATTATGTTAAAAATGTACCAAAAGATGTAAAACAGTAACTGTTGCAGAATGGGTGGATATGATGCTATAGTACTCACGTTTTAAAATGCGTCGAAGAGACATGCAGCTGATCGAACTTGGCTACATGTGCCCTCGGGGACTCATGGTCCATCAGCATGCAGTGACACTCACAAAGTAGTACAGATGTTGAACATCTTCAAATTCAATAGCATTCTATTTAATTTGTTGGTTTTTTTTCTTTCATTTGAATCATTTCGATATTGTCATGTTTGTGCAGAGCCGCAATAATTATTTTCAGTTGTGTCACCTAAAATGCTATCACAGTGCTGTTCTCCTTCAATTAAACAAGGTAGATAGTGTATACTATATGTTTACTTTTTATGAATTTATATTAGGCCTATCATATGAGCATCATTAGCAAATACGATGGTAATCGATTCTATTCTGCATGATCAAAATTGTAGATATATCCAGAGAACATTTGTTTATTTACATGCACTATACATGTATCATAACATGTAAGAAAAAAGAAGAAATAGAAAGTGTTCCATTTTTAAAAATGATCTATAAAGATACCTCTATTATTGACCAGAAAGGATTGTCATCATATTAAGTGATAATGAAGAACATACGATGGACCTTAAAAATCATTTACATTATTGTTAAATCGAAGGGGGATTCCAAATGATTCGCTACGGCGACATGCAAAGTTTTATTTCTTTCTTTATTGGGATCAAAATACATTAATTTATAAAAGTGCTATCCTTCATGTTTCAATGTATGATT
Source organism: Pinctada imbricata (assembly GCA_033119305.1). Lineage (NCBI taxonomy): Eukaryota > Metazoa > Mollusca > Bivalvia > Pterioida > Pteriidae > Pinctada > Pinctada imbricata. Next base: position 19,149,553 of record VSWD01000006.1, read on the forward strand.
CGATTGCTGTCGCGCGCCCTTTCTCTGTCTATTTTTTTCCTCGTCTCTTGCGTGTGTGTTCCACTGTGACCAATATCGGTGCAACGTTGTGATGTCGGTGATCTCTTTATCTCTGTAGCACTTCAGAAGTTGAGAAAGCTATTGACCCTATATTTGCTTCTATTGCTAAAATTTGACATAAAAATATGCAGTGAGTATTTCAGACACAAATATCCTTTTACTAAATTCTGCCATTTCATTCTTTCCCTTCGTTTGTCGCCCCGTCATCCCCATAATCATCCGATTCGACTTTTCACCCGGCTGTTTATCGTTATCTCGGAGCAACATATCGAAAAAAAATTGCAAAATACTACATGAAAAACGAAAATTATGAGTCTAGATAATTAACGGTCCGAAATATTTCGCACCCCGACAACCCGATAATTATTTACTTTTCGCCCCGCTAATTATCGGATTGTCGACCCGCTAATTTTCGTCTTGTCGGGAAAAGTTTCCCGTATTCTTTCAACCAGTTGAAAAAATACGGGAAACTTTCCGGGTCCCTGTAAAGTGCGAAACGAAACAAAAACGAAACGAAACGAAACGAAACAAATCGAAACGAAACGAAACGAAACGAAACAAATCGAAACGAAACGAAACAGATCGAAACGAAACGAAACAAAACGAAACGAAACAGATCGAAACGAAACGAAACAGATCGAAACGAAACGAAACAAAACATAAAACTTAAAGAAAATGAGAAAAAGAGGAAAAATCGCCGAAAACGAATATTTCAAGACAAGATCAGCATGTAATATTGCCTTAATCCAAGAGTTCTACATTTGTAACTAGTGCCGAGAGGGTTTCTTGAACGAGTCAAAGTTGACAATTAAAAAATGTAAATGTCAAATGCCATTCATGTATTTAAGAGGAATAAAAGGGAGGGGATAGAAAACCACGCTCTGACACCGTAATGAGATCATAAAACGGGGCGGGGGCACATTTCAGGAAAAAAAAATATTATCTTTTTTCAAACGAAATGTGCCCCCCCCCCAGTTTTTTGCAATTGTGTTATATACCGTATAATATATATTATGTTTTAATCGTCAACTTTGATTCTTTAAAAAAAAAAACCTCCAGCCACAAGAACTAACGGTTGAAGGCAATAATGAGGGGGTGGACAGGGACAAAAGGAGGGGAGAGAAAGGGGGCGGGAGGAGGGAAGAAGGGGGCGAGAGGAGGGACAGATGATTGGGCGGGATAGTACCCAAAGAATAGTTCCCGATCGCTTCGCTCGCCGCAATTTTCAATTCATTTTTCAAATACTTCAGGCTCGCTTCGCTCACCTTAGTTTTTCATCTTAACAGGTTTATTTCTTTTTTTCCAGGTTTAAAAAAGGAAATAATCCAAATAACTTCACTATTGCACCAATTTACACTTTAAACATTTGTCTTGACCGCCCAAGACCCCCTCTCCTCCCCCCCCCCTCATATTCGTTTTCGGCGATTTTTTCTCTTTTTCTCATTTTCTTTAAGTTTTATGTTTTGTTTCGTTTCGTTTCGATCTGTTTCGTTTCGTTTCGATCTGTTTCGTTTCGTTTCGTTTTGTTTCGTTTCGATTTGTTTCGTTTCGTTTCGATTTGTTTCGTTTCGTTTCGATTTGTTTCGTTTCGTTTCGTTTCGTTTTTGTTTCGTTTCGCACTTTACAGGTACCCAAACTTTCCCGCTTTCTTTTTGGTCGTGAAATAGTCGGCGCTTGGTCGGGAAAGTACAGGGGTACAGCCTATGTTAATCGTGTCCTGTTCGGGAAAGAGCGTGGCCTGAGCGTGGTCTGATCGGCATTTAACTTAATCACGCATAAGATACGCTTTAATTACGCCCTGTTCCCGATCTTTACCCGCCTATTCTACGCTCTTACCACGATCTGTCCACTACAGATTCAATGTTTGCTGATATTACCAAGACCTTTTCATGATCATCTTGCGACCTATTCACGCTCTTTATGACCAAGCAACGACCAAACGACGCTTCAAATAGGATCTGTGCATATTTCATTCATTTTCAAGTACTGATATTGATTTGTTCAAAATACTTATTATCAAAATGTCGCGGTGACGATTCTTGGCTATCCAATGCCATTTTTAAGTAAGGTTTTTTTTTATTTTTATCGCGCCACTTTTGGGTAAGGCTTGGTCAAAACGAGAAATGTAGGCTTCTTCTTGGCCGATAGGATCATTGGATCACAAATGAGATCAGTTTAAGGTAGAATTTATGTTTTAAGCGGGAATGCGTCGGGTACAGTCGGTAATAGATCGGGATCGCATCGGAAATAGATCGGGTTTTTGGTCGGGAATAGATCGGATAGAACGGGACTTGGTCGGCAATATGATCGTGAGTAGAGCGGGTAAAGCGTGAGTAAGTCCGCGATGGAATGTGAATCGGTCATAAATGGATCGGGAATTGGTCGGGAATAAAGCGTGATGTCAAGAAAAAAATGAAAAGATCGGGAAAGTTTTACCCGCTCTTGTGAAAATTGCGGTCGGGAATGATCGCAGTTACAGCGGGATTGCAGTGGAACGATGGCTTTAACAATCACATTTTTGTTGCGTTTTCGAAATATGCCACCTCAATATGTTCATTGTTAATGAGTTTTACTTAAAGATGATCACCAATCATGTCTTTCAAGGTTTTCGCAAATCCAGAAGACTGCCACGGCCCATTGTCCCCGAGACAACACATCAAACCTATAATGAATGATGCCTTCGTAGAAAGAATTCGAAGGTATGTACTCTAGATAACGATACTTTATGATAAGGAGTTTTTAATTATTTTTCATGAAAATTCATTTCGGCATATACTTTTGTGAAACGTTTCAAGTTGTTTCATTTTGGAAGTATTTAATCTAAGTATTTTTAAAAATCAGCAAATATTATTCAGTTTTTGCATGGGAACGATTTTTCTTCCTTCATGTAGTGATAATTCAAAAAGCGGAAATGATGGCGCTATAAAATTTATTTAATTCTAGATGAAGTCGAAAATAGAAAGGGCAGTATATTTATGTGGCTTATTACTTAGGACAAAGTATCTTGCAACTGATTTTGTTAATATTCTCTTATATTATACAGGTGTCATCTAAATGACATTGAAAACATCCTTCCATTTGTTATAATTGGACTCATGTATATAACATCGGAACCGGATCCGGAGTGGGCTGTGCTTCATTTCCGTATTTTTACATGTTGCCGTATTCTTCATACATTGGCATACGTATGCCAAATCCGTCAACCGTTGCGTTTTTTGACTTTCATTTTTGGATTTTCTGTGACATTGTCGATGGCTATAACTGTGCTAAGAGAAGGAATTTTGTGATTATATTTTCCAAAGAACATTTTTATTGTGTTGTCCGTTGTACAGTGTATCTGGATGACAAGTTTGAGAAAACGTATGTTTGTGAAAACCAGGAGAATGAACGAGGGCGATTTATCTGACATTATATGGTTTTTATGTTTTAAGAACACATTTGATCTTAATTTTAAACATGTTAAATGAAGGACATTTTCGTATCAAATTGTATGTGTTGATATCAACTCATTCAAATGACTTAAATTATCATTGTAAGAAGTCTTTCGCAACTCGGCGTTTGTTTCAAGAATATCTAAATAGTATGGACATTCAGTAGAAATTCCGATGGTGCAAATGTAAACGTCTTCAAAAGTGCTGTATGATCTTGTTGACATCTTGATATTGTAATAGAATAGCATTTATAATATTTCAAACTGAAACAAGAAAGCAATTAAGTGCTCTGTATCAATTTGACAGTTCTGGTGTAGCGAAGAATAATTTCACCAATTTGCTCCCATGTGGGATAGAGTTTGCCCATAGCGACTCGTCATGTAGGGTCACTGTATCCCACATGCCCTCGCGTGACTTAAAATTGACGTCGGGCGTATAGGCCGTATCCATATTGTGACGTCGTTATTATCCTATTAGGACATCATGATTTTGCACATAAAGCGGCGACGTCTCAATGAAAACGTCGTTTTAAAACTCCTTTTCCTACATTGTAAATTCTTATTAAACAGATTAAGTGTTAAACGTCTTCAAATTCAATAGCATCATTTAAGAATAGATGAATTTGCAGCATGGACCAGACATGCACGTTTCGGGTACTTAACCTTCGTCAGTGATCCTTAATCTAAACAATGTAATATGGCCAAAGAGCATGAAGATTATGATGTCCAAACATGTACCGAAAGACGTAGCAGGATGTACAGGGGTGAGGTATCATCGCTTGGTCACAAACTCTTTCCTCTATACAAACCCTTTATTCAATATGTCTATATTAAAAACCCAAAGGGGGACACTCTCTTTGTACTCGATTGTGGCTTCCTCTTTTTTCCTCCCTTCAGGCTATACCCACTGTCCATTTGATACGATTGTTGGTTTTGTTATCTCAATATGAATGTATAAAACGTATCCAAGTTGAAAATTCATCCTTAAAGATGCACCGGTCGAATACAGATCGATAGAAGTGGAAACCACGATCGATTACAAAAAAAGTTATATAGCTATTATATAGGAAGTGTCCTCCCTTGGGGGTTTTAATATAGACAAATAGAAGAAAGGGTTTGTATTGAAGAAAGGGTTTGTGACCAAACGGTTTTTAATATAGACAAATAGAAGAAAGGGTTTGTATTGAGGAAAGGGTTTGTGACCAAGCGATGATACCTCACCCCTGTGGCAGGATGGGTGGGAAATGATGCTACAGGACCCACGATTTATTTAGAAATTTCCAGAAATTTGGTAACAGAAATTTTTGAATTCGTTGAATAGACAGACGATTAAGCGAAGTTAATCGAACTTGGCTACATGTGCCCTCGGGGACTCCCGGTCCACCAGCAGTGACACTCACCAAGTAGTCTAAATGTTAAACGTCTTCGATAGCATCATTTAAGAACAGATGCATTTGCAGCATGGACCAGACATGCACGTTTCGGGTACTTAACCCTCGTCAGTGCTCCTTAATCTAAACAATGATATATGGCAAAAGAGTATGGAATTTATGATATCCAAACATGTACCGAAAGATGTAGCAGGATGGAAGGGAAATGATGATACAGGACCAACGATTTAGAAATTTCAAGAAATTTGGTAACATAAATTTTCGAATGCGTTGAAGAGACAGACGATCAACCGAAGTTGATCGAACTTGGCTACATGTGCCCTCGGGGACTCCTGGTCCACCAGCAGTAACACTCACAAAAGTAGATGTTAAACGTCTTTTAATTCAATAAGGGTAAGGATTACGGTTTATTCTTATGGGTTATTTAAACCATTTTTGAGGGCGCTGAAAACGATTATTCTTTCATTTTTCGAACTCGATAAAGTGTAAGATTTCTTGATTTCATGGAATTTCAAGAAAGGCCCCTAGAAATGGGAGAAAAACGGTCAACCATATGTTTGTCATGTGGGATATAAAAAGCCCACCCTCAGGTTCTGGTTTCTGGTCAGGGAACTCGACAACCCTCGTTCCCTGATCAAGAAACCCGACCCCTGGGGGTGTGGAATTTAATCATCCCACATGACAGCATATGGTAGATGGTTATATTCTCCCCTTTGCCACCATGTGGGATAGAGTTTGCCCATAGCGAAGCGTCATGTAGGGTCGCTGTATCCCACATGTACCTCGCGTGACTTTTGACGTCGGCCGTGTAGGCCGTATCCATATTGTGACGTCGTTGTTATCTATTGCGACGGCATGATTTTTGCAGCAAGCCTCGTTCCCTGGCCAGAAACCAGACCCCTCGGGTGGGCTTTTTTCTTCCCACATGACAGCATATGGTTGATAGTTATAGTCTCCAACAAGAGCATCATATCCCATCCTTCCTGCTACGTCATTCGTTACATTTTTAACATAATACTGTACCTTTCACACTCTTTGGCCATATAACAGTGTTTACATTGAGGATCACTGAGAAGGATTTAGTACCCGAAACGTGCATGTCTGGTCCATTCTGCAATTTTATCTGTTCTCAAATGATGCTATCGAATTTGAAGACGTTAAACATTTATAGCACTTGAGGGTTAAATACACGAAACGTGCATGTCTGGTCCACGTTGCCAATTTATCTGTTCGTAAATGATGCTATTCAATTTGAAGACGTTTACACTTGGTAAGTGTCACTGCTGGTGGACCTGAGGAATCCACGAGGGCACATGTAGCCAAGTTCGATCAGCTTCGTTTGATCGTTTCTTCAACGCATTCGAAAATTTCAGTTATCAAAATCTCTTAAAATTTCTAAATTGTGGGTTCTGTAGCATCATATCCCATCCATACGGTCTTTCGGTACATTTTTGGACATAATAACTTTCACACTCTTTGGCCATATTACATTGTTTAGATTGAGGATCACTGACGAGGGTTGAGTACCCGAAACGTGCATGTCTTGACCATGCTGCAAATTGATTTGTTCTGTAATGATGATATTGAATATGAAGATGTTTAACATTCAATTTGCTTTTCTCCAAAATCAAACATTTAAAACCAACTGTGAACTGGTACTTCTAGGTACCTGGATGATATTCTTACTAAAGACAATCCTGTTTTTCAAAAGTATAAAACTGTTAGTTATCCACAAGAATTTACTCTAAACAAGGCAAACGTTTCAAACACATAAACACCATATTTGGACCTAAATATCAAAATTGTTAATGTAGAGATTCATACAAGTGTGTATGTGTATGACAAAAGAGATGATTTTGGACTCAACATAGTAAATTTTCCCTGGCTTAACAGTGATGTTCCTAAATTACCGTCATATGATATCTACATTTCGCAGCTCATCCGGTATGCTAGAGCTTGTACATGTACTGATGTTTTGGATTTTCATAGTAGAAATTTACAAATTACAAAGAGACTTTTATGTCAAGGTTTTCACTTTCACAAACTGGTAAAGACTTGCTAGAATTTTCACAAAAAATTATTGTCAGCTTATTTTGAAATTCGGACCCAAACAAGCAACAGAGTATATAACTTTGGGTAACTTGCATTTTATAGTGACATGATAAATAAAATAAGGAGGATCAACAGAAGACAGAATTACCATCGAAGTTATGTCATAATCATCAAACACCTTTTATACCATGGATATAATCCTTCTGTCACCAGACGAACACTTGGCTTGGCACTGGACCAATCTACAGCCTTGTACCAGTGCATTCTTAAGAATTGCACTATGACTGACTGTGACGACAGGACTCCATGGCAGGCCCTGTCCAAACCTCTTTAGAGAAGACAGGGCCCCGACCATCTCTCCTCTCTGAATGTCAGCCGGACTCCTCGGGTGATCACATGCAGGAGCTCGGTACAGTCGGTAACGCGAGGACTGTATTTCATATGCCTTCTGTTTTTATATCTTTTTACGTATCCATCTGTGTTTCTTGGGCTCCTGCGTCATGCTGTCTGTTTGTATGTTCATCTTATAGTGAGGAGGTTATTTTACACGACAATTGTGCGTTCTTCGAGACCTCTTGGTAATCGGAAAAGTGGGAGAATTGTGCGCACGTAATCCAGGATAACCACACCGTCTGTTACTGACGTGGCAGATGGCGGTTCTAAGTCGACATCGATTGCCCACTGGTTGTCTCGCTGAATTATTTGTATTCATTTGTGTTTGATATTTCTCTGTTATTTGGCGTTCCTTGTACCATTTGCGTCTCTTTCTTGCCCTCTTTTTATATCAATTTACATATTCATCTGTGTTGCTTGGGCCCCTGCGTCTTGCGGTCTTGTTTGTGTGTGGTCATCTGACAGTGAGGAGGTTGTTTTACACCACAATTGTACGTTCTTCGAGACCTCTGGGTAATCGGAATAGTGGGAGGGTTGTGCGCACGTAATCCAGGATAACCACACCGTCTGCTACTGACGAGGCAGATGGCCGTCCTAAGTCGGCACCGTTTGCCCATTGGTCTCGTTGGTTTATGTGTAGTCATTTGTGTTTTATGTTTTTCTGTGATTTGACGTTCATTGTACTACTGCGTCTCTTTCTGTGCGTGTCATTTTTGTGTTTTACAGTGGGTGTTTTTGGAGGTTGCTGTTGATGCTGCAACTAGGTGTTGTTGAAGATCCCCTCCTTTCTCTGATTTGATTTTACACTCGATACACACGCGAAGGTTCGCCTAGAAGGTATTTTAAACAGAGTGTAAAATTCATGAACGCAAAAGCTAATATAAGACACTCAAGCTTTATATTTACATTTATTGTGAAATATGTTTGAATAATCATAGAAATAGATAAAAAAAAATTAGGATTGAATACTTCGTCCTTCCAGGAGAAACAGAAACAAGAAATAGTCCATTGCAAAGTATGAAAGTAAATTGTTAAATCTTAATAAATACTGAATGATTTATATCACAAAAAAAAAAACTGTCGGAATGAATTTTAACCTGGGTCACTTGTTATCTATGTTTTTAATCATAAAACACAAATACTGGGCGAGAAAATCGAGTGAAAAGAATTCATCCTTCACTCTTTTTGCATCCGCAATATTAGGATCGTAACTGCAATTTCATGCAACCGCGTAACCCCCCCCCCCCCTCCCCCGTAAAAAGGAAGAGAAACAGACTAGGAACCTAGCAATAGTGTACCGAAAGAGGTAGCAGGATGGGTGGGATATGATGCTACATGACCCACGTTTTAGAAATTTCAAGATACTTTGATAACAGAACATTTCGAATGCGTTGAAGAAACGATCAACAGAAGTTTTTCGAACTTGATTGATCTGTTCTTAAATGATGCTATTGAACTTGAAGACGTTAATCATTAGCTACATATCTACCCTCGGGGACTCCTAACTGGTCTACCAGCAGCTATCCGAAAGTCGCCAGACATACCAGACAAACCAGGTAAAATTTGCTTCGGTCTGGTAATATATTTCAATTTTTTCTTAATTAACATGTTTGAATTTCTACATAAATTCAAAAATGTCTATTAAGTTGTAAAAACTTTCGCGATATCATTCTGTCTACCAGCAGTGACATTCGCCAAGTGGTACAAATGTTAAACGTCTTCAAATTCAATAGCATCATTTAAGAACAGAGAAATTTGCAGCATGGACCAGACATGCATGCACGTTTCGGGTACTTAACCCTCGTCAGTGATCCGCAATGTAAACAATATATGGCCAAAGTATTTTCAAAAGTGTACCGAAATATGTAGCAGGTATGGTTGGATATGACCAATGATTTAGAAATTTCAAGAAAGTTTGTGGGAACATTCATCCCTCATGTTCCGAAAGAAGAATGATTTATCCATGATTCTAATATGACTTGATTCTTTTTCCCTATCAAGACAACAGACGCGAGCCGGGCTCTATTCTCCAATATAGGCCCTATAGCGATAAGCCACGCCTACCCATTTTCTGAGACAATAGAGCCCGGCTTGTCATTTTTTATTTCTTAAATCAAATATTATATTTAGGATAAACGGAGTAGGCTTTATACATACTGTGAAATGTTTATTATAGGTAAGCATATTCTACATTTCGGATGAGTAAATGAATATACATGTACTGTACCATAAATACTAAGCATATTCAAAGAGTCCTTGTGTGATTGTGCCAATTTTTTTCTTTAGCGGACCTCCGTCATGTGTGAGTTCAATACAATTTTTCTTATAGGGCCAAATTAGTTTCATACTTATAAATCTTTATAGCTTTTATTATTATAGTATTTTGATGATTATTAGCATCAAATATATATATTATACAGTATATACCTTTTTCTTTACTGTTTACATTTTTTTGGTTTCACATTTTGTGTTTTTGAAAAACTCTTGAATCAATATAGTTACCTATTTTTTCCTGTCAACTGTCAATTTTCTTCTCATTGAAGATGCGTGTCTGATTTCATTTATGTACATGTTTATACATGTATATTGTTCTTGGTAATACAGTAGAACTGATCCCAGCAGTGTTAAACTATTGGCTGATACATATATTGAGAAAATGAAAATTATATTCTATTCATCTTTATCTACAATTAAACTTTTTTCTTTGTCATACGGTGTGCATTTATTATCTTTAAATATTTCCTTGAATGATGTATTGAAATACATGTAACTAATACAGAAGGCACATATTCTTGTAATCAAGTCAAAATCAAATCAGGTGCTAAATGATATCCCACTTATCATGCTTATGTTTGGTTCTCATTTTCTCTTCGAGAATTCAATGGGGTTTTTTATAGGTCACTACCATCACAAGTTTGAGCCTGAAATGACAGACTCACCTCTCAAAAGTAGATGACCAATGAAATAACATGCATGTATCACGAAGGTATTTATAAGCAATCACAATTTAACAGCCGTTTGATGTTGTTGGATCTTTTTAATGTAACGGGATTTCCTTATATATATATTGCATATTCTAAGCTCAACTGAGCGAAGCACGAGTGACCGATTCCCATAGTGCACCATCCGTCCATCCGTCTCTGACTGGCTGAACCATTTCGACATCTATGCAGCCGGTGTACAAAATTGCACGAAAGCTTACATGAAGCTAGAACTTTAATGTACTGATGGTCTTATATATCAAGTTTGTGGTTTTTGAAGCCGATTGATCAACATATATTGGCATCTTTGACTTCTCCGTAACTGCTGCGTAGAATTTCTTGAAACTTAATACAGGAAGAGAAATTTTCGAATGTCCTCTACCAAATTTGCCACTATCAGCCCTTTATCTGCAATTCGAACTTCAACTTCTCTACGTGAAGGTGATCTTGACAACTTTTACAATAATAACAAGCGGCCAATTAGGTTAGAAACAAGAGGACCAAGGGACAACATCGCACACCTAAAGGGACAACATCGCTCACCTGAAGGTACAACATCGCACACCTGAAGGGACAACATCGCATACCTGAAGGGACAACATCGCATACCTGAAGGGACAACATCGCTCACCTGAAGGGACAACATCGCATACCTGAAGGGACAACATCGCACACCTGAAGGGACAACATCGCATACCTGAAGGGACAACATCGCATACCTGAAGGGACAACATCGCTCACCTGAAGGGACAGCTCTAATCGCTCTCCTGAAGGGACAACATCGCTCAAATGAAGGGACAACATCGCACTACTGAAGGGACAACATCGCACTCCTGAAGGGACAACATCGCACTACTGAAGGGACAACATCACACTACTGAAGGTACAACATCGCACACCTGAAGGGACAAAATCGCATAGCTGAAGGTACAACATCGCACACCTGAAGGGACAAAATCGCATAGCTGAAGGGACAACATCGCTCACTTGAAGGGACAACATCGCATAGCTGAAGGTTCAACATAGCTCAAATGAAGGGACAACATCATACTACTGAAGGGACATCGCTCACTTGATCAGGTGAGCGATGCTGCCCCATTTGGTCTCTTTTTTTTTCTTTTGGAATTTCTTACAGTCATCTCAATGTATGTATACATGTAACCTGTGCTATTATTGTGAACGTTGTGAAGGTAATGACGCCCGCGATATCACCTTCACGAAGAGAAGTTGTTCTTTCTATCTTCTATGAGTATTATCAGACAGTATTTGCCCACTGTTTCCTGTCAACCAAAGTAACATATCAGGTACTAGTTCGTTCAGATTATTGTGCAGGCTGTTCATATATGTAGGTAACACAAACTATATGAAAACACAAGCATGCAAACAAAAGCTAAAGCAAAACTATACAACACATAAAATATACAAGCTGGCAACATGTGCATAAAAGATATTGAATGATATACATGTGTGTATATAGTTTAAAAAGACAGTCGCACCAGCTGATTAAGATAATTGGCGTAGTTAAGACACTGGCACTACAAGTAGCCAGTTATAAACACTAAAATTTAAGATAAATATGCAGATTATAATTATGATTATCACAGGTTTGCATGAGTTGGTTTATTATAATTTAAGACTTTTGTTGACTAAATTCTAAATAAAGGAGTTCATATATTAATGTCAATATCACAGGGTCTTTATATCACATACATGCATGATACAAACAATACTTTGTAATGTATACAAACAGTATACTGTTTAGTATATATTCTAACAACCCAGAAAACCCAGAATAGGAGAGAGAGAGAGAGAGAGAGAGAGAGAGATAAGATAAGATAGGAAGGCAAGAAGATAAATGATCAAAACTAAATGAATCTCATGTTACACACCCGCAGCCACTCTCGGGAGGGTCGGTCACCTAGAGAGGCCTTGGGCAGGATAAGAAACTAGCATAATATTTAGAAAGGACAAAACAGCTGAAATAAATAGCAAAACTAAATGAAATTCAAGTTACACACCCGCAGCCTCTCTCGGGAGGGACGGTCACCTAGAGAGGCCTTGGGCAGGATGAGAAACTAGCAAAAATTTAGAAAGGACGAAACTGCCAAAGAGAGAGAGAGAGATCTGAACAGACTCCATTCCACAACTGCCATCATAGGATGTTACTCCAGAAGTGTGTGGAGTCCGTTACAGAAGGAGGTCAAGATAAGGAAAGGAACAGCTGGTCAAGAGAGAGGAGAAAAGGGACCTGGAACAGAGGCTCCACCCATGACTGCCATCATAGGATGTTACTCCAGGAATGTGTGGTGCACTGCATCAGGTGGTAGCATTAATGCAGTTAAGTTTACAAGAAGCAATAAAAAAGCGAAGCAATTTGAGGTGAATACATCATGGACACATGGGTCTCAGAGGCGGACAACAACGAAAAGAAAAATAAACAGGGGAAACTCGCAGAAGCTCCCCATAGTCAGCCTAGTAGGCAAATTATCGCCAAAGAGGCGTTGGATAGGGGGGAGAAACCATGCGAACAAGCCGAAAACTAAGAGATGAAACAACTCGAAGCCACTATTAAGGTCAGGCACAGCTAGTATGCTTTTATGTAACTACTTTTGGTTTACTACTGGTTTGGAAGATGTTCTAAAGCCCAGGAAATTAATGAAGTTATTTTGTGATGGTCTATCTCCTGCAGGAGCTGCATTTGCATTCTGGGCCGTCCCAAGTGCTGATGTAGTTTTTGAATTGATTAAGAGATGTCATATTTCTTACATTTTCTGGGAGGGAGTTCCATACTGTGACTGTCTCATGTCTAAAACTTTGTAAACCATACCTGGTGGCTCTAGCAGGTGGTACATTCATGAACTGTTTTCTGGTATCTAAAATTGTAATGGTTTTGTTTGACTAGTAACATATCATCAAGGATGGATGGACATTGTTTGTTCACAATTTTGAAAGCCTCTAAAGCAATTGTTCTTTGTCTTCTGAGTTTCAGTGATGGTATTTTTGATTTTTCCAAAAGATTATCATAAGATGTTGAAAAGTCATCATAAATGAAGCGTAATGTTCTTTCTTGAATTCTCTCCATTTTTTTAGTGTTACTTTCGCTACAAAAATGCCAGGCTAGGGGACAGTAATTAAAATTGGATATTATGAAAGAGTGGTTTATGGTCAATTTTCCTAAACGTGTCAGGTATTTTCCTAATCTCTTAAGGCAGTTTAGTTGTTTAGAGGCTTTCTTACATAATGATGATATGTGGCTATTAAAATTTGTATTTCCCGACATCTCTAAACACCTTTGTTTCATATTCTTTTTCCTTCTTCTTCTTCTTCTTCTTCTTCTTCTTCTTCTTCTTCTTCTTCTTCTTCTTCTTCTTCTTCTTCTTCTTCTTCTTCTTCTTCTTCTTCTTCTTTTTTTATACCCTCACCATATAATGGTGGGGGTATATAGTGATGCACTTGTCCGTCCGTCCTTCCGTGCGTGTGTGCGTGCGTGCGTCCATCCGTCCGTCCCACCTTTGGTTTCCAGACATTTAAAGGAAAACCGTAACAGATAATCAATTTATTTCTTGCATATAGCTTTTGCACCAAGAAATACAGCCCAAGTTCGAATATGGGTCATGTCCCTCAATTTTGTGCAGAGTTATGCCCCTTGAAACTTAGAAAATTTCAAAAAATTTTAGTTTCTGGACATTTAAAGGTAAACCGTTGCAGATAATCAATTCATTTCTTGCATATAGCTCTTACACTAAGAAATACAGGTCAAGTTCGAATATGGGTCAAGTCCCTCAATGTCCCTCAAAGTCCTTCAATGCAGAGTTATGCCCCTTGAAACTTAGAAAAATTGTGCAGAGTTATATCTAAAAATTTCTTAGAAAAATTGTGCAGAGTTATGCCCCTTGAAACTTAGAAAAATTCAAAAGTTTCTGGTTTCCAGATGTTTAAAGGAAAACCGTAACAGATAATCAATACAATTCTTGCATATAGCTATTACACCAAGAAATACAGGTCAAGTTCGAATATGGGTGATGTCCCTCAATTATGTGCAGAGTTATGCCCCTTGAAACTTAGAATAATTCAAAATTTTGTGGTTTCCGGACGTTTAAAGGAAAACCGTTACAGATAATCAATTCATTATTTGCATATAGCTATTACACCAAGAAATACAGGTAAAGTTTGAATATGGGTCATGTCCCTCAATTTTGTGCAGAGTTATATCCCTTCAAACTTACACAAAATCAAAATTTTGTGGTTTCTAGACATTACAAGGACAACTGTTACAGATAATAAATTCATTTCTTGAATGTAGCTATTATAACAAAAATTACTGATTAGGTTTGAATATGGCTCAATTTCATGCAGAGTTGCGCCTCTTCAAACTTGGAAAAAAATCAATATTTTATGCTTGCCTGACATTTAAATGAAAACTGTAACAGGGAATATATTTATTTCTTAGATATATAGCTTTACATTGAGAAATACAGGTCAAATTCAAATAAAGGGTCATGTTCCTCAATTTTGTGTTGAATTGTGCACCTTCTAACTTCTTATACATTGCTTATATGTAAAATCTGCTGGGCGGGGGTATCATTGATCCTTAGATCAACCGTTGACAATAGATTTCATTGGGGGGGGGGGGTGGTTTTGGGGGTTTTTTGTGGGGGGTTGGTTTTGCTTCGTTGTTGTTTTGTTTAAACTTTTCTGTTTTTTTTTTATTCATACATATTTATACTTTTTTGCTGTAAAGTGTAAGAATTCATAAAATATACAATTTTTTAAATAGTTAACACCGCATAAAAAACAAAGGGAAGTGGGTCCATGCCAGTTAGTTTTCAGCAAAAGACTTCTTAGACATATTAGAGTATAACAGAAGCAAACATATATAAACAAACAATTAAACAACAACAACAACAAAGCACACTGATTTTTTAATGTCATCGACGTATATCTTCATTATTCATGTCATATGGACCGAAGTAATTTCGTGTCGATATGACTGGAAGAGTAGCTCTCGTGACGTCAATAGTTTGCATTGGAAACAAAGTATTTGGAGCGTAAAAAGAAAGATGAATATGGACGATTTTGAACTAGAAAAGCTTCGAAATGAAATACAACAAGAGAAACAGATGAAGTATTACATTTTTCTCCCTATCAGTAATATTGAAAACCCCAATTTATATGTGTTTTAATCGTAGCACCTGTTGACCTATTTTCGAATTTCCTCTTACCATGGGCACTGCATTACACGAGAAATGAGTGCCTTATTTATGATTTATTTAAGCTAGAAGTTGGGTAATGCTTGTGAAAAAGCTCTTAAGATTGAGCTTGGACTGTGGAAAATTACTATTGTTGTTCACTCTGCGTCATGGGTCCAATTGGTCCATAAACCCTTGGATACCTCGGACATATTTCAGTTAAGTGTTTGTGTGTTGTAGTTATTCATTCCAAAGAATATGTACTTTTTAATCAAAGTTTAAGAGCGGAGGGGTTGTCGAAATGACTACCCATGATTAATCAAGAAATTATATTCGTGTTGCAATGTAAGTCTTATTGGTTTAAACCTTATAATTATTACACATAAAAGATATATCGGTGTATGCAAAACACATTGGCCCGTTGGACCTGTCCGGCAAAATTACAAACAATTCGATTCACTTATTGAATCAATTCATTGCAAAAAAGGTTTCATATACATGATATAGACTGATGATATATTCTTTCTGCAATTATATGTCTGGTTGATTGATTTTAGCCTAATAGACCATTTTCTAGATAAAAGATATGACCTTTTCTAACTTTGATTTCATACACATGCACAGACACCCGACATCACATTATTTGGCAAAATTTTCCATTGTGACATCACATCTGAGCACACTGTCTTGAAGCACCTTAATGAGTTATCATGCCTTTTATTTGACATCACAATGAAAATATCGCAAAATTTTGTGATGTCTGGTGTATGACTGTCTCACGAGTTTATTGGATAGGGGTAGGTTCACTAACTCCCAAAATTTGCCCTAAATTTTTGCAAAAAATAATTGCATGAAAATGATGATTCAACATCTCATATATTTATCTCAAATACCTGATAGAAAGTCAATATTTTCATTGTCAAAATGTCACGTGCGTTAGTTATGACGTCCCATTTTGACGTCATTTGCTCTGCATGACGGAAAATGAAGGAAATTCGCCATATTTTTGACATAAATCTTTAAAATTAGTATAGGTGCTAACCCTCACCCAACATAAATTTTATGTAGATCAAAAGATAAATTACAAATTTAACTTTTTATATGGAAATTATTTTGGGTGAGGGATGGCCCCCTACATATTTTAATAAGTTTTGACCAGAATTATGCCAATTTCTTACGATTTTTCAGCATTTTACGAATTTAAGCCGATTTTGAGGTCATATCTTTCAGTGTATTGCACGCAAATTAAAATATTTATCTAATATTTCAATCAACCATACATTTAACTTCCTTGATACGAAATACAATCAAGAAGATCTAAAACATTCTCAAATTAGGGCCTATTTTCCAAGTTCAGTGATTTTTTTGGCCGGATTTACCGCCGAATATCGGTGGCTTCCCCTCGTAAAAATTAGCGATATTTTCCCAAAAATCGGCCCATATTTTCCCAATACACGGAGATCAAAATTGTTTTCAAGATTGAAATGAAAATGACACGAAACGTGCACAAAAGTAATCCACGGCAAGGTTCTCATGAAGAGCCGGCAACCGGCGATTTCTCGCCTCCTACTTTGGGTAAAATCGCCACCTACTTTCCGTAAAATAATGTTGTATCTCAGCTTCTTTAAGTATGAAAACTGAACGTGTACTAAAGGAAATTACGTTGTCCTTTAAAAAGCTTTCACTATACAAGCTACGTACGCGATAGATATTTCTGTAACTACAGTGAGTAAATTGATTTCAACACGGCGTGACGGGTCATTTTACGGCAACGTATATTAAAGAAGTACTATAGGACGATCAGATCTCGACTTTTCACGCCTGTAAATAAGATTTTTAATTAATATGAAAATTGAATAGTTATTGACCACGTGCCTCCACGTGCCACGGACAGTCAAACGCCGGTCATGATAGTGATACTCAAGTTCTTATACTTTTCTACCTCGGTCTATTTACTGTATGTAAACAATGTACTAGAAATTATTTGAACAACATCAAGAATTCATTGTTATACTGAGTCTATTGAAACATCCACAAGGTGTGAGGCTCTGCGAGCCGACAGTAACTGCTGAGTGCGCGATCCCGCTCGCAGAATTCAAAACGTCTGAGGTACACACATTCGTTAAATATCTTGCATCCGTAAACCGAAACGTTCGTCAATTTAATATGATCTATACTACAGGTACATGCTTACAACTCAATGCTCTCAAAAATTTCGAAAGGAAAATGTTTTTTGTTTTAAAAATTGAATTGTTCACACTGAGGAGAGCGCCATAAAAAATACATCTAAATACCCATATTATAATTTAAAAATTAAACGAGTATTACTCGTAATATGAAGTTTGATTGTAATTCTACCAAATCAACTTCATACTGAGGGATCACATGAGATGTGACGTAGGCCATCACGTGATTCAGTCTTTAGAGTACAGGACACAATGAGCAAAATCCAGATATAAACAAATAGAACCTTTTTCAATATTATGGGTTGGGAAGATAGATCAGGGAGGGCATGTGATCCCTCAGTATGAAGTTGATTTGGTAGAATTACAATCAAACTTCATATTACGAGTAATACTCGTTTAATTTTTAAATTCTACCAAATCAACCATACTGAGGAACCCCATGAGATTTTAGAGCCCTTTGCTCAGTATGTCCTGATAATGAAAAGATTTCCTTCAATAAGATGAAAATGTGAAGAAAAAGTCTGTTTATTCTTTCAAGAATTTATTACTAATGAACAACTGATGATTCAAGTAATGACGCAGATAATGTACTTGGCACAGAAAATGAATTGTCAATATGTTTATTATAATGTTTGAAAAAAGTCTGTGCATTAGACCATCCAGCATACTTCAAAATGTCTTTTAATGGAACGCCTGCTTTATTTGCAGCACTTGTGCTAGCAGCACGTGTAGAATGTGCCGTAAATACGGCAATGTTAATACCAGATAAACACAGAATAGTTTTTATCCATCTACTGATAGTGTCACGTGAAACTCCTTTATGAGGTTTCATAGTAGATATAAATAGTTCATCTGATGTTCTTAACATATTTGTACGATCCAAGTAAGCTCTCAAAGTGTGGACTAAACACAATCTAACATCTACAGTAAAAACTTCTATGTTCATGCTACTTAAATGATGACTTGGTTTTGATGTTTTCAAAAGACTAGAAAAAACAATATGTACAAAGTTTTCATGAATCTTTACAACATTTGTCTTAAGTAAATGAATACTTTGTCCTCTTTGCCCTGTTAATAAAGACATCAACATAACTGTTTTAAGAGTCAAATCTTTCAAACTCAAACTATCTAATGGAAACATGTTACGTAAATGTTCTAAAACTACAGAAACATCCCAAATATGTACATTTCTTGGTAACATAGGTTTTTTAATAAACACTCCTTTCAAAAAACGCTGAATAAGTGGATGTGTACCTATATGTTCATTATTACTAGATAATGAAAACAAACTAGAAATTGCAGATCTTGCAGTGTTAATTGCACTATATCCTAGATTACTATCTAGTAATGATTGAAGAAAATTCAAAACATTTACAATAGATGGCGCAAGTGGATCACTCTTGTTCCTATCACAAAATGACATCCATTTTTTGATATATGTCCAATACTGCTTTCTGGTTGATTCGCGCCATGAGCTGGTAATTGTGTCGATAGCTTCATTCGATATTCCTTTGCCCTCCAACAATTTCCTGACAGTCTGAAACACCCCAGATACATTTTCTTGAGGGGATGTTGTCTGCTCATATTTGTCGGCATTAGAAGGGTCTTTGACGACCTCGGTAGAATGTAAGATTGTTCGCTTATCATGTTGAGCAGTAACGGAAACCAGTGTTGCGTTGGCCAGATCGGAGCAACCATAACTGCTTCTGCTTTGTCCTGGTTGATTTTGGCAAGAACTCGTCCCAAAATGCTGAAAGGAGGAAACATATACATAAAGTTAGTGTTCCATTTCATTGAAAAAGCGTCAACAGCAATAGCATTTGGATCAGGTAAATAAGACACATACAATGGTAGTCGATAGTTAAGTCTTGATGCAAATAAATCGATTCCATTTTTTAGACTATAAATGGTCATAATTTTTTCAAAAGTATTGTCATTCAGCATCCATTCCATATCATCATTAAGTTTGCGTGACAACCGATCTGCTTGAACGTTTTCTACACCGGGCAAATGTTTTGCACTTATATATATGTCACGATTAATGCACCAATCCCATATCTGTTTGCATAATGAATTTAGTTCACATTTACGGCCACCCATATTGTTAATGTAGGAGACGGCAACCATGTTGTCCATTTGTAGTGAAACGTGGATATCGTTTTTGGGTGTACAAAATGATTGTAACGCTAGGAATGCCGCTTTTAGTTCTAATATGTTAATATGCGCATTCTGTTCTATATACGACCAGTGTCCTCCAGTTTTTTGCTTTGTTTCGACTACATATGCACCCCAACCTGACAACGAACTGTCGGTTTGAATTGTGAGGTTCACATCTTTTTCGATCAGAAATCCACATGAATCATGAATGTTATTCTTCCACCAAACAAGTTCAGTCACTGATTCTTGAGATAACGTACACTTAGCTTCATAATCCCCTCTTACTAGTTTTAAGTGTTTGTCTTTTTCTATTTCTAGGGATTTATAATGCAGCTGTGCATATTGCACTCCAGGGGTAGCTGCCACAAATTTTCCTATAATTTTTGCTAATTCCCTTAATTTTATTTCCTTTCTACAAATAAGAGAATTGCATAAATCCACAATGTCTTGAGCCTTATCTGGTAACAATCTCACAGTCATGTTCAAAGAATTCAAGTTAAATCCTAAAAAAGGTATATTTTGGGTTGGAGTTAGCATCGATTTTCCTGGGTGAACTGTAAAGCCTAAATTGTCTAACATTGACATAGTGTTTCTAATATTAGCTTCACAATCTTCAAATGTGTCCCCTACGAGTAGAATGTCATCAATGTATATGACGCTACTGAAACCACGTTGATGTAGAATTGAAAACACAGGCTTTAAAAGTTTGGTAAACACCCGAGGGGAGCTTGTCAATCCCATAGGAAGACAGGAAAATTCAAAACATTTATCGTTCCATAGAAATCTTAAATATTTCCTATCTTCCAAAGCGACACTAATAGAGTAATAGGCATCCTTTAGGTCAATTGAAGCAAACCAACAGTTTGGTTTCAAAATTTGTAAAGCTGATTTCAAGGTGTCCATCTTAAAGTGATGATGTTCTATATCTTCATTTAATTTTTTCACATTGAAAATAATCCTGTGAGAACCGTCTTTCTTCGGTCGAACAAAAATGTTTGATATGAATTCATCTTTAGTTCGTTCAACTTCATATATATCACCTTTATCAATAAGTTTCTCTATTTCTAGTGCTATCAATATTTGTTCCTCTTTGGAAAATGTTATGCCACGAATTGGGTGTTTTTGATATGGCATACTTTCAAATTCAATATTATATCCCAAAATAGTGTTCAGAATCCAAGAATCTGATGTTATTTTTGTCCAATTATCATAAAAATCTCTCACTTTACCCCCTGTAAAGTTGGAAGGTGTATTGATCAACTTGTATTCATTTCCATTTATTTCTGGCAAAGGAAATAAATTGTAAGTAGGATCTAATGTTTTACTTACATGCACATCATCAGTATATACAGTGTCAAAGGAGGGCACTTCCTGCACTATGTCTCTTTCTTCTCCCTCCTTTCTCTTTTCCCTAAAAAATGCTTGGGAGCATTTTGGCCTTTCCTATAGAAATCCTTTTGTTTGTGGAAAGGTGACGATTTAGACATGTTCTTGTTGTAGTGACCTGTAGGTCCATATGGATGAAAACGCTTTGAATTTGAGTTTCCGGAAGTGTGGGGTCGCTTGTTTGACACTTTGTTTCCCACTTTTTGCGCAGTATCCATATCCTTCATTTTGGCTTCCACGTTGTCACCCAGCAAATAATTTGTCACTGGGTTGCTGTCATTGCATAATTGCCGGTAACAAGATTTCAAATCACCTTTCATGAAATATCGTCGACGATATGTCAGTTCATTGAACGCAAATTGGCCCAACTGAATGGAATGTTGAAGCAATTTTACACATTCAGAGGTGTCTTGAGGTGTCAAGCCTTTACCGGTTTGTGCAGCAGTTAAAAGTTTGTCAAAAGCTTGTGTTGTAGGTACAAGTCCCTTCATTTGATACCCCTGTATCTTCTGCAAGTTTGCATCGATGTCTTGGGATCTCCTACGCAAAGAAGGCCAAACAGATTCATTTGTTTTAGGAACCACAAATTTGTCAATGTTCTTAGGTCTGAAGTACATGTCTGACAATTTCTTAGTTTTTTCCTCGGGCACTCTAACATGAAAACCAGACGAAATAATCTCTGCTAAATCATTGTTGATTTCTGGTCCAGTTTTGTCGCCATCTCCGTAAAAATCTTTCATTGATTGAATTATTTTGTCACTTTCATTTGTCGTATCAGCATCTTTTGTATTTGAGTCCACTGCTTGCGACACAAAAGAATCAAATTTATCAGATGGCGATTGAGTTTCTTCTCCATGTAAATCGTCCGACGAAGATTCGGAGTCCGACACGTCAATGCAGGGATTTGACGATTGCTTTGGAGCATAATTTCCCTGAGAATTTGTCATGAATTCGTGCATTTGTTTTATCATGACAGAGTTTTGCATACACATGTTCTTTAACGTTTCAAACTCTTCTCTGTTGTTGTTAAACATGGGCGCGGCCATATTGGCTTGGGTCCGAGTCGCTGGAGCGCTTGAATTGCGCATGGCGGAGAACTCATTAGCATAAATTGCTCCGCTCGAAGAAGGAGGCGATTCAATGTTTACAACTGATGCCAAAAAATCGTGACGACTCGAATTCGGCGAGTTAGGCCGTGCTTGAGATACTTCCACTGACTGCAAAGTGTTAGTGTCAATGTACATAACATTATGAGGGTCAGACGCTTGGGCAATTAAGCCGACCGAAGATGACCTAGAAGGTCGATTTGGTCCATCAGCCATGACGGCCTAGTTCGTCTTATTTGACACCTCAAAACAATCTATCTGCATCGAATGAATAGATTGTTAAAATCACTGTATAAGTCCGTAAATCGATAAAGTAATTGATGATAAAAAATCCTTGTATAATATAAAGTCCGCTATAAAAACCGATAATTGAAAATTTGATCAAAATTAAGGCTAAAGGTCGAGGGCGACCTGCTGAATCGAGAAATGGCGTATCACTGAATCACGTGATGGCCTACGTCACATCTCATGGGGTTCCTCAGTATGGTTGATTTGGTAGAATTGATAGTTCAAAGCTTCAATAGGGGAAAAGGGGTGTACCTTTGTTTTTGCAAACTCTTTCACTTTCCTGGTAGTACTACTGATAACTTTAAGGCCTTTGTGAACAGGAAATTGCTGTTTTGAACCAATAATTTGAGCGTTTATTCGAAGAAATTTTGTTTCTAGATTTTCCCAATTTGTTCCAAATATCGCATATTTTCCCAAATGAAAAGGTACAGGTGGCTTTTAAAAAAGGTAAAAAAATCACTGAAGTTACCGAACATGCTCCTTTCAAATCAGCTATTGCATCCACATGGTCAGATATACCTACTAGACTAATAGAATCTACAAGTATTAGCTTTCCAAAAAAGCTTGGTTGATATCAACATTTATTTAAAAGCGAAAAAAAAAAAATTTTGGTTCAAAATAGGTTTAAAATTTTGACTCTTAGAATAAAGAGTACAGAGTAGTATTAGTAAGGCTATGCATGTAATTCACACAAAAAAAACTGGTTACACAATAGAAACTTATGTGTTGATAATTCTGAAAAGTTAGAAAATAGTGCATTTGCACTAGACAACTCAAGTCACAGTCATTCATAAATTGCTTGACCTGTACGGTAGGAAAATTCCACTATAACGAAAATTAACCAATCAAAAGCCTTTCAGTATATATTTGCGGGAAAAGCAGAGAGAATTTGGGGGAAATAAGGGGAAACTTCTAAAAAAAAATTCCTATTGAATTATGTGACTACGCACAGTCTTATCGATTTTTATATCGCTCATTAATTTCTTTGTTGCATTTATCAATTTGTCTTTGGAAAGAAAATATACAAACAAAATGGAGTATTAATGAAAAAGCTTAGTCGGCTGGATGGTGAGAAACTTTTTAATTAGCCCACTGGCAGCCTCGCTTTTTTTCTTTGATGCAATGGATCCGAGGATCTAGAAATGTCATAAGGGATTTTGAAGGCATAGGGTTTACTGTATCACACACTAATTGGTCTATAAGTAAAAATTGTTCAAGAAAAAATATCATTGTAGATATTACGTTAATGTGCAATATTTCAATTCAGAATTGCGATGCCAAAGCGTTGTCACGACGACATGTCCTACTTTTGTGAAGTGGATAGCTCTGGTCACGTGTTTTTCACTAGTCACAAGAATGTTTCTTTCTATCGGACAATTGCCCCTATTGCAATGTTGAATCTGATGAATCAAATCGAGACTTGACAAACCTGTACAAATCTAGAATTAGTCAATATCTTGATATCGACTAATCATGACTTTGCGACGGAGACAGGAGATCTCATCCATGTGTAACTAATTTGCAATCCACAGCGAGCCTAACGCCCAGGAGGGTGACGTAGCTCAAGTTGGTAAAGCGTTCCATCAGTTGATTCATGGACAATGACATGTGACATTGCCCTGAGCTCGAGTCTGAACGAGTGTGGAACAAATTAAGAGAGTCGCAAGATGTTGTGGGCTAACACCTTGTGCATAGCCAGATTACCTTAGCTAGCAAGTCTTTCAGAAGGAACTATTTTTGTGCGAATAGCACATTATAGCGATTGCCTGATTTCTTCACTCATGGGTGCCCCGTCTACTGAGTATGTATAAACGATGTTACTCTGTTTACATGTACCTTGGGACTGCTTCAGCGTCATGATCGGTATAAAGTCTGATCACTGTCTGAATCAATGAATTATCTGTATGAATCGAGCTGTCGTGTTATGTACATGCATGGCCTAATGAAAAGTTGCATCTGTATGTACTGTGATGAACACAGGCTGTGTGTTGGAGCCCGTTTTAGTGGACAATATATAAATGAAACGGTGCTATCGATAAAGATATTAAGTTGAATCATTGAAACGTAAACTAACTTCAAGTAGGCTTATTTTGTCCCGCTTCACAAAATAAAATCTGTATACGACGGAAAAATTAGGAACTTCCATCATGAAATATGATATTAATGATTATGAAAAATAAATGATCAAAACATTCCCGTTTAGGATGTATCATGTTTTTATATACTAAAAAAGAAGTGAATTTTCCTTCAAATTCTTAGCACACACCTAACATTGAACATGAAACGTTAAAGAGAGAGTGGGGATCAAATTAGAAAATAAGATTCTTCTTCTTTCCTTGTATATGGTATCATCAATCGATAGTCATATTGGATTGTTGTATTTTCAGGGAGGGGGTAGATTTAATGTGATGTTATTTAATTTTCATGTTCAATGTCAGACATCATCTTTCAATTCATTACGACAACATTATGGATTTGCACTTTTGTTCTGTCTTTATTCGTCCATAAACTGGCGTACGAACTTACGAAGGTGTTCAGGAACAAATATAACTTTGAAAACACAATATTTTGTCATACATTATAAGTGATATTTTTCTGGCTATTCGCACTCAGTACCTTCAGTGCTTTGATATATATATTTTGATTTATTAATTATTTGATATAAATTATATTCCAAAATGTTCGTTACTTTTCTATTTGTACTCATTTTCAGCACATATTCTGAGTTTGGGGTATATTTTAATGCCCCCGTTATCGAAGGTTCGGGGGCAAAAAGTTTTTGTCCTGTCCATTTGTCTGTTTGTCTGTTTGTCCGCAAAAACTTTAACCATGGCCATAACTCTTAAATGGTTAGTGATAGGGCTTTGACATTTCACATTTGTATTCCTTGTGACATTAGACTTTTCCATGAATACCAAAATTTTTGACCTTGTAACCTTGACATTGGAGTTTGATCTACTTTTGAAAAACTTTAATCTTGGCCATAACTTTTGAATGGTAAGGGATAGGGCATTGATATTTCACACGTGTATATCTTGTGACAAGATTCCATGAATTCCAACATTTTTTACCTTGAACTTGGAGTTTGACCTACTTTTTAAAAACTTTAACCTTGGGCATAATTTTTGAATGGTAAGGGATAGGGCTTTGATATTTCACATGTATATTTATTGTGACAAAACCTTTCCATGGATACAAAAATATTTGACCTTGTGACCTTAGAGTTTGACCATTATAAAAGTTTCACTGATAAAGAGGCCGATGGGGGCATTCGTGTTTCACAAACACATGTTTTTTATTATTTTTTCAACAAATTTAATTCATTTGTTTTACTTCCACAGGGAAATGTTGGAGCAGTCTGCAGCCGAGCTAAGAGCCACGGTGGAAGAATTGGAGAAAAGATATGACACAATTGACAATGAAGGTGAATATAAGAAAACAAAGTATTAAAAATTACAAAACAAAATGAAAAATGTTGAGATAAATTGATATTATACATATGTACAGATGTACATGATTTGCACATTTTGTAAAAACAAATGTATGTATTGGCATTGAGATAGAAATCTGACTTATTATAATAGAAGGTATGTTAATCTTATTGAGAAATTTTCGCGTATTCTTCAGCTGGTAATAGCAAAAGGGCATTTACTGTCTGTCATTTTATCTGGAATATTATCATTATGAAGGATTGAGATGAAATTTGGTAATATTATTAACTTTAAATTATTAGGTTTAAAGGAATAAAGACTGTAAAATTAACTTTAATACTGGAGATAATTAAGTTCTGATGACTTAGGCCAAGGAAAAAAACATTTAATTCTCAGGCCCCGCCGCATATTTGTTTTGCCCCTGAATTCAATTTTTTTTCAACCAAAAAACATAAAAAAAATTGCAGAATTTTCTGTCCATTTTTATTCTAAACTTTATCATGTATAAACTGCATCATCAAGTGTTTATTTGTACTTATTCGCAATAGAAGGATCATCATCACAATTAACACAAGGAGAACTAGGCTGACAAAACCACCCCATATAAGTGTAATCAAAATGTATTTCAAGAAAAAAAAACAAGAAATAAAAAAAAAACTAATCTAACTGTCATTTGTAGAAGCCAATTTGTAATTGTTCTGAAAATGTTATTATGTTCAATGAAAAAAAAACCTGCCTGCCGCATATGATTTGAAAAAAAATTTAGGCCTGAAAACAGTCTTCTTTTTTTTTGCTTTGCCTTATATATTTTTGTAGATTTCATTACAATTTTATAACTTTTTACGTTTTGGGCATTCATGCATGGTGGATAATACACCTTCATGATTGAAAAATCTTTTTTTTTTCAAATTAAATGAAAATCTGTCAATTCTTATGAGAACTGAACTATGAGTCTACATTTGTATAACTGTGATCTCTTTATGTGAACTATGTCAACTTTACATGTTTCATGATCAGGTGAAACTATAGGAATTATGTTTTTTTTTATGAATTTCAAATCAGATTCAGTATCTAAATTTGTCTGCTGTATACAAAATGTAGAATCCTCAGATACATTTTGAAATGATTATGATGATTTAAAAGATTTGAAATTTATTATACTTTATGTTTCAGCATCTCACCAATGTAATTTGTGTGTAGTGTTTAGATAATCTGTACAAAGTAGTAAAATTTAGACATATTTTGACTGTTATATATGCTAGTAGAATAAAGCTTTAGAAAATGTTATCTGCCATATAAAGACAAGTGTAAACAGTGACAGATAATGAATTGCTTTCTAAACGGGTAATTTCATTTTCAAACAAGTCCCCTTTTGTAAATTGCATAATGCCAATACACAATGTACCAAAGTTGGAAACTGTCAACAAATTGCAATATGGTGACATATCTTTTGAAATGAAAAAATAAAAAACGGGAAAATTAGGAAAAAAGTTATGCACTTCTTCTGTTATGCTTATACAACAAATTTATTTGCTGAATGTTTCTGACATATTTGAAGGAAAAGCTAGATGTATGATGTAATACGCTATGATATACAAATGAAGTATATTTTGACTATTATGCTAGCTAAAATCTATTTTAGCATCTTAATAAATGTAATAATAAAGGTTAAGTATGATGCCTTAGTTGGTTAAGTATGATGCCTTAGTTATAGCTATCTTTATGTCTACAGAAGAACTAAATATCATTTTGAACATAATTGTCTTATGACCTTGAATTTCGATTTTCATAAAAACCGTGAGATTAAAAAATTTAGAAAAAATGTATGTCTCCTATTATCAGGATTATTTTCATCTGCCTTAATCTAGTACTTTAATTTATGCATCATAATTTGTTATCTTATTTTCAATTCTTTCTGCAGTTTGCAATTAGTCTGGTACAGTTTAACAAAAGGATTTATTCAATACATTAATGTTTAATCTCCATAAATTGTTTTCTGCATCAGTGATAATCATGCCCGAATTTCACTATTTCAGGGAATGAGTGGAAGACCCGATTTGAGACACAGCAAGAAATGAATGAGCAGTTAGAAAGACAAATTCTTATGTTACAGAATAAAGTTCAGGAAGCAAAGACCAACCTTAAAGACGGTATGTGTCTATGTATTTTTTTTTTTTTTCTGAATAGAAAATTATGTCTGATGTGTATTGTATTTCTCTGACTGTTGTCTTTTATATTTGATTGATATTCCAAGTGTACCACTTGTGAATAAATGAAGTACAATTTAATACATTTGCTTTAAAGCTAATGAAGGACAGATTCATTTGAATACTGAATCCTATTTCAAGGTCAATGAGTGAAGTCATTAAGAGGTCAGAGTTTTAGTTCAAGAACCAATAAAAATGAACTATGATGGCATTGCTATTGCATGATTTGTCATAGTACTGTACATACAACCAGGGGATTTAAACATGATGAAGTCCAGGAGTTGTCAAGGTCACACTAAAAAATTTAACATATAAACTTCATTTGTTAAAACTTTGTCAGATTTAAATTGAAACTTAAAAAAGCTTATTAGAAATTATATTTTGCTTACAGCAAGCATCTCCACAATCAGTTGTCAGTACAAGGTGGTAAAGAAACTTTCTCTGGGGTCAAGGTCAATCAAAAGTAATGAATTCAGATCAAATTTCTACAAAATATCAAAAATGATTATTATGGAATGTTGAGGATTAGTTTGATATGAAATATTTATTAAGTAACAATACAATTTTAAAAGGATACAGAGATTTAGATATGCACAAGAGGTCAAAAAGGCACTTCCTTTGGTTTTCAATATTTGTTGTTATTTACTACATGTAAGTTAAAATGGAATTTCTTTTGTATTAAATTAAATGATAACCTGATACAAGTACTGAAAGATATGCACAAAGTGCAAAGAAATATTTTAAAAAATCATTTTGTATGCATTTTTTTTTTGTTTCATTTGTTTGTGCAATTTGAAAACAATGATGAGAGGATGCAATATACATGATACATAATAATCAGTGTTATATTTGTATCAGATGAATTACTACTCTATTGCATGCCCTTAAATTACTTTATTGCATGTAATCATAATAAATGTATGCATGTCATTTGCAATCTAGTACTCTAAAATATGCTAAGAAAATACCTATTAAAATCATCTATCGCTCTTTAAGCATCAATCATGTAATATATGGTAGCCTTAAAATTTCAAAGAAGATATATAGGGAATTACAGGTTTTTTAACACTGACTTCGAACTAAAAAGAGTGTTCAAGTAAAGACCCAACTCAGACAAAATTCTATGTCATATATTATCAGTATTTTTAAAATCTGATACAGCACTATTCATATCAACAAAATAAACTGCCTGACCCAAGGAAGTTAAGTAGCAAGAGGCATGGCAAAATTTGAGACCAGGTATTATATATCCCTACTTTATATCAACACTAGTTCTTACTATATTCAAATCGATGCAAAAAACATACTGAGAAGTGGTTATGCGGAAACCCAGATTTAACTTGAATCTAAGGGGAAAACAATCTCTTGCAACATTCAGATTCTTCTGAAAGTGCTAAATAGAGAAAAAAATGTGTGTCAGGTTTTGAGGTGGAGATTTCCTCCTTTTTATAGCTTGATTCATAAGTGTAGAAATTCTGGATTGCCTTCCTTATTAGCTCACCTCGACAAAGTAGAGGGGGGCTTCTGCTATTGCCCTGTTGTCATTGTTGGTGTCGACATCAGCATCTGCACTGTAGGTTAAGCATTACAGGACAGGTCCATTCCCGCCTTACTTTAAGTTTAAGTCCTACATCAACCAAACGTGCATGGATAATGCATCTAAGGATGCTCACTGCAATGCATGGTAAGGATGATGCATCTGACTCACATTTCACGCTTGAGTGAGCAGGTTAGGTAAAATGGGACAGGTCCATTCCCGTCTTACTATAAGTCCTATATCAACCAAACTTGTAATGATAATACAACTCTTAGGATGCTTAGTACATGTACTACAGTGCATGGTACGGAGGATGCATCTGACACACATTTCATGCTTGAGTGAGCAGGTTAGATAAAATAGGACAGGTCCATTCTTGCTTACTATAAGTCCTACATCAATCAAACACATGGATGATGCATCTAAGGATGCTTACTGCATGCACTGTACAGGTGCTGTGTTTGACCTATATTTCACGCTTGAGTGACCAGGTAAGGTAAAATTAGAATCTTTATTCCCAGCCTTCTTTAAATTCTTTATCAACCAAACTGGTGGTGGTGATGCATCATGAAATACTTTGTGCAATGTAGGTACAGATGCTGGTCATGTGACAATTTTGTCATTGAGGTGAACTCTGTCATCTCTGTCATCTCTGATGACACTATTTTTTCTCTTTTCCAATGTATAATAACATCTGAGTTTCAGCAAAAAAATATATTTAGGAAATTAAAAAGTGATTTCAATCTTTTGCTAGGAAATAATGCATAATGTAAAGATGGTTCTTCCTACTTTAGATTAGATATCAATTTCTTCATTCAAATCTTTTAATTGTAATCCATCGATAAATCTCAATTTAAAACCATCAGTTAGTTGAACAATTCATCGTTCGAATATGGAGGAGCTAGTTTTTGTGTCGCCTGCGAAGCATAGCGACACTTAGGGATCACTTTGTCCGTTGTCCGTCTGTCCGTCTGTCTGTCTGTCACATTTTGGGTGTCACAGCCCATAACTTTTGATTGGTAAGTGATAGGGCTTTGATATTTCACATGTGTATTCCTTGTGACAAGACCTTCCTACACATACCATAATTTTTGACCTTGTGGCCTTGACCTAGATATGTGACCTACTTTTGAAAAAAGATAAGATTCGCTATATCTTTTGATTGGTAAGTGATAGGGCGTTGATATTTCACATCTGTATTCCTTGTGACAAGACCTTCCTACACATACAATAATTTTTGACCTAGTGACCTTGACCTACATATTTGACCTACTTTCAAAAAAATTAAGAATGGATATATCTTTTTATTGGTAAGTGTTAGGACTTTGATATTTCACATGTGCAATCCTTGTGGCAAGACCTTTCTTCACGTACCATAATTTTTGACCTTGTGACCTTGACCTAGATATTTGACCTACTTTTGAAAAAAAAGATAAGATTCGCTATATCTTTTGATTGGTAAGTGATAGGGCTTCGATATTTCACATGTGTATTCCTTCTGACAAGACCTTTCTACACAGACCATTAAATTTGACCTTTTGACCTTGATCTAGATATTTGACCTACTTTTCAAGAAAAGCAAAATTGGCTATATCTTTTGATTGGTAGGTGAGAGGGCTTTGATATTTCACATGTATTTTCCTTGTAACAATGCCATTCTACAAATACCATAATTTTTTACCTTTTGACCTTGACCTACATATTTGACCTACTTTTCAAAAAAAATAAGAATGGATATATCTTTTGATTGGTTAGTGATAGGGCTTTGGTATTTCACAAGTGTATTCCTTGTGACAAGACCTT
The DNA here is from genome assembly GCA_033119305.1 of Pinctada imbricata. NCBI lineage: Eukaryota > Metazoa > Mollusca > Bivalvia > Pterioida > Pteriidae > Pinctada > Pinctada imbricata. Next base: position 19,181,150 of record VSWD01000006.1, read on the forward strand.
TCTACACAGACCATAAAATTTGACCTTTTGACCTTGATCTAGATATTTGACCTAGACCTACTTTTCAAGAATTTTGATCCACTTTCTAGAATGATAATCAAACCGCTTAGCAGGCGACACAAGCATTCCTTGGATTGCTATTTTCTCCTCATGCCATGCCATTTACATCTTCCAACAATGTGAAAAAGTTGACAGTTGTATAGCAAAATTGAGGTAAAATCAACATTGAGATGAGATAAAAATTGAGATAAAGTGAGCTTTGAGATGTAATACAGGTCGGTTTACTTGAGAAATTGTGAACCTTCAGATGTTGTATTGAACTTTGAAAATGTGATGGGAATTGTGATGATGTATACAAATTAAGATGTCATCCTGTAAATCACAGTTCAGTTATTGTTTTTCGAATGCTAGAAAAATCAGCAAATACAGTGATACTGTCATAAATAATCCAATAAGCGTATCTGATGAAATCATTGGTCAATGATTCAGTAGATGTAATGTGAATGTTGAAATTTCTATCTGAAAGTTTTTTATAACTTTCTCATGTGGGCTAGGGTCTGGAGAAGATCAACACGAAGAGATGGAAGAAATATACAACTCTAGTTTTGAATGTATTCTATTGATGGAGTCTATGACTTATTCATTAAAACTGCATGTTATTCAAAGGATTTAATAGAAGAATTAAAGGTAGACTGCATCATTTTAAATGATATATATTTGACCATGTAATTTCTAAGTATACTTTATAGCAAAATGCAGAAGCTCTACTTGATTATCAATAAAATCATTTTGTGAATCGCGTCATGGATATGTTTTCAAGCATTGTATGTTTTTTTTTTTCTACTTTTGAAGTCTTCTTACAGTAATGAACATTCAGTTCATGTTAGACATGTTTTTCTCTTCAGTACTGAAAGTCTAGTTTAATTGGAACTGGGAAAAAGTTTCAACGTATAATATATCTTTAATACATCAATTGCTTATTGTTTTCATTGGTTTCAGTGTTGTCTTTTGTGATGTTGTTTTGATAACATCTGGGATGTTTGGTGTTCTTTGTCCCTTTGTATCTCTTGTTGTGTCTGTCTGCTCTGTGTGTTTCCCAATTACTCCTCCCGGGCATGTGGTCCCACCTCTAGCTTGCTGGGGATCTGTCAGTGTTCAATTTTGTGCTCTATTGTGAGTGCTGTTGAGATTATCGTCAGGATCTTCTTTGGCTCATTTATTTATATAGGAGTGTCTCAGTGTTTAATTTGCTGTTACCAATTCCTGTTGAGATCCCATCCTTTCATTGTCCTCTGTTGTTCCCAGTTGTTTGTTGTAGCTTTGTTTATAGTGTACCTTGTTTGATACTTTCCACTTTGTAAGTGCAGGTTGGTCTTGTTGGAGATCTTTTCTGCTGTTCTCTTTGTCAAACATACCAATTCATTACAATTCTTACAAAGTATTAAAAGTTTATTTGATTATTATTAGAAAAATGTATGTACATTTACATGTGTATGTCATGCACATGTAATACCAATTAATGCTTCATTTGCTTTTTGTATAGCAGATGAACATCAATGGTCCAAAGTTTTCTCTCAGTGCATATGCATCTTTTTACCATTGACCAAATTGTTTTCTTCTTACTTTTCAAGGATGCATGGTTTGATCATTACCCCTATGGTCCATTTTTGTAAGAATGCTTCTTTTGTCTCCTTCTCTTTGCTGACAGTGTCTTACTTGTTTGGTTGTTTTGCGAGGTGCCTTCCTCTTAGCAACGGCTTGTGGATGTGTGTTGGCTATTATAAGTGCTGTTTATCACCATTCCTTATTCCATCTTAAAACTATGCAGTTACTTGCAGTGGAAGTATGATTCCTAGACATGACTTTGTTTACCTGCATGGTATTGCTTGGTAGTGTCTGTATCTGTTTCTCTTTCTCTTCAAAGTCGTTGGTCAGTTGTATTCTGTATCAGACAAGTATAATCTCTTCAAATAAAGTTTAATTGTGGGTGCAGTAATTCCCGGAGGAAGTGCAAGTTGTGTACATATATTTTGTTATGCAGCATACTAAAACTTATGAGCCAAGCATGCATGGATGATGAACGTACCTAATTTAATCTCATAGCGTGTGATGGTAAAATGTCTCATTCCAACCAGATATCGTATAACGTAATTTTAAAGAAACTTACTTCTAACAACAGAGAGATGTCATTGCAACATATCATGGATAAAATAAACTAAAAATGCTGAATTTTGTGCATTCATAAATGGGATTTCTACACCTAAAGCATGGAAATAAAAACATTAACAACGCTAATAGCTGCAAGTATTGGATTTAAACAGACTGAAGCCTCATCTAATAGACTAAAGATACAATGGATTAGTTGCTAAATGCGGAAGATTTCAATTTCGTAACATAGATGAGGAAGCAGAGAAGGAAAAGAAAGGAATAACTGATGAGAATGAACAGGCTGAGGAAAAGCAGAGTCAGTCTTCCCCAGCAAGTAATTCAAACAAAAGTAAAAGCCGTGTTACCATAGTAACCGGGAATGATGACACCCCATTCTCAGGTAATTGCATGCCGGGCCCATACAACTCACAAAACTACTATTGAACCTGATTGGAAAAAAATCTATATATTATAACCATTGTACATAAAGAACTGCATGAATAAAATATACATAGACCAACAGCTAACTTTTTAAAACGTGCTTGATATTGCAAAAATGATATATTACATGTATATCTTCGAAAGATGATTAGAGTTCTTGTACTCAGACGATGTATTTCGTCAGATAACAACACAGACAACAAAGAACAAGCAACGAAAGAGGTAGAAGCAATGAAAGAGGTACAAATAAAGAAAGAGGTACAATCAAAGAAAGAGATGCAACCAAAGAAAGAGGTACAATCGAAGAAAGAGATGCAAGCAAAGAAAGAGGAACAAGCAAAGAAAGAAAAAGTAAAGATGGAAAAAGAAAAGACACGCGAGAAACCTAGCAATGAAAGCACAGTCATACGAGGGATTCTCAAAAACAAAGGGATCCAAGTTGATGCATCCGGTATAAAATCAGAAACTCCTGCCATTCAAAGTAAGGTTAAGAGTAGGAACAAGAGGCCGGTGTCTTCAGGACATTTGGAGAAACAAGGGACCAAAGTTATCATTTTAACAGACAGAACACCGAAAAGGTTCATAAAAATTGATCCTAAAGTATATCTTTCCCACGAAGGTATGAATTAACATGGGCTGCAAGATGATGCCAACTGATATGTCTTATTCTAATTTGTTTGGTTTATTTTTTAGAAAGTTGTCTTTACTGCTGCTTGAGTATGATGTATATGTTCAAGAGATTATTGATTTTTTTTTACTTGTTCTCATTTTTCAAGGATAAGGGTTCTTTATTTTGAAAAAAAGAACATTTCTGAATGTTTATGTATGTTCATTATACAGTTAGACCTCCAGCTAGAAGGCAAGCATGGGAGAGTAGTGCGCCCATAGAAACTGAGAACAAAATCGATAAAGATGAGAAAGTCAGGATTTTTGGAAGCACAAGACTTAAAAATATAAGTTACAAGGAAAAATTCATTCAGTCGAAACAACAGCGGTCTATGATGCAACAAAATCTAGAATCAGGGGACAAAACAAGCAATATCCGTGGTGATTTAACTTTCAGAAACTCAGACACATTACGTAAAAACCGTAGGTCGAAAAAATATGCAAAAAATGGCGCATCTCAGAAAGTCGGAGCAATGGAAGAACCATTACAGCAATCTGACAGCAAAGAACAGTCCAACAGAAAGAAAACTGTGAAGGAGTTCATGGCCGAGAGGCAACAAGACGACGACGTTGAGGCGCGTACTCAGAAAAACTCTTCCTTGGAAAAACATTCCCGGAAAACACCGGTAAAAGAACAGACTTCTGGCAAGCCTCCCACTGAAATCTCGAACAAAATGTCGTCGGAAAAAGCCGAAAATTCTGCTTTAGTTCGGAGTGTTTCCGATGGAAAAGTTATTATGAAAAGGGCAGAGAAGACAGACCTAGAGGAAACTGTAAGGAAAGCTAAATCAGAAATAATACAGGTCAAAAGAAATGAAAAATCAACAAAAACACCTGATGTGAAAAAGTCGTCAGAACCAAGTGTTGCTATCGAAATCCCAGCCAATGATCCTCAGGACACACTTCAAGAGAATGAAGTAGATGACATTAAACCGACATCGAAATTCCCACGGACGATCAAGATTAGAACTAAACCTGGTAGTTACTTAAGAGGTATGACAAGAAGCATGCTGTATTGGGGTGATGATGTCATTAATACTGTCCGATTTATGTGCATACAAGCAATTTGATGTTCTTATATCTTTTTGGCATTAACTATGTGCTTCTCTATATTAGCAGATTTGTTCCTTTACTACATTATGATTTAATTTATGGTCTTTCATAGGAAATGAATTATTTTCAATATATCTTACAGAATGTTTAATAATACAGATAGATTTCCTGAAATATAATCAGAAAAAATGGAATTTATCACACTGAAAGAAATAAAGAGCATGTTCAAAACTTTCCTATTAAATAAGTTGTAAGAACATTTAAGAAATAAACTTCATTTTAATGTGTTGAGATGATGGATAGAGTAAGGGAACTTTCCTGCAGAAGATTATGTGTAGTTTTGTCAAAAAGCCTGCGTTTTGTGTTGAATATACTTGCTAAATGTCGCTGAAAAAAAACACTCCTTGATAACGTATATTTAAAATCGAACTAAAGAAAATAAAAAATATGCAAGAAAGTAAAAATTACTATGTAATTTAATGAATGACATCTCTTTACCTATCCATTTCTAAATTTAAAGATATTTTCGGAATTTTCAAAAGCAGGTGCCTAATCTTCAAACATTTTCGACATCCTAGGAAATGGAATATTTCATATTTTTATTTTCAGTTTCATACGAGAGATAATTCAGATTAGTCTTTAAAAAGTGTAAACACCTTGTCCATTACGTTTTTATAAAATTTTCTTCCCATATAAGTAAGTTTTTAATTTTATTTCTCCTTGCAAATATATGAAGGGACAAATCTGCGACCATAGAAGCATAGTCAATGTCTAAAGGCAGATAATCCAATTGCAAGCACATGCAACCGGAGAGACAGAATCATTATTTCTATTAAAAGTGACCTGTTTTGTTCCTTGTTTGAAATGTGTCTGAACTGAGGGAAAATTTGACTTAAACACACAGAGAGAACGAGCATGTACTAACTACTTATTCTTCTCCTTTTATGTTCAACTCATTTAATATTTTGATTTACACATGACCAAATACATGCGCAAGGAGCATGGAAAGTAGATAAAAAAAGAGATTGGTATCTGTGCCATCATTGTACAATTATGCAGTGTTTCTATCTTCCTTTCAATACTTGTAGCGGATTGCAGACTTTGGCATGTATCTGAATCCATAAAAATACCTTTTATTTAAATGAAACGAAGGTTAGGCACCTGAAGAATGATAAATTTGATTGTACAAGTACAATTGTGAAATACATTCTTCTACTTTTCCTTTTATATTTTTCCTTCATTTCTGTTGGTGAGCAGTGATATCTTCTCTTAAATGTATTCTTTGAGTTTCTTTCCTAATATTTCCTAATATTTGCATTCCTTGTCCTTGCGGCGTTGATTTCTATACATTATACCTGCATCATATCACTTTACAATTCAGGAAATCCTTCTTGATCTTGTCTCTTTGTCACTTATAATTAGTTATGACAATTGATTCAATTAACAGTGACATTTTTGCATGATAAAAGCGAATATGATAAAATTGTAAACTACTGAAAGATTTATAAGAAATATAATATTTCTGAGGTATGATACATTGTGTTTCATCTAACAGCATGTCGTTGGAGATTTGCTGGAGGATGCATGCTTTTACAAACGCCAAAAGCATTGCAGTGATCCGTAAACGTTTTACCTTAAAAGCCTTAATTTACCTTGTTCTATATTATAGCTAGGAAAGCTGCAAAAGGTAATCAAAGTGTAAATCTAGGACTGCTACATACTGCCATAGCAAAAGTTTACTTGTGTTTTTATCGTATGTTTATCATATAAAAAGTCAAAGGAATTTTCTGATTCTGAAGTCTTTACCTGCTATGAGATAATGAGAGTATTCATTTTAATATTCAAGCTAAAGTTTGTACTATAACCAAATATCAAGCTTATCAATATATAAGAGCGCATTAAAGAACATAATGAACACGAATAAGTTACTGAATTAGAATCGGTTGTTAAGTTGATACATAATTAGATTATCTTTACGATTTTTTCATCGATAAGTGAAAACAACTTTTAACATGCGATCGGATTAAATGTGACGTATATTCAGGTTGTTTCTGTGTGTCATGATTACAGCTAGATTGTACCTGGAAGGTAAAACGTTAGCTATAATAACCGCTAGATCATAGTATATTGCATGGTATTAGCATGACAAGATAGATGTAGGGAACGTTACGAATATCAAATTTAATGTTCCTTGTAATACAATGAATGATTTCAAATGAGTTAAAGTAGATCCTGACGATAATCTCAACAGCACTCACAATAGAGAACCAAATTGAGCATCGACGAACCCATAGCAAGCTAGAGGTTGGACCATGTGCCCGGGAGGATTAAGCATCCCCTGTTGGCTAGCCGCACCCGCCGTCGATGTCCATGCACGAAAATAAGAACAATATATTAAATGCATGCATTGCACTGTTGTATTTATTGAACGAATCACCATTTTACAGCTAAGGCCTATGTCGCTGCTCGCGACTTGGCTTCCAGAGGTAGTAAAACCAACCAATCAGAATACTCGCCTGAAGATTTGTCCAAATTTTTGCCGGAAGAGTGGTCTAAACCGGGAACCGCTATGACTAAATCTACTGGAATTTCGATAAACATTGCAATAAGCCCAAGAGGCGGTATAATACTATTATTCATCACCCAGTCAAATTAGATGGTTTTGGTCGTGTACGCATTTAGTTGAGTACACACTGAGGTTTCTTTTCTGACGTCATATGGTGGGGAATTCGAATTCGTTGTTTTTGAAGAGACAATATTTTAAAGTTTTTGACATAACTGTTTTTCTTCTTTCTGTACACATTTTCTTTCTTTTTACCGGTTACATACTGATTTATCAAAGTTTAGTTACATATCAGCATATAGTCTTCTTGATTTTGAGACTGAATAAATGATGGTTACTTCTATAATGTTTATTGATTATATATTCGAACGAATTTGAGTTCCCTTACGTCAGGAAGTATAAAACCTCTGGAGTATAGTTTCTCTCAGGTCACACCTTTACTTTGGTATTTGGTTTTATTGCAATGTTATAATGATGATACATGCACAATTATAAGAACTGGCACAATCTATGGTTTCACATGAATAGTATTCACACGTTAGATATACGATCTATATTTCAATTTTTCTGGGGAAATAATTTCTTTATTTGTTTGAAGTATGCAATTAGTAAGTTACATACAAAGGAAATATTAATGCATTTTATTGACGACTATATTTATTGTTTGTAAAAAAAAACCTTTTTGAGACATTGTGTGCAGTTGATTGAGTTTTGCTTTATGTGTATACTTTAGGACTATCCATTCTCTTGCGATTTGGGTACACGTCGGTTTTATTTAGTCGTTCATTTCTGCATTTAGATTAAGATGAGTTGCTAGATTGTTTGAAATTACCAAGTTTTGATTTTGGATTTTATTTGTACATGTAGTTTTCCCTTTTGAAATCCGAATATATTTTTTAGAATTTTTATGTTCTTTATGTAGTATACTTTTAAATGATTTAAAACAATTTGTTCCTAATTATCTAATGGGACTTCCTGCTTCTTTGATTTGGAAACCTTATTGTTCTTCAGCCGGAAAGACGCCACGTGACCTCAAGAATTTCGATGACTTGTCAGACGTACGTATAGTTCTTGTTCAATTTTTCATGAATTTCTGCTATATGATATCAAAGAAAGAATTGACAACATGTAGATAATCATTGTTTATTGATTGAATAAAGGAAAGAATCATTCAAGTACTAAATATTGTTATCAATGAGATATGATTGTATTATCATACCATTATAATTGGTATTTGGAAATTGTTATTCTTCTAAACTTAATGTCTGAATTGTAATGGGTATGATCATTTTATATGTTTGGTATGATTCTCTTTCAGATTATGAATTCTTTTTCAGCAGGAGATTAATGTACATTTTGATGGGTCTTTTATAATATCGTTCTGCTGTTAAACAGTAGAAAAATACATCCTAAACAATTTAAAAAGATGTAGATACTTGGTTGAATGCTGGCTTCTTATTGTTATGCAATTTCAAATAGTGTGTTTTGTATAGTAAAGGACTTCAATTTTTTATTATTTCGCTAACACAGTTCTACTTTATATATCAGAATGATATTAGGAGAGTCAATTTCCAATCTATATGAAGGAAAGCGATGGAGGCAATATTGTCTGCAAAACTTCATGTTCAAATGAACTCTTTCATATATAGTGCAAAATGTAAAGAGCTTGTGTTTTGTTTTAGCCAACTGGTTATCATGTCCGAATGTTAGAGAAACAGAAAATTGTATTAGGAAATCAACTGAAAGAAATCCAAGATAGACTTGACCATGAGTCTCAGGTATAGGGGCAAGATGACATTATCCCTTCCAGGACTTACCGTCACTAATCATGAATATTGTTTTGTTACCTTCACCTTGCATGTACATTAATTTGACCAAATTGACTAAATCGACGAACAGAAAAAAATGGTGCCGTGACCTGGATTATTTTATTCAGACTGAGTTATAGTTTCACAATAGATTAGATTATTTGTGCATTCAGCAGAATCAGGGGAAAGCCACTCAAACTTAGGTAGTGGCCGAATGAGCAATGTATTTTACATAAGACCTTCAAATACCCTGCATTCTTTTTAATGTACAATTTATTGATCAGCATAGAAGTGCTCTTCATTACAAACCAGCATCATAAGGATTTTAGACACTAGACAGATGATGTTACTGTATATGACGACATTTGACTAATACTCCTGAAGTTTTAATCCCTACTTCCGTATATCTCTTGCACATTTAACAATTGTGATACACTTAACACTGCATTATAGGCTAATCCTCACATGATTCGCATGTTGGATAAAGAAAAAAATGTCCTTCACAACCAGTTACGAGATATGGAGTGGCGACTTGATCAAGAGTCCAAGGTATATTGTAGCCTGAGACATTTTTTTCATTCATTTCTTTCCTTTTTAACAAATTTGCACTTTGAATAATTATAGGCCAATGCACACATGGTACAAATGCTTGAAAGAGAGAAGCATATCCTCCAAGGACAGCTTAGAGATCTGGAATGGAGACTTGACCAAGAGTCAAAGGTAGCGGCCTGGTTAGCCCCACTCCCTGGGCACATGGCCAGGCTCACAACCCAAACTGTATTGTAGCTGCCTATCTGATGGCTCATATTTGTATCTAGATTGCTCTCTATATATCTATATGCCTTTTTTATGCATGTCTTTTAGCCTAATTTACGAGTTGTCCAGAGCTTAGAAAAACGTAAGAATATGTTGCAAAACCAACTGAGGGACATTGAATGGCGAATCGATCAGGAATCCAAGGTTAAAGCGTGAAATTGTCTGACCGCTCGCCTTTTGTGAATTAATACATTTTGTGTTGCTGCAAAATACTAAAATATTGCCTTCATTGAAATATTATCATAAAAGGGTAATGGGGAAACAAGGAAATACTTTGATTATTTTAAAAGATACTTTTGCAGTTTTTGTGTTCGGTTCGCTTCGTTAAGATTGTTCAGAGATGGCAATAATTTTGAATTTGCAGCAAACATTTATTTGATAACGTTTTCGATTTATAATTTTCGTTGTAACAGATCAAGTCGTAATAATTTTCCAAGCGTTTTCTAAACGTAGTCTGAAGACTTAAGCTTACTTTAGTGTAAAGCATTCATGATCAGGATGACTTAGTACAGAAGTTTCAAGGAAGCCAAAAATTACACAAATAAGAACAATACAACTGTAATTTCTATACTCGTTTCAAATGCACCGAATTTAAACTAAGTAATTTACGGAGCAAATACTGTTTATCATACCTGTTTTATCCTTTCTTATGGAAATTAACATGTTGCAGAAGTGGATCCAGAGAACTTAAGATTTGAAGTGAATTACATTGGTTTTATTTACATATTAACGATTTTTCATGTTTTCTCCAATATTTCTCAATGCATGCTGTAAGATGTCACTCAAATGCAATTGCCTTTAATTTGTGAAATTGAAGATCTTTTAAAAGCCAATATTTATTTCACAGCTTTGCATTTTTTTCCATTAAACATGAAGTCCTTACATGTCTTTAAAATGTCTTTTTGTGCTCTGGATCCCCTGATGAAAATCCCTGTTAACCAATTTATCCGGGTTCAGACTTTCCTCATTTTGCCGTGTTATATTAAGTTCCCATGTTTACCAAACAATGTAAATGACTTGAATGATATGATTTTAAAAGTTCTATTGAAATGGAATTGACTTATGTTTGCAGATATGTTGCATGCGTTTATGCTCACCGCCTTATGTATTTGTGATGCAACCTAGTTATTTTAATTTAGCATGTGTACATGTGTATTAATATATATGGATTTGCATGCCATTTATAATGAATTTATTACAACGGTGAATTTATCTTGCAAAATCGATTATGTCATAAATATGAATTATGAAATTCAAATTTTATATTTTGTAAAATGTAATCTGTAAGTCTTTAAAACTTCAATGGATATTAACTTAATTGGACGATAAGCAGAGTTAGTTATTTTTTCTTTCTTAACTTGATATAAAATCTAAAAATCCATTATATTTAAGAAATTTCTTTCACCTTTGAAATGTTTATAATAGTCAGTCAATATCTTATCATTTTTTCTCAACATTTCCTTAGGCATATCACAAAGCGAATGATGAGCGCAAATCATATGCACTTGAAATCAACACGACCAAAGGGGTCATCAGTGAGCTCGTCACCAAGCAGAAGATGTCCAGTAGCCGAGAGCATCTTGAGACTATCCCCGGATCACGGACTCCAAGAGCCATGGGGTAAAATTAATAGTTTTGTAGATTTGTTGCTTATTTGATTTGAGATTTATTTTCCCTTAGTTCCTCCTAGCATGGAATTAGTATTTAGTTTGCATAGTAATATCCAATCACTCTGATGATATTATAATTATGACAAATGCATGAATTCACGTTTTATTTTATTTTTTATCACATTCAGTTTCATTTGATTCTAGATTGCTTTTGATTTAAGTAAACACCACAAGATTTATAATCTATTAGTTCTGCAACATTCAACATATCTCTTTTTAAGCTCAGCATAGGAAACTTTGGCTTTGATAGGATATTTTTAAAAAGATAAATCAAAGAAGAACACCAGATATAAAGAATTTCCCTCATTGATTTTATGAGAAAAATGTTGAGCTGAACATCAAATATGTCCCATAAATATTTCTATCTTCCTTTTTCACTTTCAAAATATATATGCCGTAAAGCTGAAAGCCAAAGTTTCGCTTTTATGAACAAATTGTTTGGAGAAATGCGTCTAATATTGAAACAGGTGTTGAAAGTCTTTATTATTTTACGTTGTATAAAGTATTTTGCATGGAAACGATTTCTTTACATTTTAAAATGTTGACACAGGAAGCCTCCTCCAAAGCAAAGGTATTGAATCCTTCTGCAAAAGGTCAAGGTTGTCTGAGCTAACCTTGGTTTGCAACATTAAAATAGTTTTGATTGGGAAGCTACATGTATTTGTCGCTTATCTGGATGTAAGCTTTTGTGTATGTAAACGTTTCGTCATTAACACTCAATGACATGTGTTGTGAAAGGCTTATTTTGACAATTTGCTGAGGTGATGTATTAATTTGGTTGAAATTTCCCGAATTGAAAGTTACTGCGATTTCATTCATGGTAGTTGCCAATTACACTAGCATAACATGGAAGAGATGAAGAGGAAATCTTACTTTCTGGAATGTTTCGAATGATTCAAGAGATATACTCAATAGGTCTTTATTATTTTGATGTGAAGACATTGTCATGATTTTCAAGCTCAAGACAAACGATGAGCGACGCAAGCGCAATGGGCGATGGCTCGTTGAGATCTATTCTTAGCGCGCATTCATCTACGTCTTCTCAAGGGTCAAACAAACGAGTCCAATGGAGTCCTCAACTGGCCACGCCTGCGACGGAAAAAAGGTTTATTTCTTAAGATCTTAAGAAGATGGGTTTAATAATAACACCACGACTCACTATGTGAAGGGTACACCGTGACGGATTTCGCATGCCTAAAGATACTTTCTCTAGACCTTCCTCTTAAAATGATTTGCAACTGTAAAAGAGCCATGGATATATATTTAATAAATGCATGTACATGGTTCAAATAATACATGCCTCTTTAATCCTAAAAAGCAGATATTTTACCGCCTTTAAGAAGAAATTACGGAAACTGAAACCATGAGTTTTGTAGATGTATTCATATATAAGTTATTGACTGGAGTTTTGTTTTGTCAGAAATTGTAGAGTTGGTGTAGATTTTCATTGATGGGAGTGATACGTGAAGTGTCCGTGCAAATTTACAAAGAACAACCTGGAAAAGTTTCTTTGAAATTTACTCTTAACAACTATCAATTAGATCTCTATCTACAGTTACAATTTTTAAATAACTAAAACTTTGGATTGTTCACATTGACCATATTCCTGAACGAATTATTCGCCGAATGTTCCAAGCCTCTTGCTAGAAATCGTACAGATTCGAACACTTTCTTTTCTCAAATTGTTAGCTTACTTTTACATGGATACAGTTTTTGCATATCGTAGTATAGCGCTCCTGCTAAGATACACGGATTTGATTATTAGTAGTGTTATACACCTGTAATCATCATTTTAGTAGGAAGAATCACCTTTATTAGTTAGACAAATTATCACCTTTAGCGAACACTCTATTAGTTCTAGGATCTCACTCAACGATGGTGACACCCCTAGTCCTGTCGATTCACCTCGCAGATCGAAAATCAAAGTCCGGCATACTAATTACCGTAGCATAAGGTAAATTTTCTGCCTCCACTTTACCTGTATTTTTACCTGTACCTCTATAATCGGAATCCTTTGATCTTTACCCCCACCACTCTGAACCTCCATTTCTTAATAACAGCCACGCAGTCATAGAAAGCTATTTGTTTAATTTGTGGTCATGAAAATCCGCTGCATAGTTCTTCATGAACGAATGAAATTTTATTCTTTTAAAATAGGATTAAGAAAATGAAAATTATATTGTAATTTTTTATTTTGCCGAAAAATGGAACAAATATTCATGATGAATAAAGATGAAAGGATAGGGAAAATAAATTCTCGATCTCACACATCAGAATGAATAGGAGGTAAAAGTTTGAAAATTTCTGATTCGAAACATTGTTTACTTCTTACAAGAAAATTTATAAAAGAGATAGCTCAATTTCAAGACAATTTGATGGAAAAATTCCATTTACATTAATTTGCATTGTTTTTAAATTTTGCTCATTTTTTTTAGCATTGTTCTTTAAGAATTGAATTTTTGATGTCAGCGCATTTTCATGGCCTTCAGAAGTTTATATATCCGCAATCGTAAATGCAAATGTAAAATAATCCTATAAGCTTACAGAAGAATAATAGTAAAACGTTTTCAAACATACTAATTATTACGATATAGTTTAATTATATTTCGATATTATTACGATATGGTTTAATTATATTTCGATATTGATAAAATTAAACTGAACAGTTACTTTAAATTTGTTTATGTAATAAAAAGTTTAATCTCCTGTTGCTTTTGCCTCTGAAATTTCCAAACACATGTGCTTACATATATCAAAGCTTTCATATATTTATGTTTGTTTGTTTTACCTTTTTGATATTGATAGACAATTGGAGAATGAAATACGGTACGTAAACTTTATAGAAACCCACACCGACCTACATTTGATACAATTTCTTGTAACAATTTAATTTCTCTCTATTTGACATTTTGAATGGAGGATTCTAACATTTTAATGATAGAAGTTATCGTTTGATTATTTTCTATTTTCCGTTTTAAAAGAAAATATTCAAAACGTTCTACATAGATTGTAATCTTTACTTATATAATGAAAAAAAAATTCTTGCATGTTTCTACATAAGTGAATTGAATTTCCTTTACGGGTAAAGAGAATCTGATGCTTAAGATGTCATCTTTAGCAAGCAAAGTGCAGTTTTTATCAGTTCACGTAGTATCTCATTTAGTCGCCATTGAGAATCAAACAAATATAAAGAAGTTCACATTTTGCGGTGTCGGTTTTTCAGAAAGTCAGACATTTTTAAAGTAACTTGACCAGTATTAAACATTCGTTTATTCTAGTGGAAAGGTCAATCACAAAATGATTTTTAAGCCCCCCCCCCCCCCCATGTGAAAGCAACAAATCTAATGTCAAATATGCATTTTGCTATTATTTGCGTAATTTGCATAATTCTATTAAACTGATAAAGGTTGTCAAGCATGTTGGTACTCAACATCTAAATGGCAGTCAAGGTCACAAGGTCAAGGTTACGTGTCAATGGTCGTAATGCTGTAGGTGACATACTTTACGTAGAGCAGTATCTTTCCCCACACCTCTCTATCTTTCTGTCGGAAACGATCTGCGTTTCATGCTTTTCTTTGACCTTTCGATAATACTACATGTAAATCACTAGTTGACCTTTCAAAGGCGTCCATCGTTACAATACGAATATTTTACTATAAGTTTTTTTTATAAATGCATGTTTGATCATGATTTATTCATGGATTCTTAAAATAGATGCTGTAAATGGTTTTATAACTACGAAATGCCAGACTGTGAACTCCATTAACATCATAGCTATGATGTTTTAAATTAAGAGAACGATGAATCTTAATTATACTGATTATAGATTAATTTAGGAAGAATGAATCAATTTTCGATGAGGTTATATGTTCATTCACGTATAGTTTTAAATGAATCTCAAATCTTTTCCTTCATCAGACAAATCGAACTCCGTACATCCTCGAAAATATTACCTGTAATGTCGGCATTTTCAAATATTTTAGTATCATCCATCTAACATGCTCTTCTTCTTTAATTATCAGAGAAATGGGGTAAGCCTTACGATACGTGAACATATTTCGTAGAGAATGCAAGGGAACCTAGAGCTATGAGTGCCTTCTCTCTGTCTTTCATCCCTTTGATAATATCATTCATACAATCATAGATAGATTTAGCTCTTGCAATGCGTATGTACCGGCATGCTTTGTTACGTCTATCCACTTTAAAACTACTGCCTTACCCTTTCTTACCTATGTATCAAGGTGATATTTGTGCAGTATAAAGTCGTTGATATATAGCATTTTTTTTAACTCGATCGATGAATATTCAAGTTGCTTGCGTTTTTTAAGTTACCTACATGCAAGCCGAATTTTCATCCTAATGCGATTACCATTCCATTCTTTCGGTCTGTTTGTCTGTGACACTTCGATTTTCCATTTTTTCACTGTTATTGAAAGTATTAATGTGATTATATGTATGCAAATACTTATACTCATATGATAAAATTATTAGTTTTCGTTTTGTTCCTGATGAAACATTCTAGGCAGACTTACAAGAATGTGGCTTATGCCTGTATTGGACTTATAAACATGCGTATGGCCCTAAGATCAAATATTTGTTTCGTACATATGTATGAAAATTCTTCTCATTCCCCTGGGTAATTGGAACAGTGGGAGGGTTGTGCGCACGTAATCCAGGATAGCCACACCGTCTGCTACTGACGTGGCAGATGGCCGTCTTAAGTCGGCACCGATTGCCCATTGGTCTTGTTGGTTAATGTGTAGTCATTTATGTTTGATGTTTCTATGTAAAGCATATCAGATCCCCCTTTCCAGAATGATCAGTGACATTCTACATTGTGATTGAATGGCTTTCGTCATCACCAAACAAGACATACTTACCTGATCTGTACATCAAAATGTACATCGAGACAATCACCGAATTTGACAGGTTTCCATGGAACTGTTGCGACGGGTGTTGCATGCCATCGGGAGACGCTGACTCTCCACGAGCACAGGTGTAGGTCTGGTCTCACTTCCAAAGATTGTACTCTATGTCTTCCGAAATGGAAGTAACCGGATGTGACAGTTCTACCGAATTGACGCGGCGGGTGTTGCATGCAAGCAGGATATGCTTACTCTTCCTGGGCACCTGGTCTCACTCCCATATCGGGAGTTCGCTTCTTTTCATGTGGTGGAGGTTTTTGTTTGTTTGCGTTGGTTCCTGTTTTGTCCTGATTTTGTATGCCTTCGGTTTCTGATTTTCTGAATTATCGATTTTGTGCTGTATACAGGGATATTGTCATTATCCATATTTGTCATTCGTAATGTTGTTCATTCCAGAGTTCGCAACCGTTTCGATGGGAATTCTTACGATTTTGCTTTGCCTTCTCGACTTTGAGACTGATTAACGGTTAGGTACTTCTTTGATTATTATCATATGTGATTTGACATTCATTGTACCATTTCCGTCTCATTCTGTGCGCGTCTGTGTTATGTTTTTGCAGAGGGGGTTTTGGGGTTTTGCTGTTGGCAGCCTAGTGTTGTTGGAGGTCCCCTCCTTTCTCATACATTACCTTTTTAACCCTATATAGATCAGTCATTTACTATTTTATTTTCCTATCTTTGCTAGTAATAAAAAAACATCTTTCCCTCTATCACAAAGTCTAGTGTATTCATACCTGTCGAAAAATTGTATAAAAATTTACACAGCTTAGAAATGTCGCACGAAAATAGCTTGGTTAGAATGTCTAGTTTTGGTATGTTTAGTTGGCACTTTTTAGAGCTACACAAGTAACAAATGGTTGTCATCTTACGAACTTCAAACCCTACTAAGGTTCTAATATGAGGGGTCGTATTAAAGTGAATAAGCGTCTAGATTTATGAAATATTTAGTCTATCATGCTTTAACTGTAAAAATCAGGAAGTTTAGATGTCCCATGACTACTGAAATGAACAAGGAATCATCTAATTTCAAATCAATTATCACTACAATTTCTGCTTGTTTATTATGATATATAGTCCGAAGTATGAGCGATTCGTATAAAACAACCATTTGTTCCAGGCATTCCTAAATTTATTATATGTGCTTATATCTGTGATATTACAAGTAATAGAAACGTAATGTCAGAATTTATTTGGGTATTTCCTTATTTGTCACATAGAAAGGAGACTACGTGTATGTTAATTTAAACTTGACGAGCTTGTCATTTCAATCTTGTGTCTTACCTTCTATGAATACGATGGGTGTAACTAGAATTAAAGGATGAAATGATCCTTTTCTGTAGTACATCTGATAAGCCTCTGAGGAGTATATGGTCGAATCTTATAGTATTGATTTGAAGACGTTTAACATTTGTACCACTTGGGTGAATGTCACTGCTGGTGAACAAGGAGTCCCCGAGGGCACATGTAGCCAAGTTAAATCAACTTCGGTTGATAATTTCTTCAATGCATTCGAAAATTTTTGTAATCAAAATTTCTTGGTATTTCTAAAACGTTGGTCCTGTAGCATCATATCCCACCCATCCTGCTACGTCTTCCGATACATTTTTAGCTCGACTGCACTTTAGTGCAAAAGAGCTATTGCAATACCCCCGGCGTCGGCGTCCGCGTCGGCGTCGGCGTCGGCGTCGTCCGAACTAGATGATAAGGTAAATGTTAAGATTACACATTTACCTTTCCTATATTCATATTCTGTTGTTTTTTTTTTTGTTGCAAATGTTTAATTATACATCATTTAATATATCCAGATGAGGATATAGCCCCTGGGGTTGGGATTTTTAAAATTATTTCAAATGATAAGGCAAATGTTGAGATGATAAGGTAAATGTTAAGATAGCAATAAAGTCTTTAAAAGCCAATATTGAGCAAAGTATAAGTGCTACATGTACCAAACTTACATATTTGATGTATCTCTGATCAAACTTTCAAAAAATGACCTTGACCTACTTTTTTCCGCTTGAATGATTTTGCCTTTAAAAGCCAATATTGAGCAAAGTATAAGTGCTACATGTACCAAACTTGCTTATTGGATGTATCTTTGATCAAACTTTCATAAAATGACCTTGACCTACTTTTTTCCGCTTGAATGATTTTACCTTTAAAAGCCAATATTGAGCAAAGTATAAGTGCTACATGTACCAAACTTGCATATTGGATGTATCTTTGATCAAACTTTCATAAAATGACCTTGACCTACTTTTTTCCGCTTGAATGATTTTGCCTTTAAAAGCCAATATTGAGCAAAGTATAAGTGCTACATGAACCAAACTTACATATTTGATGTATCTTTGATCAAACTTTCAAAAAATGACCTTGACCTACTTTTTTCCGCTTGAATGATTTTGCCTTTCAAAGCCAATATTGAGCAAAGTATAAGTGCTACATGTACCAAACTTGCATATTGGATGTATCTCTGATCAAACTTTCATAAAATGACCTTGACCTACTTTTTCCGCTTGAATTATTTTACCTTTAAAAGCCAATATTGAGAAAAGTATAAGTGCTACATGCACCAGACTTGCATATTGGATGCATCTTAGGTTAGACTATTGAAATATGACCTTGACCTACTTTTTCCGCTTCAGTGATTTTGCTTTAAATTGGCAATATTGAGCTAACTATAAGTGCTTCATGCACCAGACTTGCATATTGGATGCATCTTGGGTTTGACTATTGAAATCTGACCTTGACCTACTTTTTCTGCTTCAGTGATTTATGATGAGATATATGTTGTTGCCTGAGAAAGGGAGTTTAAATAAATTGGCTGTCATGAGAGATATTATGCTATGCAGTCGAGCATTAGGTGACTCTGGCAACTATTTTTAGACATAGTAACCTTCAAATTCCTTGGCATTATTACATTGTTTAGGTTGAGGATCAGTATACCCGAAACCTGCATAACTGGTCCATGCTGCAAATTTTTCTGTTCTTAAATGATGCTATTGATTTGAAGACGTTTAATTTGAATGGCAAATATCATATCGCAGATCACAGCCTACAAGTCTACTACTTATGCAAATGAACTTCATATACGATTATCTTAAAGAAAATCGCTCTTGTCGTATATCGATAGTCTGAAGTTGTTTCCAATGAAGACTATGTAGAAAAGCATTACTTCTTCTGGATGTATGTAAAGATTTGATAGGTGACTATTGTATAAAACATTAAGGGATTGTTGAAAATAAGCTTTTAAAATATTTGAAGGAATGGCACTGTGTATTGGTAAGGAGCCCGTATCACGTTTGAAACAAAATATAATATATCACATATTAATTATAACTATTATCGTCGTTGAACGTCAAGGAGTTTCTAGGTTTTACACTTATAACTCTACTTGATTTCGAATCTGTATTCACCAGTCTAACATTGAACTGATGCAATTTTAAGAAAAAATCTAATGTATTCTCGAGTCACTATTTGACATTTCTATGCTTTGAGTATGCATTAGATATTCATATTATTTTACAATGTATGATTTGTCTATAGTTTATTGGTAATTATACATTTTACACATCTGTAATTACAAGTAAATTGATAATATGAGAATCGTATTTGCAAATATAGAAAGATAAAGTAAATATTTTCACATTTTGTATAAAATGAAAGAATGTTACAATAATTGCTTTCAACAATCTTCTAGCTAAGATGATGATCGGAATATATTTCTTGGGCAAGTGAAGTGAACACATTCTTGAGAATATCCTTTATTTTATGTATAATTATGTACTCAACAAATTGTATCGAATCGTGTATTTTTCTAAGTATATAATTCTATTTTATTTTGTTTCCATAGTAACATACCGGAAGATCGGCGCATTCTGGATCCGAAGAGAGGTCCTATACAGAAAACAGCCGCTGTAAAGAATTTACCTAGTCTCGAGTCCACGTGACTTCCGTTCACCGCCATGTTGTTACGCAATTTATGTTAATCATGCGGAAATTCAGTGACCTACTGAGTATTTTGATTTAATGTTGTACAATTGCACATGTGTCAACTTGTCTTTGACCTTGTTTAACATCAGTTATAGATGTTTACATTATATTTGAAGTTGATATTTATTTGTTTTGCAGTAGAAATCAGGGATGAATACATATTTATTCAGATCACTTATTTGTAATGAAGAATAATCATGATTCAAGTTATTTTCCGTCCTAATGCCCAGTGAATTTGTGAACTGTACTCGTTCTTATATAGTCTACATGGATCAGCCAAGATGTTCTCTCTCAAATTAATTTGTTTTCAAACAAACTAATTTTTTGCACCTTCACTCATATCTAGTTGATGTGTAGTTCTTTTTTGTTAAACCCGTTTGTTTTCTTTTTGTACTAAATGTTTAGTGTTTTATTCAGATACATATTCAACATGGACTGTTACATCTGTGATAGAAATAGCCTTGCCTACAAACTACCTTTACATTACCTTTTGACAACGCATTTAAGCTCACTTAATTTGTTTTTAGATTTTACATATTTTCATACAATATCATACATCCGTAAATTCTTTGTGTGTTTCAATCAACTGAAAGGTTCATGTGACTCTTTTTGACTTGGACAACACATCTATGACTGAAAGTGACTTCAGCTCACTTGACATCTTCATCTTTGCATGCAAGAATCCGTCCAAAATCTCATTGTATGCTTTAAAAACTTGAGATATTTTACTTCTTATTTGAAAAATTAACACTTAGTATGACCTTTTCTGTATTGATTTTTTCTATCCCTTTTCGCATGTTGCATCTAAGATTTATTACCTTTATGAGCAACTTTATTTAAAAACTTTCTCAGATGATTCCTTTTATTTCAATGTTACATATTGACCAATAATTTTATCAGCTTACTGAACTTTTTGTTTGTGATTTTTTCTCTTGTCAGCTTTTTACATGTTTAATACATACTTTGTGTCACAGTCATTGCAGCAATATATAAAACACATTAAGAATGAATATTTAAATCTTTGTAGATTTGTATATTGTTATTGACACTCTTATTTCGGCTTAACAATTTAACACACCTTAAACTTCTATAGATTATATATTTCATTGAATCTTTATTGTTGTTTTCAGAGAAAATTTCTATTATATGATTTTATGATTTTCAAAGAAATAATTGTTTTAATAAAAAAGTTAAATGAACAAACAAATTGATGTAATTATTTTTTTTTGTTCATTATTTTTCCGTATCAATAGGTTTGTCTCATTTGATGCTATACTTGTAGCATTGACGTATTAGATGACCTTCTTAAGTCGGCACCGTTTGGCAATTGGTCTTGTGGTCTTTTGTGTTTGATGTTTCTATGTTGTAAATGGTGTTCCTTGTCCCTTTTGCATCTCTCGCTGTGCATGTCAACTGTGTTTTTGCATCGGATTTTTTGGTGCATTGCTGTGGGTGCTACAACCAGATAATTGCAGAGCTTGTGGCACAAAAGGACATTAGGTGTACCTAGGTTGATCATTTGAACAGTAGAAAAAAGATGATGGCTTTAATAAAACGCCAGCGAATGCCTAGGAAGAGTTTGTATTTATTTCCTGTAGGCAACACCGGTGCATTTCATTCATTAGATGTGGCCATATCATGAACGTTTTAAACGTGGATGTGCCGAATTGTCATAATAATGGAAACATTCTGTCGATATCAAAGGACATTTCCGAAGTCATAACACATAAAAAGTCATAACAAAATTGGCGCCAGGAAAATTCACTTTGGCTTTATTTATTTTATTTGGGCTTAGTGTTTGGCATGACGTACTACTGACGAGTATTAAAATATCCGAAACACGTGTCTAGTACAACAAAATTGGTACTATAGAACATACATTTCGATATTGACAACGTTAATTCCCGGAGTTTTACAGGAGGTTACATAATAATATGCTCATTTTTTGCAGGATATCAACAGAATGTTGACACTTCAGATTGAAGATTTCCAATAAGTAGAAAAGATTTTACTTCCATATTGTTATGGCTAGGGAAGAACGTTAATCATAGAGACATTGAAGAAATGAGACTTTACTATTGCAAAGAAGCAATTGCAACCAATGTAGGACGGCAATTCACGGATTAGCTAAGCAATTTCATCCCACTTTATGGTTGCAAAAAAATTATAAGGCATAACAAAGTGCTGACTTAAATTGTGACAGAAGATGCGTAAGCTCTTGGCAATTTAATCCCACTTGATGGTTGCAAAAATTTATAAGGCATAGCAAAGTGCTGACTAAAAAAAAATTATGACAAAAGATGCGTAAGCTCTTGGCTTTCTTAATATTGACCAGTGGTCGGAATCAAAACTCGAAAAAGGGACAATATGTCATTTTATTTGTAAAAATGCGTACAGATGTTTGAAGTTTTTGAGATCCCACCATTTACTCATGCTGTCAATGAACGCTAGAGTTTATAAAAACAATAAACATCGAAGACGTTTCCAACAGCTATTCAGATTCAAAGTCGAGAAGGAAAGCAAAATTATTACAATTTCTATTGGAGTAGTTGCGAACACCGGAATAAACGATATTTTGAAATACAACACCCATCACCTTCAAATTCGGCGATTGTTTCGAATTCGGTGATTATATCGATGTACATATTAATGTATATATCGGATAAAGGTGTCTTCTTTCATGATGTTAATGTTGACAGCCCTTCAATCGAAATCCAGAATATAAATGGTCATTCTGGTAAGAGGGTTTATGATATCCACATAACGCCAGAAGAACTTCCTCATTTATGATTTCAGCCGTTGTTTGTTAAACGTCTTCAAATTCATTAGCATCATTTAAAAGCAGATAGATTTACAGCAAGGACCAGACATGCACGTTTCGGCTATTTAACCCTCGTCAGTGACCCTCAATCTAAACGATGAAATGTAGCCAAAATTTGTGAAAATTATGTTCAAAATATACCGAACGATATAGCAAGATGGCTGGGATATGATGTTGCAGGACACAGGTTTCATGAATTTAAGAAAATTTTGTTAACAGAAATTTTGGAATGTGTTTGAAGAAACAACTCACCGAAATTGATCGAACTTGCCGACATAATAAAACCCTGAACGGGTATACCTTCCTTTTACTTTTTTTAAAACATCTCAAAAGTTTTTGTTCAGAACAAATATTACAATTTCTTTAGAAACTTAGAATTGGCCTTAGCTTTGCTCGTATTACCACTTTGAAATTTTAACAGAGTCATTGGATTTAAAACACTGAAGACTTGTGTTGCCGTTATGATTGATACTTTTCCATTAAGTTAGTTGTATTCCTTTTTTTATTTTAAAAATAATAATACTAAGCGGTAGTATTAATGAGGAAAAATTAGGAGATCACTGAAAGGACGATGCTGCATTACCCACTCACTACCTTATTAACCAATAAAAAAGCCAGACCACACTGCGATTTCAAAGCGACTTAGACAACCCAAAAATACACACCAAAAGTAGCGATAGCAGAACAAGGAGAATCCATTCATGGAAGCGTTCCAACTCCATACCTTTTTGAAGAACATTTTGAACCAATTCATTATGCCCCAGACCCGTGTTTCGGATATTTAATCCTCATCAGTGATGCTTCCAGTTAAAGTGATTTTCAAAGGCAGTCAAAAAAAGTTCAGTAGCGCCTTCTAGTTTTTATTCTTGAATTTAAATTTGTGTATTTACTTTACAGACAGTTCGTGGCTCCAAATTTCGAAAGGGTCGATTCAGTAGCATATCCAAATAAAATCTATGTTCAAGATAGCATCGGAGGGATGGTGCTAAGATGTTAATCTCGTTTAGTTTCTATTATATTTTGGGATGAAATGACAGGTTTCCTCCATATCAAAATAAATATATATGATTCAAATTGATAAAGGGCCAATTAAAACTTCTTTCAGGCGACAGAGCTAATAAAAATAGAAATAATTAATACACTTCACAAACATCCAGTGACGGGAAACGATTTAAATGCGCCACACTGCAAAAGGATAGAAGTGTTTAATCAAATATGAAGGAAGATACAAAGAAAGAAACCAATGTGTGTTGAGCTTGTGGTCATCTGACAGTGAGGAGGTTGTTTTACACCACAATTGTACGTTCGTCGATACATCTGGGTAATCGGAATAGTGGGAGGGTTGTGCGCACGTAATCCAGGATAACCACACCTTCTGCTTTTTCCGTGGCAGATGGCAGATGGCCGTCCTCAGTCGGCAACGGTTGCCCATTGGCCTCGTTGGTTTATGTGTAGTCCTTTGTGTTTGATGTTTCTGTGTTGTGCGTTGACGTTGCTTGTCCCTTATGCGTTTCTTTCCGTGCTTGTCTGCTGTGTGTTTTTGCATTGGGTGTTTTGGGGTTTTGCTGTGGGTGCTATAACCTGGTGTTGTTGGAGGTCCCCTCCTTTGTTGAGTGTGTCCATAACAAATTTGGAAGATATCCATTACAAATGGTGTGACCATGACAAATATGGATAATGACCATATCCCTGCACACAGCACAAAATCGATAATTCAGAAAATCAGAAGCCGAAGGCATACAAAATCAGGATAAAACAGGAACTAAAGCAAACAAACAAAAGCCTCCACTATATGTATTACAAGCATACGTACCGTGCATTCCCTAAGACGCATATTTGCTACATAAACACACGTCTTTTGTAAAATTTTATATCAAAATTTCATGATATATGCGTTCTACTTGTTTAAATTAAGATTGCATGATAATTGATTTAGTTTTTTTTTAACAAAATAGCTATCTAGTGATACTAATGGAAAACACAATACAAGAAAACAAATACACATAGCAAAAGAATGGCATTAACATTAAGGAAGATATTTATGAATGAGCTTATAAAGAGTTTTTCATTCACAGGAGGGGGCGGTGCCCGAACTTTCTTGACCGATGGCAGCCTTCGTTTGACCTCTGCATATTCCATAGGAACATATAATGGGTTTTGCTTAATTTCGTCCGATTTGCGCTCTTGTTTCATTTCAATCCCATTCCTTTCGGACTCTGGAACAGGATCTTCCCTTTCACTTCCTGTCTCGCTCTGACCGTCCCTTTCAGACATATCGTGATATGCTGGAGGTGGCTGAATATGCAAAGTACTGTCAGATTCGTCCCTTTCATGTTCTCTGTTCTCTGAAGAATCCCTTTGATCAGTTACATCTTCATCTTGAATTTCGGAATTTCGGTTAATCATGGAATCTTCACGGACGGGTTTTGGCTTTACTTTAGGTGGGATACTTTTCCGCTTTGTCAATTCCGTATGAATAACCAGTGACATATCAGCAGCGTACGAAGAACCTGTTCAATAGCAAAGATAGAGTTATTACTAGTATGTTATTTGAAATATGTACAAACAGTACCTATGATTTTAAATTTACTTTTTACAGCAAGACCAGTTTAAATGAAACCTTAAAAACGATCTTCATTCAGCAGAAAATTGTCGGTTTGATAAGTTGAAAATCATGAGATATATATACGTTAATTTGAAAAGGAGGACATTAAGCCCTGTTATCAAGATTACATTGTACACACGGCATCATACGGGAGCAAGTGAAGCGGACAGTTTGGATATCAGAACAGGATGGAGGAAATGATATTATCAGGTGAGAAAGGAAGACACAATTGAGTGATATATTCATGTGCATTTTCAGGTGACTGGAATTAATATTTGTGCTCGCTGCGGTGTGGTGAGTGTACGATTTCGCGGAGACACTTTTTGTTGATGTGCACAGTGTTTGGAATATACTAGTTGTCTTGGAAAGAACTCACGTTTCACACGAATTATTTTATTTCTTTGTTCAACAGTTTCCTGTGATGGTTTAAGATCCTCCAGTTCCAAATCCTCAGCCTTATCAGAACCCCGTTTTCCTATCCCGTACACTTCTAGAACACGGTTCTCATCAGAATCGTATGGAATACGCTCTGGTTGTTTCTGACGCATTATTACAGGAGACTCTTTCATTTCCCAGTGTGTTTCATTGTCCTCTTTCCTTATGTCTATTTCGTCATAGAGACTAGTCTTCGGAGCTGTCTCCGGCTTTTTCAGAATCTTATGAAAAGCCTCGTCCAATTCGGAACGACGTTTTGATACTTTTTCCTCAAATGTTTGTTCCGTAACATTTGTCTTACCTCCATCTTGTTCCTCCCCATTTATTTCCAAGTACTGCTGTTCAAGATTCGCATTTCCACTGTTCTCATCAGCGTTCATGATTTTCTTCTCATTTGCATTTTTTGCAATTAATTCCGCCTCAATAAAGTCTTCTGGAAGCACATCTTTGACTTTAACACGTGGTACTCTTTTTCTTTTTGGTCTTGGACCAACTGGATCTATGGTCCAAAAAGTTAGCCCATATACCTTTAATATAGAATTAAAATTGTCTATGATGCTTGTGGCATCAGATGTTGCAAAGACAAAATTGTTATTTTTTCGTATTTTTGTATTTCCCTTTATTGAAATATTGTTAGTTATCTCAAATTTACTAAGGAGATCTTTTTAAGGAAAAAGTTGACGTTATTTGATACCTTGAAATGTTGAAATGAAAAAAAATATATTCTTAAAACAAAACATTTACAATTAAACCCTTATAAGGTCACGTAGAGGTAAAGGGAAGTTTTAATCATACATGTAGATTCTGGAATAAAAACAATGTTATCAATACTTTAAAGTATGATTAGATTAAGGAATAAAAAAAATACCGATACCTGTTCCCTGCTTGGTACATCGGTAAGGTAGCTTATCACCAGTACAACCGCTGCTGTTATTATCAAAACCATAGATGCAAAGTATGTGAAGTGGACCTTGGCCACCACCAATGGTCTCGTGTCCGGCTCGCCGCATTTTGGCGCGGGATATACGAAGTCCAAAATCATACGAGTCAATCCAATAATCTGACCAATAACCATTCCCCAAAATGCTCCCTATAGAAATAATAAATTCATGTCCATTTAGGAATACTTATTTGTTCATGAGGTCCATATCATTCATTGATATGATAACTTCTTTTAAAATACTTAGTGTATGATTTTTTTGCAAGCCACAAATCTCCGATTCCTCTGGTGCTGGATGTAAAGTTTCAATAAATATAATATTTCATAAGAAATAATGTTATCCAATTTCTATAAATATTCTTTTGTAGCTCCTGTGCCAATGACATACGTGTATTTCTAGCTAGTGTATGTTATCATAAGGTTATGTTTAAGTGTTTTATGGTTAAAATCGTTATTGCTCTAAATTGTTTTGTGCTGGATGAAATTGATTTTAAAAGATTTAAAATCCTGAATGTGACGCCGACGTCATGCAAGGAAAGCAACTTCAGGTATGAAATAGGGAAATCTAGAAAAAATACAGCAAATGCCTCATTTCAGAGAATCGCATGCCTTACCATCATCTTCTTAAAACTTCGTAAAATGAAAAACCGTACCTGTTCGTTAACCCTAGGTACAAACACTGCCAACAGGAAAACGGAACATATAGGCGGTACGAGGTACCCAGTAACTGCCTGGATGTATAAGAAGAGCTGTCCTTGCTGTGCTGCCTGTATAAGAGGGATCCATGCTACACTGATTCCCACAAGTATCAAAACGAATACTCTAAAACGGAAATGCAATATCGTACTGCATGTGCAACAATAGTCAGATTTTCGAATTATATCTTCAGCAAACTAATGTAACATGACGTTCAAAATAAGTTTTATTCTATTTGTTCGTTATTTTATCAAGGATTTTGACAAGAACAATTTTATCAAGGATTTTGATAAAGGGGTAGGGCCACGAAGCCCGATATTGGCCTTAATTTTGACCACTGTACTTCATAGAATTTTTAACTGTGATTTGACATTTTGAAACATCCTCTACTCAATCACGATTCTATCTTTTGTAAACATTGCGTTTTCAATAGATTTTAGCCCTTTGAAAACACCAAAACAGGTCATATTCCGCATAATTGATGCAAAACTATACTTATTTCTATTAAATTAGAAATGGCCGCATGCATTAACTAGGATGAAAAATTTATATGTGAAAGATTATCATTATATCCTTGTGTCATAAACGTTTTATCTCAGTTAACACATGCGGCCACATTGTATTCTTCCACAAAAGACAAAATATCCAGCAATTTTCGCCATATATTGTCAATATTGTCAAAATGACGTCACTTCATGACGTCATTACAGTTAAATTGCACTTTGTTTGGTGATATTTAGGGCCGATTTAGGGGTCTCGTGGCCCTACCCCTTTACCCGTTGATGTCAAGACATGTCCCCATCTACCATGAAAACAATCCAATCACTTACTTTCCAACGATAAGTAGCTCCCTTTCAGACGATGGCTTCCTAATTTTCCGCCACAGATCCATAGTAAACAAGGTGGCAGCACTGTTAAATATGGAAGTCAAAGAGCTCATCAGTGCAGCCATCATAACCGCCATCATGAGTCCGCGCAAGCCTAGAAAGTATTTATAAATAAGGTAGGCATAATTAATTCTACTGAAATAGCTCAGATCAAATATTGTCTCGTTTTTGTATTTTTCTCCTCTGACTTAAATTGATGTCATCTTTCTGATGATATTTTTTATTTTATTTATTTATTAATCTCATCTATTTATTTATTTATCTATCTATCTATCCATCCATCCATCCATCTATCTATCTATCTATCTATCTATCTATCTATCTAACTATCTATCTATTTATTTATCTATTTATTTAATAATCCATTTATTCATTTATTTATTTATAACTTTATTTATTTGTTTGTTTATTTATTCATTTGTTTATTTATATATTTACTATAAATCTTTTTGTTCGCTTTTGCAAAAAAGGAGGGGGACTTATCAAATTATCAAGTAAACGCTAATCTTAAGTATAACTTAACTCTGTATTGTAGATGGCGCCAGGTTAATTCAATTCGGCTTTATTTAAACTGTTTGGCATGAAGTACTACAGACGAGGATTCAAACATCCGAAACACGTGTCTAGTACAATAAAATTGGTACTATAGAACATATATTTCAATATTGACAATTTCGAATTCTAAGTGATTAGTTTTTCATAATTATGTTATGTTTGATATACACTTAGTTCCTATGTGCATACTAAAATTGTGACTTGAGACTAGCTCTTCCGACTATATTAGCACTAATTTGAGATTGAGCAACTTTCTATAACCATATTCCAGCCATGACTAAAATTCATTATTATAATAACGAAAGTTTGATAAAACATTTGCGCACCCTCTACAAAGAAATTGCACAATTTTAAATTCAAAAGGATAAAACCAGAGGGCGCTTCAGAAAGGAGTTTTGGCTATGTCTGAAATCAATTTTGCTAAAAGCATCACTAATGAGGATTTAATATCCGAAACACGTGTCTGGTGCATTTAATTTTCTTCCAGAAAGTATAGTGTTGAAGCATTCCTTATTATCACATGTATAAGTGATTTTAAAGTAATATTTAAGCTAAAGTGTTACCCGTAGGAGCCAAGCCTAGAATGAGTCTTGGGTATGCCACATTTGAACATCCCACTGGATTTTCACAAACCTCCATACAGGTCTCAGCGTCGGCGCATGCCACTGAATCTGTGAGTAAATACAAGGATATCCTCTTGTTTTTACAAATAGATAGTTTCCTCCCCTAAAGAAAACTCTACATTAACATTAAGAACATTGAAAAATAAAATTGGGTAATAGTAATTAAATATTTTGTTTTACGTACGCGAGCACATACCTTTTAGGAAATTGCACAACAGACACAATTTATAGACACAAACATCTTTTCTAAACATCTGAATATATATTTCAAATTTAACTATACATTTATCTGAAAATGATATTAATTACCAAAAAAGAAAACCCCTCTATCATAATCAATATCAAGAGAAGGTATGATGTAATTTAATGTAATGTAATTTAAATGTAATTTGATTGGTTCATGCGACTCGGGGAATTACTGGACAATAAACCACGGCTAGCTAGTTATTATTCTTAAATATTATCCTTACCTGGATATAGTACTCTACTTATCATTCCTGGCATTATGATAAGGAACAGTGGTAGGAATTTTAAATATCCCGCCATTAATGTAGCACCACGCGCATGGCCAATATCTTTCGCTGCCAGAGCACGTTGTACAATTACCTAATAGTATACATAAGTTGAAATATTTCTCAAGGAATCTTGAGAACGAAAATTTTGTTCTATTCCATATCATGTCTTAATATTTACATTAATAAGGGGCAGATAAAATGATTATGTCATTTTGATAAGAAGGCATGGTGCTTCCCATGCATGTATAATGACTAATGTACAAGTTTTTAATGGAAGAATTTTGACGTTTCTAATAATTCAGCTTAGTCGTCTGAAATTCTTCTTAAAAAGTACTTGAGCTGGTTTTTTTTAATTGAAGAATCATTACGTTATGAAAAGGTACCATATTTTATTAAGGTAGTAGGCTACATTCATGAGAGTTCAAAAATTATTTCTTAAGATATATGGAATGATTATGAAATACCTGATCAGCGCACCAGTACCACGTAGATACAAAGGTTGACCTAATTAGCACACCTGGCCAAGGCAGGTCAGAGTTCACAGGGTCACGTAATATGTGAAACGCATCCGCCCTTGGCAAGCCACAGGTGCTCGCTGTGTGGTTGACGTCTGATGTGTTGCTGATCAGATGAGTCTCGGGCACAGCCTC
Organism: Pinctada imbricata; assembly: GCA_033119305.1. Taxonomy (NCBI): domain Eukaryota; kingdom Metazoa; phylum Mollusca; class Bivalvia; order Pterioida; family Pteriidae; genus Pinctada; species Pinctada imbricata. The sequence continues at coordinate 19,211,957 of VSWD01000006.1, forward strand.
AAAATACTTCGATTGTAACCCAGTGATTCCACCAACTTTTACAAAGCCTATATTAGAGGACAAATGTTTAAAGCAAATATAACAATGGTAGAATAAATGTTTTGAAAATGCATACATCGCAACAATAAGTCAAGAGTTAATTGACTTTCTCCGATGTCTGAAATAGCGTTCTTATTCTCAGGGACCGTCTCAAAAGCTTCTGTATTTAATCCTTTAGAAGCTCCAACTTTTGCAAAGCCCTATTCAGAGAACGGAATGCAAAAATGAAACTTATTAGACAAAATATGTAAAAGTTAAACAGGTACGGTGATAACATTTATAAAATATTAAGAGGTAAAAAACAAGGCTCTTCAAAGTTAGAAAGATCCTGTAGAAGTCGTTCAAATCGTTCTTGTATCAAATGATTTTATAAATCAATTGATTAGTTGATTAAAAGATATATTCAGTAAATTTGAATACCATAAGGTTTGGAACATGTTTACATAGAATGTAACAGTACTTTTAGTATACCTTTCTATATGATAAGATAACGCTTAAATTGTCACTTTCATTAGAGAATTGAATAAGTAAAGTATATTTCAGCATCATAATGTAAATGTTAAAAGTCTTCAAATTCAAAAGCATCATTTAAGAACAGATGAATTTTCAGCATGGACCAGACATGCACGTTTCGGTTACTTAACCCTTGTCAGTGATCCTCAATCTGAACAATGTAATATGCCAAAGAGTGTGAAAATTATTATGTCCAAATATTTACCGAAAGACGTAGCAGGATGGGTGGAATATGATGCTGCAGGACCCACTTTTTAGAAATTTGAAGAAATTTTGATAACAGAAATTTTCGAATGCGTTGAAGAGACGATCAACCGAAGTTGATCGAACTTGGCTACATGTGCCCTCAGGGACTCTTGGTCGACACTCACCAAGTGGTTCTAATGTTAAACGTCTTCAAATTCAAAAGCATCATTTAAGAACAGATGAATTTTCAGCGTGGACCAGACATGCACGTTTCGGGTACTTAACCCTTGTCAGTGATCCTCAATCTAAACAATGTAATATTGCCAAAGAGTGTGAAAAATATTATGTCCAAACATTTACCGAAAGACGTAGCATATCTATAGTTTAAACAACCCTGAACTATATCTGATTAAAGTTTTCGAGTAAATAAAATGTGATATTCTATTATTATGTTTCGAATGATGTAAGTTTGATATACTAGTACTTTGAACAGTTATATAGAATGACAAATATGGATAATGACCATATCCCTGTATACAGCACAAAATCGATAATTCAGAAAATCAGAAACCGAAGGCATACTACAATTGTTTCGTGTCTAATGTCATGTAGACTAATTCTAGGGACACCTAAATTACATGTTGCGTATATATGTGTCCGTAGACGCAACAGGTTGGGGCCTTTTTATATTGGGCGACGCCCCAGCCACTTTGTAGGACTCCTGTGAACTATCCATTGAAGCAAAAGACTGCCCGACAAGTGCCCTCGGGAACAATTTGTCCACCAACAGTGACACATGGACAGTGGTAAAAATGACAAATATGGATAATGACCATATCCCTGAATACAGCACAAAATCGATAATTCAGAAAATCAGAAACCGAAGGCATACTACAAATGCTTCGTCTCTAATGTCATGTAGACTAATTCTAGCGACACCTAGATTACATGTTGCGTATGTGTCCGTAGACGCAACAGGTTGGGGCCTGTTTATAGTGGGCGATGACTGATGTGTATGGAGCAGGATTTATTTTAATTAATGATGTGTTATGAACTTTAATTTAAATAGAAATTCTTTGCACTGGAAACACATGAACACAAGTTATTTTTATCTTTATTCAGATAAATGTAAATTAACGCATAATAAAAGAAATGGAATAGACTAGTTTCAGACATATATAAGTGTAATTTTACAACCTGTTCACAAAGAGCTCGGTTAATATTTTTACTATTCTTACCCATTACTGACAAAGAAATTGCGCCTGCCAACATGATTACTGTTTGTAATGTATCTGTGAAAATAACTGCGGCTAGTCCACCTGAAATACATATTATTTAGATTCATTTGTCCAGGGATGGAATTCCAACTTATAATCTTCATTATTGCAATACATATGTATAATTTACAATTGTAATGACCAATTCACACTTGTATGAAAATTGCAATGAATGAAATAATATCATTAAATGAATGGAAGAAAAAATAATGAGCCATGAGCCGAAAGATAGTACTTTTACCTCAGTCAAACGAATCACAGGTATTGATACTTTTCTTGCATATCTCATTCATACTTACCCACAACAGTATACACTGCTGTTACTGCCAGCAGGGCCACTATAGAAATATAGGTGTTCCAACCTAATGCTTGCTGCACAAACACTGCACCAGCATATATGTCAACCTGGTATACATAAGGATGAGTTTTGATTGGTTTTGCATACTTGCTTCCGATTGGTTCAAATAGATTTTAGATATTCAATCTTGATTGGTGGAAATTACAATCACTTCAAATTGGAGGAAAACGAAGGTCACAAATTTCATGATAATACATCTTTGTTCTTTATATAGCCAACAGATAGTAACTGTACCTGATACTACATTTAATTTGGCTGTGTCAGATAATCACTTCGGCATCTAATTATACAGTAACATGCAAGTATCAATGATGAGGATGTACTATCCGAATCACATGGATGGTGCATTAAAGTTAGTTTGAAATTGTCTTCAAGACGTATTTGTCGCCTAAAATAAGCTTTGTTTTGACATCATATATCATTTTGATACTTCAAAATAGAATAAAATAGCATCGAACTTAAAAGAGTTTAACATCCTAGCACCATCCCTTAACTGTTACTTTGGTCATACATTTTATTTATCTATTCCTCTGAAATGACCCTAAAGGAATTTTTTGGGGCCTCACACTATTTGCTAAATAGATTCACAAAGTTCAAAAACATTAACTAGAGGGCGCTACTAAAATAAACTTGGTTGTGTCTGAAATTCCCTTCGGCATTTACTATTAATGAGATAAAGAAGATAAGTACCACTGATGAGAGTTTACTACCGAAAGACTGTCTGCTGCATTAAAATTGGTCTGAAATTTTCTTCAAGAAGGTATATTACACATTGTTTTCCTACTTAGGATGTTTTTGTTTCTCAACTAATTCGGTAAGACATGACATGTTCAAAATATGACGATTTCATCGTGATAGTAAGATGGCTCGCAAGCTACTCGTTCAAGGTTATGTTATAAAAGGGCTTAAATTATTATTTAGGAACTTCTTCGGTCGCAATGGGATTCTTATGAAGGTATATGTTCAGTTCAGTTCAATTCAGTTTATTTATTCTTCGAACATACATTCTATCGAAAAAATACATTGTATATTCAATATACTTATAACATGGAGGAGAAGTTACACATGTTACAATGTATCCCTCTTTCTAGAATAATTAGCAAAACAAGGGAGGAGATCTCCAAAAAGACCCCGTTGCAGCATCAACAGCAAAACTCCAAAACACCCGATGCAAAAACACAAAAGACGAGTACAGCACGAGACGGCAAAGAGACACACAACATGTAAACATCAAACACAAAAGACTACACATAAACCGACGAGACCAATGGGCAAGCGGTGCCGACTTTGGACGGCCATTTGTCACGCAAGTAGCAAATGGTGTGGTTATCCTGGATTACGTGCGCACAACCCTCTCACTTCTCCAGTTACCCAGAGGTCTCGAAGAACGTACAATTGTGGTGTAAAACAACCTCCTCACTTTAAGATGACATCACACAAACAAGACCGCGAAACGTAGAGGCCCCAGAAACACAGGTGAATATGTAAATGGATATAAAAAGAGGGCATGCGTAATACAGTCCGTGCTCTGCCGGCTCAAGCAAAAGTTGAGTTTCTGGATTGCGATTGAATGGCTCTCAATGTCATCAAATAAGACATTTGTACTTGATATGTACATCAATATGACAACAATATACATATATAGGGGTGTTTCGTGCCAAAAGAAGACACTGGTCTCTTTTCGGAACATTGCTTATTTCGGGGTTTGCAACTGTTCCAATTGACTTTTTCTAATTATTTTGCCTTACCTTCTTGACATTGAGACTGAATAACTGATGGGTTCTTCTTAGATGGTTATTATAGAAAAAGTGTGAAACAGTAATTGAATTATTTCTCAATTGATAGGAAATTCTTTACGGCAATGCTATTTGGACGCCAACATCTGAGTCAACGTGAGACATCCATGCTGCAAATTTATCCGATCTTTAATGATGCTATTGATCTGAAGACGTTTAACAATAATATAAGTTATGTAACTTGTTTTTAAACGTTGTAGAATAAATAAAGTTTTTAAGAAAAAGGGAATTTCCAACCCGACTTTGTTGAAGTACCCACAGCAAAGCACCAAAACACCTGATTTGAAAACACAGAGTAGACAAGCACAGAAAGATACCTACATCAACGAGAAAAAATGGCTAATCGGTGACGACTAAGGACGGCTAACTGTCACGCAAGAGGCAAATAGTTTAAACGATTATGAACATGATTTGAGCAAAGTACACTTTTTGAAATAATATGAAAATGACATCAACATTTCTATTGTAAAATGAGTTAAAGAAGATCCTGACGATAATCTCAACAGCACTCACAATAGAGTACAAAATTAAGCATCGACGGACCCCTAGCAAGCTAGAGGTGGGACCAGGTGCCCGGGAGGAGTAAGCATCCCCTGTTGGCTAGCCGCACCCGCCGTCGATCTTTAAGCACTAAAAAGAAAACAATATATAAACTTCATGCACTGTCATAGAAAGTGCTATGGCGACAATGTCAGGGAAATATATTCAAAACACTTACTGTCAAACCCCTCGCGTGGAACTTTTTTACGAGCTCCACACGGCAAAGGGCATAAGTGGGACACAAATGAGTTAAAGAAGATCCTGACGATAATCTCAACAGCACTCACAATAGAGTACAAAATTAAGCATCGACGGACCCCTATAGCAAGCTAGAGGTGGGACCAAGTGCCCGGGAGGAGTAAGCATCCCCTGTTGGCTAGCCGCAGTAAAAGTAACAGACCTTCGGAAAAAGGATTTCACAAAAATGTTTATTCTTACCGATATTTTGGTGACAATGTATATGAATAAGGCTAGAAGACTGAGGTACATCCTTAGTCTATATCCTCCAAATCTCTTACTCAAGTACTCGGGAATGGTGAACATCTATCAAAATAAGAAAAGAAAAATTTCAAAATAAATTATGAAGTTGAATTATTTAACTGAATATTCAATTTTTCATGAAATATTCATTACGTAGTCAATGTTTTGCAACGATTATACCCAATGAGTTGTTCTACCTTAATATCGTACCTTCGATTTCAAATATACTGGAAGGAAAACCCATCCAAGGAGGGGTAGACATAGTGCCGCCTGATGAATAATCAAAGATAGAAAAGTTATTTGGAGACAAGAATATGTATTATTAATACAATATGAATATTCAATTCTTTTTTTATATAGTAGTAATGGTTTTTAGTCAATATAATATATCATGATATGATATACATGTATACCACACAATTTTATCATCAGTCATTAAAGAAGGTTTGAAATTGACTTATAGCAGAAATTATGTCTGGATTGAATATGATTTCGCGAAATAAAAGTCGGTTTCATTGCCCATTTCCATGGAAAACGTCATTGCTTTAAATCTTCGAAAAATAGCAAATGGAAAAAAATCATACGATATCTTAGTTTGTACGTACACCCCATTCAAAAGCAACGACTGCAATCCCACTGGCGGCACCACTTCCTGCCAGTCCGATGAAATGTTCACTCCCAATATTGCTCGCGAATAAGGAGGCACCGATCTATACAGAGATAAACAAAATTTATCCTGTCAAGCAATATCGAAATAATCACGACAGTATTGATCTTTTAATGATTATTTTCTCTTTATATACCATCTGCATTTTTTTCTGTTTATAAATGATGCTATTGAATTTGAAGACGTTTAAGGGGGTATGAGTGTGAACCGCATTTTCAGGGAATAATAGAAATTGAAAATAATTGTCTACATATAAAAGAATATCCCTTCCTTCATCGATTGCAATATTTCATGAAAAAAGAGTGTAGCCGTTTGTCCCCTATACCCCGACAAAAAAGGGAGGTAACTCTGCACATTTTTTTCTAAAACAATGTCCCAACTTTGGACTTTATTTTAAAAATCAACATAATGCAATACGAAGTAAATTTTTATCCATTCACGTAGCAAATGAAGTAAATTTATCATTTTCGAAAAAAAATTGTTGCCATGGTAACCATGCTGGAGATGGACATTTGTTTCATCCCATTTTTGACAGTAAAAATTGTATGAAAAGTTTAAAAACATTCATTTTCGAAGTAGGTTGCATAATAGAATTTTGATAAAATGTTTCTTTTATCATCTAGTAATACATGCTAAAGATGAAAAAATAATCTGTAGAAAAAAGAGTGAAGCCGTTTTAAAGAAATTGAGCTTAGAGTTCCTCTGACCAAGCCTCTGGATATGAAAAATCCGTTGTTTATGATTGAAAATGGGAAGTTGTTATATATCTATACATTTTATCTGAGATTTCTTATAATCTGGACTTCAGACTAAAAATTTGAGTCATATTCTGATCAATTTCTCATTCATTTTCCCAACACTTAGCGCTTTTAAGCACCGACAACGTAACCTGACGTAGAGTACATCGTGACGCTCACTTTAGGTAATGCTCGGCGATATTGTGTACTGTTAATCTCAGTGAATGAGAAAAAATGGATGTTTTGGATTCTTATCTGTATGCTTCTTCTGTATATCATTTCTCTAAAAATTGATTTTGCGACATCTACACGTATCTATTTATTCATGTACATGTAGTTTTGTACATCATGTACATATTATACCAGATTAAAAAAAATTAAGCAATTTTAGTAGATCGAAGGATCTCTTAATCTCTTGATAAGTTTGCTTTGAAATAATTTATCTAAAGTTAGCTGAGGCACATTTCTAGTTTCATTTTAATAAGTGCTTGGATAAGAAGGGGCGGGGGATGTTGGTATGATAGGAAAGGACAAGTGAACGCACACCCTGTCTTCCGCTTTGATTTCCTGCAGATGTTCTCTTCAATGAATGTCGTTATATCATACTTTAGTAAAATTGAAACAGAATAATTCCCCTTTAAATAGGGCGTACAATGGGAAGTGTGTTTACTGAGTCCTTCGGATCGATTTATTTTAAAACGTACATGTACGTGATCTTTGGTCCTTTTGATGATTTGACAGTCGGTCGTCATGTCCACTTATTACAACTACTAATCAATAGGCCTCGTGATATTAATTCTAGCTAAATCATTATAACAAATACCTTTTGTAAATGAAAGAAAAGTACTTTCACATGTTTCAAGATAAATTAGTTTTACATGTTTTCAATATTTGAGGTAAATGGCATGGTCAGAAACGCCGCATCGTCAACTTGAACTATAAAATATAATCATTCTTTTGAATTTAATTTGTGTCTTTTTTATACAAGAATATTTGAAGTATTAACTTACTCATTTCATTCGCAATCAAATTATTCCGCTCCGTTAATTTGTCATGGCGTGAAATAATATAAGACAAACTGAATTACCGGACTTCTAAAGAACAAGCACAAAGTGCTTTCATAATAATTCGCGGAAAAAATGTTACAACGTCATAATTAAGTATGACGTCAAATAAACTCCCGTTGATGACGTAAACTGTATGCCAAGGGTAAAACAATGTCGTGATAGAAGCGTATTTTAGATGTAAGCAAGGATATATATTGCTCGTCATTCGAAATGCATTGCTCTTTAATCTAGAGGTATATTCAACCTTTAGTTCAGAAAGTTTTCCGATTTTGTTTTCTTTACGACATCGATACGGTTTACGTTTGATTTGTTCACGCTCATACCCATTCGGATCCCCTCGCCCTTTATTTGTAACGGCATAGAAAGAAGGAAAAGGTCGAGGATGATCCGGCTCATACCCTCTTAACATCAGAATTTGAGCAAATTGTAACTATGAATTTCATAAACTTTTGGAAAGAAGAAATTTATAAATAAAAGTAATTTACTCGGCTGAATTCGGCCAAATTAACATCGTATTATAACAAGGAAAATATCATTATTCATTACCGGAAACCATAACATTGAACGTCCGGCCAGAAAGTAACCTTTCACTGTCCCCCTCTCCTTTCTGCATGCTGACTGTGTATTGAGAAAAAAAGACAGAAATATTAAAAACATCATGATATATTATGTGCCGACTTTCCTTGGACTTGGAGAGATCGTTTCATTATCGTCAATTTAATTCTGTGTATGTATTTCATCAATGTCATCCCTTTAAGCATAATACGGAAGTGTTCCAATTCTTACCTTCTTGAGGAAAATTCCAAAGCAATTCTAATGCACCAGACATTTGTTTCGGATAGTAAATTCTCATCAGGTGTCCTTTTTAAAATCCGAATTGATTTTCTGATATAGCCAAATGTATTTCAGTGACGACCTTTGGGGGTTTTTTTTTCAATTTAAATTTGTGCATTTACTTTGCAAGAAGTGCCCGGCTTCAAATTTTGTGTAGGGCCGATTCAGCAGTACAAACGAAATCTACTAAGACCAAGATGGCGCGAAGACGTTAGTTAACCTCTTTCAATATCGATGACAGCATGTGCATTTCGTTGGAATGGTATGAGATATTTTCCCTCTTAGAGTTAATGTGAAATGTACGAGGGACAAACGACATATCGAAATGCTATGCCTAGGGTTTATTGGAAAAAAGACAATCGTAAGTTTAACAAAAGGATTACACAAACATTCTCATTTGTATGCCGAGTTATTAAAAGGAAATTACAATACATTTTGCTAGATGCTGAAAGCATTTCACGGAAGCTTGAACACATGTCATTCACTCACCAGAAGTCCAACAATAAGTACTAATATGAAATAAATGATGACCACTGCAATGTCCACCCAATTGTCTAATCCCGCCTTCATCCTTACTGGTTTTCACGTGAAATGACCCACATAAAATCTGAATATCTTCCCCAAAAACTCTGGGCGGGTCTCTTACGGGAGGTAAACCGCGCCCATATATACCTCTTCTATATATGTTAAATTATAAAGTAAACATTCACTATGTTGGTCAACCAAGGTGTGATCATATTATAGTGTATAGTATGTGATGTACTTATCGTTTGATGTTCATATCTTCAACAGTACAAACAGCGACTGATAGACGGGTCATTAGAGATAAAACAAGACTACATGTATGCATATATGAATCTAAAAGTGCTTCGACATGTTAAAAAGATGTAAGTATAACCTTGGTAAGATGTATCATGAGCGGATCTGATGAGTTTCATAACTGTTGGAGGTTGCTTTTTCCAGAGGAAGGGTTCTTTCATCGTTTAGGATCCTCACTAAATAGGACATCGACGGCGGGCGTGGCTAGCCATCAGGGATGCTTTCGTTGGATGCTTACTCCTCCTGGGCACCTGACCTCTAGCTTGCTCTATTGTAATTGCTGTTGTGATTGTTGTCAGGATCTCCTTTGACTCATTCCTAACCTATCCTCAATCTTGAACAGTCATTCCCTTCTTTCCCCTAATCGTTTTCTAACTTAATTCTATTTGAATATATATCCCTTTTCTCCCCCCCCCCCCCCCCCGTATATGATAGAATGACTATTTCCTACGTCTTTAGACCTTGGATCCGCTCCTACCATGTCAGACCAATACACCAATATAGACCAATGTCAAGATGTCAAAGTCCATACATAAAGAGAAAAGCTTAGACCTATACTACCATGGAATTCCACACTTACGAACTGTATGCTCATAAATTGTCAGTAAACATTTTTAAATACATATCAAGTAGAATATTTAAAAGTTTGGGTCACCAAATTCGATTATGGTACCGTCAAAAGCTGTTGAAGTATGTTGAATGAAGTCTCTGAAATATTGGATGAATCTTTTTTTCTTATTTCTAAATCTCGTATTCTGTAAACTGCTTTGAATTCGATCGGTCATGTTTTTGCAAAATTGTTTTATGCGATAATTTGTACTGAATCGCAAAGTTTGTATCTCCACTCCTTCTCAATTTTAAGTTTGGAAAATTGTTTATGTGACAATTTGTTAGTACTGAATTGCAAAAGAGGCAGAACCATGAGACCCCTAAATCGGCCCTCGATTTCTAGAAATAAATAATTTTAACTTTCTCTCTGAAATTCGTATTATCTATTATCTAATAAGAAGGGGTAGTTCGCTTATTGGCCGCGGTATCATAACATACAAAAGGGTTTAACTACTACTAATTTTTAATAAAATTTTATTATTTAAATCGCTTCTGAGTTTATGTTAGATAATCTTTATAGATGCTCCTCGAAATGCAAAAGTGATCATACCGAGATGGTATATATTAGGATATTGTATTCAGGACAGCAATCCAAGATAATAGATAGAATTTAAACAAACAATTATCTTGAATTGAAAAGTTTCTTATTTCTAAATAAGGAGTTCTTTCTTACACAACAGGGAATTGACGTCGGATCAGTGCAGGTTTGTAATAGGCACAAATTAAAATCTCTTTTGCTTTTTTAAAAAGTGGGTTTTTTTTTTTAAAGTACTATGGGATTCCAAGAGGAAGACAGTTGGGTGACATCAATATACAGCACGTATCATGATCCGGAGCGATAGAGCGTTATCAGATTTTCGTGATAGATACTATCCGTTGCAAAAAAGTCTTATCTACATTTTACATTTCAACAAAAATAGATGTAGAAAAAATACCGTGAGAAGTAAAAGTTCAAATTGACAATTTTTTTTCTAAAATAGACATGATCATGGTGAAGTAAGATTAAATAGATAAACAAAATGATATCTATGAACATGAAGCCTATATATTGTGTTTGGTCTATAGTTTGTGTAACGTCATGGAATTTTACCCCAACCCCTACCCTTTTTAATAGTACCAATTTGCTTAGAAAATGTATAAAATGTAAATTTACTATTTTACCACATTTATAACTTTCTTGGTCTAATTGTGTACCAGCTACAACGGTTTGTCAATTGACCAGTACGTGTGTTGATAATTATGATCTCTCAGAGCATTGGCAAATCTATAGAAATCCATTCTAGGGGGATCCAATTTATCAGGGGGGGGGGGCATCAATGTACATATCTATACATATGTTTTGTGATAACTCTGATGTGTCATTGGCACAAAGAAAAAAATACTTGAACTACTTGAACTACTTTAATCATATGATTTTGTAAAAACTAGCGTTTCTTCAACTTGCAAGGGAGGGGGGGGGCTTCTGACCTTGTCCTGAGGACGGATAAGGAGGCCTTGACAACTCTACCCTCCCGTTTTGCTAAACATCAATTATTTTTTCTTTTCTCTCGGTTTTTTATTTATTTATTTTTTTGTTACTTACATATGTTGGAACCCCTTGACGGTCTAGACATCCCCTCTAAGAAACATTGATTACAAATGCAGTTTTCTTATCTTGTTCGGCAATTTTGTTTCACTGTGCTCATTATGTACAACGTGGTTATAGCCGCCCTATTTCGTTTAGTGTTTCAGTGTTGAAATGCATGGAGGGAATTATCGTAGGTGGCATGCACTGTATTTAAGTTCGTTTATGGAATCTGGTATCGACTTTATTTCACTGATTAGTTTGGGCATAATTTTTACCATATGTTGCGACGTGTGTTGCCTGCAATCGGGAGACGCTGACCCTTCCCGGGTACCTCGTCTCACTTCAAATTAAGCTGTTATTCATTCCTAGGTTCGCAACCGTTCCAAGGGAAATTCTACTCATTTTGCCTTGCTTTCTCGACGTTGTAATTAAAATAAATAGATCCATATCGTATGATCTGAATGGAAAGCTATATTTAGTAATCAAAGTGGATTTTTTAAAACATTTTTTCCTGCTTCTCTTCCGGATATTGTAGGTACATGTATATATATATATATTTGACGGTTCTTTTCCGTCTTAACAATAAATGTAAATCTTAACATCTGTTACGTAATAGAAGTATGTTACGCATACACTAGACAATAATTTTGCTGAAAGGGAACATGGAACCCGAGGTACGATCAGAATGTATTTTTTTTTTTTTCTTCTTTAGTTTTTCATTTGTACTGTTATGTTATAGTCGTCTTTAGCCATTTCTAACTTTTCATAACTTAATTATTTGTTTGAATCAAATTTTAATAGCAATTTTTATAATTTATAAAACTGTCTCGGAAGAAATATCATATACGCGAATTTCTACCTTTATCTATATTTCTAAGACTGCAAAAGCGTATAAAGTAGCATGAATTATGTATTTTGAACTCACCTCCCCCTTTTATATCCACTTGCATATTTATCTGTGGTCCTTGGGCTCCTGTGTTTCGCTGCCTGGTTTGTGTGATAATCTTACATGTACAATGAGAAGATTGTTTTACACTACTATTGTGCGTTCTTCGAGACCTCTGTATACTTGTAAGAAGATTGTTTTACACTACAGAGACCGCTGTATACTTGTAAGAAGATTGTTTTACACTACTATTGTGCGTTCTTTGAGACCGTTGTATACTTGTAAGAAGATTGTTTTATATGGAGGGGGATTAGGATCACAATGCTATTTGACTTGCTTACATGCTTCATGCTATGTTGCTTCATTCAATGTTTGATTATTCCATGTTCATTTGTCTTGCTTTCATCTCAAATTGACTTTATTGCATTTGTCTTTCTTCTTTATGCATTGTTGCTTCCGTGCATTTCACATTTGTCCTTCTTCAATGCATAATTGCCCTTCTACCTTGCGTTATGATATCTTTCATTATGCCATCATTCTTTCGTCCTAATGCCATTATTGCTTCGTCAATGCAAACCTCAATTTTGATACCAGGTGGCGCTCCGTTTGTGTCCGTTCCTTGAAATTAACTTTGAGACGTCCCCTGTTGCAGTACTTGGAAAAATGATTTATAAATAGCGGAAAAAGCAATAGTTGATTGAAATATTTGAACAAAAAAAAAAAAGAAATCACTAAATGATAAATATTTGGACCTTTTCTGTTTGTTTGTTTATTAATACAGTAATAGCCATTTGGGAATTTGAAAACTCTAGAAAGTTTTGCATTCAAAAGGTAATGAATTCGTGGGTTAGCGGTAAGTGTGCCGGCCTTCATGATCACTTTTTTCCCGCATGGGTTCGAATCCCATCCGCTTCATAATTTTTTTTTCTGAATTATGAGTTGGAAATTATATAGAAGTCAGTTTTTTTCTGAGATATTGTGGGAAAGGCGGTATTTCATATCGAAAAATTCTAGATAAATTGAAACTGCCGCGCGTCCTACACTGATCGAACCTAGGGATCAACATCCCCGGTCCCATTGATTCAGTCAATGGTGCAGTTTCTAGTCTCCTTTCATAATTGTGACCTTGAAAATTTACCTTTTGACATCTCTGTATGCCAAAATTACCCCAAGCTGTTGTCCAGGACAAGCGGAGCGTAGGAGAAGGGGGGGGGGGGGGGGGTGAGGGGCAGGGGCAGGGGCAGCGTTACCGCTCGCCAGTTCTTTATAGACTTTCTGAATAAAGCTACCGCTCGCCAGTTCTTTATAGACTCTCTGAATAAAGCTATTCTGATCCATCCTTTATACATATTACTTTATCAATGTACATGAAGACATTTAACGCAATCTATATAGAATATTTATTATATTATTACGTGTAATGATAGAGGTTATAGAAAGTATTTTCTGATAAGTCAATATTTTGCTAAAAATAATTCCTGGCTCGCTACCAGACATTTATTCGTGTACTTAAAATTTAGGATTGCACCAGAAATATTAAAATTTGTGCAAACAGAACATGAAACCCCAATTTTTTTTAAATCCCCCCCCCCCTTTTTTTATTTTTTTTTTTCATAAATTTATTTTTTTTTTTTTTTTTCTTGCTTGTTAGAAATTTTGAGATATTGTGCCCCTCCACTTTTTCAGGCAGAGCTACGCCGTTGATCCAGGACTACGCCTGCTCAGGAACGTGGCACAAAAACAGTTCAGTGTCATTCACAGCCTTTTTCAACAATGGCCAAAATTGTGTTCCTATACTCCGTGTTAGGAGCGCAAGGAAGGTATAATTTTAATAAGATTGCACTATGGCAAACTTGTCAGATTCGTCTTGTTCAGTGGCGGATCCAGTGCCCCCTTTGCCGGGGGTCAAGGGACGAATTTTGCCGATTTTACTGATGTACCTGTTTTGCCGGGAAAATATTGGGTCTGTGCAGGAGCATCCCCTAATCCGTCACTGTTGTTTGACCCAAGTTCAAGGTTAAGAATGAAATCAAAGCGTTTGATGCTTGCATGGATTGACCTTGAACATTGACCTTCATAAGTCCATACTTCAAAGTCAATTATTATAGAAGTTTTATCTTTTTATGCAAAACTCACCCGATTTATGGTACAGAAACGACATTGACGGGCATATAAAAGGCAAGTAATTAAAATTATGACTTTTCATAGATAGCTTGCAAGCGACGATAGTGAGCCAACGAAGCTTTTGCAAACTTTTGTAATAAAAATGATTTTTTTCAACTGAATAATGATAATGTACAGTTGCTCGCCATATTTTTTTCCAAAACAATGACCCCCCCCAAAGAAAAACTGAAAAAAAATGCATAAAAACATTTTAATTTTATAAGTACCCCCAATATTTTTTCTACATTCTCTACTGGGCAGATGGACAACATGGACAAGTTACATTATACATAAAACATAAAATTGACGAAAGGAAAAAATGTATCCTCGTCCGGGATTCGAACCCACTCGGAAAGGTGTAAAATAAAGCTAGTGGCATTCGTGATAACCACAACACCACAGAGATTCTTCGTACTAACGTGTATTTTATAGTCAGCATTAATACTTACAAAAATCTGATGCATACAAAATCAAATATTTACTAATTACGTCAAAATATTTTTCAAATATTTATACAGCCAATCTACTTCTGTCCTCTCGTGCGATAATATAATTACTTTTCGAACGATACTTAAGTAGAAGTTAAAAGAAATTGTAACGAAAGGGGATGTTTCAAAATTCATTTCAAGGAACGGGCACATGCGGTCCCAAGAAGTGCCATCTGGTATCAAAATTGAAGTTAGCATTGACGAAGCAATAATAGCATTAAGACCAAAGGATAATGGCAGAAAGAAGGATGTCATAACGCATGGTATAAGTATTGGATATACGCCGAAAACAATTCATTCTTAAAGATATTGGACAGTTTGAGGCCCGCAGGGCCGAAAACTGTCCAATATCTTTAAGAATGAATTGTTTGAGGCGTATATCGTACTTAAAACATTGATCACTATTCAAAGTGGCATGACCTTTGACTTTGTTCTTATTATGTTAATTGCCTTTACTGTAACGAAATGTAATCACTTCAGGTTCTAACATTCTCGCTACTAGCAGTAGGGAGTCGTTTATATAAGAAGATAACGGAGATGAAATTTTCAATTAGAAAAAAAAGTTGTGACAAATTATGACGCAGGTTCCGTAAACTAAGACGAAATTTGTTGCAATTTTGGGGGAAAAAATCAACGAGAATACTTTGCGTAAAGACGATTTAGTTGACGCTTCTTTGGGTATATAGAATGAAAGGGCGTGTCTCTAAAAGTTTCCTTTTCCGGACAAGCAAGAAATAATATAGTGCCTTTAAATATCGAAAAGAATTAGTTCAACTTACTATGTGCAAGGTTAAATGAAAGAAACAATTCAGGAAGATATTTTGAAGGTGTCTAGTTCGAAAAACCTGACCTAAACTCAGCTTTTGATGATTATTTGCTCCGGGGGGGGGGGGGGGGGGGGGGCTTGGGGAACTGGGTCAAAATAACCGTCAAAGGCTGGATTTAGGTAGGATTTTTCGGACTAGAAAAGTCGAGCGAAAATCTTAGTTATACAGTAAAATTATAAAGATGGGGAAGAAATAGACCGAAGAAAAAAAAAACGGGCTGAACTATAGGGTCTCTTAAATTGTCATTTCCGACATAACGGCCGATTTTTTTTAGATATATATAAAGATTGTGCTGGATTTTGTCAACTCCGGAAAATATAGCAAAAATTGGAAAACATGGAATTCTTGTCGCGTGAGTTCTAAGTAAGGATTGTAACGGTTGTCCTGTAGATGTCAAAGAACATTTACCTGTGACTGTCCAATATTTAATCTAGGTCGCTCATATTTTTTCTAATAAACGCGACCTAGATTTGATATTGGACAGTCAAAGGTAAATTTCGGACTGTTCGAAAAAAGGCATGACGTCACATCAATGTTTTAATGACAGTTATGCATTGACGAAGGACAAATGTAAAATGCAGGGAAGCAAAATTACACAAAGGAGAAAGATAAAGTCAATTTGAAATGAAAACAAGACAAATGAACATGGAATAATCAAACATTGAATGAAGTAACATCGCATGAAGCATGTAAGCAAGTCAAATAGCATTGTGACCCTAATCCCCCTCCATAGTTTTACACTACTATTGTGCGTTCTTCGAGACCGCTGTATACTTGTAAGAAGATTGTTTTACACTACTACTGTGCGTTCTTCGAGACCGCTTTAAACTTGTAAGAAGATTGTTTTACACTACTATTGTGCGTTCTTCGATACCTCCGTATACATGTAAGAAGATTGTTTAACACTACTATTGTGCGTTCTTCGAGAGCGCTGTATAACCGGGAAAATGGGAGACAATGATAATTAACTCTCTCTTTCTTTTGTTTTTGTTTTTGTTTGTTTGTTTGGTTTTTTTTTTGGTTTTTTTTTTGTTTTGTTTTGTTTTGTTTTGTTTTTTTTTTTTTGTTTGTTTTGTTTTTTTTTTTTTTTTTTTTTTTTGGGGGGGGGGGGGAGGATTCTTAAATTTTGTTGTATGTTTCACTTTCATCCTACTGATGTTAGGTATAATCAAACTTGCTTCATGAAATAAAGAAAAACACACATACACATTCTGCTCTGGCCTCTACGATTTGGTTGCTTGTTTTAATTTTTGTAGGTGGCATCTACACTTACCTTTTCATTAGCGACCTGCGCGTGCAATGTCAGTAATTTGTTTTCCTCCTCTTTTTGTATTGTCTGTTTCGAAAGTGTTAGGTGTTTGATAGTTCCATTAATCTTCATTTTCATTCAACTATTTATTCTATGCTTGTATATATTATCGTTTTATTTTGTTGCTTATTTGTCTGTATCTGTGATGCCTTGTACAAAAATTCCTTTTTTCTATCAAAATCGGTCCGGGGATCATCAGAATTTTTGAATAGTGTTCTTATTTCAGAAAAGAAATTTGCTATCACTTACAAACAGTATCCAACAATCCCCAAGGAAAATGGGAAGGACATAAATGATCATTCGGTGCCTAATTTGCCTAATATGTTACATCTGTTTATGGAATCTATATAGGTATACATGTAACCCCCTTACTCCACAAAGTCATATATAGAAGTGATGGGTAATTTTTATTGACATATTAATTTTATATTTATAACTGTGACATGTGTTGCTAAAAGCAGAGAATGCTTACTTTCCCCGGGCACCTCATTTTATCTGGTTCTTGTGATCAAATGCAGAATATTAAAATTTTCATTTGTTCTCTTGATTTTGTATTTTCCCTTGATAATCTATTACTTCTACGATTATATTTTTATCATATCCAAATAAGGAAGGGATATCCAAAATGACTCAGTCGGTTGCAGCACCCACAGCAAAACCCTGAAACACCCAAATGCGAATTTGAAAAAGGTGGGGACACGCACAACAAAAGGCAACAAAGGAACAAGACAGGCTAAACGCTAAACACAAAAGAGGACATAAAAACTAGACATACAGCATTGGGAAAACGTTGCCGATTAATGACGGTCATCTACTACATTAGCCTCAAATTATGTAGTTATCCGGATAACATGCGGACAATCATCCCAACTGACCGTTCACCAAGCGCATTGGAAGAAAAAAAATTCTTCTTAAAATTCATACATAACATTCTTCGAAAGGTTCACTATTAATTCTAAAAGAATAGTTTATCTTATTCAAGAATTATTATTTCTATAAGACAAACGTGACAATGTTAAACGTCTTCAAATTCAATAGCATCATTTAATAGCAGATAAATTTTCAGCATGGACCAGACATGCTTATTTCGGGTATCTAACCCTCGTCAGTGATCATCAATCCAAACATTGTAATATTGCCAAAGAGTGTATTAATTATTATGTAAAAAGGAGTATATATGGTTTATATACTAAAGTGGTCCCTTAAAATCGACTTCTCCAAAATTAAATTGTTGCCAGTTTTAAATTAAATATCCATATTTTGAGAAATCTAGTTACAAAAACTACTCCTCGATTTGTAAGACATTGTAAATTTTGCATAAATATCATGAAAATTGGTGATTTTGTCAATTTTTCACGAAAAATGGCATAATTCTTGATTATTATCATTGTGATAACATCGATTGGGATCATGAACAACTTTTTCCTTTTGCATGCACATATATAGAGACGTACAAAAGTAACAACATATCAAAATATAAAAGTTGTTCAGAAGCCCGCTCGATACTAACTTATAGGAAGTTTATCGAAAATGAGCCCCAAAATGACATTTTTCCAGAAATTTGGCAAAATATACCATTTTTGAAGCCAAATTCTATGAAAATGAGAAAGGAAATTTTAAAAAGAATATGCATCATTTCATAAGTAGCCTACATTGTAGAATAAATATTGGTACAAATTCATTACTTCATGAAACTTTCAGATTTTGCCCTGAAAGGGGGCCACTTTACTATATAAACCATATATAGTACTTTACCGAAAGACGTAGCAGGATGGTTGGGATATGATGATACAGGCGTGTGAAAAATTCTAAAAGTAAACAGTTTCGTTTTCTTATTCAAAATATAACGAGTAAATCTTAATATTTGATATTACAATGAACAGGTAATATTACATTGATTAGATTGAGGATCAATGACGAGGGACTAAATACCCGAAACGTGCATGTCTGGTCCATGCTGTAAATTTATCTGCTCTAAAATGATGCCAATGAATTTAAAGACGTTAAACATACATGTACACCTTTGAAATGTGATGCAAACATTTACATAAAGTACATGAAAAAAAATATATATCGAAATATAAAACAAACATCAGACATTAAAATTCAGGTTAATACGAAGATCACAATCATTATTGAAAAAAAAAATTACAAACGCACACATGAGGCTCAAACATGATTTGTCAGTTGCGATATACATGTACATACACGTATTCAAAGGAATAGAAACAAGGGAGCAATATTAATACATCATGTACAAAAGCAGTCTGTAACTTATTATATGGTGGTTTAAGCAAGTCTGTGATTAATTCACTTATTCTATCATTGAATAAAAGCCTAAATTATTGCAAAATTCAAATTCAGAATTCAAATCTCAGTTTCAAAGGGCATTGAATATATATATTTTTTTGATTTTATTCAGTTCGAATTCGGCTGGGAAATCATATATCAGACACTTTGTGACATTGTGGGAAATGAAGAAATGGTGACATTTAATAGATTGTTCTGTGTACTTGTGGATTTCTTCTTACATAATGGACAGTCTCACAAACCTTTGATGGAAAAAATATTCAATTATCTTTCAAATTCTGGAGGAAGGAGACCCATGATGCAATTACCTGAGGAATTAAGATATTTGTTAGAATTAATTCCAGATGAAATCTTAAACTATGCACTAGACTACATAAATACATCGTTTTCATATGGACAAATGGTCACTTTTCAAATGAGTGGAAGTTGTGTTGAGGGCTTTGATTTAGATACGTCTGATTACGACTTAATGGCTATAGTCAAAATGTTCACGGTGCATGACCCGACTCAAGAATACAACACCGATGATCAATCTGTTATCTTGCTCTTTAAAGAGAATACAAGACCTATGTATTCTAGACTGTATCTACCAAATATGCTTAACCCTTCCCAACGGATCCACTGTACAGAGCAAATTTACAACACATTTTATACAAAACAAAATGGAAAATTATACCTTTCGAGTAGCAAAATAAGAGCATTTGTCTGTGAAATGAATCACTTTAAGGCAAATAATCGGTGCGTTAGTACACAAGATGGAAATGTTGATCATGTCATAGCGATACCGTCATATACTTGGCCATACGAAGCAGCAGGATGCTTGAATCGCATTTTAAGGCATGGATGGCCTTCCCTTAATGTGATTCGAGATATGGTTCAGGATGGCTGTCTCTTTGTCCCTATTGGATGTAAAACATCACCGTATGAGGATATAGAATGGCGTATGTCATTTTCACTGGCTGAAAAACGTTTGGTGCACTCTATGAATCATACTCAATTTCTTACCTATGCTCTTCTGAAGATACTGCTGAAGGAGGTTATTGAGGAAGAATCGGATATAAAAGGTCTTCTTTGCTCGCACTACATGAAGACTTTAGTTTTCTGGGAAATAATTGATACGAACATTCCATGGATCCCATCTTTACTTCTTCAACATTCTTGGAATTGCTTCCGTAGGCTTCTTTCTTGGATAAAGAATGGATACTGTCCAAACTTTTTTGTGCCAGAAAACAACATGTTCTTTCCCAGGATTCATGGACGTGATAAACTGACGTTGATGCATTTCTTATGCAGAATATATGGTGATGGATACTTGATACTTCTTAAAATACCCTCTTTTCGGAATGGAGTAGAACGATGTGGTAATATTCCAAGACAAACTATGAATATCGGAGTGAGAAGATCAGTTATCATGAAGAAATTCATCAACTTGTTTGGCGCTCATATAAAGAGTAACTCGAATGAAATGTCCGAGGGTCTGGAGAGTCTACAGTCAGATCTATTTTCGGAGTTAAGCCACTTCATGAACATGTGTAATTTAAACCTATCATGCTTCAGAAAACTATGCATTCAGGGCAGCAATATGCGCGGTAACAGAAAAAGATATGAGCAAGAAAAAGCCATGTTTCGTATACTCAGGGCTTCTTCACCAGATTGTGTTCAAAGTAACATATTCCTGGCAATTTATTTCTACAAATGTAAACGATACGAGACCTGCGTTTGCTTGTTGCATAAATTAATGAAGAAGATAAATGACAAGGAAATAATTTATTCCTGGGCTTTCGATGTCAATAAATATGCATCTCTTGGCGGTGACGTTTTTTCAGTTATGAGCGGCATGCACAGGTGCATTGCTTCGTATATTCCTCTGGATTCAGAAACATCTATTCCTGAGATTTCAGCGGAGTGCAAGAAAACGGAACATGATATTAAAGAAGTTCAACTTTTTTCTCCGTTGGTACTGACGCACTTTCTTCTTTTTCTATGCCATTTCCGAGATGGCTATATCACAGAGGCTTATGTTCATTTAACGAACCTTAAATATGATTTACAAAACGACAATGAATATCACATCCCATTCTCTACTACACCAATATCATGGGAGATACTAGGGGTATGTCAAGAAATTATTGGCGACTATCAGAATGCTCTGGTATCCTTTGACAAATGTGAGGAGTGTTTGGGTGTTGAATTTGAACTACACTCGCTTCAATTTATAATTCTTCAAAATGTAATTGAAGAAAGAAGGAGGAGAATATACGATCTTCTGAGCAAGAGAGGAACAAAACATAGATAAATAAAGTTATAGAAATAAAACAATGTTTACCAAATTGTGTGATCTTGTCATTATCTAAACTTGAATTATCAGGGAATAATCTCTAACAGGATCAGACCACAGCCAGCACAACGGAACAAACATAAGACTATAAAATTGTTACAGATACCTCTCATGGTCACCATAGCACTTTCTATATTGTCAAATCCTTAGACAGTTCATGTTTTGTAGATATTGTTTTCATTTCCTGGGCACCTGATCCCACCTCTAGCTTGCTGGGGTCTGTCGATGCTGTCGATTTTACGACATGATCAGAGTCTATATTTTCATACCAAGCAATTATTGGAGAAAATTAATAGGCACTTAAATAAGTTTTGGCCTGGAAAGCCATCGCCACGAAGCTCATTGGAGACGCAGTTATGGCATGTACACCTAAAAGACCTCAAAAACTTAGGTCTGTTCAGTGATTATGGATCGAGAGGTCGAAAATTGTTTCAGTCAATTAAAGCCCTCGGTCGCAATGATCGATCGGCTAGAAAAACAAATTTGGTAGAGGACCTTCAGCACTTGCTTTCTGTAAGGTTCCTTGAAATTCTATGCCAACAATTCTGGAGAAAAAGCCAAAATATGTCAGCCAATCAGAGCCCTTGTGCCATATCGTTGACCAATCAGCTCGAAAAACAAATTTAATGGAGGACCTTGGGTACTTGAATGTAAGGTTTCCTTATAGGCCAGCTAGTGCCAATTTTGAAGAGGTTTTGATTATTTCCTGCCAGTAAAATTTCTCAAAATTCTGTGCAGTCCTTTGTGGTCATATTTATTGGTAGAGGACCTCGAGTACTTAATCGCTTCCTGTTAAAATTCATGAAATTCTGTGCTGCGGCTGCAAAGATATAGAAAATGAGGCCACCAATATGGTAGCCATAGTTTTACGGATTGTCACGAAATGCACTAACTTGGTAGAGTACATGTACCTTGAGTACTAACTTCCCTTAAAATTTCGTCACCAGTTGCAGAGATGTCAAAAATGTGTCAGCCAATCAGAGCTTTCAGTTGCAATATTTGTTTCAACTGATCAGCACGAAAAACATAAACTTGGCAGAGGACCTTGGGTACGTGCTTCCTGTAAAGTTTCATCAGACAATGTGATGTCAAAAATGTGTCAGCCAATCAGAGCCCTTGTTGGCCATATTTGTTGAACTTTCGGCTAAAAAAACACAAACTTAGAGGAGGACCTTGAGTATTTCCCTCCTGTAAAGTAAGGCAAAAGTCTGTGCAGTGGTTGCAGAGATGTCAAAAATGTTTCAGTCAATCCGAGTCCTCAGCGGCTATATTTGTTGACCGATTGGCACAACAAACACAAACTTGGTAGAACACCTCTAGTACTTGCTTTCTTTAAGATTTTTGGAAATTCTGTGAAGCAATTTCTGGAGAAAAAGCCAAAACTGTGTAAGCCAATCAGAGCCCTCGTCCTTCATATTATTAACCGATCGGCTCGAAAAACACAAACTTGGAAGATGATCTGTCAATGACTACTTGCTTCCTGTAATGTTTGTGTAGTGGTTCTAGAGAAGTCAAAAATTTGTCAGCCAATTAGAGCCCTCAACGTGTATGTTTGTTGACCGATCCATTCAAACTTGGTAGAGGACATTGAGTCATTGCTTTCTGCAATATTCTTTGCAGTTGTAGTGGAGGGGAAATGACATGAAAACCCTAAATATTACCTGCCAAATTGAATATAAAGATTTCCTTCACTTTCAATGTAGGTCAAACCCAATTTTCAAGTTTAAATTGTTGCTACCAACAGAGACATCAAGAAATAACCATGTGAAGTCCCTTTCCCTTACCACTTTAAAGGCATGCAAAATCTTTGTTTTTCAAAAGTAGGTCAAAGGCACAATGTAAAAAAGATTGGTACCATCAGAAAGGTCTCATCACAAGGAATATCCGTTATGAATTTGAAAGCCCCATCACTTTTATTTCAAAAGTTGCAAGATTAAAGTTATTCAAAAGAAGGCCAAACTCCAAGGTGTAATGTAATGTGCGGTTAGCAAAACAAAACAAACATTGTGACATTTATTCTGTATACATGTATGTCTACCTCAATTTGTCAGTTTCATTCTTGTTTTCTGAAATTGCATTTTTCAAGTAAAAAGATACATATACAATTTAGGTCACAAAGGGTTGTGTTTGAAGATTAGAACATGCTTCTGGAAGGACTTTATGTAGCACGTTCTTTTCAAAAGTTTGATCTCAGGGAGTTACATTGTGCATATGAGTACTTTATATTAAATTAATAAATCAAAGAGCAATCTGTGAGAATAACTTTATTCTGAGATTCAATCTTCAGAATTAAACAAATCAAATTAAACATACAAAGGAACACCATTTACATGTACTAAGAATGGCAGTTCATTTTTCTTACATAATATAAAATATGACCTCATTTATTAGAGATCAAAATATAACAATTCAAATAACTGGACAGACTTTCAGGAAAATATTAAAATTATATATCACTAAAAAATGTTAAATCAAACGTCAGTAGAGTAAAATTTCAGCTAATGAAAACTATACAAAACATCAGAAATAAAAGATTGAAATAATTCAAGAAATTTTGATGTAATATACAATGCAACATAAATGATTCATTATCATCATTATATTAAACATATTGTATGGCAACAAAAACGGAATCATTTGGAGCAAAATTCAGAAATAGTCTAGCTCTCAATATAAGACATGGAGAAATTGATATAATCACAATTTGGAATATTTAGAATAAATCTAAAACGTGTAAAAAATTTCAAAATACATGAGATTTTTAACTTTCTGTAAAATATAGACAAAAAGAGATAAGATGAAACGGAATTCAAATATTTGAAAGATACAAAAAATGTTGATTTTAAATTCATGTCATGCTACGGATTGTTCGGTATCTTGTCTCTTCCGTAGATAGAGTTTCCTCTGCTTGGCATCCTGCTCAGCTTTCAATTTCTTCTGTTCTTCAATCAAAGCCTGTTCCTGAATTTCGGCAACTTCATCCAAAAACTGTCAAAATAAATTTTGCATCATTGTTATTGGTAACAAATTAAATACGAAATTTTTTTTTTTAATTATTTGCATTATCTTGTGAAATTATAATGCATAGATCATGGGCAATGGGAAATTTATTAACAAGTGAAGCTATGTATATATGAAACTAATTATGGAAAGAGTATTGTAAAAATCCTTCAACTTGAAGGTGTAATGAAAAAAAAAATCCAGAAAAATCTTAAGAGAATAGCAAATTTAAACTGAATAGAAAAACATAGGTAATCACAGATTACAAAGCTCACCTAGTGACAGCAAAATTCAATTCAAACATATTTCTTAGTACATGTATATTGGCTTTTAAAGGCAAAACCACTCAAGCAGAAAAAGTAGGTCAAGGTCATTTTATGAAAGTTTGATCAAATATACATCCAATATGCAAGTTTGGTACATGTAGCAGTTATACTTTGCTCAATATTCGCTTTATAGAGCAAAATCACTCAAGCAGAAAAAGTAGGTCAAGGTCATTTTATGAAAGATTGATCAAAGATACATCCAATATGCAAGTTTGGTACATGTATCACTTATACTTTGCTCAATATTGGCTTTTAAAGGCAAAATCGCTCAAGCGGAAAAAGTAGGTCGAGGTCATTTTATGAAAGTTTGATAAAGATACATCCAATATGCAAGTTTGGTACATGTAGCAGTTATACTTTGCTCAATATTGGCTTTATAGAGCAAAATCACTCAAGCGGAAAAAGTAGGTCAAGGTCATTTTATGAAAGATTGATCGAAGATATATCCAATATGCAAGTTTGGTACATGTATCACTTATACTTTGCTCAATATTGGCTTTTAAAGGCAAAATCACTCAAGTGGAAAAAGTAGGTCGAGGTCATTTTATGAAAGTTTGATCAAAGATACATCTAATATGCAAGTTTGGAACATCTAGCACTTACACTTTGCTCAATATTGGCTTTTAAAGGCAAAATCACTCAAGCAGAAAAAGTAGGTCAAGGTCATTTTATGAAAGTTTGATCAAAGATACATCCAATATGCAAGTTTGGTACATGTAGCACTTATACTTTGCTCAATATTGGCTTTTAAAAGCGAAATCACTCAAGTGGAAAAAGTAGGTCAGATGCTGCATCCGATGCATGTCCATCTCGGCATCTAAAGATGAATCACTTGTGCAAGTTTGGTTACTGTAGCATTAGTACTTTGTTAGATACTGAGCTACCCCAAACTTCTTATCCAAATCACTCAAGCGGAAAATGTATGTCAGATGCTGCATACGATGCATGGGTTCACCTCAGCATCCAAAGATGAATCACTTGTGCAAGTTTGGTTACTGTAGCATCAGTACTTTGTCAGATACTGAGCTACCCCAAACTTCTTAACCAAGTCACTCAAGCGGAAAATGTAGGTCAGATGCTGCATCCGATGCATGGGTTCACCTCAGCATCCAAAGATGAATCACTTGTGCATGTTTGGTTACTGTAGCATCAGTACTTTGTCAGATACTGAGCTACCCTAAACTTCTTAACCAAGTCACTCAAGCGCAAAATGTAGGTCAGATGCTATATACGATGCATGGGTTCACCTCAGCATCCAAAGATGAATCACTTGTGCCAGTTTGGTTACTGTAGCATTAGTACTTTGTCAGATACTCAGCTACCCCAAACTTCTTAACCAAGTCACTCAAGCGGAAAATGTAGGTCAGATGCTGCATCCGATGCATGGGTTCACCTCAGCATCCAAAGATGAATCACTTGTGCAAGTTTGGTTACTGTAGCATTAGTACTTTGTCAGATACTGAGCTACCCCAAACTTCTTAACCGGACGCGGACACGGACGCGGACACGGACGCGGACGCGGACGCATGGGGTTATAGCATAAGCTCACTCAACTTCGTCGAGGTGAGCTAAAAACAATAATTTAAAATAAGGGAACACAAAAATTTCAAAGGAACTGAACATTTTTCTTAAACTTCGAACTTCTTTTTTTTTTTTCTTAATGATAGGAGTTTGATGTTTATTGCTCATCACTGAATTTGATAATGGTAATTTTTCAATTTAAAATTGATCCTTCCTCTGTAATTATTTAAATAAAATGCTAGTCTTTTTATAACATTTATAATCATGTGGAGGTTTTTTTTTTTTTAGTTTATAGCTATACATGTTCATACAACATGAGCTTTGAGAAATTACAAAGCGTGCATTTTTTTAAAATAAGACTAATATTTAAAAAATTACTCTTATGACAGCTAAATTCATTTTCCTTGATTTCAGAGCATGATTTTCATGATACATAAATATATGTATATATTACACATTTTCTTCTATAAAGTCAGAAATAAATAGTAATGTGTAACAAATGATCAAGAATTGTTCTTTAACTTTAAAAGATACCATGATAACTTTTTTCATGAACTTGCTGAAATACTTTCAATTGTGTCAGGAAAACTATCTGTCCATTTCCCCTTAACAATTCAGACTTTTACTTTTTGGAATGGTGAGGTAGGGTAGGTTAAGTTTTCAAAAGTTTTGTAAAGATGTATTTGGGAATAAAAAAATTGTTACATAGGGTTTGAGTAAAAACATTAAACAGGAAATTTCCGACAAATGCATGCAGGTAAATCCAAGGATTCCCCAAATACTTAATTTATGCATTATCTTTTATATTTACTTTTTATATTCAAAATTCTCAAAGCTAAGTTTTTAAAGCTAAATAAATGGCGATGTGAGGCTCCGGCCATTCATTCTTAAAATTGCCTCGTGTCAAAAATTTTGCACCTACTATTGTACAGAAGCTTTCAAAAATATGCATATACATGTATATACTAATCATTAAAATGGATAACAGAATTGGTTTGCATAATGAAGTGGGTGGGGCTTAAAATGATTTGTTGAAATCTCATTTACAATTTCTTTTATATTTTCAATTTAGAAAATTTATTGAAGAGAATGAAATTTTCTTCAGAGGGTACATAGTACAGTATTTTGCGGTTGACCAGCAGATTCTTTAATTTAAAAATGTTGAGCCACTCAATCTGTATATATAATAAAACCATCTGGCAAACTAGAAATTCTTGATACTGAATACAAATGTATAATATTCATCATTGTACATGTAATGCAACTCAATATGATGTTAAACACTCTGGGTATAGGTAAAAATCAACTGGAATAAAAGTGTCAAATATTCTGGAATACAATTATATCTCATTTATTCTGGAATATGTATTATAACATCATGCTTGCCATACTTACGTTCACTTTTCTAAAATTCTGTGAACACATACATGTATGTGATGAACATGCATTAAAATTTGGCTTTATGCATATTTATTTTTCAATATCACCATAAGTTTACTAACTCAAGGTCTTATTCTCAAATGTATAAAAAAACATCTCAAGTTGAGAATTCCCTCATTTTTAGCTTAGAAGGAGCATGAAATTTTACTCTGCTTATTCTATCTTTTCGATTTGTGCAGGTATCCGACGTAAAAGCATTGTGCCGTCATTAAATTCCTTTGAAAACGACACACATGTATACGTAACCCTTTTTCCTTGAATATCATGCTCGTTTCCATAGAATTTGATTACATCAGTGCGTTGACGTCAGATACCTGCACAAATGGGAAGTAACTTAATTTCTATTTTGAAAAGACCGCATTTATTTTAAGCAGTAATCTTTATTAATTTATCTTAATCAACTTTATCATCTTTCTTCACTGTTTGAAATTAAATTACGTAAATGAAAGGTTTTCCTGAAACATTTGGGTCTGATATCTCTCCAATCTTGTTTCACAAATTCTCAACCTAAGTCTCTGAGGTTTTTATACAAATAAGGCCAAGTATCATGAAATAGCACAAAGACTAAATTTCCTGAAGTTTTGTAAATGAAATCTCCAATAACAACTGTAATTTCATGAAAATGATATCGCATCTGAATTAAGCAAGCTTTCTAAAAAAATAAAAGTTGAGATTGAATTACGTGTTAAATGAAAGTTAAAAACCAAACAAAATCAAAATAAAAAGATGTCACGAGTATAATATGTAGTACAAATAATTAGGAAATGTTTCGCAGAAGTGATGTAAACATCAAGAAAATGACTGTTAAACTCTTTTTGTGAACTTAAGAGTAAGTTCTGATTAATCAATGTTGTTAAGAAAATGACCCTTCCGAACGCAGGAAAAATTTAAGAAATTCCATGACGTCACAATGCAATTCCGCTGTTTGACCGAGGTCCGAAGCTTGTTTGTTCGAGGATAAAAGCATTGCGACGTCACGAAATTTTGCATTTTTTTCCCGCAATCGGAAGGGTCAATTGTCTATTAATTTCTTTTTTGTGAGTATAAGCCATAGACTGACACAAAAGTGAAGATGATTGTCACCTCAGAGCAATTAATATGTGAAGAATGTCAAAATTAATCAAAGGAAACTTGGTCTCACCTCTGGTTTTGTGTGGTCTTTCTTTGGATCATTCTGTCTCTTTGGTTCATTAACCCAGTCCATGAATAATTTAGCCCCCTGTGACTGAGCTATTACATGATTCTGAAAATTTATAAATTAAATTTTAAATCATTTCATTAAATGCTTGTTTTTTCAATTAGAGATACAGAAACAGAATTTAATTTATGGTCAATTTGTGCAGCTTTTCTATCAAATTGTATGAAAGATGAAATTACATGTAAATAGATAATTAAAATCTCAGAATACTGCAGCAAATCTCACAAAAATTCTTACGAACAATTTCAGTAATTCTCGTAACATTTAATCCTTTAGTTCTTCTTATAAACTTCTGTTTCTGACTTTAAATTATGTATCTAGAAATAATATTATACAATATAGTACAATCTAAAAGGAAAATCTTTCACCACTTTTATTTAATGAGGAAAGTTACAAAAATTGTATCTAGAAATAATATTATACAATATAGTACAATCTAAAAGGAAAATCTTTCAACACTTTTATTTAATGAGGAAAGTTACGAAAATTCCTGAATTTTTACGTAAGAACTTTTGCGAAACTGTGAACAGATCTCCTTTCAATAAAACAGTTAATGGCATATCCATGCTAAATTAAGACCTTAATTTTTTTTTCTCATTCTGAATTTGTGGGAATAGTTTTTTTTTTCAAAAGAAAAAAACAAAGAGGCAGACATTTTGTTATGAACAAGCTGCGCCATATTCCTCAATATTGAACCATAAGACGCGGTTCAACATCGGCATGTAATCCCAATGATCTTGACACATCATTCTTCCATAAAAATGCTTCATTGATGAACCTATAGTATAAATTTACCAGAGATTTGCTCTTTTTCTTAGCCTCTGACATTTCTTTATCTTTAGTTTCTTTTGGATTTTCCAGCGGCTCATCGTCCTTTCGTTTGGTCCACGATTTCGGATCTAGATACCAGGCACCATATTGGAACTTGACCCAACTGGGCTCATACTGACCTGAGTATTTCTGAAACAAAGATTAAAGATTTAGTTTATGAATAATTTGGCGTAAATATATAAATTGACAAAACTTCCTTGCAAAATTGTATTATAAAATGTAGTGACTTTATTGCTTTGCATTTCAGGTCTAAGACAAATTTTGTTAAACTCCCAATATCTAAAATATGATCTACATAGAAAAAGAACATGTTAAATATACATGTATGTGTATGTAAACAGTACAGTATAACACTAAAGTATTTCTTTACCAGAAGATTACATCAAAATCACAGTAGTGACGTAATAGAAATTCATTACCCAGCTATTTTTCTTCTGCTCCGGAGGTGGCAAATTTTTATTGGCCTGTTGTTGTGTGATGGTGGCCTGTTGCCGTAACTCCTGTGGCACATTGGTCAACTCCACCACGTGGATAGGGACTGAAAGTGCAGGTTTAGTCTCGTAGCCACTAGCAAACAAGCTCATAATCGTCGACTCCTCAAATTTATTTTGGTCACCTCCAAGGCTCTCCGCGACCCAGTCACAGAACTCTTTAGTGACCTTCTTAATATGTTCCTCCTACAATGTAATGAATGAAAAAACATATTACTTTAAGGTATTCAACCACTAATGCATTTTCATTAATACCAGAAATAAGAATTTTCAATCTCTTCAAAAAGAATGCTATACATACTTTTCTAGCTAAAATAATGGATAACTCTTCTCAAACAATGATCTGTTCTGTCACCCCGAAGATTCCCAATTATAAAATCATTGGCATTTGTCGGTAAATTATGAAAATGTGCATAAATTTTAACCAGAAGTACTCTATTAGGGTTTGGAATCCTAAAGGTTACAGAAGGGGACAGACAATATTACATGTATCTGATCCCAATGGCATTCATATTACTTACTATAATCTTATCTACTACTTGCTCTGAGTAGGATTGTGATTGACAGCTACAAAGAAACCCCTAAAGTTTAAATATGTGACCTTGACCTTGATAGAGATGACCTTAGATAAGATGATCTTAATGATCATTAGCACTTCAGCCTTTTAATGCCTGACCAACACTGTGAATCGATCATATATTTGAAATTGGAAGAACCAGACATACGGATAGACAGACTTCAGACAAGGTTATTTCTACACATCATTTTTGATTCTAAGGTCATCATGACATTAAAACTTACCTGGGATTCAGAAGATGCTGATTTTTCTGTCGTTTTTCTTTTGTCTTTCTTTTCTCGTTCCTCCTTTCTAGGAAGCCATCTGTATGGATTTCTAATTTTTCCTTCCTCATTTGAGCTATATAAGTAAAATTATAATAAAATTCTCACCTCTCAAATTTTGAAATTAATGCAAATTATAAATTGTAATATATTCGTTCAACTGCATGATTCAGAGGTAAAGGTTTGAAAAAATTATAAGAAAAATATTGAAATTTTCAATTTCAAATATTGCACTCTGTGTGTCCGAGTTGATTTCCCTTTGTGTGTTAATCTTTTGTTATAATTATTACAATTGTATCATTTTTCGTTTTTACATAAGACACAATAAAAGTTCCTCTTTGGTATACATGTATATATATCACAACATACATGTTCGACAAAATGTAAAATATAAGGCCATGCAAAAAAAATTTTCTGGTTCTCAGACAAATGATCTAAAAAATATGGGTAGGTAGGTAGGGTTTTTATTTTTTGTTTTTATTTTCTGAAAACTACTTAAGCACAATTTTTTATTCAGATATTATAGAGACTGTGATCTATAGTGACTATATTTGTTGTAAATTTTCACCATACTCAACTCTTCTCATTTTTACAGTGCCAAGAATGCTTCAGCCCAGTCTGCAATTTTAAAATTCACCTTCAAGCTGACAATCACTCGTTCCTCCCCCCCCCCCCCCCCCCCATTATTATTGTAATGACTTGAATTAGATACCGATTACAAAATAATCCATAGTACGATTGAAAGATTTAGGATTGACAGCCGTATTATGTATCAATTAACTGAACCGACCTTGACCATTGAAATTTACCGTTAGAATAAACCTATTCGAGAAGATTTTACTTCCCCCTTCACCTGTCAAAAGTGACAGATCAATTTCATGCTTGACCGCAACGCTACCGGTGAAGGCTATTTGTCTCCGTTCAACACCCCTCAGGGTAGACAGGTGTTTACACATATACAGGTATTTAACGTACATGCGCTTGTACGATCTGACCTTAGATGACCAGGTACCGTAAATACTTGGACAAATGTTATTGTAACGCGATTGTTTACTTACGCACGGACTGGTAGCGTGAATTAAAGTCAAATATACTTACAAAATTGATCTATTGACGAATTATCTGTTCAGAAAATTAATAGAAAATTATATTTATCAGCATGAGAAATCTGGCGGGCGGCGGCTATTTTTTTCCCTTCCTACGATAAAAACGTCTCGTCGGGAGGAATTTTGAGCGCGCGGCGGTGTCTGAGAACCAGGATTTTTTTTTTATATGGCCTAACCAAAATACATCATCGGGACACCTTTTTTTAAAAGAAGAAACAGCTCCATACAGTTCTATGGCTACAATATATTTTACCGTATTGTGAACACTTACTCCTGACTTTTTTCAGCATCAGACTTGGCTGTTTCTGGTCTTTCCTCCTCCTTTCCCTCCTCCTCTTCCTCATCCTCCTCTTCTAAATGATCATCTAATTCCTCATCAGGGTCAAGGTTCATCTCCGGGTCAAGGATATCCACAATGTCCTCAAACAGCTGTTTGGTTAAAAAAATTCATGAATTTTGTGCAATCAAAATGAAGATAAGAGCATAAATATATTAAAGGTCATACTATCTTCAGTTCAAGTATGTTAAGGTATGCAACTGGTAGTTTTTTGGGTTTTTTTTTTCATTTTTACCAAAACTGATGGTGTATTTATCATGTTTATAATGTTTATTCATGCTAAATTAAGCATTGTCAAGATATGGATATCAATAAAGTATCGCATAAATGAACAAGTCCATGTTGAAAATCATTGCACTACCTATTTTCTGCTATGACTTTTTTCACTTTTTCAATTGATAGCAAAAATTAGTATCTTTAGGAAAATTCCTGTCATACTGATATTGGAAATCTCACATAAGTTCACGCAAATATATACCTCCGCACTGACTGCCTCTTCAAGGTGAGGGTACAGAGCTAGTGGATGCTGTATAAGACTGTATTCTATCTCGTCAATATGATCTCGACGGCTCTGTTGTAGTGGAGTCGATCGCGAGTAACATATCTGGTGCTTCGTGAAGCGACGACGCACTGCAGGCTGTTTGACTGCGGAAACATTCTCTCCACTTCCTGTGAGATTAGGTCCAGGACCTTTTGTACCCTAAAGATATGATTAGAAATGTGAAAACATGGTAAATATATCGTTGAAATTGTTATCAAGCATAATGAAATAGATCTATATATGAAAGAAATTGTATTACAAATAATACGGATTTATGGATTTAGTATTGATAGCATTTTTGAACTTTGAAAGGCATGAGAAATGTAAATCTGAAAATAATTATTAAAACTGAATGTCACAGTATAATACTGTAAGTAGCCATAGGGACACTTTTACTATGAGGCCATTCATGTATGAAATAATAATTTGAATATTACAGCTTTTAGGGAAACAAGATAACTACCTTTATTAGAATGTCGCCCTGTGTGAGAGGAGGCAAACCATCTCTAAAATCGTCTAAACCATCTTTTACAAAAATCCAGTTTTTCCCAACAAGAGTTTTTGATGTGTCTGAGGGCTTCAAGGACTTGATGAATTTTGTATCTAATCTTTCTTTATACCTGAAAAACAACAAGAAAATGATTTTATAAGAAGAATATTTTTGAGGCAATGAGTACATGTAAGAACCAATTGACAGTGTGCTCTGGATTTATCTAATGACAGTGATCGGGATAGGCAATCAGGTGAATGTGACAATGGCCCCATGTCCTGGAACATCAATGCGCCATTTACAAAATGAATGTGCCATTGTTGAAAATGAATGTGCCATGAGCAATTAAAAAAAAATCACAAGCAAACAAACAAATAAGCTAAAACATATATAGATCTGCATCAACCGCCGCTCCAAATGTCTAGACAGACTTTTCTGTACTTAAACATGGGAAATGGGGGACGCATTTGACCCAAACAGACTCAAAATATTGTCTTAAAGATTCGTTGCATGCTTTTAACCTGAATTTATAATTCAAAATTTGCCTTATTCCCCCCCCCCCCACAAAAAAAACACACAGTCTGCTGTAAATTGTTGTAAACTACAGTATATCCAAATCTAATAAAAAACTTTGTAAGAAATTTGCATTTTGTGAACAAATGAAGTCTACGATTTGTCTTAACTGGTGAAGTCCATTTGTATGTACATACATGTATAAAGTTTTGAAATAAGGATTGTTGCAATAATGCAATAGGGAACAATGGTGTTTTAAATAAATACTTTCATATTATTGTCTGGTGTATCAATTGATACGAAAAGTAAACAAATTAAAAAGCATGCAGAACTTTAAATAAGTGAATGTGGTGAAGTCATCACCACGTTGAATAAAAGAACTGAAGATTTCCAAAATTTGTTTAAAAATTTAATGCGCCACATTGGCGCACTACATGTATGTAAAATTTAAATGTGCCATTTTAGAATTGAATGTGACTATGGCGCAGGGCGCATGCTTATCCCAATCACTGTAATGATCTACTCTACTAAGATATCACTCATTGTGAGTCATCAGGGGTTTTTTTTTCCTTGTTTTGGGGCCGAATTTCGGCCCCTTCCAAATGCCAAATTTCCTCTATTTTTCCCAAAAAATCACCCTGAAATTCCCAAAGAGGAATTATGAAAAAATCACCTGAGAAAATAAGACTCAAAACCTGGAAATCAGCACAAAATGTCCTATTTCGAAGTACATTTTTAAAAGTTTTTATTCATCCCTTGTTCAGTTCAAGCAAATCAATAGATTACCAGTGTTAATAAGTGATACTTTAGGGTAATACTTTGTTGAAAATTTATTCGAAAATTTTCCCAATTTTAGCAAAATGTCGCAAATTTTCCCAAATGAGACAGGCACAGGCACCTTCCCCAAAATAAAAATAAAAAAACCCTGGTAATTATGAGCATGATGAGTAATCTTGCAATCCAACATATTTAGTTTATCTATAGACTATAATTCCACAAAATATATTAGATTATTTTTCACAAAATTTGGTCTTCCTGAAATCCATGCATTTATGAAAAACCATGCAGTCCGACGACAAATCCTAATGCCCGACTGTATAGTTTGATAGGGAAATTTCTTCCAAGCTGACTGAATTTCCATTAGCTATACGGGAGTCAACCAAAGTGAAAGAAAATAATCTTAGATAAGGAGTTTTCTATGTTAATTTTAGCATGACGTCGTCGACGTTCTCCATAGACTCAGTGTTAAACATCTGCAAGTCACGCTAAAATTAACATAGAAAACTCCCTATCTAAAAATATTTTCTTTCACTGTGAGCGTAAGATTGGTCGTACAGACATATATCATACACCGTTAGTTATGAGAGTTCATGATCTATCCCCTGATATAAATTTTAATCTCAAAAATTGCCGACAAAGTAGGGAAAACTTCAATTTTACGATTTCTGAAGTGAGCTGCGTGGACAGCAATACTTTGTGTATGGCAAATAAATCTAACTGCAGTTATCACTTTTGGGATTCTGGCATGGGGCTTTTTATGCTGCCATTGACTGTTGCCCTCAACCAACAGTAAACAACAACATGATATAAGGACTCACTTGCCAGAATACCAAAAGGGATATAGACATGAGAGTCGAGTAAATTCGAGATTGCTTATTAAAAGATGTCAGCACAAACAGTGTGAGATAACAAACCAAGGTTTTTCGCGTATTCTTTTATCAGTTTTGGTGTTCACCAATGCTAAATCATATTTTCTCTCAGCCATTTGCGAAGAGGGAAAGTTCACTTGCTGCCATTAGTGTTTACACCGAGCAACAAAGTAACGGAAAACACTCCGCGTCCATTGACCATATTATGTTTTGAAAGTTCATCTGTAGTGTTTTCTAAATTAGATACACAAAGGAGGTTGTAGATAAATAATATGAACAACAGCATAATATTTGTACTTCGAACGGATAATCTAAACCATTTTTAAACAAAATCAATACGGTGGAATCGAATGTAGTAACAAGCATAGCAACGAGATCACTACGCGAGTTTTTGTGGCGGGTGATTCAAAGTTGAAAAAAAAGTCTTATAAGTAAATAGAGAACGATTGATATTTCTTTCTTTCTTCCTTTTTATATTTCTATTCCATTATATAGATCTCTATTTCGTTCTTTTTATATTTCTAGCTATTTCTTTCTTCTTGGAAATTATCATTACGAATTATCAATCCCAAAATGCAGGCGGAAAGAACTGAGTTAGGCACGGTCCATTTGATATTCTGGGGGGGGGGCTTGGGTTTTTTGTCGGAGCAAGATTATTTTTTTCGCCTCGGACCGGGGCAAAATTATTTTTTTCTTGCAGAGTCGGAGCAAGGAAATTTTTTTTAACAAAGTGATGTGCAAATAAATTAAGAATGTTTGTGTTTTAACAATAGAAATGATTTATATTTATTTACTCAAAACTCTAAATATTAATTAATATATACTTTATTTTTATGCAAGTATTCAATTCAATTCTAAATAGAGAGATAAAAGTAGATTTTACAATACAATTCTAAATAAACAAAATTTATATAAGGTACATGAATGTAAGAGGGTCTGTGGGAAAGGTCTTCTAGACAAATTTTTAAATGTTGAATAATTGAAGTTCTCCTTCCAAGCTTACAAGAACATAAAGGACTCTATCATGCCTATGGGATACATGCAACATGTATTAATAGTAATACATAAATATTTGCTAACACTTTTGAAAATATATGAACTTTGACATTATTAAATAATGTTTAATAGAAAACTATGGCGAGCGAAGCGAGCCAAAATTTTTTTGATATACTGAAAACTGTGGCGAGCGAAGCGAGCTGAAAAATTTCAAGAATTTTAGCAAAATTTTATGGTAATTCTTTAAATTCAGATTATTTGTAAGAGCAGGATTATTTTTTTCTGTCACACCATAAGCAAATTAATTTTTTTCATCAAAATTCCGAGCAAAATTATTTTTTTCGAAAAAAACCCAAGCCCCCCCCCCAGAATATCAAATGGACCGTGCCTTACTCAAATATAGGGCAGACAATCTAATTAAAATCGGATATCTACTTGTTCCTCATTATTCTGAGTTATCATGCAGCGACGATAACTGAGAAAATTTTACGAGGAACAAGTAGATCTATTTTAAATTATCAGATTGATAGGGCAGGCAACTGAGAATTATTCAGTAAATACTTACTGAAAAGTCAAGATAATTTTGCAAGCACCAATCTGATTAAAACCAGATTAAAACCCATTAAATTACATGCTCCCGATTTTGCTTGATATGTCTCTCTGAAATAAGTTCAATAGTAAATTAACTTGATGTATTCATTCAACCCTTCCTCCGAGAGATTAACCTTCTATGCTTCAGAATTTATCGGACCCCATGTAAAACAGCATGGAAACATTATTAGCCAAACTTTTCAAATGCAAGTGCTAGTGTATTCCAGACGTCGACATTCATATCATGAAAAGATAACTAATTAAAAGTAATTCTTATCTACTAGATTCGGCAAATTATACATTGAATATAATTTTGTCAATATTGAAATATATAGTGCCAACTTTTAATTAGGGCTGGGACGATACTCCGATTCATCGATGCATCGCGATATTTTATTGCGCGATCCAAGTATCGATACACCCCGACGATACCTAAGATAAAAAATTACATAAAATTACGTGTTCAACAGTTAAAGTTCTCAAATTTAAATCCAACTTCTCTTCAGTTTACATATAGATATAAATTGTACGGTGATTGGGAAGGTCACGTACCCTGCGACATAGTCCCATCCCGATCAAAAAAGGCCCATAAAATCGGCAAGACGCTGCGCCCTGGTGCGCATTATTCTACGTTGTCCATGTTTTCAAATCTATCTAAAAATTTTGTACTCGTTTTTACGTTGTAACGTAGATCTACACCAATAACAGTAACGTGTGGATCACAGATTACTGCACATGGCCAGTCAGAAGCACAAAATTCTTCTGTTCACTTAAAATTGCTCCGCTCACCCGAAAGGTTCTTTGCTATAATGATACAATATTGATTTTTCTCCTACATTCTTTTTTATCCTCGTTCTGCGCCTTAGATTTAAATCTCCAACGTCCACTTACGTATCTTATCGACGTAAAGGTACTTGTGTATGCGTTCGTCCGTAAAAATTATCGTGTCATTTTAAGTCGTCAGTCAATGGGTTCAGACTGAAGTAATAAAATTTGTACAGAAATGTCAAATGCA
The DNA here is from genome assembly GCA_033119305.1 of Pinctada imbricata. NCBI lineage: Eukaryota > Metazoa > Mollusca > Bivalvia > Pterioida > Pteriidae > Pinctada > Pinctada imbricata. The sequence continues at coordinate 19,250,652 of VSWD01000006.1, forward strand.
GGATAGGTGGCTGAAAGTTTGATCTTGGCTGGTCTGTGATACATTCACTGTAAATTATTCATTGAAAATGGTAAAATTGGGAATTTCACGACTAAAGATGTGCTAACATGTGATGTATTTATTATACATACATTGTATGCAAAGCTTTTCTAAAAAAAAATTAACAACACAACAGACATGTAAACAACACAGACAAGGTATTTTTTTAGTATCAACACAGAACATACATAAATATATGTCGGCCGACCCGTGGTCCTGGTGAGACTCGAACCAGCAACCTTATGGTCACTGGCCCGGGGCCTTTACCACTAGAACACGGCACCGACAAGCTTTTCGAATTGGAAAGGCCCTTTTGTTAAAAAATATGGCCCTTTGATTTTGAGAATGGTCCACTGAAGTCAAAGTGGAAGGGACCATAGTCCCATTGAGAAAGTTTGCCTTCCCGATCACTGTAAACATGACAAAATTATTAGGACCATTGATTTTTCATACTGTATATTTTTTTCCAATGACTTCGTACTGTAATTTTATTTTCAAATGATTTTGTTTTTCAATTCTTCTTGTCAAATGAAAAACCCCGTTTATTTACTTTAATTTACATCTTTATTCTAGACGGAAAGCTAGTGTTGAATAAATCAATCATGAATGAAAAAAGCTACTTATATGACGTACATAAATACTATCAAATAGCTTTTTTGAGAAGGTTTTATTAATAAACTTAGTATCGCGATACGTATCGTATCGGATATCAGGTATCGTGATACATATCGGATCGGCTGGGTGCAGTATCGTCCCAGCCCTACTTTTAATGGTACTAGACACGTGTTTCGGATATTGAATCCTCGTCAGTACTCAGTACTTCATGTCAAACAGTTATAACTTTTCCTGACGCCATCTATCCTACATGTACATAATATGCGCTTAAATTATTCTCTAATAGATGTCTTAGAAATATATAAAGATAACAAAGTAAAACTTAACTGTGTTTGTAAAACACGAATGTCCCGTCGGCACCTTTATCAATATATAATACCATTTTATGTTAATTCAATCAAAGTCAACACCAAGGTCAAGGTCACAAGGTCAAAAAATCTGGTATCAATGGAAAGGTCTTAAAACAAACTGTCAAAGGAAACATACGTGTGAATAATGAAGCCCTATCACTCACTATTTAATACTAACTCTCTGGCAGGACCAAAAGAAATCGATAGGACCGTGGCACGTATGACGGCATGTCACAGATTTTAAAGAGTGGTAAAGGACATATATATAGGTACTAGGGTATGAATCACTAAGATGAAAATTGGCTTCATTTTTGCAGTTTAAGTTTCCGTTGCCATAGTAAACATGTCTGATTATTTATTTTTTTAGAATTTTGAAAATACATTTTGTATTGAAAACAAAGCATTTTAAAAAGACTCGTTTCCATGGAAACGGGCATAGCAGTCAACTGTTAATTTCTATATTAAATTGTATCCTCGTATACATGTGTGAATATGTAAAAAGAAATGCGCTCCATCAATCTATACTCTTCATATAAGTTAGTAAGTGGTCTAGGAGAGGGTTAAAACAAGCTTAGAGATGGGCATATTTTTGACTTGAAATGTGCCTATTTTTGCCTGAATTTGCTTAGTTTACAGCATGTAATATTAGATCAGCAGGCTAATCTGAAGTTCAGGTGCATTTCATTTAAAAAGTTTAAACAGTCAAAAGAAAAAAATAGAGTGGGAGAATTTCTCATTTTTATTTAATAGAAAAGAACATCCAAATGGTTACTATGGCAACATTTCGTTCTGTATTACTATACATAGAGTATATATTTGCTCCATTTCTAATTGTTTTGAAAACCATGTAGAAAAAAACTTAATGAGTGTGTCAATAAAAGACATTTCAATAAGAATTGACCTTGAAAACATTTCTGGGTCATTCAACCTTGTGTCAAGGTCACTGTTTCGTAAATGACCGAATTTTACAAAAATAATGTGATTTTTATGAATTTTTCATAAATAAGATGATATCATATAAAATTGTTTTATACAGTATATTTGATATATCTCTTACTCATAGGGATAAATATAGCTTAGTCCAGTCTTGTGAGGGCTAAAAATAAACTGACCTCGTTTCCATGGCAACCTTTGGTACATTGTCCGAAAAAGGTCTTTTCCCTTGTCAATGTACCAAACTTGAGGTACTATTTTTAGAGAAAATCAGAAAAATCCATGACCTACCGCAGACAATCCGAAAGTCACCAGACATACCAGACAAATCTGGTAAAATTTGCTTCGGTCTGGTAAAATATTTCAATTTATTCTTAATAAACATGTGTGAATTTCTATAAAAATTCAAAAATGTCTGGTAAGTTGTAAAAACTTTTGCGATGTCTGCTACCGTGGTCAGCCAATTATGGTCCTTACAGAGAATTAGTATTAAAAGTTATGCCCAATGTTAAAGTTTTTGAAAAGTAAGTCAACGTTCAGGTCAGAGTCATGAGGTCAAAAATTTTGGTATCAATGAAAAGGCCTTTTTACAAGAAATACACATGAAAGCCCAATCACTAATCGTTCAAAAGTTCAAAAGTTATGTCCAGTTTTAAAGAATCTGAAATTGAAAGTAGGTCAAAGTTCAAAGTCAAGGTCACGAGGCCAAACATTTTGGTATCAATGGAAAGGCCTTAATTCTCACAAGGACTACACATGTGAAATATGATTTCAAGTCTTATCACTCACCGTTCTTGAAAAGGTTATGCCCAACATGCACGGATCCAGCATTTTTGGTCAGAGGGGGTCAAAAATTGTAAGAAGTCTACCTATCATGTAGGTATATTTTGGTGCACATTATTGGGAGGGGTCAACGTGTGCACTAAGGATTGAGTTTAGCTTTCCTTTCACGTTTATTTTTATGAAGAATTGGCGAGCGAAGCGAGTCTGAAATATTTTTAGATATGAAATGTTAGTTTGTCTTGATTCGATCGAGATGATTATTCATAACATTGAATATTTTACTCCTTATAACGGCGAGCGGAGCGAGCCGCGAAAATTTTGATTAATTCACATTTTGTCTATATTTCATGAGAATAAATAGATAAGTCATTTTCCCAAATAATCTGACAACTTAAAATGACAAAACCTTGAAAAAGATGAGAGATGTTACATCCTATGAAGTAACTTAAAGGGACTGTTGAAAATACGAGTTCATGAGACCCTAGACAGTTATATTAAAAAAATGAAAATAATTAAGGAATTTGGCAGAAAAAAATATTTGTGTATTTGTTAATGGCGAGCGAAGCGAGCCGAAATTTTAGGTTTCAAAGCCTTTTTATGCATTTTTAGACCCCTTTCAATTAGAAATGGGTCAAAGCTGGACCCTATCTCCGAAAATCTCAGGGGGGGGGGGTCCAGACCCCCAGTCTCCCCAACCCCCAACCCCCCTCTGGATCCGCACATGCCCAATGTAAAAGTTTTTACAAAGTAGGTCAAATGTCAAAGTCAAGGTCACGACAAAAATAATGTGAAAAACAAAAGTGAAATATGAAAGCCCTATCACTCACCGTTTAAATGCTATTCCCAATGTTAAAGTTTTTGAAAAGTATGTCAAATGTCAAGCTGGGTCAGGTCACGAGGTCAAATTTTTGTATTTATGGAAATGTCTCTCGACAACGAATACACATGGGAAAGTTCTATCACCTACCATTAAATAGTTATGAAAAATGTTAAAGGTTTTGCCTCGGACATTCAGACACTGACAGACAAACAGACGGACACGGGACAGACCAAAAACTATATGCCCCGAATCTTTGATTTCGGGGGCATAATTAGTAAATTTTATTTTAAAAAACGTTACGATGGGGAGGGTGTGCCTCTTTCGAATCCGAGGGTGCTTATGAAATTATGGAATTTGAATTTATAAAAAAAAAATAGAATGTATTGCATGACAGTACATGTGTGTGATGCGCGTTTCATGTACGTTAACGTTGTGTGGACTTTATTTTTCATCTTTGCACATTCACCAGACAAACGTTTAATTTGCAAACTTGAAAAAGGTGGGGTATTGAATATACTATAATCTTGTTTGCGAAGTTTTCCTAATAAATCATCGTATAAAAGTTTACCTCTTCATTCTCTTCCTTTTTGACTCACATTAATGTACTTACCATTGATATGAAAAACATCTGAAAACCGGTTTGGATTGCTTTGATTGTTGCCTCCCCTCTTCAACTGACATTCTTTTTCATTGTTGAGTGTTACGCAATGATTCTGTTACTGGGGAGTTTCACTGTGACGTCATACAAAAAACAATGGAGCAATTCATAGAGTGCCAAAAGGTCAAGAACTGTTCATTAATATGAAACATGGCAAAGCCATCAACGCGCGCCAGCTAGTTAAACAATGAATTCTAGATGAATACTAGCTGATAAGTAAATTTATAATTGATTGTATAGTTTTAAAAAAATATATATTATAATAAGAAAAATATATACATGACTCCAATTATAAACAGCACCGTGAAAAGGTAAAAACAACCACGTTCACTGGTTTTTTTTTTTTCTTTTTTCAAGTGACATACATTCGCCTTTGATCAAATTCAATGAACATCACTTGAAAAAAAAAAACTTAAGAAAAAATTTATATATACAATACTGAAACATCACAAAAAGGTACATATACAAGATAACTACAACTTGATGTACATGTATACTGCCCCTGGTAAGTGGCAGATTTGTAAACTATGCAAGAAGTGTGAGAGAGGAATTAGTAAGTGGTTTTTCACTTAATGTTTTCCAATCTAAAGATATGTGTTTTGTGCGTTAATGTCATGATGAGCTTTTTTGAATAAATATTGTTAAAGAGCTTAAAGATATTTTTAGTTAGTACATTTACAATTTGCATGATTTTGTAAGTATGTATATATATATATATATTATATAATTATCAATGCACTACTTTTCAAAGACATTAACACATAACAGTGTTGGCCATGCATATCTCATTCATACTTACTCAAACCAAGCCAGATCCTGATCTTTTCACAGTCACAGAGGAACCCCTCCCCCCCCCCTGGATTTAGCTAAAAATCCGAATTTTCCGGGTTAATATTTTTTATGTATGATTCTTTTCAAAGGAGTAGGTTCGGTAACAATGAAATTCGGCCCTGTCGTACTTTTGAATGAAATTTTGTATGTTAAATAACTGATGTTTGCAGTTTCTAAAACTGTTTTCTTTTTTCAAATATCTGAAAAAATGACGAAAATATGTGGAATCGTTTGAGGCATGGTAAAGCGTATTGAGCGACGTCAATGACGTCGTCACATGACGCCGTCACGACGCTGTGTTGTCATAAGAAATTTATGAACGCTATATACTATAGTTGTAACGGAAACAATAAATTAAAAAAAAAACAAGAAGAAAAGAAAGTATTTACATTCACGATTAAATAAGACGATTTGAAAAGATATGAGCTGGTATATAGACTCAAGGCAGAGAAGAAATGTGGCGTATTTTCATCGGAAACTCGAGATCCATGTCCTGAAAACTGCCCGTGAACACGCAGTCGGGAACGTATTTTTCACATAATGGATTTTTTCTGCATAGTTAATTTCGTTATATAACAATTATTAGGCCAAAAGATCCTACCTTTAAAAAAAAGTCGCATAAAATTGTATTACTTGTATACATGCAAAACCATGAACAGTTTTCTAATTGGTATATCCCATTCGATTTTGGTCCTGTTAATTTTCTTCTTCTTTTTTATTTCTCATATTTTTTTTTATATACGCTTGTGCATTCAAGGTATCCATAAAAGTATATTTCATTTATTAAATGACCTTCGAATTGTGTTCAAATTTACCTTGCATGAAGATAGTTCATGTGTTATGCGGAATCAAGGAAGGTTGGGGTGTTATTGTTGTGGATGTCGACCGGTACGATTTCTAAGCGACATGCGAAATAAATTTTCTTGTCATCTTTCAGTCTTCTTAAATTGCAACTTACTTCGATGAATCTTTTTGCCAGTGTAAATGTAACTCTTGCATCATGCATGTAGCTTCAATGTTCCAAACATCATTCATGTCGTTTTAAATCTTAAAATATCCCAGACACATAAACAATGTGTGGGACAGACGACATACGGAAGCTATTTCACAATGCGCACGCAGGGGCCGTAGCCAGATTTTTTTTCTTTTTACCATGAAATATCTGTACGTAGCTGATTAAATGAAAGGAGGGAAGGGGGATGGAATTTTGATATATGCAGAATAAGAAAAAAAAAACTGGCTACGGCCCCTGTGGATGTGCACGAATGAAATGTTTCATTTTAAAATATCTGAATAGATAACGTATTGACACCTGAAAAAAAAAAACAACACTTGCTTCCTGGACATGCAGTTTCTTAATTTCAACGGGGCCCGTTGTCTTTAGCTCATAATAATCCATTTCAGTGCCTGGTAAATGTATCTTTTACATTCTACAGAACTTAGATTGTGTTCATTTCCAGTTATTGTGTATTTTTACTAAATTTGAAAATTAACAAATCATAACATTCAGATTATCGCATCGTCCATTTATGTAATCGTTTGCGAAGTATAGTTGAAAAGTGCATATCCGATGCGGTGATATTTCATCTTTTATTAATGTTTAACGTCTTCAAATTCAATATCAGCATTTAGCATACATTAGAATAAATGTAGATCTGTGTACAAATTTGAAAAAAAATATCGATTTTCAAGCCGGAAGCTGCATATTACAAATTGATTGAAGAAATGAAATAGATAAAAACACAAAAAGTTTAACAAAGAATTGTGTGTTATACCTAGGCTACGGTTGGATCATGTTACATGAACATAAGCAAATTTTTAAAAAGTTCGTCTCATTATGTAAACATCCTGTCAAAATATCGGGGCTATTGAGCGATGAACATGTCCGTCCATCAAACTTGGAACCTAGTCAAGCTTCCTAATAGGTTATTCATACCGGTTTACTAATAAATTTCTGGATTAAATCGGTCTACTCGTGTGTGTGTCCGTCCGCCGCCCTAAACATGGTTCTGAACATTTTAAAGAGACCCTTACAACGAATTCATCGATTTACTTCCTTTATAATGTATAGCCTCATTTTCGAGTTTGACCCATGTCGCTCAATTATGTTCAGATTTACTCCTTGCAGAAAAAAATGCAACCTTTTCGGTAAATGTCATGCTGCATTTTTCTTGAAATATTTTTTTTTCTGAATTTAATCCATTTTACTCTTTCTGATTATCTACGAAAAAATCCGATCATCGATTCCTAAATGTCTTCAACACTAGTGCTGACCCATGATCTCTCTTTAGACCAGTGCTTTCAGTTTGATGTTGGATTAATGAAAATACAAAACAGACCGTTTTATTTCCTTCCTCTTGATACATTACGAACTCAGATCCTGGGTACATTTTGAATCTAAACATGACCACGAGCTAAGTAATAAGCTAGATTATCATACATCATATTTGCATAATCTAAATTGGAGTTTATAAGTCATACCAATAATAATAACATTTTCCGATACTATCTCTCTGAGTCTCTCTCTCATTTTCTGAATAGAAATTTCGTTTTTCTGTTTGTCGATTTGAATTTGAGAAGGCACATGAACTGTAGTCACAGTTATTTTACTATTTCTGTTTAGCGTTTGAAAATAATAATGTTGGATAATGAGCGAATATTTCTTCATTTTATTCAATATATATTAACCTTCCATTACACTTGCAGAATGCACATGTATGAATGCTTAAATACATTCTTCATTCAACTTTTTTTTTGTAATTTACGTATACCTATATCGTCCATCTTGTTTTGTTGCTACCGTCCGCGCAGCACACTTCAGAAATCGGAAAATCAATATTTTGTCATCTTTATCTTTTGAAACTTTTGATAAATGTAGACCATTTGATAGTTTTGGTTTTAATATAAATTCAATACTGATATGTACATCGTATATTTATACACAGAAACTCGTTTAATTTAATTAACGTACACGATGTACTGAGCCTAAAAAATATCTTATAAAACCGCCCTATCAAACTTAATTTCTAGTCCTGGTAAATATGTTATAGTAGCACTTATTATGTTAGCAGTTACGAGAAATCAAGAACAATCAAACTGTATAAAAATTATTCTCAAAATCTGTAGACACTGAAAAATATTTCTCTATTTTCTTATTTCTAAAGAGAGATGTACATGCAAAATCTCTCTCAGGTTGGAAGAAGTACAACATAGAAAACTTTAAAATAGATGCACAGCACAGTGCGTCACAGAAACGAAATTCTCTGTACAACTAGATTGGAGTATGATCTTCAATTTAATACCAATTCAATTTCTGTGACAACGTGTGCTATGGGTAAAGTTTCAGGATAAAGACTCTTAAACAAGCTAAAAACACGCGTACGGAAATCGGCATACCGTCATGGATTAACGACGTCATAGATGACGTCACAGCACGTGCAGATTCCGGAACGTCGTATTTTTTCTGAACTATCAAAGTTTGTCTTTGCTTTCATAAAGAAATAACATGAAATAAAACAATTCTAAAATCTAGGTTTGAACAGGGCCAATATCGGTAGTTTCTGAACCTACTCCTTGATAAGCTGGAAACACATGACTGACGACTGGACCACCATGGACAAATCAAGTTTCTACATCTGCCGCCATACCTGTTGCCTTAGCTTCAATATTTTGCCCATCTCACACGTTATTTCTATTCGGTATAACCGAATAGAAATAACGTGTGAGATGGACGAAATATTGAAGCTACTGTTGCCTCAATGTCTCCTTACAGAGTCTGAGAGTCCTGCTCAGTTCAGTTAGGTGTTGAATTGAAGTCAAGCAGATTAAGGGATTGACTGTCTGACAAAAACTTAAATATTCACATGATTCATTAAGAAGCTTAGGAGAGGGCATTATATATTAATCATGTTATGAAACCTTTTGCCCAATCCTTTTTCACTGAATTGTTTTAAATAAAAGATGATTAAACTAAATGGTCTTAATTTGTTATTTCAGTGGTTTCTTCAAGTCTTATTCCTCGACTCTTTTGACAAAATTTATGTGTATTCTGCTTTTGGATGATGATGATTATATGATTTACACTTCAATTTTAATTTTCTGTTCCTATTTCCATCAGTAAACATGGCAAAGAAGACAGAAAACTTTACGTACTCTGGTGGTTCTTTCTAATGCAGACTATATTTAAGAAAAAAAAATCTCATAAATTATTACAGATTATAACAGATTATAACAGACTCAGTAAAGACTGAATTAATGACCCAATGTTATATGCTGGCACCCTGCCGCACCCATTCATATGATTGAGTTTTTGATCACTCTTTGCTAGTCCATTTTCTACGTGTATAATCATGTAGTTAGTTTTAAATTTGTTTTGTCTTGGTCACTTTGTTACTTTTATTTTGATGTATGCCAACATGTTTGGTAATATCAATAAATATTTGAAATACCTATATGAGTCATCCAGGTAGCTTATCCTGACCCCCCCCCCCCCCGGTCCATGCATATGCTTAGAGGATAGATTTGGTGGCCAGTAACCCCCCCCCCCCCCATCTCCTACTTATCATCAGACTTATCGGCTTTTATTCATTGAATTATATTGCAAACCTTTGCCGCCTAGGACTGTATAACTTGTTTGAAAGTTGCCCCCCCCCCCCCTAGGATTAATGATTTTGCCTGTACAAATTACATCAATTTGACATCCCCCCCCCCCTTTCTTTAGAACTCTGACCTGTGATTTTTAAAAATACCTTTCTTGGAACTTCTTGTGACGTAATTAGTAATCGATGCACATGGTCTCGAAGCACCCAGATAGTAAAAATCCGAGTCACTATGTGAAATGCATGGAAAATGAAAGCAACACAACTTTCAGTTTTAGTTTCTATTTCTTGATAAGTTAACATTGGCCCTGTGATTGATGACGCATTTTTGTAGAGTCTGCAGCCGACCATGTGCATGTATTTGTTGTGTTGGGATTTACCTCTTTTTAAGCTTTCTCTGTACCAGTAGATTTTATATTCGTATTCACTGCATACACAATGTTAATCTACTGGTATCAGAAGTACTTTCCGTTTACATTGCACTGACACGGACTGACGAAGTAAATGGTAAGCTTTTATTTTTTATGTGAGCTCTTAGTCTTACTGATCGACAAATGTTTGGATTGTTTGGCAGTCGCGGTTCATAATTGAAGTCTTTCTATCGTGTATACAGTACTGTGATGAAAAAAAGAATAAAAAAAAAAACATGCAAACATTTTGCAGACTTTGATAATGATTCCAAAATGAAAGACAAAATTTATTTAATTTTTATTTTAACGAGTATAGTGAAGCATCTTTATGAGTTAGAATAATAAATACAGTATTTGATTTTTAAATGTTGGTAATTTTTTCCTCCTATGTTCCCCATGAATCAAAATGGCGTCCGCAAACTGAAACGTTTAGGCTATAGCAAAGGAACATAACTCTGTATAGGACCTGATCGTAATAGCGCTTTCGCACGCGCGCTTCGCGCGCGCGCTGGCGCGCATATTACATCACAACGTTATACTTTGATTCTCATTAAGTTCAAAAAGGTCAAAACATTCATTGTATACATAGATCATGCATTGTGTTTGTCCGCTGTGCATGTGTTCACATTTACTCTCTGCGCGGCTCACTTCGGAAACTGGATTTTGACTATTTTTGAAAATGTATATAAATATATCTTGCAAAAATTTAAGAAATTGATACCACTCAAGATCTCGTTTAGTCGTAAATTTTGGTAGATCTAGATCTAAATGTTACATGACAGTCAGTGCACCCAATCAAACTTTATAGACAAAACAAATTTTAGATGGACCATTTCCCATGCTTATTTTTCCCGTAACGTCTTGACGCTATCCATATTGACTCAATGTTAAACTGGGCGACGTCACGCAGAAATCTAATATTGAAAACACCCCATCTAAAAATGTATTTTAATTGCATAAACCCTCGACCATGTGACATATATACCAAAATATAGCCAAAATCTCGTTAATCCAGTTTCCGAAGCGAGCCGCGCGGACAGTAGGCGTTTCGGGTTTTTTTTTTTCTGTCTTTTTCTTTTTTTTTTTATCTCTGGGTACTGCATCCGAGTCTTGTAAGGATATCCCCTCCTTTCTTAAAACTGCATATGACGTAGGTCAGATTAAAGTAAAAACTTGCGAAGAGATCATATACGTCTTCTGTATACGACAATATTTCATGCCTTAAAGAGCAGGTTAAATAAAATAAGACACCTTCGTTCTCAGCTTTTTACTTGTACATGTATTTGGAACCTGGTCGCTCAAGCATGAAATACAGGTATGAGTTACTCAGTTAGATTCAGCATCCATACCATTTATTGCAGTAAGTAGCCTCAGATGCAACACCCACACAAGTTTGATCTAGGACTTCTTGTAGGCTGGAAATGGAGCATGAAATATAGGTCAGATGCAGCATCCATACCATGGGTTTTATCATCCTTAGACGCATCATCCATAGAAGATTTGTTGATGCAGCCTACTTATTGGGCTTAAAGGAAACAATCATGGAGATGTCCCTTTTTTAATCACAGACACTAGAGCAATAGCATAAGTCTCCCTTTATTTCATCACTTAAGGTGAGCTAAAAATTGAGCTCTTTCTATTCTCTCTCTATAAACTATGTAGTTTAGCAATATATGAGTGAATTTTCGTCCCTATAAGTCAGACAGGGTTCTGGTGAGGGAATGGTTAAGGACAGACGTACACACAATGTATTCTCCTTATATTTGTTTGTGGCATGAACCAGTGTATCCTCTTTATATATGTGGATTCATTGTAGATTAAGAAATTCTTCAATTGTGATGCAGAAATATCATTATGTGGCAGTCTTCCCTGACATCCCCCCTTCCCCAAATACAATCAAACAGTTAATCCCTACAGACTCTTTTCTCATGGAGAAATTGTATGTCCATAAACAGACAGCATGAAACCAGTGTACCCAAGGCCTTTAACTTTCTCACCAATTCTTTCCCATACTGTAAACGTGGAAAGGAGCTGTTAAGATAAGGTTACGCCTTATCTTAACAGCTCCTTTCCACGTTTACAGCCCTGAAAAGTGGGAATTTAAAAATTGAAATTTCAAGAACTTTACTATGTAAAATGTATACCTATACTGCATACCATCAGAATATGAAGTTATTTTTTATCTGTTTTGCATATTATTGCTAATTTTGGGGTCAAAACTTCTCTTTTTCTCATAATAATCAATAGAAAACGGAAAAGTTTTTTAACATTGTTCCCCCCGGATATACAGAAAGCCACTTTTACTGGAGATGTATATCAATGATACAATTTTTTTGGCAAAGTGGGGTTCTGTATCTCCGGGGGGAACACAACCCCATAGACGAAAAACCAACCAGAAATCTCTGACGAGACTGTAGCTCTCCTGGTTGTTTTTTCTAAAACATCAATTTCCTTTCTTTTTTTTTAAACCAAGACCATAGGGAGCAGGCGCTCTAACAAATTATAAGTAGCATGACAAAACTACATATCCATTATACTGCAACTATAATAGCACTCATATAATTCATAATATCTGAGATAAAGTATTTCTAAAAAGAATGTCACACCCATTTTCCAAAATCCTAGGGGCCAAGGGCTGCTAGCTCAAATGAACTATCAATGACACATCAAGACTACAGATCCATTGGATAAAGAATTAACTCCCCATCATTAATAGCTTTAAACGAGTAGAGAGCACAACTATATAGGAAAAATTACCACACCCATTTTCAAAGACCCTGGGGATGTAGGGCTAAAACAAAATATCAGGTGCACAACTATGCCACAGACCAATCATTGCAAAAAGAATTAATAATTATTCTACATCATTTATAGTGTCAGAGGAGTTGCAAGCACAAGATTACATTAACTTATATAGGAGAAAATGACCACACCCATTTCTGAGACCCTAAGGGTCAGGGGCTCAAACATAATATCAGGTGCACAACTAGACCAGAGACCCATAATATTGCAATGAGAATTTAGTCTCCATCATTTATAGTGTTAGAGGAGTTACGAGCACAAGATTACATAGAGTTATATAGGAGAAAATGACCACACCCATTTCTAAGACCCTGGGGGTCAGGGGCTCAAACAAAATATCAGGTGCACAACAAGACCACAGACCCATCATATTGCAAAAAGACTTAAGTCTCCATCATTTATATTGTCAGAGGAGTTTCGAGCACAAGATTATATAGGAGAAAATAACCACACCCATTTCTAAGACCCTGGGTGTCAGGGGCTCAAACATAATATCAGGTGCACAACTAGACTGCAGACCCATCATATTGCAAAAAGATTTAAGTCTCCATCATTTATAGTGTCAGAGGAGTTGCGAGCACAAGATTACATACAGTTATATAGGAGAAAATGACCACACCCATTTCTAAGACCCTGGGGGTCAGGGGCTCAAACAAAATATCAGGTGCACAACAAGACCACAGACCCATCATATTGCAAAAAGATTTAAGTCTCCATCATTTATAGTGTCAGAGGAGTTGCGAGCACAAGATTACATACAGTTATATAGGAGAAAATGACCACACCCATTTCTAAGACCCTGGGGGTCAGGGGCTCAAACAAAATATCAGGTGCACAACAAGACCACAGACCCATCATATTGCAAAAAGATTTAAGTCTCCATCATTTATAGTGTCAGAGGAGTTGTCCGGACAAGATTACATAGAATTTAATGACCACGCCCATTTTATAAGACCCTGGGGGTCAGGGACTGAAACTAAATGTCAGGTGCACAACTAGACGATGGATCAAGTAAAATGCAAAAAGAATTAACTTTCTATCTATAACAGTTTCAGAGGAGTTGTCCGGATAAGATTACATAGAATTTAATGACCACGCCCATTTTATAAGACCCTGGGGGTCAGGGACTGAAACTAAATGTCAGGTGCACAACTAGACCATGGTCCAAGTAAAATGCAAAAAGAATTAACTTTCTATCTCTATTAGTTTCAGAGGAGTTGTCCGGACAAGATTACATAGAATTTAATGACCACGCCCATTTTCTAAGACCCTGGGGGTCAGGGACTGAAACTAAATGTCAGGTGCACAACTAGACCATGGTCCAAATAAAATGCAAAAAGAATTAACTTTCTATCTCTAACAGTTTCAGAGGAGTTGTCCGGACAAGAATTGTTTACGGACAGACGGACAGACAGACAGACGGACGGACGCCGGACAAAGGGTGATCGCATAAGCTCGACTGGTCTGAGACCAGTAGAGCTAAAAATGGAAAGGGGGTGCATTTTTTAAGAATCGACCTTTTTGACCATAAAATTAAGCTCATTTGTACGGAAGCCCGTTAGTGCCAAATATGAATAAATAAAAAAAGAGAATATATTTAGGAAAATGCGAAATAAATTAAGGAAAATGAGAAATAGATTTAGAAAAACGAGAAATAAATTAAGAAAATGAGAAATATATTTAGAAAAACGAGAAATAAATTAAGGAAAACGAGAAATATATTTAGAAAAACGAGAAATAAATTAAGGAAAATGAGAAATATATTTAGAAAAACGAGAAAAATATTTAGGAAAATGAGAAAAATATTTAGGAAAATGAGAAATATATTTAGAAAAACGAGAAAAATATTTAGGAAAATGAGAAATATATTTAGGAAAAAATGAAAAATATATTTAGGAAAATGAGAAATAGATTTACAGAAAGTGGAAATATAAATGAGGGAGTGGACATGGTGAAATGGGGGGGACGAAGGGGAGGGACAGGGGCGGAAGGTGGGATGGAGGGCAGGGGTTGGAAGAAGGGAGTGGCGGGAGGGAGGGTAAAGGGGAGGGAGGAGGAATTCAGGGGATGGGAGCAGGAAGCTTAGGGGCGGGATGGAGAGGAAGGGGCGGAAGGGGTACTGTTCACTCCCCATAGATATAAATGGAAACCACAAAAGAAATACGATATGTATATAAACATTAAATTCCCCCACTAAACTATCCGTTTACCAATCCCAGAATATTAATGAGATTATCAGGAGATATCTTCCCCGACCCCCGCTGCTTTTACGAGAGAAATAAACGATTGGTTCTGGTCAAGGCGCATCATAAACTAAACATTCTTCGAAATGGATGTTTGCAAGAGCTGCAATGCCAAATACCAGACAGATAATATTACACATGCATCTTTGCCCGTATACATAGGATTCATTTCTCGTGTAAAAGCAGCGGGAGTTGCGGGGAAGTGGAATAAATACAAGGAAGTCTTTATATCTTGATAAATAGATACTGTAATTCATTACTCATTAATGTTTCGGGAGTGGCAAGGTCAAGCTTTGATTATTTGTTGTGGTTTCCCTGTTTTTATATTTCCACCTTCTGTAAATATATTTCTCGTTTTTGCTAAATATATTTTTCATTTTCCTTAATATTTTTCTCGTTTTTTCCTAAATATATTTCTCATTTTCCTAAATATTTTTCTCGTTTTTCTAAATATATTTCTCATTTTCCTAAATATTTTTCTCATTTTCCTAAATATTTTTCTCGTTTTTCTAAATATATTTCTCATTTTCCTTAATTTATTTCTCGTTTTTCTAAATTTATTTCTCATTTTCCTTAATTTATTTCGCATTTTCCTAAATATATTTCGCATTTCCTCCATTTTTATTTATTCATATTTGGCACTAACGGGCTTCCGTACATTTGACTATTTTCCTCTTCAATCTATCAAAAAATGTAACTTAAATATGATTGAATGAAATATACAAGAATTAGGAATGAAATAAGCAAGAATGATGTTCATTTCTCAGCCAATGTGTATTTCGCGCAAATAGGCTTACATTGTAGCCATTGAATACAAAATAAGACCATTTTTTAAGTTCCGGATTTCATTATTTTCGATTAAAGGAGATAGAACGTTCTAAATCTATTTCTGATACACAATTTAGACATATTTGAGGTCTTTTAATTTATATTTATCCATTTTTGGTACAATATTCTAAAATTTCTACGTTTTTTGTTGATATTAACGGTTTTTCTATCCGTGCACCCCTACCTCTTTCAACCTTAATTTTAGAATCTTAAGGTTTCTTTAAAGAAATGTATAACATGTCAAAAGTCTGCAAATACGTTATATTTCAATAATGATTAATGTTTTTCTGTATACGATTCGCCATGCAGAAGATATAAGTCACAATATTTAGGGCTAAATAGGGCCCTTATCTTAACAGGTCCTTTTCAAGTGGGGGAAATTTTCGCGTATTTCAAAATTTAAGGGACTTCGGGAAAATTCCCCCACACAAAAATAACCCTGCAGCATTCTTTAAAAGGCAGAATCGTTCATATCGCGTGTATTTCTCCCAAGCGTAATGTCTTGAAGTTATAATCGCGAAATTTTCCCTCAGCAAAAATAATCACATTTACAGTACTAGTTGAAGGACTGAATGCTAAAGTACAACATACATATACTGAAATCCATACAGTTTCATTAAAATTATTAAAAGTTGCAAAGACAAGATAAAGGTCCATGGTAATGATGGCATATCATAATGTACAGGTGAAACACTATCCATATACACTGTCTTCATGCCTCTACATTCTTGGGTAACCAAAAAAAGTGGGAGGTTTGTGCTTGAAATCTGGATAACCACACCATTTGCTAAAAGTGTGGCAGATGGCCGCTTGACGTCGGCACCAATAGACGATTTTCATATTACCGCAGTTGACTTGTATTTTACACATCCTAAGACCCTACATCACAAGATTTGACATAACTTTTAACTGTGACGTCGTATCTGATTTATGACGTCACATTTAGAAATAACGTCAAAAGTAGTGATGTCGGGTCTTGGAGCTTCTAAAATTCAAGTGTATCGGTAATATGAAGGTCTATTGCGTCTCATTGGTTAATGTGTATAGTCTTTAGTGTTTTAATGTAGCGTTTGATGCATGTTCCTTGTCTCATTTGTGTCACTTGCTGTGCTTGTCTACTCTGTGTTCACAAATGGGTGTTTTGATGGTTTGCTGTGGGTACTGTAGGCGAGTCTTATTGGAGATTCCCTCCTTTCTCCTTGGTCATACAAGAGTCATAGAAATTCAAACTTCGTGTAATATGATTAATTTTAATTTAATACATTTGTCACTTTTATATGTTAGGTCACATAATTCTTCTTCACACTATTTTACTTTTTTAAGTCAACAATGTCTAAATGTTTTTTTATTCACTTCTTAATTCCTGTCATCCTGTGGCTGCTTTACCTTGGCCTGAATAATAAAAAGAGTAATCTCAACGCAGATCAGATTATAACAGTAAAATTCACAAAAAAACGTTTGACAAAATGACACGTAATCATGATGTTACCTAACCAAGTACTCTAATTTGAAAAATATCAAATGAGAAAATCTAAATTACATGAAATTCATGAATGTTACTGTTGTACGTATATTCTGTTTTACATATTTTCTTCTTATTTTCTCATACCCTTTACATATTCTTAAGCCCATCCCTTTCCCTTTTTTATCCTTTGTCAAATACGCTCTATTTTCAGAGTTGTTCAAACATTGAAAATTTCTTCCTTGTAAACCCAAGAAATATAACACCGATTTACTTATCATTTCATTTCACACTTTTCAATATTCATTTGCATTTAAAATTGTGTTGCTTGCAACATTGTTAAAAGAAGTGCCAAAATGATGTGGTTTCTGTTAAGCAAAATTTCTTAAAATAATTGCCACAGTGAAGTGGTTTGACTTTCTGTTACTATGCTACAAGTATCACACCAACATCTAAACCTATGAAAACAACAATTCTGAAATTTAATTATTTGCACATTTACATTGGTTTACTAACAGCAGTGATTTTTTCCAGTAATTTGGGAATGCAGTCGGGGCCCGTGCCCGTGCAATTGGGCAAATTAATGACCTTTGGGAATATTTTAGGAAGTACTAATATAAGTAAAATGACAGTTAATACAATCAAAAGTTCAGAATATCAAATAATTTTCTTTTAAATACACAATGTATGATTTAATTTCTTATGCTTACAAGAACATGTCAAATAATTAGTAAATTTGCTACTTTTGAACCAGAAAATTTCACTAATTTCGGTGATAATTCCATCTATATGAAATTTGGAAATTTTAGAGCCAAAATTGGGAAAAATAGATACTATTTTTTCATTGGGAATGGGGCCGAATAATGGCCCCCAAAAAGGGGCAAAAAAAAAAAGTCCTGAACAGTATACATACCCTCTACAACTGGCTTGCCATCTTGCCAATATGTTGTCTTGAGTAGAGATGCATCACGCTTTCCTGCGTCTCCTTTATGTTCGGGCTTTAAACTATTCCTAACTGCTCGTGCACAAATCGCTGAGTACCTAACATAGCTGGAAAAGAACAAGCGGAAAAATGCTAGTTAAAACTACAGTTGATGCAATTCTTTTGAAAGCATCAGACAAATGTGAACCTACATCTGACATTTGATTAGAAAAAAATTGCAATGTTCAAGAACAGGAATTGCCTCCAAGTATACTTTGTTGTTCCTGCAGAAGTTTGATGCATTATCACTTGAGTTATATAGTCATAAACATGTATGATCAAGTGTATTATCAACAATGATCAATGAACCCCCTCCCCCTAAAATTTTACAACTACCGGTATGTGATACATGATCTGCACGTAGATGTTTGATCCTATGACCTTGAACTTGAAAGTAACCTTGACCTATATTTGGTGCTGAGTCTCGTTATGCTTTACCATCCTTGCAAGTTTGAAAGATGTCTGATGAAGTAAGTTATAATACATGTATAGCAAAAATATATGTGAAAGTGCAAGGTTCTTAATCAGCCTGATTTGGGGCCAATATTCGACCCCATTCCCAGTGCAAAATACTATTATAATGTCTTTTTTTCCCCCAATTTGATGACCAATTTTTCCCACTTTGAAACCTTATGAAAAATTCATAAAAAAAGAGTTCAAAATACAAAATTTCTAGAGAAAACACATCTAAATCTATCTATAGCTTTTCCCAATTTTTGTGAAAATGACACTATTTTTCTCAAATCCAAAGGCCCCCACCCTGTCCCAAATTGGGTGAGAGAGCCCTGAAGTGTGACTACCAGACAGACATACAGATGGACAGACAGATGCTGGACAAAGTGATCCCTATATGACCCTCTAGACTGAATAATCCAGTCTCTTGGCTGCCGATACAACTTACAAGAGACTGAATTCCACTATATAATATATGACTATGGTTCCACTAAACAGTTTTTGTGTACTGTTCCGAAGACGCAAAAAAGTTTGTGCGTCATGCTAAAGTTGAAGACATTAGACTTTTAAAGTACTTTACTTAACTTTATGAACCAGACCTCAATACAATCAATACATCTAGACCTACAATAAAAGTGAAAACAAGTGCAGCCAGATTTACCGTTTAATCGTTAATCAGTATCGAACGATGTGAAAATGGAAGTCGAGCGCATATGCATTCAACGGATGCAGTAGCCCAAGAAGTGAGCTCAATACAGCATTGTTCTCAAAATATTATCTACATCATTTAATACTGAATTGAAAGAGAACATCAGTAGCTTTATTCAAGAAAAATTATTTGAATTTTCAACATCTGGATTTTCAGATATATCTGGAAGAGAGCAAAGTACCCCTCCGGCACTACCGGCATCAGAAGCCCAGGACGCGCGATACTCGCTTCGCCTTCATTTCTTATCACTGTTTACAATTTAATCGACCAATGGCTAAAATTGATGTCTAGTTCTCTTCTTCACATCCTTCCAAACTCATATAAACCCCAAAATTCCAAGTTTTTTCATTAACTGTGCCTACTACAAAAGATTTAAGTCTCAAAACTTAGAAATAAATCAAAGCACTGAAGGTACTGAGTGCGAATAGCCAGAATAATATCACTTATTATGTATGACAAAATATTGTGTTTTCAAAGTTATATTTGTTCCTGAACACCTTCGTAGGCCAGTTTATGGAAGTATAAAGACAGAACTTAAGTGCAAAAGCATAATGTTGTCATAATGAATTGAAAGATGATGTCTGACAGTGAACATGAAAATTAAATAACATCACATTAAATCTACCCCCCCCCCCCCCCCCTAAAAAATACAACAATCCAATATGACTATCAATTGATGATTGCATATACAAGGAAAGAAGACGAATCTTATTTTCTAATTTGATCCCAACTCTCTCTTTAACCTTTCATGTTCAATGTTAGGTGTGTGCTTAAAATTTGAAGGAAAATTCACTTCTTTTTTAGTATATAAAAACATGATACATCCTAAACGGGAATGTTTTGATCTTTTATTTTTCATAATTGTTAATATCATATTTCATGATGGAAGTTCCTAATTTTTCCGTCGTATACAGATTTTATTTTGTGAAGCGGGGCAAAATAAGCCTACTTAAAGATAGTTTTACGTTTCAATGATTCAACTTAATATCTTTATCGATAGCACTGTTTCATTTATATATTGTCCACTAAAACAGATGATGACCTGGTAATG
The DNA here is from genome assembly GCA_033119305.1 of Pinctada imbricata. NCBI lineage: Eukaryota > Metazoa > Mollusca > Bivalvia > Pterioida > Pteriidae > Pinctada > Pinctada imbricata. The sequence goes on from VSWD01000006.1 coordinate 19,271,219, forward strand.
GAAAGGGGTTTCCAACACACAGCCTGTGTTCATCTCAGTACATACAGATGCAATTTTTCATTAGGTCATGCATGTAAATAACACGACAGCTCGATTCATATAGATATAATTCATTGATTTAGACAGTGATCAGACTTTATACCGATCATGACGCTGACGCAGTCCCAAGGTACATGTAAACAGAGTAACATCATTTATACATACTCAGTAGACGGGGCTCCCAAGAGTGAAGAAATCAGGCAATCGCTATGTGCTATTCGCACAAAAATTCGTCTCTGGCCATTTCTTCCAATACGAAACTAATACTGTATATTGGAACCTATTGCTGTTACAGAGCAAAGTCTGACAAATCCGTTGCCCAACGATTTCTCCATATTTAAGACCTTAGATGTTGATTTTTTGCTGAAGGCACTTATAAGTTAACATTAAACTAACTGTCGATACCCACCTTGCATTTTTTCTCCCTTCTGATTAGTTGGTTCTCTGAACTTTCAGTTTGTCTGTTTGGTGAGGTTGGGAGTTAAAAATTTTCAAAAATGCAATAACAAAGCAAGAAAAATGGAAGGTGGGTTGCAACAGTTAGTTTAATGTAAACATAAGTGCCTTCTGCAGGAAAATCGATATTTTTTAAAATGTCATAAATACGGTATGGAGAAATCGTTGGGCAACGAATTCGTCAAACTTAGCTCTATAACAGCCATAGTGGGATTCCCTCTCTTGTAACGGCAGCCAAGAGACTGGATTATTCAGTCTATATGAATTCTCGCGTGTTGCAAGTGACATAAAAAACGAAATTTGCTAGAAAGGTCCGAGTGTCTAATGCGTCTTGCATACCCTGCAACAGCTATGCATGTGCAAATAATATATGCACAACCATTTGTAATATCCCAAGATGAAACTATTCAAGTGGCATGTGTTGCATTTTGCATCATTGTCTGTCCCAAAAATACACAACAGTAACCTGCAATTGTATTGGGTCTACAACTCTACATCATACATAACTATGATGTACCCACAATCATAATTACTGGTTGGGCACATATTATCACCACTATTTTCAACATTTTTTGCTCTGAAATCATTATTTCTTCATGAGATTTAACGACTTTTTACAGAAGGAAGAAGAACCCTCGATACACATTTCTTCAAGTTTTCATGAAAATCTTGTTTACAGGTGATCCATGTAAGGGTTGAGCCAAGTTTGAAAGAAGGGAGCCGGTACATATTATCGCCACCTCCACCTGTTTTACTGAAAAACTTTTTCGACAAATTCACATTATTTGAATCTTTGGACTTTCTTCTTTTTGTCTGTGAAAAAATCATACAAACAAAACAAAAAAAATCAAAAACCAAAGAGATATATGAAGATGACATGACTTACATGTACATGTACCCTTTCCCCAGAGAGGCTGGGGAAATACATTCAGATTTACTGACTTTCTATCATAAAATTCAGTATTTGCAGGTTATGGGATTATTTGAAATTTTGTATACCTTTTCATGTTTCAAAGATGTAAATATGGTGAAAGAAATAAAATTCCTACATCAACAATATGCGGAGATATAAATGAAGTGGGGATAATATGTGCACTACCGTAGCAAATTTACTCTACATAGCCTGTCTCCTTGTAGGCCCAAATTTCAACATGTTCAAAGGTCATGTTCCCCTTCTAAATGTTGATGGATTTACATGTTTCATGTATCAATTTATTCCAAATTAAATGAACTTCAAGAAAATTATTTCTAAGAACATCAAACAAAGTTATCAAATAAATATTTTGAATCTAAAGTATGCAATATTTGACATTTTTGTTTTCCCTATTATTATCTATAGTAAAAACCCCAATCATCATGTTCCCTGTTGATCTTTAATTTAATGTTTTTTACGACAAATATATACCATTTTGTAGGTTTATATATGTACTATCTCAAAAAAGCATTATAGTAATAACATTTTTAGCCATTAAAGAGAGATATTCAAATCAGAGAAGTAGAAAATGTTAGAAAGTTAACGACAGACGACGGACAGACGACACGCTATGACAATAGCTCACTTAATCAATAATGTACCCAACCAGTATTCTTCTAAATTCACAACTAATCAAGATCTAATATTTACATTCCTACTGCGTTTCCCTTATCATGCTTATATAAAGGTACCAAACCAACTGCACTGCAATTTTCTATAAACGCAAGAGCCTATCATGTGACATTAGAAAATACGCAGATTGATTTCTCATAAAATGCCCATTCTATTTATTAGTTGCTTTAACACATATTGAAAATTCCATAATCAATCGACGCCGTCTATCCCCAGTGATTTGATGTGTTAAAATCTAGGTCAACCACATGTACACTTCCAAGAAGTGTGACGTAGTAAGTCCAGGGTATGAACTCTACTGAAAATTTTACGAGCCATGTGGGCTCGTAAAATTTTAATTTTAGGGGCCCACACAACTTTTTACGAGCCCACACAGAAAACCAAAGTTTTTGCAGTTTTGGGAGAAACATTTCTTTTCAAGGAAACCCCCATAAAAATGACCATACTGGGCCTTGACATATTTTATGAATGAAACATATTTTTTCATAAATCTGTACAGAATCAAATGCCCTATCAACAAAACGTTTGAATAAGTAAGTCTTACAAATACAAAATTGATGATTGCATCAAAAGATCTTGATGAATTAATTTGGTATGTCCTCTTTAAGATACGCCTCCCCCTGTAAAAACGTCAACTCTCATACCGCCATCCGCCATTGATGAAGAGGTATAATCCCCCATTATCAACACTAAACAAGGTGATATCCAAGTAATTAGATGTTCTCTAATACAAATTAATTAGCTGTTTTAAATAAAAAAAACTGTCCTAGGTAAGATAGTTATTCAAAAGAGATTGATTTCACGTATACTGGATTTGACCACGCGGCCGAAATTTACACTAAGATACAAACGCCCTTCTAAGCGGGGTGATAGGGGGAGAAAGAATGACAGAGAATCAAATCATTGTTTTTTCTCTTCATCTACAGTTACGATTCGATTAACATTCTGTGCAGTCGTCAATTCAAATTGTGTTGACGAATTTACTGCTATTGCTGCCATGTCGTACGTTATATGAAAACACAACGGTGGATTAGACAAAAGTGACAATTCAACGGCAAACATAGTGCTTTATAGACCATGAAATACAGAATGAAGTTGTAAATAAAGTATGGATATTAAACAGGCGATCAGCAAACACAATCGTGTATTTTGACCATTTAAATATTTCATTTATAATACCGACCGACGTATGTTTACGGCCTTATTGATGCTTACGTTAAAGGGGATGAGCCGGCGTAATTAATTCGCCACGTGGGCGAGTGAATAGTAATTTTTGATCGCCCACAGGAAAAAATACTCGTCTTGGGCGAGTGGGCGAGCGTTAAGTTCATACCCTGAAGTCGATCACGCGTCGCACCAGACGAAGTTAAAGGACGATCTGCACTGTCGACCACAGTTAGATGCCATGTTTGGATGAGGGAATTTGGACATTAGTGGATCAAATTATCAATATTTAGGATGATGATTTGATCCACTTGTGTCATTTATCAACTGTAAATTTCTTATGGATTGGAATTATTTATCAGAAATATTTCGAGTATGAGCGAATCTTGTGCCATGTTGAGGTACATGATCATGAAATTTTTTATCAAGTTTTCATGTATTTGTATCTTTTCGCACGGCTGTTCTCGAATTTTGCATTATTCTAATCGTGCTAATTCCTTTCAGAAGAAACAGGGTAATTTCACAGAAGTTTGAATAATTGTAGTACCGATTGATTTCATAGGTTAAAATAGCTTAATAGACTGTTTAAAGTGAGTTTTCAAATGTTTTCCTTCTAATCTCCGAGACATTTCTCCAGTTTAACCCTCCGCTTGATCTTAATTCTGTTGGACAAAAATCGTGGATTTTCACGATTCATTTTTTATTCAGTTTTAATCAAAATGTTCCAAATACAACCAAAAACAAAATACAATCTCTTACAATTGTTTCCGTTCAGACGGCATACTTCTTCAAAGCTAGCAAAAACTGTCGAAAGTTTGTTCGCTGTTACATCAAGTGATGTTCTCCCTCCGCAGTGATATTTCAAATAAGAATTTAAACTGGGTGAAAAAAGGATAGATACAACTTGATTGACAAATAAAATGTAAATATAAAGATTATTTTTCAGCTTTTGCGCTTTATCAGTGTGTATTGGCAGTGGGGAATGGACACAAAATTCATGAAAAAACAGTTCAAGCTTTACATATTTTGTTTCAATTCCCTACTGCCAATACACACCCATAAAGCACAAAAGCAGAAAAACAATCCTTGAATAAATGAAAATAATTGTCTGTAAGTATTTTCAAATAATAATACACAGGAAAAATCTTATTTATCAATTTTCTTGAGTGTATGTATGGTATGTACTGAATTCATATTGGTCAGAAAACGTTCGGGATTAATTCATATTTGCGATGTTTGATAATGATAAAGACCGATATCTTTTCATTGACCCCAAACTTACTTAATTCCCACCGCTCTCCAGGCAGCAGATGACATGATTTTGGGCTTGTTTTGCTCCTCAGTCAAAAAATTCTAGCCGGTGTTCGTTTCAAGGTGAGAAAAGACGTGGGGTGTTTCGTCCAGTAACTAATTCAATATCAGATTATTCTCTGCTGGATCTATGTTGAATGCAAAGTATGGATAAATGAATTGATCGACCTAAATGTTTGTCTTCTCTTTATTTATTTATTTATTTATTTATTTATTTATTTATTTATTTATTTATTTATTTATTTATTTATTTATTCATTCATTCATTTATTTATTTACACTTTATATTTTCTTCATTTTTTTCTCTTTTATCTTCTCAAGCTATGTTCTTCTTTTTCAACAGGGTTCAATTCGTCCGGATGTTGCAGCCTTTGTTAAAGATCTGAGTAAGTTAACTGGTTACAAGAGGAAAGATGAGTATTTTTTCAGGGACGTTACATGTATAGTAGTAATATATACGTCCCTGGTATTTTGTCAAATTACTGAAGGGGGGGGGGGGGGTCTGCCAACCCCAACCACTTTCCTGTGGAATAGACGATTCAGGTCTTAAATGAATGGGTATTACAAAGTAAATCCTGTGGTTAAACTGTACGTCGACTCGTAGCCAGTGAAGCATGCGACTGATCAGCATCGAATCCGACGAGCGCCAGGTGGAGGGACGATTACCAACTTAGAGCCTCGCCAGGTGTTGTGGGCTAACACCTTGTATATAGCCAAGTAACCCCAGCCTAGTCTTTCGGAAGGGACTATAAACGGGGGTCCCATGTCTCGGACAGGCGCAGGCACGTAAAAGAACCCTCACTGCTTCGGGTGGGTCCGTAGCATAGGTCAAAATTCCAACATTCAGCTTACGTCTTCGGACGGTACGCCTAGCAGAGGCGGAATCTATAACTGAACTGAACTGAACTGCGTTTCGTTGAACAAAAGGTGAAACAATAAGTGGTCGAATTGTCCTTATCTTGTCGTCAGAACAAATTCGATGTTTCAATCATTCATTCATTTGCATCTCAGTTTATTTAAAATGATATATGAATTTCACTATATACAGATACACCTACTTCAGCTTATTCCCGAGGTAACTGCAAATCAATTTATTTGAAGGTGAGGGAAAAGGGGAAAAAAAGCGGAGAGGGGGGGGGGGTTTAGGACCCGTGGAGGAGGAAAGACTTGAGTTTTCAAAACGTTGATATTTGGTGTAAGAATGGACAAGTTTCAAGTTATGTCTAAAAGAGGTCACCCTGAGGAAAAATCATAAATTAACGAGTTCTAAGGTGGAAAAAATAATTGCACAAATGTATAGATCCATTAGATCTTGGGGGGGGGGGGGGGGGGGGGGAGTGTTATATTAGCATAAAATTCAGCTTTTTATACTAAGAGTTACATAGAGTGGATTTCCAAACCAGGCTCCTTCTGGACCTCTATGCTGGACTCATCATCAGAGGCTCCTTAATGTTTATATCTGTTACGTTCCCTCCCACGATTTTAGCTTTGAAGTCATCATGGCAAAGGTGTTTCTCCTTATCTGTGATTTTGCTCTTTGCTGAGGTAAAACTTCATATAGACTAAATAATCCAGTCTCTCCGCTGCCACTAAAGGAGACTGAATCCCACCACGTAAACTTGTTATAGAACGAAGTCTGATGACCAATCAGAACGAAGGATACAAAATATCACATGATCAACTTTCTTTATCCTTCGTTCTGATTGGTCGGTTCTCCGAAGTTTCGCTTTGCCTGATTAGTTTGGTAGGGAGTTAAAAATTGGCAAAAAATGCAATAACGAAGCGAGAAAAAAATGTGAGGTGGATAGAGATACTGTAGTTAGATAAATGTTTTCTTTAGTCCCGTCAACAAGAAAATCAATATTTCATACTTTCAAAATGGGTAAATCGTTTGGCAACAGTTTTGTCCAACTTCGTTCTGTAACAACCATAGTGGGGTTCAATCTCTTTTAGCGGCAGCGGAGAGACTGGATTATTTAGTCTAAACTTCATATTATGGCCTCTCTCGCTGATTTGCACCGCCATGCCCTTCCATAGCTTGAGACAATGGCTAGCATCCTTGTCATATTTCCCTGTCAGAATCTTAAAGACCTCTATCATGTCTCCTCTTATCCTACGATATGATAGTGTTGGCAGCTTTAGTTTCCTTAATCTTTCTGGGTAACTTAATTCCTTCATCCCTGGTAGTTGTTTGCAGGTTGCTCTACGTTAGACAGTTTCAATCTGCTCTATGTGCTTTTGTTTGTACGGTGCCCAAACGGAGCTTGCGAAATCAAGATGGGTTCTGACTAAGGTCTTGTATAGTGGCACAAAGGTCTTACAATCCATATATCTAAATGTACGTCTAAGAAGAGCAAACATGGAGTTTGCCTCGGCACCTATTTAATATTTTCAGTTTCAGGTGTCATTTTAAAGTCGGGGTTATAAATTGGAAAAACTGTGAAGACTCCAAGGTCACACTTGACTTTTGATACATTCATCAATTTTGCATTTGAGACTTTTAAGTGAGTTTCCCATGGTGAGAGAACACCTATTGATTTTCAAGGTCAAGGTCACTGTATGGTGATATAGGAAATTATATACTTTTGATGTACCGGTAACAAGACGACATTAGATGAAATATTTTTTAATAAAAATGTTTTTGTCTTGTCATGCGAGGGGATGCTAGGCTTTGAATGGACTTAATATTATTAACATTTTCAAGTCTAATTGTCAGGGGTTTTTTTTATTTTGGGGAAGGTGCCTGTGCCTGTCCCATTTGGGAAAACTTGCGACATTTTGCTGAAATTGGGAAAATTTTTGTACAAATTTTCACCAAAGTATAACCTTAAAGTATCATTTATTAACACTGATAAGCCATTGATTTGCTTGAACTGAACATGGGAAGAATAAAAATCTTTTAAAAAATGCACTTAGAAAAAGGGCATTTTGTGCTGACTTCTAGGTTTTGGGTCTTTTTTTCTCAGGTGTTTATTTCATAATTCCTCTTTGGGAATTTCAGGGTGATTATTTGGGGAAAACAGATGAAATTTGGCATTGGGAAGGGCCCCAAAACAAGGAAAAAAACCCTATGATTGTTTAACATAATTATTGACCATGTTTACTGTACTCTGATATTTCAGGTGATTATGGTGATATAAATCTACACCAAAATTTTTATGTCTTGTCATGCGAGGGGATGCTAGGCTTTGAATGTACTAACTGTTTTTGTGTCGCCTGCGAAGCACAGTGACACTTAGGGATCACTTTGTCCGTTGTCGGTCTGTCACCATAACTTGACTGGTAGGTGATAGTGCTTTGATATTTCACATGTGTATTCCTTGTGACAAGACCTTTCTACGCATATCATAATTTTTGACCTCGTCACCTTGACCTAGATATTTGACCTTCTTTTAAAAAAATCTAAGATTGGCTTTATCTCTTGATTGGTAATCGATAGGGCTTTGATATTTCACATGTGTATTCCTTATGAAAAGGCCTTTCTAAACGTTCCATAATTTTTACCTAGTGACCTTGCCCTTGATCATGTTGATATCTGACCTACTAACTTTCAATAAAAAGAATCCTCTTCGCAGGCGACACAGGCATTCCTTGGATTGCTATTTTTAACATTTTCAAGTCTTGTTTAACATACATGTAATTATTAACCATTTGTTTACTGTACACTGAATATTTCACATGTTTCAGTTGATTATTTACACCATGTAGAGGTACCAGTACTGGGAATTAGCTAAGAAAGAGCAATGGATGTGTCGTTAGTACCAAAGAGTAGAAAATCGGCCCTCCTCCCACCGTCCGAAGAAATCCAAACAGAGGCACAAAAGCAGTTGAAAACACTGGTGCAGAAACAACTCAACAAAGATGTTACCATTCAACAGTAAGACTTAGTCCAAAAGTTACAATACAGAATTATTCAATTCAATTCAATTCAATTTTTTATTGATGAAATACCATGACATGAGGCGCACATCATACACAATAAACATTTCAATGACATAAAATATTTTTCTTTTCTTGTCTTAAATTCATCTAAGTATTAGCACAGATATTTGGTGAATTGATTTATAAACATGATAATAAAGGACTTACAATTTGTATATGCATGAAAAAAAGCCTTTGTTGGTCTTGATCCAACATTTGAACTCTTATATCCTTAAACAAATACAATGTTGGATTCTTGTATACTACATGTATATTGTTCATTTTGTGGAATTCAAAGTATGATGTCATAGATATATTTCTCTCTTCCTTCTTCATGTTCTTCCAGGCTTGAAATTGTTTACTCGCGCAGGTTCATTATTGAAAGTATATCAGCTGGGTTCCCATTCCCATTTATCCAGAATCACCAAGAATCATATTGGTCAAACTAGAAATAGTTCAAATGTTAACACAGTTAAGGCCATATGATAATGAATTCCCCGGAAAAGGCCTATAATTTTTGCGAATTTGAAACCTTGCTGCACATATGCTGTATATATATATATACTCAAATTTTGTTTTCTTCGGTTTCTGACTGAGAAGTATATGTTGAGTTCATTCTTTCAGACAACTTTCTCAGAAGAGGAGCTTTGCGAGTTCGAGTTTCCATGACCCCGCAGTGAGCAAACTTTCGGGATTAGTAAAACTCGAGGATTTTGCCAGTTGGGAAGATGCTGATTCTTACATTACGGAATTAAAAGGATATGGATTAACATTGGAGGAAATAGAGCTGAAACTCACCAATGAATATCCTAAACTGGTATGAATTAATTTTTTATTGAGATTTCCCTCACTTAGTCATTTAACAGACCATTCTTAAGGTTATTTTTAGGCCACTTATCAACCTCACTTTGACTGAAAATTAATAGCTTATTACATGTATGTACCCAAAGTGCGTGGGAAATTTTTTAGTTTCAAAATCTAAGATAGCAATTTAAAGACTCTTTGAACATATATATTGAAGGAAGACAAGAAATATTGACTCTGACTGTTTATAACAGTGTAACCATGGTAACCATTTCATCTCTATGGTATTTTATGTTTCTTTCATACTATACATATACATGATATATTTTATATACCACTAAACAAAATTGATAATTCCTAATTTCATGAAAATGCCATATATTTCCCATCTTCATGAGACTCTGTACCAAGGTCATTATAAAGGTCAAGGTCAACTGGTAAAAATGCCATCTTTTTGAAGTAGGAAGTATGGACATGATGGAAGGTCAAGGAGAAAATTAGACCTGTTAGATCTGTAGGGGGATTTAGCATTTCTTCATGTTCTTATTTGGAGGATTACATTTTAAAAAAAGTTATGTACAGTTAAGAGGGAAAAATTAAAGGTTTACGTTTTTATAGATAAATGCAGTAAATAAAATTTTCATATTTCAAAATCTGTAGGTAAATACATGTAAAAAGGTTCTTGCTGACTATGAGTAATAAGTTATGTAAGCATTTAACTTGGATCAGATTTCAAAATGTCTCTTAACAAAAGGAGTGTGAATCACTTTCAAACTTGTACTTTCAGGACTCAGGAAAGAAACCAAGATATGGAATTGATCCATCTTTACAACAGAGTAAGCTAGAAGAGATTGAGAGGAAAATAGAAGAGAAGAAAAACAAGTTGAAAAGCCAAGATGTGTTTTACGGTCAGAAAATACTGACTCGTCACGAAATGGAGGTCGAAAAGTCACTACTGAGAGAATCAAGTGTGGAGGGTAAGAAGTTGTCATCTATGTTAACAGCAGTGAAGCATTGTGGGAAGGCTGTGCATCCAGATGATCCAATGAATCATTTGGAGGAAATTCTAGAAACGGTAACCAATAGCAACAAACCTACAAAGAAGGCAGACAACAAGAAGAAACACAAGAACAAAGGAATCTCACAAATTGAAGTACAAAATAGAGAATTTACCCAGTCCAGAGATCATAGGATAGAAAATGTAGAGAGTGTGAACGAAAACCGTGAAGAGTGTTCAAATGAAGTGCTAAGGGAAAATTCAAGACGTTTGACTGAGACAAATTTAGAAACTCAATTGACCAATGAAGCAGATACTTGTAATTCTCGCCTTAATTGTTCAGAAAGGGAAATTCAGGGAAAAAAGACAGGTGCTGTAGAACTGCAGTCTGAAATAGCATACATTCCAGAATGTGATATTGTGGCTAACAGACTGAGTGTAGGTGAAATTAAAGCTTTACCCAGATTTGAAAATTACTCTGCTGGGACACCAAATAAGGTACGATTTGTAACAGAGGTCAAGTTAAACTCTATAAAATGTCTGAACTGCAAAGCAAAATAGACTCTCCTGAAGTATGTCAGGTTGTAGAGGATAAATCCTGAGTGTGCTCATTTTAAAAGGATCCATATTTTAGCGGAGTTAGCATAGTTAAGATGTCACTGTGCTACATTTTATCATGTTTATTCATGACTTTGAAAAATCATTTACCTCTAATAGATTATAATGGAAAATTAGTCAAGTGTGATTATTTATGATTATGTTGATACGTTATGTCAATTTGCCTTTTTCCCGTCTTTCCACTAAAAGTAGATCATGTTTAGATAAAATTGCCTGTACAGTAAAATCTCTATTTATCATATTTTTGAGATGACCTTTTTCCACATTGTCCACAGTTCAATATAGCTTGACTTATTCATTGATAGAAAATTTTTCATTTTTATCCACCCACAGACACTGTACCTAAAGAATCTGTCTCCCAAAGTGACACCAGAAGACTTAGTCTCCGTGTTCGGCCGGTTCCAAGAGTCGGGTCAGCAGCAAATTGTGTATCGTCTTATGTCTGGTAGAATGAAGGGGCAAGGTTTTGTAGAATTTAAAGGTATGCCCTGTACATAAAATTGCTCAGTACCAAAACATTCCTCCTCTATATTTATTAGAATAGAAACAATTCATGTTTATCATTAACATTATGACTATGGTATTTTAATAAAAGATCGTGAACTTTCAATTTTTCTAATTTCCCATTATATCACAGTTTTCATTTGTCTTCATACATACACTTGTGTTATTTGTAATTGTCAATGAGTTAATCCTTTAAAATTTCAGATGAAGAGACAGCAGCTAAGGCTCTTATACTTGCTAATGGATACATGCTGAAAGGGAAGCCAATGGTTATTCAATATGGAAGGAAAAAGTTGTGACCTTGACACACTGACCTAGTGACCCAACACAAGTGTACCCACTCCAGTACTTAAGTATTGAAGCACTGAAAGGCAGCCTTCAGATGGGCTCAGTGGAATAAACAAATGTTTTGTGCACCTTGCGGAAATTAGTAAAATTTGATTTTTGTCTAGGCAGCTGCTAGTGGAGAGATACATGTATGACATAAGACTGCAGTTACAATATTCATATCATTTCTTTATGTACATGTATGTATATCTCTCTTGCATACAGAGACCCTTATGTCACCAGTATTAGAAGGGCATCAAACTGCACAGACCTGTGCAAGGCAGCTGTAATGCACGTGTTGTCCTAAAGTTTATAGAGAGCCAAAGCTATGTTGTAACTGTCATCACAGAACATAGAAGTGTTAATTTTCTATGTTTTGAAGAGTTTTACAACTGAAGGTTGTTCAGGGATATTTTACATCATGTCGCATCTATATGTAGCATTTCATGCATTGGCCATCACTCTCAAGAAAAACTTTTATACAATTACAATTTCATAGACTAAATAATGTATATCAGAATAAATGATCGGAATCTTCAAGAACTCTTGTTTACAATAGCTTCATACCAAGATGATGATGAATGTCCTATGACGTTGGTTTGGTCTTTTTAAGTTATAGTTATTCAATCAATGGATGCATTTTCTTGACTGTTTTAATGTTCCATCGCTAAACCTGAAGTGATGCCTTCAATATTGATGTTAAGAAATTCTTTTGATATATTTAATATTAATTTTATCAAATTTTGATTTGATGAATCAATGACAACATAAAATAGATCATTCAACATGTTCAGTACATCAACCTGTATTTGATATATATATTTTTATGACACCTTCATTGAAAGTGCAATTAACTTTTAGATTTTAGAAATAATTTCCAGCATCTGGTTGTTTATCTGGTAGTCAAGCTTCCACGTAATTAGCCAGTACTTACTGAATACATCACACTACCATCAAACTTGCAATTTCCTGATCGGTTAAGCACGAGTTGAGACTCAACACTCAACAGGTGTCAAGGTCACCTTCATGACAACATTACATTGTTAGAGTCAATCATGTAGCATACCATTTGTTGAACAGTCTAGTTAGATTATGTGTAACACATTGTGAAAAGAAACAAACTTTTTTCCAAATTCAACCGGCTCAAAATGATCATAAAAAGAGCAAATATTGTAATACACAATTCATGGACTTAGAACATGTCATTAACATTGAGATGTTTTACAGTGAAAATACAGCAAGTGTGGATTGTAAAAGCTGATGAATTACTTTTATGTGATAGTTTCGGGTATGGAATTTGACCTTGGGATTTAATGTGTTATGGAATTAGTTTTACATATTGAAAAGTTTGGGATTTACATGTAGATTATAACAAAAGGTCATGGAACTTCTCCTTTTCCCAAATTAATTCATGAAACCTTTTGCTAGATTTGAATTTAAGGCTTCAAAAAATTTCCAGGAAAATTGAACTTTTCACAGAGCATTCAATGAGATAATATTGAGTGACAGAAAAGGTTTGTGAAAGCATGGATTCCATGAATTTACTACAAGTTTCCTTGATGATATTGATTGAGGACCACAAACGCCACTTCTTAAGGTAGTTGAAAATGAATTGAAGTAATTGAAAAGTCACAGGAAAGCCATTGAATGTACTTGTTGACACTTTGTAGAATTGATGCATTACACCTTAATACATGTAGTTCTTTCATCAAGTCCGCTATTGCTCAGAGTATTATACTTGAATACTTTGACAGTACTCTGACCGTTTGATTAAAGGGAGGTGTAAATTGATTGGTTTGTGGAATGAATTTTCCTACAGCAAAACGCAACAATTTTACATTTATTAATATTCATACCAGTTGCCTCTTCAATATGAAACTTTTTAGTGAAAGTGTATTCAATATGGCTGATTTTATGCTTATCAAACTTGCACTCGCAAAGTGCTACAATATCAAGAAGAAAATTTAGGAACAACCCTCAATCAGTCTAGAATTGTCAGCACAAAAACCAGATGCTCAAACTACAACTAAAACATCTATGACACAAAAGCGCTAAAGCCAGATGCTCAAACACCATCGACAAGAAACTATATTAAAGGCACATGCTTAACAATCATCGGTCTGGAAAAAGCACACTAAAGCCAGATACACATCATTAAAAGAAAATTATAAAGCCAGATACACATTACTGACACGAGGACACTTACAAATCGCCCCAGAAGCCCGAGCATCATTGACACGAAAACACTTAAGCCAGATCCACATTATTGACAGAAAACACTAAACATCTTTGCCATAAATTACTAAAGCCAGATGCACAAAAACAATGGTTCATTTTCAAGTTCTCGGAATCGACCGTTTAAAACCTTGATTTTACACATCGGCCTACGGACATCAAGTACCTCGCCAAACTTTTGAATTGTGATATCATAATTAATCGAAGGTTTTATGTTATGTTTCCAGTGGATCAATAAGACCAGATGCGCAAACACAACGGACATTGACATGTGGTGACCTGTGTATTGCCTTGTCTTTCCTTTTGGACAATATTTATGTAAGATTTGGTGAGAAACTCTACAAGCAGGTTGTAGGGATTCCAATGGGTACTAATTGTGCGCCTCTTGTTGCAGATTTATTTTTATACACGTATGAAAAGGAATTTGTCCAAAATCTCCAAAAGCAAAGAAAAAATGATGATGTGAAATGCTTCATTGGTACTTTTAGGTACCTGGATGATATTCTTACTATCGACAATCCTGTTTTTGAAAAGTATAAAAATGTTATTTATCCACAAGAATTGATTCTAAACAAGGCAAACGTTTCAAACACAGAAACACCATTTTCGGACCTAAATATCAAAATTGTTAATGGAAAGATCCATACAAGTGTGTATGACAAAAGAAATTATTTTGGACTTAACATAGTTAATTTTCCCTGGCTTGACGGTGATGTTCCTAGATTACCGTCCTATGGTATCTATATTTCACAGCTCATCCGGTATGCTAGAGCATGTTTTGGATTTTCACAGTAGAAATTTACAAATTACCAAGAAACTCTTAGGACAAGGTTTTCTCTTTCACAAACTAGTAAAGACTTTCTGGAAATTTTACAAAAATTATTGTCAACGTCTTCTGAAATTCGTACCAATACAGGCAACAGAGTATATTACTTTGGGTATTTCACAACCTGCATTTTATGGTGACATTATTAACAAGATAAGAAGGATCAAAGATAGACAACATCACTATCGAAAATGCGTCAGAATCATCAAACGCCTTTTATACCGTGGATATGATCCTAGTGTCACCAGACGGACACAAGGCTTGGTACTTGACCAATCTACAGTCTTGTACAAGCGCATTCTTCAAACTTGCACTCTGACTGACTGTGACGACGGAACTCCATGACGGGCCCTTTCGGGCCCCGACCACCTGTCCTCTCTGAATGTCAGTCGGACTCCTCGGGTGATAACATACATGAGCTCGCGGCGGCAGAGCACGGATTGTATTACGTACGCCGTCTTTTTATATCCATTTACATATTCATCTGTGTTGCTTGGGCTCCTGCGTTTTGCGGTCTTGTTTGTGTGTGGTCATCTGACAGTGAGGAGGAGGTTGTTTTACAACACAATTGTACGTTCATCGAGACCTCTGGGTAATCGGAAAAGTGAGAGGGATGTGCGCGCGTAATCCAGGATAACCACACCTTCTGCTATTTCCGTGGCAGATGGCCGTCCTAAGTCGGCACCGGTTGCCCATTGGTCTAGTTGGTTTATGTTTAGTCCTTTGTGTTTGATGTTTCTGTGTTGTGCGTTGACGTTCCTTGTCCCTTATGCGTCTCTTTCTGTGCTTGTTTGCTTTGTGTTTTTGCACTGAGCGTTTTGGGGTTTTGCTGTGGGTGCAGCAACCTGGTGTTGTTGGAGATCCCCTCCTTTGTTTTGAAAACAGTTGAGCATAATACACATACTCCATCAACACGAAAGACCAACAACTACACAAAAAATAAGGACATTTTCTAATATTAGAAAATCATTTTAAAATATATCAGAAAATGAATTTCTTAAATTAGAAAATGAATTTCTAACATTAGAAAATATACTGAATTTCGTATATTAAAAAATGAATTTCAAATGACAAATATGGATAATGACCATGTCCCTGTCTACAGTACAAAATCGATAATTCAGAAAATCAGAAACCGAAGGCATACAAAATCAGGATAAAACAGGAACCAAAGCAAACAAAAACAAAAACCTCCACCATATGAAAAGAAGCGAACTCCCGATATGAGAGTGAGACCAGGTGCCCAGGAAGAGTAAGCATCTCCTGCTTGCATGCAACACCCGTCGCTTCAATTCGGTAGAACTGTCACATCCGGTTACTTCCATTTTGGAAGATATAGAGTACAATCTTTGGTTGGATGGTTCAAATGGTCTATGAATATTAGAAAATGAATTTCTAATATTAGGAAATTAATTTCAAATATTAGATAATGAATTTCAAATATAAGAGAATGAATTTCTTATA
This sequence comes from Pinctada imbricata, assembly GCA_033119305.1. Taxonomy (NCBI): domain Eukaryota; kingdom Metazoa; phylum Mollusca; class Bivalvia; order Pterioida; family Pteriidae; genus Pinctada; species Pinctada imbricata. The sequence goes on from VSWD01000006.1 coordinate 19,287,491, forward strand.
TTAGAAAATGAATTTCTAATATAAGAAAATTATTTTCTTATATTAGAAATTACCTATGATTTTATAATATTAGAAATTCATTTTCTAATATTTGAAATTCATTTTCTAATATTTGAAATTCATTTTCTAATATTTGAAAATAGAAGGAAGTTTGAATATGGGAAAACGAATTTCAAATACTAGTATTAGAAAATGAATTTCTGATATTAGTAAATGAATTTCTGATGTTAGAAAATGAATTTCCAATATTAGAAAATACTTATTTTTGTCCACATTGGCTTGCCATAGAAATTAGTTGCAAGCAACTAAATCGCATCGTGTAACAAGTCCTTAGAAATATTTGTTCAGAAAACTGTTAGGACGCTCGGCTGTTTTTATTTGAAACATCGGTCTTCCCGACAAAGTGTACTTTGGCATTTTATCGAAAGAATTTTATTTGGATACATGTCACCAAGTGGGTATCATTTTTAATTAAACATTTCTGTTATTAATTCTAAAAGTGACATCTACATAACAGTTCAATGAGAAGATATCACGCTTTATTTTCAACAGCATCAATTTTCATTCCGTTAGATAATTCCATTCTAATGAACAAGCTTTTTAGGTCTCTCTAAAGTAGAAATAAGAGAACAAGCGAATGTATTCATATTTGCCCAACGTCTGCTTTGATTTTTTTTGAAAACAGACAATGTTATTTTTCAAATCAATTAATCGACATTTGAGAAAAAGGATTCTGCAAGAAAAGACTTTGAATTAAAAATTGATTACAGATGTCCCCACTTAATTCACTTCCGATAAGAAGTACCATTGATGAGCAATAATTGGTTTGTTGGAACTTTCTTATTTGATTGATAAACATCTTTAGAACCAATTCCGATAATGACGTCTTCTATTTTTGATAATCATGAATTTAACATATATTTTCCTAAGAATATTCACTTGGCAAGGAAATGAGATGGTCCAAATTGTTGCCTCGACGTTATAGACCCTTTCACATTATCTGCGGTACTGAATTTGAAGGCCAGTTCCGGGGGACAAACAATAGATTGCGCATGCACCAGTGACGTAATTCGATTGTTCCAAGATGTTTTCCGCGGAACAAACGAAACATGATTCCGCGCTAAACGTCCTAGAACAATCAGATGACGTCACTGGTGCATGCGCAATCTATTTGTTGTCCCCCGGAACTGGCATTCAAATTTAGTACCGCAGATAATGTGAAAGGGTCTATTGAATAATATTTCAAACAAGACACTTTTTATCTGATAGTAAATTCCAATCAGCGGTACTTCAAGCCAAGATGATTTTCAGATGCAGCCAAATTTATTTTAGTAGCGCCCTCTAGATACTGAAATTTATACAGAATGAACAATTTTGTTAGCTGTGCTGAATTGGAGTACTAGTACAAAGGCTGATTTTAAAATATGTTGTGAGCCTCGGTTTTCTGGGATACAGAAGGTATTCCTCCAAAACAATTGAAAGGCCTACAAAATCTTGTAAACATATACTCAGGAGAAAAGAAATAAGGACAAACAGACGGAGACAACGGCACAACCCCACACACTTTATGATCTCAAGAATTAAGTGCAAGTGCTGCACGTGCTAATTGGTACACTTTAAACATATTCATATATGACACATGTATCCAAGTTCGATCAATTTCGGTTGATAGTCTGTCTCTTCAACGCATTTGAAAATTTATAACAAATTCCGTGAAATTTCTATAACGTGGGTCCTGTAGCATCATTTCCCACCCATCCTGCTACGTCTTTCGGTACATTTTGAACATGATAATTTTCACACTCTTTGGCCATACTATATTGTACAGATTGAGGATCACTGACGAAGGTTAAATATCCGAAACGTGCATGTCTGGTCCATACTGCCAATTGACCTGTTCTTAAATATTGCTATGAATTTGAAGACGTTTAACATTACATGAAACATGCTACATATATGATGCATGTTATAGGACCCAAGTAAGCAGGACCAAATAGGAAGCTTATTAAAATTATTAAAACACAAGGGGAGTCTCTCATTGGCAGCGGTATGAGAACAAGAAAATGATTGTAGGCGGCGTCACCCTGAATAAATTTGATGTAGAAGTTGATACACTATTCCCCAGTCCTGCTACTTCAATCGGTATTTTTAGGGTTTAAAACTCAGTCTTATGCCATGATTGAGGATCACTGACGAGGGTTAAGTAACCGAGACGTGCATGCTTTTAAATGATGAAATGATTTTTTTTTTATTTGTAACATAATGAAATATTTCTGCAACAAATAATACTATCAACTTAAACATTCTGTTCATATTCTCAAACTGAATACAAAATTGAAGACTAATTAGAAAGGAGTTAAATCTAAAGCAGTTTGCAAGTATGTGGCGACAAACAAATTAATCCTAACAGCGCCACCTACATTGAATTCCATTGTACGAAACCTTCTCTAGAAATTGAAATAATTCAATCAACTTAAACATTCTACAAAGAAGCAAACGTGGAGATGAGATCAGGTGCCTGGGGAGGGTAAGCATCTACTGTTAATTAGCAACACCTGTCATTTAGGCCATGCAGAAAAAGTCATCTCCGATGTATTGCTAAATTCGATGTTTTGAATGCTTCTGATCTAAAACATCTTCCAGCATGGAGGATAACGATATGCTATACTGTTTAATATTTTCATCGTATCGTCCAAACAATTTGCAGTGACGAAGTCAGTCGGACACAAATGTACCCTCTGTGCAACACGTTTTTTTTTTTCGGTTAGTAGCCTTACGCTCAGAACGAAGTCGTTGCAGATTGAATTTGCTCTGGAATAGCGTATCAATTGCAATATGAATTATACACCATTCACGGATACAGGGGACGAAGGAATGTTACTACTTAGGAAAGAGAACTTTGTCATTTTGAAGTTGAAGTCGTCACGTTTGTCATATATTAGGTATTCAGGTGACTATTTTCATAAAAAAATAACACGAGATCTAAATATGAAGGAGAGTTAATGCTTTCAGTGGTTTCTCACAGGGACAGATTATGAGAGGCAAATCTCAGTCTACAAAATAATTTGTAAACATTTAATCAATTCTGTTTTTTTATTTTTAGGGAAAGTCCGCTTTTTGAATATTTTACCTTTGTATAAAAGATCAAACTACGGAACAAAGCTGTTTAGATCTCTTCTTTAAGACATTTCATTCTTAGAATTTCAAATGTCTTTGTTCGTCGCATAATGGTTGTAAATTACAACACTTCAAGTAAGTTTTTGAGCTATTGATTCAAAGATTCTTAAGCGAACAACAGGAGAAAGTATTTTTCTTCCTTAAGTTTGAATCACGATCTTCAATCAATGACCATCAGCTTTATTAAGGCTTTTCCTGCGTTTGTTCATCCATTCTCTAAAGTGCTGCGGGTCGAGGATAAATTTTTGTCACTGAATAAATTGTAATACTACGTACTTGTTATCTGTTGTGTGTAACAGCAACTCCTCGTTAAAACGTATATTAATATTTGGTATTCAGAGCAAAGGAATTTAGCATTTTGGAGGCTATTTGAACATTAATGTGATTTGACAATATAAAATGCGTCTTATACTTCTTATAATCGTATATGTCGGTATGTATTAATTTTGTAGGTTTGTTTTTTCTTATTTTAGACTCTATAAATACAAGCAGTATGTCTATTTCGTTGCTTCTAACTGAAATGTAGAAAATAAATAATGATCATTATCATAAAAAGTAAAAAGGGCAGATTTCTTTACGTCATGAAATTCTTCAATATGAGTCTTAAAGAAAAGATAATAATTTACTGTATACGTTTTCGACATGCAAAGACTAAAAAGTGCTTCATTTTTGTAAGTTATATGAATGACCGCCGTTTTCTGATCTTATGTTACAATTGTAATACAATATAACATTAAATTGTTACTGCAGCTAATACCTTTTTATGCACAAAAATACAGAATTTGCGCATCCAATATAACAAAGAAATCTTAATTAATTGATTAATAAAAAATGAATTTTATGGCAATTATAAACAAAATTCACATAGTGCTTACATACATGTACATGTAACAACATATTCTACCGAATTTGAGATAACGTATTAAATAGCAATATTGTAGCTTACACTAAGCAAAACAATTTCACATGTGAATTTGTGTGGAGAAAACATTTTAGATTATTTAATAAAAAGTCGTTAATTAACACGAGAACGCGTACCATAACCTCATACCAACATGTAATTACAATGACAAATATGGATAATGACCATATCCCTGTATATAGCACAAAATCGATAATTCAGAAAATAAGAAACCGAAGGCGTACAAAATCAGGATAAAACAGGAACCAAAGCAAACAGACAAAAACCTCCACCACATGAAAAGAAGCGAACTCCCGATATGGGAGTGAGACCAGGTGCCCAGGTAGAGTAAGCATCTCCTGCTTGCATGCAAAACCCGCCGCTTCAATTCGGTAGAACTGTCACATCCGGTTACTTCCATTTCGGAAGACATAGATTTAGAAGAAGTAAATAGCTGAACAAAGTTAATGTTATGTGAATGCGAGGACTTGTCACTATAGCTTTATTCTTTGCTAATGTTAAACGTCTTCAAATTAAATAGCATCATTTAAGATCAGATAAATTTGCAGCATGGACCAGACATGCACGTTTTGGGTACTTAACCCTCGTCCGTGATCCTCAATCTAAACAATGTAATATTGACAAACAGTGTGAAAGTTATTATGTCCAATAATGTACCAAAAGACCTAGCAATATGAGTTGGTCATGATGCTACAGGACCGACGTTTTTAAAATTTTGGTGACTGAAATTTTCGAACGCGTTGAAGATACAATCAACCGATGTTGATGTAACTTTACTACACGTGCCCTCCCGGTCCGCAAGCAGTGACACTCACCAAGTGGTACAAAATTAATGTCAAACGTCTTCAAATTTGATAACATCATTTAAGAACAGATAAACGTGCAGCATGGACAAGACATGCACGTTCCTTGTACTTAACCCTCGTCACTGATCCTCAATACAAAGGGTTGATAGTATGAAAGTTATTATGTCCTAAAATACACCGAAAGAAGTAGCAGGATGGGTAACATAAAAATATTGTATAAACATGATAGATATAATAACAATTTTCATTATGCTGAATACACCTTATAATGGATTTTTTGCACATTTAGATGTATGCATGGCAACATTTTACAAGTCATGGAGTTATTTAGATGGATATTCCTTTAGTGAGTCTTAAAGAAAAGATAATAATTTACTGTATACGTTTTCGACATGCAAAGACTAAAAAGTGCTTCATTTTTGTAAGTTATATGAATGACCGCCGTTTTCTGATCTTATGTTACAATTGTAATACAATATAACATTAAATTGTTACTGCAGCTAATACCTTTTTATGCACAAAAATACAGAATTTGCGCATCCAATATAACAAAGAAATCTTAATTAATTGATTAATAAAAAATGAATTTTATGGCAATTATAAACAAAATTCACATAGTGCTTACATACATGTACATGTAACAACATATTCTACCGAATTTGAGATAACGTATTAAATAGCAATATTGTAGCTTACACTAAGCAAAACAATTTCACATGTGAATTTGTGTGGAGAAAACATTTTAGATTATTTAATAAAAAGTCGTTAATTAACACGAGAACGCGTACCATAACCTCATACCAACATGTAATTACAATGACAAATATGGATAATGACCATATCCCTGTATATAGCACAAAATCGATAATTCAGAAAATAAGAAACCGAAGGCGTACAAAATCAGGATAAAACAGGAACCAAAGCAAACAGACAAAAACCTCCACCACATGAAAAGAAGCGAACTCCCGATATGGGAGTGAGACCAGGTGCCCAGGTAGAGTAAGCATCTCCTGCTTGCATGCAAAACCCGCCGCTTCAATTCGGTAGAACTGTCACATCCGGTCACTGATCCTCAATACAAAGGGTTGATAGTATGAAAGTTATTATGTCCTAAAATACACCGAAAGAAGTAGCAGGATGGGTAACATAAAAATATTGTATAAACATGATAGATATAATAACAATTTTCATTATGCTGAATACACCCCATGTGTGCTGCTTTCACCTTTTCGGACAGTGGATGTGCATTACTAGATGATATTAGCCCGGGCTTACAGAATTCATTTATTGAAGACAGTACAGCGAAAACGTTTAGAGAAGTATTTGGTACTTATTTGGTAGATATTTCATTCAGTTTGTTATATGAACATTCAAAAGCTTTCCGACAAAAATAAGGTGCACTTTAGGTTCATTATATTAAGAACTAAAAATAGCAATACAAACAATAGAAATGACATTCGAAAAACACACATAATTCATGAATTAAGGTAGATTGTACCTCTGACCCAATATCGGGGTAAATGGATACCCAATATTTTCTTTTCATATTATGTACAAAGAATAAAGATAATACAGGTTTCAATAATATTTTTGTTCAAAAATGATCCTATAATGTAAAAATGTGAAATTTTGGATTTTTCCATAGGCTGTAATGTTAAAGTTGGGGTCATCCGAATTAAGGTAAGGGTTGCGACTACAGGGAAATAACTCTATCTTCAAATCATGAAATATTTTAAATCGACATGGACGACAAATGGTAAAAGATCAGATTTTTACCTTTTTCCAAAAAATATACTCCTTGAAATTTTCATTGCTGAATGGGTGTTTTGGGGGAAAATGCTTATTTCTCAATGAAAAATCGCAGAAAATAGGGAAAAAATTGTTATTTTCGCATGAGTTCTGCTTCTAAAGATTCAAACATCAGAATATGAGGGCTGTTCCGAATGTTCATCGACAACGTAATTTCAGGAAAGATTTAGAGAACTTGATAAAAGTTATGTTTATTTCTTATGGTAAGGATAATTTTGAATACATATACGAATTTTCATTACGATTTGTCAATAGCAACCTTTCATATCCCCTTTTGAACAGAGCAAGGTTCTAGGTCATGGAGCAGCTAATAAAAAGTAACGACGTCGTCATATGTCCAGCGTAATTTTGACTTCTAAAAAGAAACATAACACCTTTCATCCAAACAAAATCCTAATTTTTTTTCATGTATTTTGACAAGGATGACAAGTTCTATTTTCATGTGCATTTCTACCTCTATACCATAAAGTACTTTCATTTTTGAATTATTCAAAGTCAGGTCACCATTAAGGGAGAAAACGGCACCACTTTACTTATTTTCGTTTACTTTTTTGTACAACTCCAATCAAAATCGCGTGTTTATGTATCTATTCATCATAAACACCCATTCTTCTATTTCAAAACATTAGTTTTGATGTATTTCGTTCATATCAAGATGCATCCATCAGCTGTTAAGTCTCCATCATTTTTGTTCAGCCGAAATTCAAATGTGCTCCGCAAAGAACTCTGACGTCATCCATGTTTGGTTTGTTTGATCAACAATATCATGCATATCTTAAATATGGTCCGATTTTCTTAAAAACATCGCAGTGGTCATGACAAATGCACATGCATTCTCATCTTGGAAAGTAGTTATCCATTTTGAAAATTTGAAAGATTTCATTTAGTCCGTGAGCCAGACCCCCAAATTCAGGGTCATTGGTACCATCCGGGGTGAATAAACGACATCAATATATTCTGATAGATGGATATCTGTAGTATTTGAAAATATATGATAGCAATGAATAGTAGGTAGCTAAGACACTTTTTTGGGGAAAAACCTTGTTTTTTAGTCGAAAATCAATGAAAATAGGAAAAAATTCATAAATTTTATATGGTTGATGATTTAACAAATTGAAAAGTGTAAATATGTAGTATTTTTGGTATTCTTTCAGATGAAATACGTTTCAATTTCCCATTCCTATTTTTACTGTGTGTTTTGGGGTAAAAAAGTCGAATTTTTGCAAAATTTCAAAGAAATTCGAGAACATTTTAAGTTATTCCTGCTACTCAGTTCCTCAATATTGCATATGATCGTCCAATGATAATTTAAAAAACATCTTTGAAGCTTCCTCTTTCAAATAACATATATTTCATATTCTTAATTTTTGCGAAATCTTCGAATTTGAGTTTTTATACAGAAAACTGTATTCTAAATTATAGAAATCTTCGATTTCTGTATATTAATTTAAAGAACCCTATCTAATTATGCAAGCAATGATGGAAAGTTATTTTCTAATTTAACTTTTCAGATTATATATGTTTTACTGATATTTCATTCAAAATTAGAGTATTTTGGGGAAAAAACGTATTTTTCATACAAAAATTGCTGATTTCTGGAGAATATTTATTAAATCTAAAGAATTTCTTGAAATGATAGCAGGAATGAATTTTCAAATGCAATTATTTAGGTTCATTCATGAACTACATATTTGAAACATAATAGGTATATTTTCTACTTAATTTTGGGGCAAAATGCCTGATTTTTGTCTAAAAATAACAGATTTTTTGGGAAATTCTATTAATTCATTATCTTAGCTGTATAAAATTATAGATTTAAAGCAATTATCATTAAGAAAGTTATCATCTTGTCAGATGATTGTGGACTTCAAAGTAATTATTCATTAAAACCAACATTTTTGGATAAAATATGGTTTTTTTTTAAAACCACTTATTTTGAGAAAAAAAAAATACTAGCTCTTTTAATCTGCCTAAATTGATATATTCTAGTTTTGATTATTATGCTATTTCTTATTATAAATGGATAGGAATGTCGTTTGATAACTGAAAGTTAATTTATATGTTATTTTGGGGTAAAAAAGCTTATTAATGTGCAAAAATCACTTATTTCTGTGAACATTTTGTGATTTTGTGATTTTTTATTTTATCAAAGCAGGAGAGGTTTCATATAATTTGATGGCATAAAAGTGATCAAGTTTAATGAGTTAGAGGAGATTTCTTAGATTATCTTGCTATTTTGGGGGGAAAATCTCAATTTTTATTTAAAAATCGCTGATTTCTGGAAAATCTTTATTACTATGAAATGTGTCATTATTAGTTATATTCGAAAGTGTTCCTGGGTATATCAAAGTTTTTCCTTGTAAGTCATAAACATTTCAAGTATCCTCTCTTAATTTCATGGGTATTTTGGGGCAAACAATATTTTTTTATATAAATATATAGCCTAAATCAACAAAAATACCATAGGAAGTCTTATGTTTCAAACAATGACTATTATCTTCTGTATTTCCTATTTAACTGTATATTCTTTCTAAACTTATTTATCATTTCTCTTCAATTTTGTGTATATTGCGATATTTTCGGTAAAATACATATTATTAAATATTAGGTCACAAAGAAACCTGTTACGTATCTCCTTCGTGCCTTTTGGCACATAAGGCCTTCACAGGTTACAAAGAAAAGCAAGCTTTTATTCTAAAAAATCTAGCAATATATAACCTCGAAATGTGTTTTATCAAATTTTGTTTATTAAGAGCTTGCTTTTCATCTCTTTTTTTTAAAATTTTTTATCACACTAATAGTAACATTTCAAAATATAAGAATAAAATGATGAGTAAGTTAAGAAAAACTAAACAGTTAAATAGGAGATACAGAAGACAATAGTCATAGTTTGAAATATGAGACGTAATTTTCTTGATTTAGACTATAATTTTATAGAAAACATATTATTTGCTCCAAAATACCAATTAAATTAACGGAGGATACTTGAAATGCAAATGACTTACAAGGACTAACTATGATTTACCCAGGAACACTTTTGAATATAAATAATAATGACACATTTCATAGTAGAAAAGATTTTCCAGAAATCGGGGATTTTTAAATAAAAAATTGAGACCCCCCCCCAAAAAAAAATAGCAAGATAATCAAAGAAATTTCCTCTAACTCATTAAACTTTATCACTTTTATCCAATCAAATTATGAGGTTATGAAGCCTCTCCTGCTTTGATGAAATGAAAAATATAAATTTCAAAAAAATATTCACAGAAATAAGTTATTTTTGCACATTAATTAGGATTTTTTCCCCAAAATAAGATGTAAATTAAATTTCAGTCATCAAATGACATTCCTATCCATTTATAATAAGAAACAGCATAGTATCAAAGCTAAAGTATATCAATGTAGGCAGATTAAAAGAGCTAGTACTTATTTTCTCAAAATAGGTGGTTTTTGCATAAAAAATACATATTTTATCCAAAAATGTTGGTTTTAATGAATAATTACATTTAATTCCACAATCATCTGACAAGATGATTACTGTCTAAATGATAAAAGCTTTAAATCCATAGTTTTAGCAAAGATAATGAATTAATAGAATTTTCCCAGAAATTTGTCATTTTTGGACAAAAAACAGGCATTTTGCCCCAAAATAAAGTAGAAAATATACCTTTTATGTTTAAAACATGTTATTTATGAATTAACCTAAATAGTTACAGTTGAAAATAAATTCCTGCTATCATTTAAAAAATTTCTTTAGATTCAATAAATATTCTCCAATAATCAGCGATTTTTAAATGAAAAAAAAAACAACTTTTTTTTCCACAAAGATACTTTGATTTTGAATGAAATGTTAGTAAAACATATATAACTTGAAAGAGTGTGAAAAGTTACAAGAGAAAATAGCTTTCCATCATTGCTTTCATAAGTAATGAGGGTTCTTTAAATTAATATACATAAATCTGAGATTTCTAATTGAAAATCAGTTTTCTGTATAAAAACATCAATTTCGAGGATTTTGCAAATAAAAATAAGAATATGAAATTTATGACATTTGAAAGAGGAGATTTAAATATGTTTTGAAATCATCATTGGACAATCATATACAATATTGAGGAACTGAGAAGCAGGAATAAATTAAAATTCCTCGAATTTCTGTGAAATTTTGCCAAAATTCGACTTTTTTACCCCAAAAGACACAATAAAAATAGGAATTGGAACATGCAACTTATTTCCTCTGAAAGAGAACATAAAATACTACATGTTTACACTTTTCAATTCTTAAAATCACCATCCATATTTAAGTTATAATTTTTTTCCAGAAAAAAATCATTATTTGGCAAGTATGCAAGGGCAATAACTCTTGTTTACCCCTTTAGCTACCTTTGATCAAATGCTATCATGCATTTTCTGAAACCTCTTGGGTATATCTATCATAATATCAACATCAGATTTATTCACCCCAGATGGTACCGACCAACCCCTCTGGCTCACGGACTAATTGCACGTTACGCGCATTTTAAAAATAATGTCTCATCAGTGATGCTCGAGGCCGAGATACTGAAATTCATAATTATGAATTAATATAAGAAGAGCAAAATTCTAAACACAACATAAAATTTACTGCAATAGCGGGAGTTTGTAACGTTCGATTTATGTAGAGAGAGCCTCTAGTGAGAAACCAAATAGTCTTTTTAATTTTCTTTAAATTTTTTGACAGAGAATTTATAAATATGTTTCAAGTAAGGTGTCAATTCCCAATTTTTTTATACAAGGATGGATTTTACTATCCCTTGTACAAAGTAATTATGTAGTTTATTATCCTTTGAAATCTTTATGTAATGGAAAAATATAAAACTATATAGTCCTGGTTTAACCTGCTTTATGAAACTAGATTCTTTTTTACATTCATTCTCCATTTCATTTAATTCAGACCAATCAGATGGAAGCTGCGAAGCACCTTTTCAAACAGATGCAACAGGTAAACTATGCTACCTCCTAATGACGTCATCAAATGTTTATTGGTCAGAGGCCGCGCAGAGCTGCAATGAAATGAATGGCACTCTGATCTCAATAGAAACAATAGAAAAGCACGTGCTATTGTACCAGGCAGTAAACAGTAAGTAAGATAAACTAGCGTAATGTCATATTTTTGTTTTTAAAATAATTATTCGTTCTTTTCGAAATACAGAGTAACTTCCAATTTGTGCAGGCATGTGACGTCTACGTATTGTGACGTCATCAAATTCTATAGAAAGCAGCATAAAATTCACGGAAACAGTGTTACACATGTGACGTTTTCAGAGTAATTTAATGACCCCAAACTGCTTTTTTCGTCCGATACTATTATAACAAATCGAAACATAGGCATGTAAAATCGAAAAGACGGAGCAGACCCTTTCACGATAAGGTTCATTTGGAACACTTTTGTCTTTTCGTGTAACGTTTTCTCACTCAAGACAATAGAATGACGTCATAAACGTGGCATGCATTGCTGCAATATGACGTCATTTCATTGCTTAAAGTTGATATAATACCATACGCAGAGAAAAAAAGTGATCCGAACGAACCTTATCGTGAAAGATTAATTGGGTGGATCACAGACACCAAACATCACAAAATTTTGCGATGTTTTCGTTGTAACGTCAAAATAGAAAAGATGACGACACAAAAAGTCAGTGCGATCAAATCTGACGTCACAATTCAAAATGTTGCCAATGGTGTGACGTCTGCTGTCTGAGCATATAAAATAAAGGATTGAAACTGTCATAAACAATTTCTGGAAAATGAGCTATTGGTTCATCGAGTTTGTTTCATCTTTCAGCACAGTTGACTATTTGCAAAAAAAGAAGAATGAAATCAGAGCCATGGCAGTAGAATACAATATATTGATTTTAAGATATTTAATTGATCGAATAGAAGAAATTAAATGAGTTGATTCGCTGCAATAATAAGGATCTATGCTATTAATAAATTAGAAGCGTAGAAGTCTAGGAAGAAAATAAATAAGGTGATAACATGACATTCATTTAAAAAAAATAATTCATCCCTTTATACTTTATTCAAATGAACTGTACTGACAACATTACGATAAATTAAACTCTAATATGAATCTAATAAGTCTACTATACTCCTTATACAAAAATGGAACAAATGTCCCTGTTGTACAGAGTTCTTGTTCACTTAACAATTAAATTTTTGTATTTCAAAGTGAATAGGTGTTGGTGGTTTGGAGGTTACGACTTCAAGGGAGATAATCATCACTGGATGTGGTTAAGCGGAGTACCAATTAATGACACTATATGGAAGAACGATGAGCCAAATGATCCTTCAGAGCAGTGTGTAGAAGCCTACGATACCACTATGCTTATAAATGATAAAGGATGTACTAACGCACATTGTTCATATATTTGTGAACGACAGATTTATGATTGGAGCTAATTACGCAAAACGAAGGTATCAAAACTGAATATAGTTTTGGACGTTGACGGAAAAAAAACAACAAAACTTCGAGATTCAAGCTATTTATTTCAAACTATTTCTCACTTTAATTTTGAATGGCATTTTACATGTATGTAGAACATGAAGTACCACTATTTACGTTATGCATGAAATAATGATATTCCATATTAAACGTCAACTTTTTCCATGACATCGCTAAGGGGATACAATAAAAGCATATCAGACCCCCCTTTCCAGAATGATCAGTGACAATCTACATTGTGATTGAGTGGCTGTCGTCATCACCAAACCAAGATCTGTACATCAAAATGTATATCGAGACAATCACCGAATTTGACAGGTTTTCATGGAGCTGTTGCGACGGGTGCTGCATGCAATAAAGAGACGCTGACTCACCCCGGGCACCTTGTCTCGCTTAGGAATGTTGTTCATTCCGGGTTTGCAACAGAACCGATGGTAATTCTCACGATATGGCCTTGCCTTCGCGACTTTGAGACTGAAAAACTTGTAGGTCCATTTTTGATGTTTATGTATTAGTGCATAGATAAATGTTAAAAGGGATTTTATGATCACGTAGATAAAACGTTTTATTTCATTGGTTATTCGTTAAATAAGTATATCACGACCGTGAAACGAGAACATTACAACTATTGAAATATTGAAATAGATAACTTGAAATGAATCAATTTTGTATCGAAATAACTTAGTGCACAATATGTGCAATTCAACAATAAATGTATCATCAGTGAAGATCGAGACCAAAAGCGGCCAGATCCAAATGGGGACTATATGAATAGTTAGATTCTCATCATGACCTCATGTTTATGCCAAAGAGCCAAGTAAGGGCTGAATTATGCAACCGAATCAAGTTTTATGGCAATTCCATTAATGCAGAAGGTTGGGCTGTTAATGGCATTATAAATAGGCTCTAAAAGTCCGACTGCCATAACACAGCCAGATTGAAATATGTTCAGATACAACTGAAGCAAGCCGGATTGTTTTATGTGGATTGATTTATGTGGGTGAAACCAAAGGTCAGCTCCGAAAAAGAATGTCAGGGCATCGATCAAAAATAAATAATAAAGGAAGTCAACTTCTGTACCGACATTTTGACCAGGCCGATCATTCCGTTTTATCTATGAATGTAAGAATCCTGGAGAAAATATATCACCCCACAAACAATCCCAATTTGAGCACACCTTTCCGTCGCAACAGAGAAGAATTCTGGATAAAAAATCTTAACACTGCAGCGCCCTATGGATGCAACGATAATATCAGCACCATAGGAAACTTAACAAGTCCTGGTTTTCAATCGGTAAATGTGACTAGCTTATTCAATAGACCACAAAGAAGACCTCGAAGTCATGGCATTCGTAAATATAATAGGCCTGAGATACATAGTTTCTCCTTCGATGACTTGGTTCCATTTTTGAATGAGCCTCTAGGCCTGCATTATATTCGTACCAAATTATATTCTGTTCCTTTACGGAAGTTACACGAAATCTACGAATATACGAAGGACCTCACATATACCGATACACGTTCCCCAGAATACAGACTACAAGGAGTCATCTTGGACATTTCTACTTTTCGATTATTTCAAGCAGTTAGATTAGATAAATCAGAGGAGAAAACAAACCGTCCTTTCATTAAAGTAAGATTTGCAAACAAAGGTATTGATAAATTGAATCTTGGTCAATTTTTGAATCACAAAGCTGTCAAAGAAAAAATCCCACCATATTTCAAAAGAAAAGAAAGTCCTTGTATCTCCTATAGCTACACACCAACAGTTGCATCTAAAATTTACAATTACAAACGATTCTTGCAGTGTATTGATTTAAGTATTCCCTCACTACAACCACTTCCTTGCGATTGTTCTTCATCGGATTTCAACTACTCTCCTTGTGGACACGTTATTACTGGTGACCTTAGTATAGTCAAGAACGACAAGTTGAGAGTATTGTTGAAAAAGGGTCCCAAATACAGAGAAAGTATGTCCTTTACATGGAACCAAAAATTTGAAAATTACCATGGACTCTTGTGAGGAATATGCAAGACGTTGGGCAAAGAAAGAGGATGTACAGCTCGACACCCTTTCTGAATGGATAAAATCCATCAGAGGGTTACTTTCATCTAGAATAAACCGATTAAAATCAACTGTGAACACAAGATTCGAGTCTATATTTAAAGACCCTAATGTTATCACAGAGCTTAACTACCTTCAAGAACATTATGTCATCACACCAGCGGACAAAGCCTCAAGTAATTACACATTTACTTGCAAAAAGTACTATTTCGACAGTCTAGTTAAAGAGTTGGGTCTAAATTCGACATCTGGAAATCCCACTTACACCCCAACAAACCTTTCGGCCTCTGAAATAATAGATAATCACAAATCAGCTCTTGCTTCCTTTGACTTCGACACTACCAATTTAGATTTAGATTTACCATACTTGTACTGCATACCTAAAATGCATAAGAATCCGTACAAACAACGTTTCATCGCTGGTTCCTCAAGATGTTCTACCAAATCTGTATCGATCTTACTCACCAAAGTTTTATCTGAAATCAAATCTGGGCTTCAAAAATATTGTTCGACAGTATATTCTCGTAGTGGTATCAACCAGATGTGGATTTTAAAGAATTCGAAGGAACTTTTAGAACATCTGAAATCCACTCATTTTAGTAAAGTCCATTCGATCAAAGCCTTTGATTTTTCGACACTTTACACTACAATTCCACATTCTAAACTGTAAGAAAGACTCGCAAAAATTATAAGTAATGCGTTTACAAGTAAGAACGGTAATCGCAAATACAAATTCATCGTGGTGAACTATGACAAAACCTACTTTGTTAAAGAAAAATCCGATTCTGAATATAAGTACACTGAAACAGATATTATTCAGATGTTAAACTTTTTGATCGACAACATTTTTGTGGTGTTTGGAGGAAATGTCTTCCAGCAAATTGTCGGAATTCCAATGGGGACCAATTGTGCCCCACTCCTTGCCGACATTTTCCTTTACTCGTACGAAGCTGAATTCATTCAATCTTTGGTCTCTAAAGGGAAAAGATACATAGCTTCTGACTTCAAATTCACTTACAGATACATAGACGATGTGTTGTCCATCAATAATCCAAAATTCGCGGATTACCTGAGCAGTATCTATCCTTCAGAGCTTGAAGTCAAAGAAACTACAGAGACAAATAATTCAGCATCCTATTTGGACATAATGTTGTCCTACGACACTGATGGTCACATGAACACCTCACTCTGTGACAAACGTGACGACTTCAATTTCACCATTACAAACTTTCCCTTTCTGAGTAGCAACATCCCTTCATCGCCTGCTTATGGTGTGTTCATATCTCAGTTGATACGCTATGCCAGAGCAAGTACCAAATATACGGACTTTGTTTCGAGAGCTAGGCGTCTTTCAGATAAGCTTCTCAGTCAGGGATATGTTTGTGAACGACTAACATCGTCACTGAGGAAGTTCTACGGTCGATATGGGGAACTCGTCATACACTATGATGTCCCACTCTCCAGAATGGTGAATGATATTCTGTCATAGACCATTTGAACCATCCAACCAAAGATTGTACTCTATGTCTTCCGAAATGGAAGTAACCGGATGTGCCATTTCTACCGAATTGAAGCGGCGGGTGTTGCATGCAAGCAGGAGATGTTTGCTCTTCCTGGGCACCTGGTCTCACTCCCGTATCGGGAGTTCGCTTCTTTTTATGTGGTGGAGGTTTTCTTTTTGTTTGCTTTGGTTCCTGTTTTGTCCTGGTTTTGTATGCCTTCGGTTTCTGATTTTCTGAATTATCGATTTTGTGCTGTATACAGGGATATGGTCATTATCCATATTTGTCACGAGTACCATATACAGTCTACTCTCGATAACTCGAACTTCAAGGGACCATCAGAAATAGTTCGACTTATCAGGAGTTCGACTTCTTGAGTACATGATCAGCAATCTATTTTTGAAAAGACTTATTTCCCTTTCTCGATTACCGTTCACAAACTTTTGTGTTGTCCAATTTTAGTGACCAATCTAGATTTAATGTTTGTAATAACGACATACTACATAACATGGGAAGAAAATATCAATTATCCATCTTCTGATTTCTTAGAAGGAATTGGTTTTTGTTTAAGAATTGAAATTAATTAGTGGTTCGAGTAATTGAGGTAAATTTTCAATGTAAAAGGACTTTTGGGACTTAACAATTAGTTCGACTTAACGAAAAGTTCGCGTTATCGGAATCCGAGTTATCAGGAGTAAAAATGCATAAAACCAATGAAAGAGAATCGGGACTTTTAAAAACAGTTCGAGATAAGCGGAAATTCGAGTTAACCGAGTTTGAGTAATCGAGAGTAAACTGTAGATCAGATGGTTATTCCATGGGGAAACTGTATATGCCTAGTCCGATAAGGGAATAGTGTAGCGTTGGATAACGTATTCGGATTAAGATGATTTGCAGTATCAGGAACAAGACTTTTTGCAAATGATGAATGAGCTCACGTTTACCATTCATTTTCTTTCAATCATGCGAAGCTTTCTTCGCCAGAAAGACAAAAAGAACAAATTCTAAAAATGTCTCAATCATTGAATTGAAATAAATGCTGATTCATTGTATTGTTATAGTAGACTTTAGAGCTAAACAGAGATAGTGTATTTTTACTGAGTTTATCGGACTTATAGTATAATTATGCAAGACTTATTTGCTGCATACGTAATACAACTTGTATTACGATGTTTAATTTTGTGCTCTATTGTTGGTGCTGTTGAGATTATCGTCAGGATCTTCTTTAACTCATTTGTGTCACACTTATGCCCTTTGCCGTGTGGAGCTCGTAAAAAAGTTCCCCGCGAGGGTTTTGACAGTAAGTGTTTTGAATACACTTCCCTGACATTGTCGCCATAGCACTTTCTATATAGACAAAACGTCAGACACTGCATGAATATTTTATTTTCATTTCCATGCTTCATAAACATCGACGACGGGTGCGGCTAGCCAACAGAGGATGCTTACTCCTCCCGGGCACCTGGTCCCACCTCTAGCTTGCTAGGGGTTCATCGATGTTTAATTTTGTGCTCTATTGTTGGTGCTGTTGAGATTATCGTCAGGATCTTCTTTAACTCATTTGTGTCACACTTATGCCCTTTGCCGTGTGGAGCTCGTAAAAAGTTCCCCGCCAGGGGTTTGACAGTAAGTGTTTTGAATATACTTCCCTGACATTGTCGCCATAGCACTTTCTATATAGACAAAACGTCAGACACTGCATGAATATTTTATTTTCATTTCCATGCTTCATAAACATCGACGACGGGTGCGGCTAGCCAACAGGGGATGCTCACTCCTCCCGGGCACCTGGTCCCACCTCTAGCTTGCTAGGGGTTCATCGATGTTTAATTTTGTGCTCTATTGTTGGTGCTGTTGAGATTATCGTCAGGATCTTCTTTAACTCATTTGTGTCACACTTATGCCCTTTGCCGTGTGGAGCTCGTAAAAAAGTTCCCCGCGAGGGGTTTGACAGTAAGTGTTTTGAATATACTTCCCTGACATTGTCGCCATAGCACTTTCTATATAGACAAAACGTCAGACACTGCATGAATATTTTATTTTCATTTCCATGCTTCATAAACATCGACGACGGGTGCGGCTAGCCAACAGGGGATGCTTACTCCTCCCGGGCACCTGGTCCCACCTCTAGCTTGCTAGGGGTTCATCGATGTTTAATTTTGTGCTCTATTGTTGGTGCTGTTGAGATTATCGTCAGGATTTTCTTTAACTCATTTGTGTCACACTTATGCCCTTTGCCGTGTGGAGCTCGTAAAAAAGTTCCCCGCGAGGGGTTTGACAGTAAGTGTTTTGAATATACTTCCCTGACATTGTCGCCATAGCACTTTCTATATAGACAAAACGTCAGACACTGCATGAATATTCTATTTTCATTTCCATGCTTCATAAACATCGACGACGGGTGCGGCTAGCCAACAGGGGATGCTCACTCCTCCCGGGCACCTGGTCCCACCTCTAGCTTGCTAGGGGTTCATCGATGTTTAACTTTGTGCTCTATTGTTGGTGCTGTTGAGATTATCGTCAGGATCTTCTTTAACTCATTTGTGCATAGTTTATTCATGTATTGACTTTAATTGGGCTATATGTTACATGAGTTATCTTTCGACATTTGCCTATCAAGGATAATTTAGGACATTCTTGAGTACGGCCTTTCCAATTGACTTTATTTTACTTATTTGGACACTTTTGTAGTTGACTTTCGCGGCGGATGTTTCATGCAGGCAGAGGACGCTCACTCAGGCACCTTGCCATGCCCCTATTCGGGAGTTTGCTATTGTCTTGTAATGGAGACTTAAATAATTGTGCCCACACGGATTTATCACGCTAATACCGGTTTCTCTATTTACTTTATGTGTTAAAGGAGTCTAACTCGGCGTTTCACGAAAAACCGACAAGTCATCGTAAAGTCTTCAGAAGTAGGCTCACCAATGTCAAAACCTATTTTATGTGGTATATTTCGATAGATTAATTCATAATGAATCTTCATACGAAATTTGAAATCAGTACCTCCTTTACAAGCCGAGGTATGCCCAATATTGCTCTCTTAGAGCGCCGCATTTCTAGGTCGGACAAAAGGTGTCCGATGATAATCGGGCATCAGTGATCAACTTGAGGCACCGCTTGACCATTCAACGATGCGAACATCTAAAATACATAACATTGCATGAAATAGTCAGATATATGCTTAGTGCAATTTCAAATAAAGTCTTTTTAACGACTTTGAAATAAGAAAAGAGTCGGATTTAAGTGAGATTAAATTCAACATGTGCAGAGTTATGAACATGATGAAAGACATATACACGCATGTGCATGTCTGGTCCACGTTGCCAATTTATCTGTTCTTAAATGATGCTATTCAATTTGAAGACGTTTACATTTATACCACTTGGTGAGTGTCACTGCTGGTGGACATGTAGCCAAGTTCGATCAATTTCGGTTGATAGTTTCTTCAACGCATTCTAAATTTCTGTTATCAAAATTTCTTGAAATTTCTAAAAAGTGGGTCCTGTGGCATCATATCCCACCCATCCTGCTACGACTTTCGGTACGCTTTTCGACATAGTAACTTTCATACTTTTTAGCATATTTCATAGTTTAGATTTTAGGATCACTGATGAGGGTTAAGTACCCGAAACGTGCATGTCTGGTCCACGTTGCCAATTTATCTGTTCTTAAATGATGCTATTCAATTTGAAGACGTTTACATTTATACCACTTGGTGAGTGTCACTGCTGGTGGACCAGGAGTCCCCGAGGGCACATGTAGCCAAGTTCGATCAATTTCGGTTGATCGTTTCTTCAACGCATTCTAAATTTCTGTTATCAAATTTTAAATTTCTTGAAATTTCTAAAAAGTGGGTCCTGTGGCATCATATCCCACCAATCCTGCTACGTCTTTCGGTACGCTTTTCGACATAGTAACTTTCATACTTTTTGGCATATTACATTGTTTAAATTTTAGGATCACTGATGAGGGTTAAGAACCCGAAACGTGCATGTCTGGTCTACGTTGCCAATTTATCTGTTCTTAAATGATGCTATTCAATTTGAAGATGTTTACATGCAAAGAGGTAGCTGTATGAGGGGTTTCATATACCAGCGATGTTTGATTCCAAGCATCTTAAGGGGAGATATCATGCAGTTGTATGTCTTTGAAGTGTTCGGACCTTTAAACGATCAAGCAGTAACAAAATTTTGTCTATACTGCTTCATTATCATCGGACTTTTTGTCCGACCTAGAAATGTGGCGCTCATAAGAGAACGGTATTGGGCATATCTCGGCTTGTAAGGGAGGTACTAATTTCAAATTTCGTAGGAAGATTCAGTATCAATTTATTTATCGAAAAATACCACAGAAAATATGTTTTGACATTGATTAGCCTATATCTGAAGACTTAAAGATGACTTGTCGATTTTTCGTTTAACGCCGAGTTCGACTCCTTTAACATATATAGTAAATAGAGAAACCGGTATTAGCGTGAAAAATCCCTGTGAATTGTGCCATATTCCCATGGATCTCTATCTTAGACTACGATTGGTGCTTCGTCTCTGGAATAATTTATATGTACTGCACTAGTAATGATGTGCTTAATTTGCAAGAATGTTGTGCTTTGAAAAAAAAATTGCCATCCAAGGTCTTCTGTGTGTACATAAATATGGCCTCCCAAGCATAACGACCGCAACATTACTTAGTCAGAAAAACCTGACCCAAACCCAATCTTGGATGATTATTTTGGCCTTAAGGAGGGATTCAACACCAAGATGGCGGCGGCATTATTTGTTTTTCTCACTTCCTTGGAAAAGTACAGTCCTTACTTCCTTAAAACATATGATACATTGATTGATATACATATTTGTGTATCCTGATGAAGTTTGAATAATTTCCGACGTAATTTGAAGAAATTATAGGCTAAGCGATTCTCAAAATTGTGGATTTGGGGAGTTTTATTCATAAGGCAACCACGACGTCATTTCGACGTTATCGGGGGAAAATGGCGTCCAAACGATTGCATTCAAAATGCAATGAAAACATTAATACAAAACGTATTGCATTGAAACTTTACATGTATAAAATAGAAAATTTAAAATTTATTTCAGCGTATACGTTGACAAATTTACATAATAAGAAAGCGGATGTCACTTAATTAAAAATGGACGAATTTGGAAGAAAAAATTGGAAAATAAAAAGCTTCGTAAAATTTTTATCCCAAATTTAATTTTTCTCTTTTATTCATGAAATCATCTCTGTACATTGTTGACCATTCTTTTAGTTTTTGACAAGGATTGATCCACAGGATTCCTAATAATCATCTATCAACAAAAGTCAATTGGCTCGAAATTGAAATTTTTTGAGCGACTGTGTTAACTATTATTCCAATATCCTGCCCTTGTTTATAACCCAATTCATTTAATCTTTTTCCTTATGTAAGAGCATTATACATTTATGAATATTTTGGAAGTTAATTCAAAATTAATTTCCAATAGCATTAAGACAACCGGAATGACACTTTTAATATTATGACGTCATTAAGAAATTCCCGGATACGTTGAAAAATGCATATTTCAAAGTCTCATAGAAAATTTTCCTGTGGATAGAATCAAATGTAAATTTGTATGATGAAGGACAGACAAGAAATGAATAATTTCAGAAATTTTGAGAAAAAATGAATTTGGCGTCAAAGTGTTCAATACCTCCTTAAGGGACTGGGTAGAGTCAGGGAAATTCCTATAGTGAAAACCGTTGATTATAGCGACCCTCCGTAGAGCCGTCCCGTCCGTTCAATGTTTCGTCTACACATACGGGATCATGAAGACAGTTGTGACCACATGATACTTATGATCACATGCCACTTTATCATGTGACTTGCGAAATTCTCGCATGACGTCACTGCTCTTTTTAGGACAGTATGGCGGTGGATTCGAGCAGAATTGAAACTTTAAAGCCTTTATCTTGCCGAAAAAACGACAGATTACCCAGCCCCTTACCGCCTTACCGCCACAATAACCGTCAGACTGATTATAGGTCGGGGTTTTCGGACTAAACGTCATTCTACATAATCTTTTTGGTTTTTAAATAGAGCATTGATGAATAAGTATACTAAACATGCAATGGGTAATTCAGCCCTCCAATATGATGTTAAGGAATTAGAAATATTCCAACTGCACTCCAAGAGAGAAACCTTCAGGAAGTATAGATTTTACAATCGGCTGATACATTTTTTAAGAACCTTGAACACGTCATGTGAATTGTTGTGAATGTAATATTTCTTCATTTAAGCTATTATTTTCTCACATATATAATTTTGCTTCCTGGTACACATTATATCATTCAGTACAAGTTGCCCTCCGTGAGCTTCGGCACATCGCTCCATAATGCCATTTGGCTCGTTCATGCGCCAGAAGCTTGAATCGATTGGCTGTCCATCTGTCCATTGCCAGTCCCGGTTCTTTCCACCTATGTCATATCCACTGACTCACCATAAAGTAGAATGGAGAGATCCTGTATTAGAATAAATGTACTCTCATCTTTATAAACACAAAATTACAGAACATGTGTATTATGTGACATATCTTGATGGTTGCTAGCATCGCTCTATTTTCCGAAAAAAGTTCCATTAATTATTGAATCAAAAACTTTTTAATACAAACATAATTTTTGGGTTGCTACATGTATCATTCAGTTTACGTTTACATCACTTTCTTCAATTTTTAGGTTATAAATTTCTAATGTTTTTACTAAAACGGTTTTACGTGAGGAGAGGGATTTCTTTTAATTCAAAATTATCACCAAAATACCACATGAATTTATCGCGCTTCCAGGTTGCTTGATGAACTACGGGTTATTTTAAGGGTTTAACTCGGCGTCTATCGAAAAAATCGACAAGTAATTGTTTCAGTTTTCAGAAATAGGCTGCTCAATGTCAATACCCCTTTCCTTCGGTATAGTATGAAATGTTACAGGCCGACGTTGGGAAACACCCGGTCGTTAATAGGTATACCTGAGTGACATAAGCTTGATAGGCGTGGCATACCGTCTTTGAAGACAACGCCGTCTGCGAGCGGCGTGTTACATCAAAGACAAACCGACAGGTAATCCTTTATTCTGATAATGAGATACCCGAGTCTCATCTGTTTTAAGCTGTCAATCATGAATTGATAGGGATAAAAGGATTAAAGGGAACCAATATGATACCAATTAGAGAGATGTTAACCCTATAGCGGTCAGTGAGAAAATGACCGAAAATTTACATGTCCCCTTATATAGTCCCCCGTCGGCCTTTACACGTCTTCAAATTCAATAGCATCATTTTAGAACAGATAAATTTTCAGCATGGACCAGACATGCACGTTTCGGGTACTTAACCCTCGTCAGTGATCCTTAATCTAAAGAATGTCATATTGCCAAAGAGTGTGAAAAGTATTATGTACAAAAATTTACCAAAAGACGTAGCAGGATAGGTGGGATATAATGCTACAGGTAAACGTCTTTAAATTCAATAGCATCATTTTAAACCTGATAAATTTACAGCATGGACCAGACATGCACGTTTCGGGTACTAAACCCTCGTCAGTGATCCTAAGTCTAAACAATGTAATATGGTCAAAAAGTATGAAAATTATTATGTCCAAAAATGTACCAAAAGACGTAGCAGAATGAGTGGGATATGATGCTACAGGACCCACGTTTTAGAAATTTCAAGCAATTTTGTAACAGAAAATTTCAAATGCGTTGAAGAGAAAGACGATCAACCGAAGTTGATCGAACTTGGCTACATGTGCCCTCGGGGACTCTTGGTCCACCAGCAGTGACACTCACCAAGTAGTTCAAATGGTAAACGTCTTTAAATTCAATAGCATCATTTTAAACCTGATAAATTTACAGCATGGACCAGACATGCACGTTTCGGGTACTAAACCCTCGTCAGTGATCCTAAGTCTAAACAATGTAATATGGTCAAAAAGTATGAAAATTATTATGTCCAAAAATGTACCAAAAGACGTAGCAGAATGAGTGGGATATGATGCTACAGGACCCACGTTTTAGAAATTTCAAGCAATTTTGTAACAGAAAATTTCAAATGCGTTGAAGAGAAAGACGATCAACCGAAGTTGATCGAACTTGGCTACATGTGCCCTCGGGGACTCTTGGTCCACCAGCAGTGACACTCACCAAGTAGTTCAAATGGTAAACGTCTTTAAATTCAATAGCATCATTTTAAACCTGATAAATTTACAGCATGGACCAGACATGCACGTTTCGGGTACTAAACCCTCGTCAGTGATCCTAAGTCTAAACAATGTAATATGGTCAAAAAGTATGAAAATTATTATGTCCAAAAATGTACCAAAAGACGTAGCAGAATGAGTGGGATATGATGCTACAGGACCCACGTTTTAGAAATTTCAAGCAATTTTGTAACAGAAAATTTCAAATGCGTTGAAGAGAAAGACGATCAACCGAAGTTGATCGAACTTGGCTACATGTGCCCTCGGGGACTCTTGGTCCACCAGCAGTGACACTCACCAAGTAGTTCAAATGGTAAACGTCTTTAAATTCAATAGCATCATTTTAAACCTGATAAATTTACAGCATGGACCAGACATGCACGTTTCGGGTACTAAACCCTCGTCAGTGATCCTAAGTCTAAACAATGTAATATGGTCAAAAAGTATGAAAATTATTATGTCCAAAAATGTACCAAAAGACGTAGCAGAATGAGTGGGATATGATGCTACAGGACCCACGTTTTAGAAATTTCAAGCAATTTTGTAACAGAAAATTTCAAATGCGTTGAAGAGAAAGACGATCAACCGAAGTTGATCGAACTTGGCTACATGTGCCCTCGGGGACTCTTGGTCCACCAGCAGTGACACTCACCAAGTAGTTCAAATGGTAAACGTCTTTAAATTCAATAGCATCATTTTAAACCTGATAAATTTACAGCATGGACCAGACATGCACGTTTCGGGTACTAAACCCTCGTCAGTGATCCTAAGTCTAAACAATGTAATATGGTCAAAAAGTATGAAAATTATTATGTCCAAAAATGTACCAAAAGACGTAGCAGAATGAGTGGGATATGATGCTACAGGACCCACGTTTTAGAAATTTCAAGCAATTTTGTAACAGAAAATTTCAAATGCGTTGAAGAGAAAGACGATCAACCGAAGTTGATCGAACTTGGCTACATGTGCCCTCGGGGACTCTTGGTCCACCAGCAGTGACACTCACCAAGTAGTTCAAATGGTAAACGTCTTTAAATTCAATAGCATCATTTTAAACCTGATAAATTTACAGCATGGACCAGACATGCACGTTTCGGGTACTAAACCCTCGTCAGTGATCCTAAGTCTAAACAATGTAATATGGTCAAAAAGTATGAAAATTATTATGTCCAAAAATGTACCAAAAGACGTAGCAGAATGAGTGGGATATGATGCTACAGGACCCACGTTTTAGAAATTTCAAGCAATTTTGTAACAGAAAATTTCAAATGCGTTGAAGAGAAAGACGATCAACCGAAGTTGATCGAACTTGGCTACATGTGCCCTCGGGGACTCTTGGTCCACCAGCAGTGACACTCACCAAGTAGTTCAAATGGTAAACGTCTTTAAATTCAATAGCATCATTTTAAACCTGATAAATTTACAGCATGGACCAGACATGCACGTTTCGGGTACTAAACCCTCGTCAGTGATCCTAAGTCTAAACAATGTAATATGGTCAAAAAGTATGAAAATTATTATGTCCAAAAATGTACCAAAAGACGTAGCAGAATGAGTGGGATATGATGCTACAGGACCCACGTTTTAGAAATTTCAAGCAATTTTGTAACAGAAAATTTCAAATGCGTTGAAGAGAAAGACGATCAACCGAAGTTGATCGAACTTGGCTACATGTGCCCTCGGGGACTCTTGGTCCACCAGCAGTGACACTCACCAAGTAGTTCAAATGGTAAACGTCTTTAAATTCAATAGCATCATTTTAAACCTGATAAATTTACAGCATGGACCAGACATGCACGTTTCGGGTACTAAACCCTCGTCAGTGATCCTAAGTCTAAACAATGTAATATGGTCAAAAAGTATGAAAATTATTATGTCCAAAAATGTACCAAAAGACGTAGCAGAATGAGTGGGATATGATGCTACAGGACCCACGTTTTAGAAATTTCAAGCAATTTTGTAACAGAAAATTTCAAATGCGTTGAAGAGAAAGACGATCAACCGAAGTTGATCGAACTTGGCTACATGTGCCCTCGGGGACTCTTGGTCCACCAGCAGTGACACTCACCAAGTAGTTCAAATGGTAAACGTCTTTAAATTCAATAGCATCATTTTAAACCTGATAAATTTACAGCATGGACCAGACATGCACGTTTCGGGTACTAAACCCTCGTCAGTGATCCTAAGTCTAAACAATGTAATATGGTCAAAAAGTATGAAAATTATTATGTCCAAAAATGTACCAAAAGACGTAGCAGAATGAGTGGGATATGATGCTACAGGACCCACGTTTTAGAAATTTCAAGCAATTTTGTAACAGAAAATTTCAAATGCGTTGAAGAGAAAGACGATCAACCGAAGTTGATCGAACTTGGCTACATGTGCCCTCGGGGACTCTTGGTCCACCAGCAGTGACACTCACCAAGTAGTTCAAATGGTAAACGTCTTTAAATTCAATAGCATCATTTTAAACCTGATAAATTTACAGCATGGACCAGACATGCACGTTTCGGGTACTAAACCCTCGTCAGTGATCCTAAGTCTAAACAATGTAATATGGTCAAAAAGTATGAAAATTATTATGTCCAAAAATGTACCAAAAGACGTAGCAGAATGAGTGGGATATGATGCTACAGGACCCACGTTTTAGAAATTTCAAGCAATTTTGTAACAGAAAATTTCAAATGCGTTGAAGAGAAAGACGATCAACCGAAGTTGATCGAACTTGGCTACATGTGCCCTCGGGGACTCTTGGTCCACCAGCAGTGACACTCACCAAGTAGTTCAAATGGTAAACGTCTTTAAATTCAATAGCATCATTTTAAACCTGATAAATTTACAGCATGGACCAGACATGCACGTTTCGGGTACTAAACCCTCGTCAGTGATCCTAAGTCTAAACAATGTAATATGGTCAAAAAGTATGAAAATTATTATGTCCAAAAATGTACCAAAAGACGT
Source organism: Pinctada imbricata (assembly GCA_033119305.1). NCBI lineage: Eukaryota > Metazoa > Mollusca > Bivalvia > Pterioida > Pteriidae > Pinctada > Pinctada imbricata. The sequence continues at coordinate 19,315,438 of VSWD01000006.1, forward strand.
AGCAGAATGAGTGGGATATGATGCTACAGGACCCACGTTTTAGAAATTTCAAGCAATTTTGTAACAGAAAATTTCAAATGCGTTGAAGAGAAAGACGATCAACCGAAGTTGATCGAACTTGGCTACATGTGCCCTCGGGGACTCTTGGTCCACCAGCAGTGACACTCACCAAGTAGTTCAAATGGTAAACGTCTTTAAATTCAATAGCATCATTTTAAACCTGATAAATTTACAGCATGGACCAGACATGCACGTTTCGGGTACTAAACCCTCGTCAGTGATCCTAAGTCTAAACAATGTAATATGGTCAAAAAGTATGAAAATTATTATGTCCAAAAATGTACCAAAAGACGTAGCAGAATGAGTGGGATATGATGCTACAGGACCCACGTTTTAGAAATTTCAAGCAATTTTGTAACAGAAAATTTCAAATGCGTTGAAGAGAAAGACGATCAACCGAAGTTGATCGAACTTGGCTACATGTGCCCTCGGGGACTCTTGGTCCACCAGCAGTGACACTCACCAAGTAGTTCAAATGGTAAACGTCTTTAAATTCAATAGCATCATTTTAAACCTGATAAATTTACAGCATGGACCAGACATGCACGTTTCGGGTACTAAACCCTCGTCAGTGATCCTAAGTCTAAACAATGTAATATGGTCAAAAAGTATGAAAATTATTATGTCCAAAAATGTACCAAAAGACGTAGCAGAATGAGTGGGATATGATGCTACAGGACCCACGTTTTAGAAATTTCAAGCAATTTTGTAACAGAAAATTTCAAATGCGTTGAAGAGAAAGACGATCAACCGAAGTTGATCGAACTTGGCTACATGTGCCCTCGGGGACTCTTGGTCCACCAGCAGTGACACTCACCAAGTAGTTCAAATGGTAAACGTCTTTAAATTCAATAGCATCATTTTAAACCTGATAAATTTACAGCATGGACCAGACATGCACGTTTCGGGTACTAAACCCTCGTCAGTGATCCTAAGTCTAAACAATGTAATATGGTCAAAAAGTATGAAAATTATTATGTCCAAAAATGTACCAAAAGACGTAGCAGAATGAGTGGGATATGATGCTACAGGACCCACGTTTTAGAAATTTCAAGCAATTTTGTAACAGAAAATTTCAAATGCGTTGAAGAGAAAGACGATCAACCGAAGTTGATCGAACTTGGCTACATGTGCCCTCGGGGACTCTTGGTCCACCAGCAGTGACACTCACCAAGTAGTTCAAATGGTAAACGTCTTTAAATTCAATAGCATCATTTTAAACCTGATAAATTTACAGCATGGACCAGACATGCACGTTTCGGGTACTAAACCCTCGTCAGTGATCCTAAGTCTAAACAATGTAATATGGTCAAAAAGTATGAAAATTATTATGTCCAAAAATGTACCAAAAGACGTAGCAGAATGAGTGGGATATGATGCTACAGGACCCACGTTTTAGAAATTTCAAGCAATTTTGTAACAGAAAATTTCAAATGCGTTGAAGAGAAAGACGATCAACCGAAGTTGATCGAACTTGGCTACATGTGCCCTCGGGGACTCTTGGTCCACCAGCAGTGACACTCACCAAGTAGTTCAAATGGTAAACGTCTTTAAATTCAATAGCATCATTTAAACCTGATAAATTTACAGCATGGACCAGACATGCACGTTTCGGGTACTAAACCCTCGTCAGTGATCCTAAGTCTAAACAATGTAATATGGTCAAAAAGTATGAAAATTATTATGTCCAAAAATGTACCAAAAGACGTAGCAGAATGAGTGGGATATGATGCTACAGGACCCACGTTTTAGAAATTTCAAGCAATTTTGTAACAGAAAATTTCAAATGCGTTGAAGAGAAAGACGATCAACCGAAGTTGATCGAACTTGGCTACATGTGCCCTCGGGGACTCTTGGTCCACCAGCAGTGACACTCACCAAGTAGTTCAAATGGTAAACGTCTTTAAATTCAATAGCATCATTTTAAACCTGATAAATTTACAGCATGGACCAGACATGCACGTTTCGGGTACTAAACCCTCGTCAGTGATCCTAAGTCTAAACAATGTAATATGGTCAAAAAGTATGAAAATTATTATGTCCAAAAATGTACCAAAAGACGTAGCAGAATGAGTGGGATATGATGCTACAGGACCCACGTTTTAGAAATTTCAAGCAATTTTGTAACAGAAAATTTCAAATGCGTTGAAGAGAAAGACGATCAACCGAAGTTGATCGAACTTGGCTACATGTGCCCTCGGGGACTCTTGGTCCACCAGCAGTGACACTCACCAAGTAGTTCAAATGGTAAACGTCTTTAAATTCAATAGCATCATTTAAACCTGATAAATTTACAGCATGGACCAGACATGCACGTTTCGGGTACTAAACCCTCGTCAGTGATCCTAAGTCTAAACAATGTAATATGGTCAAAAAGTATGAAAATTATTATGTCCAAAAATGTACCAAAAGACGTAGCAGAATGAGTGGGATATGATGCTACAGGACCCACGTTTTAGAAATTTCAAGCAATTTTGTAACAGAAAATTTCAAATGCGTTGAAGAGAAAGACGATCAACCGAAGTTGATCGAACTTGGCTACATGTGCCCTCGGGGACTCTTGGTCCACCAGCAGTGACACTCACCAAGTAGTTCAAATGGTAAACGTCTTTAAATTCAATAGCATCATTTTAAACCTGATAAATTTACAGCATGGACCAGACATGCACGTTTCGGGTACTAAACCCTCGTCAGTGATCCTAAGTCTAAACAATGTAATATGGTCAAAAAGTATGAAAATTATTATGTCCAAAAATGTACCAAAAGACGTAGCAGAATGAGTGGGATATGATGCTACAGGACCCACGTTTTAGAAATTTCAAGCAATTTTGTAACAGAAAATTTCAAATGCGTTGAAGAGAAAGACGATCAACCGAAGTTGATCGAACTTGGCTACATGTGCCCTCGGGGACTCTTGGTCCACCAGCAGTGACACTCACCAAGTAGTTCAAATGGTAAACGTCTTTAAATTCAATAGCATCATTTAAACCTGATAAATTTACAGCATGGACCAGACATGCACGTTTCGGGTACTAAACCCTCGTCAGTGATCCTAAGTCTAAACAATGTAATATGGTCAAAAAGTATGAAAATTATTATGTCCAAAAATGTACCAAAAGACGTAGCAGAATGAGTGGGATATGATGCTACAGGACCCACGTTTTAGAAATTTCAAGCAATTTTGTAACAGAAAATTTCAAATGCGTTGAAGAGAAAGACGATCAACCGAAGTTGATCGAACTTGGCTACATGTGCCCTCGGGGACTCTTGGTCCACCAGCAGTGACACTCACCAAGTAGTTCAAATGGTAAACGTCTTTAAATTCAATAGCATCATTTAAACCTGATAAATTTACAGCATGGACCAGACATGCACGTTTCGGGTACTAAACCCTCGTCAGTGATCCTAAGTCTAAACAATGTAATATGGTCAAAAAGTATGAAAATTATTATGTCCAAAAATGTACCAAAAGACGTAGCAGAATGAGTGGGATATGATGCTACAGGACCCACGTTTTAGAAATTTCAAGCAATTTTGTAACAGAAAATTTCAAATGCGTTGAAGAGAAAGACGATCAACCGAAGTTGATCGAACTTGGCTACATGTGCCCTCGGGGACTCTTGGTCCACCAGCAGTGACACTCACCAAGTAGTTCAAATGGTAAACGTCTTTAAATTCAATAGCATCATTTTAAACCTGATAAATTTACAGCATGGACCAGACATGCACGTTTCGGGTACTAAACCCTCGTCAGTGATCCTAAGTCTAAACAATGTAATATGGTCAAAAAGTATGAAAATTATTATGTCCAAAAATGTACCAAAAGACGTAGCAGAATGAGTGGGATATGATGCTACAGGACCCACGTTTTAGAAATTTCAAGCAATTTTGTAACAGAAAATTTCAAATGCGTTGAAGAGAAAGACGATCAACCGAAGTTGATCGAACTTGGCTACATGTGCCCTCGGGGACTCTTGGTCCACCAGCAGTGACACTCACCAAGTAGTTCAAATGGTAAACGTCTTTAAATTCAATAGCATCATTTAAACCTGATAAATTTACAGCATGGACCAGACATGCACGTTTCGGGTACTAAACCCTCGTCAGTGATCCTAAGTCTAAACAATGTAATATGGTCAAAAAGTATGAAAATTATTATGTCCAAAAATGTACCAAAAGACGTAGCAGAATGAGTGGGATATGATGCTACAGGACCCACGTTTTAGAAATTTCAAGCAATTTTGTAACAGAAAATTTCAAATGCGTTGAAGAGAAAGACGATCAACCGAAGTTGATCGAACTTGGCTACATGTGCCCTCGGGGACTCTTGGTCCACCAGCAGTGACACTCACCAAGTAGTTCAAATGGTAAACGTCTTTAAATTCAATAGCATCATTTTAAACCTGATAAATTTACAGCATGGACCAGACATGCACGTTTCGGGTACTAAACCCTCGTCAGTGATCCTAAGTCTAAACAATGTAATATGGTCAAAAAGTATGAAAATTATTATGTCCAAAAATGTACCAAAAGACGTAGCAGAATGAGTGGGATATGATGCTACAGGACCCACGTTTTAGAAATTTCAAGCAATTTTGTAACAGAAAATTTCAAATGCGTTGAAGAGAAAGACGATCAACCGAAGTTGATCGAACTTGGCTACATGTGCCCTCGGGATATCAAGTTCAGACTTGCGTAAACCATTTGGAATCTTACAATATCATGTTTAGACTTGCGTAAACCATTTGGAAACCATGTGTATAAAAGTTTCCAAATGTGTAATCTTGTTGAAACTAGCGTAAACTATTTGTAACCTTGATGTTCTAAAGTTTACATAGTGTGTAAATTGCGAGGAACTAATGCTTCAAGTGTGATTACAGAATAAACCAGCAGAAGGTTTTGAAAACCATGTACTGATGTAGAAACTCAAAAGTTAACGAGTTTTCAATGCATCCCCAAATAGCAAGAATATCTTGATATCAGCAAATTATTTTTCATCTACATTGCCTTATGTTACTGAAAAAAGACCAAATAATGTAGAATGAAACAAGTATTTAATTTTTATATTAATAATCATGTAATAAATCTATATATCAAAATGTAGCAAGAAACACATACAAAGGAAAAGAGTAGCCTAACAGCATTTTCCTATATTTCCATTTTGTCTAGATGTGAAACCTATTTTCAAAATCTGAGTAAAATAAAAGACACTATTCTTGGACATAATTTCAAAAATCATAAAGAGGAAAAACAATATATGTTTATGAAACATTAATGTACTTCTGTCATCTACAATAATAGCTGTAGTCTGAAAAGTATGCAAAACTTCCAGGCAAAGGTCACTAGGTCAAGACAATTGGTATCACTAGGAATTTTTAGAATGGTCTTATCACTAGAAATACACTGTCAAATGAACTATGAAAGCCCTGTAACTTATCATTCAAAAGTTATGTCCAAGGTTAGTTTTAAAAAGAAGGTGGTCAAACTCTAAAGTCGAGCCCAAAATTTTGATATCAGAGAGTAATGAGACAAGATTTCAACATTTCTCTTCAATTTGGCCTTCCAGATATGAACATGACACATCCTTGGGTTCTGGGCATCAACTTTGTGACTATACATGTATTATCTAAATTTATGAAAGGGATAAAAAGTTATAAAACATAAATGATTGTATGATAGATGGACAACAGACTGGGTAATTCCTATTAATCAAGATATAATTCCTTAAATTCTGTTTACATGTGATATATGTCTCTTGACAACATTGATTATATTATGCATGTGTTGAAAATTGATTTGATAACTTCAAAGTAAAAAATCCACATAATGTCAGTATGTTACAAATTTGTAACCATTTCAAAAGTTTGTCACTATTGATGATATTGGTCTGCTAGCCACACAAATTGTGCTGAGGTTAAATTTCCCTGAATTAACTGCATCAGCTCATGAATCTTCTTTAGATGCTGAAAATAAATGCAAAGTAACAATTTATAAATACTTGCAACAATACAAGAGTACAATAATCATTAAATACCAGAATTCTCTGATGAGACTGAAGCTCTCCTGGTTGTTTGCTTAAATAAATCTAAGTGACACCCATTTTCCAGGACCCTGGGGATCAGGGTCTAAAACAAAATACAAGACCAGAAAATGATTGATGTAATAGAAAAGAATTACTCTCTAGTCTCTACTAATTATACTTTCTGAGAATTGGTGCTCATAGAGTTTGGTGCTCATAGAGTTATATAGGGGAAAATGACCACACCCATTTTCCAAGACCCTGGGGGTCAGGGATTCAAACAAAATACAAGGTACATATCTACTGTCCTATTCATTAAATACAGAGCACCCTGTTTTGTATATTTTCTCAGCCGTCTTAGGAATGTTCAAAATATTTATTGTCTCCGTAGATTGAACTCCTTTAGTCGTAACATAAAATGTGCATGAACTCACCTTTTCCACTGTATTCAGTGATTTTTTTCAGTAATTTGGGAATGGGGTCGGGGCCCGAGCAATTGGGAAAATTGACGACGTTTGGGAATATTTTGGGAAGTACTTATATAAAAGTAAAATGACAGTTCATACAATCAAATATTCAGAATTGAATGTTTAATCATATATTTCTCTTTTAAATAAGATTTAATTTCTTATGCTTACAACAATTTGGCAAATAATTAGTAAATTTGCTAATTTTGAACCAGTAAATTTCACTAATTTCAGTTATTATTCCATCTCTTTGTGATTGGGAATTTTAGAGCCACAATTGGGAAAAAAAGATACTATTTCTCATTGGGAATGGGGCCGAATAACGGCCCCAAAAAGGGGCAAAAAAAATCCCTGGTATTTAACCTGCCATACGAAAAATAAAATGTCTACGGGAATTTCCCATGATAATTTCAATCTGCCGCCATATTGTTCTCTGTACAAACAATGGTAAACATTGACGTCATGGTGTCCAGCATCATGCATTTTAGTCGTTTTTACTATAGAAAATTCACATAGACATTATATTTTCCGTCGTATTTTTTAACTTAGCAATGCACAACCAAAAAGGAGGCATTTTCTGTTAAACTAAAAGAGTTTGAAGACTGGATATCAATTTTTAAGTTGACAACATTATACTTCAGAGAGAATCGCCAAAACAGGGTGCTCTGGATTTAGTGAACAAGACAGTAGATCAAAGACTATGAAGAATGAGAAAACAATTCTCTTTCAGTTACAGCAGTTATGGATATTACGTAGAATTCTTTTATATTCGTGCTTTTCCACTTGATAAAGGCCAAGTGGCCGAAAATTTGTGGATATAGAGTGTTCATTGTTATTAGGGCTGTGACGATTCACCACGGTTCTCGATTCACCATGTTTATTGATTCACCGTGGTTCTTGACGACGGTTCGATACACAATACAAGAAGAGGCCATATGGTTTACTTATGGCTCGTTTTCGGCATTTAGTTTTATCTTTAAAAAATCAACATGGCAATGCTCGACACCGAGTCATCAAAGATTATCTCTGAGTTTTGTTTTTGTTTTTTCTAGTCAATACCATACTTCTCGAATCATTCAAATTATGAATGATCTTAATTTGTTGTTGTTTTAAGAAAATATCTGACAAATTACAGAAATATCTTCATATCTTATATCTAGATATGACGACAATGAGGGTATGGCATTAGCTCTCCAGACTTTTTCGTCCCAGCGAGCTAAAAATGTTGTATCGTGATTCAAATCATATCATGAGTAAATGTTGCAATACATATCATATCCTGAGCCCTAATTGTTATTTATTAATTATAACTTGATACATGTATAACCAACAACAAAAAATTAAATAAAACCTGTGTTTGTGAAACACAAATGCCCCCGTTGGCATCTTTGTCAGTAAAACTGATGAAAAGTAGTTTCACATTTGAGGTAAAGGTCACAAGGTCAAATTAAGTATCCATGGAAAAGTCTTGCCACATGGAATTCATATGTGAAATATGAAAGCCCTATCACCATGATCACTTACCATTCAAAAGCTATGCCCAAGATTAAAGTTTTTCAAAAGTAGGTCAAACTCCAAGGTCACAAGGTAAAAAATTTTGGTATCCATGGAAAGGTCTTGTCACAAGGAATACACATGTGAAATATGAAAGCCCTATCACTTACCATTCAAAGTTATGCCCAAGGTTAAAGTTTTTCAAAAGTCGGTCAAACTCCAAGGTCACAAGGTAAAAAATTTTGGTATCCATGGAAAGGTCGTGTCACAAGGAATACACATGTGAAATATCAAAGCCCTATCACTTAACATTCAAAAGTTACACCCAAGGTTAAAGCTTTTTCAAAAGTAGGTCAAACTCAAAGGTCAAGGTCACAAGGTAAAAAATTTTGGTATCCATGGAAAGGTCTTGCCACAAGAAATGCACATGTGAAATATGAAAACCCTATCACTTACCATTCAAAAGTTATGCCCAAGGTTAAAGTTTTTGCGGACAAACAGACAGACATACAGACAGACCAAAAGCGAACTCTGTAAAGTACGATTCAAATCGAACCGACCAAGCATGAACCGAGGGTAACCAAATTTTCAGTTAACCGTGACAGCCCTTACGAAAACCCATCAAAGTATCATGTACGTACTGTAATGTACTTACTGCTATCTTAAACTAGATAACATTTTCATTGCAAACATGGCAAAGGTTCATGCCAGTCATCCTCTACCTAGTGACAGCAAAATGATGACCTGTAAAATGTAAATAAAATCAGATTTCAAGCTTAAATACTTTGTCACATTCTAGAAAGATTAGACCTACCTGAATCTATAAGTAATTATTAAGTTGGTGTGCATATAAGTGTAGATTTCAAAGAACAGACTGATTTTTATGATTGAAAAGTATAATATTGAAAATATTGGTTGTATATTGCATTTTATCATGTCACAAGGGGGGGGGGATTGTATAAGTGTGTTTTGACATCAATTTTGTATGAAAGACAAGTACATGTATATACAAATCTCATGTACACAGAAAAAAGAGAATCTGTTTACCAATTGAAAAAAATAATATTGGCATACCATCCTTCATGTATATTGTGCAGCATCTTTTACAGAAAGGGCATCCTTTTAGAAGCCAAAAGTCCAACATACCAGTGACGTACCAGTGACCACTGAGTATCATCGTGTACATGTAGTAAGGTGGAGATCCATCAACACTACAAAGAGGAATCCAAAATTAAATTTCAATGTTTCAGATCTAAAATTTTTATATAATCAGTCTGAATGTTCCCACATAACAATATTTCCTCCAAATTGGCAAGAGTTATCTCCCTCCTTGAACACATTGAACTACAACCCCATTGGACTCTTCGGAACTAGCCATTCTAACTGTTCGTGTTCTTGAATAAAGACACGCCCCTTGTTATTGAAAAAAATGATGACGCGATTTATTCAAGCAATAAGCCTTTTTCACGTAACTGCGCGACTAGTATTTTGTGGACGGCAAGTACCGAAACTCATTACGTCACAGTTAAAAACTGATTGTCCTTGACGTCATATTGCGGGAAAGATACTTATTTTGCCGTCCAAAACAACTGGACCGCAGTTATGTGAAAAGGGCTTATTGGTGATGAATAGTCATTCTCTGAAGTGCTGACACATCAAAATATTCAAAACAACACTTATTATGATAAGGAAGGGTAAGATATCATGCATCTTCTCAAGACAAATGTACAAAACCACTGGACCAATGAGAATCGACCTTAAGTGTCCTGATTAGCATACGAAGCGAAGGTTCGAATATAAAACGGACACACCCACAGAAATCTGCCGAAGACGCTGGTGTAAAATATTTAGCAATACCTTCTTATGTTTCATAGATATGTCAGTTACTTGATTATGTAGCACAATCGAATGAAAACTATCGAAATATGTGTGCTGATTAATTGGCTAGTGATGACAAACTATCAAGAGACATAAATTTTGAATGCTCACTCGACATGCTAGATGGTGCTCAGAGAATTGTGGGAAATATAAAAATTTTTATTTGAGATCCAACAAGGGGGAGCAAATTAGGTACGCTTGTTTTGAAGAGATTGATACTGCAATACGCATTGGATCAACCCATCATGGGATCGGCCGAGCCCTACCTATAATACTTAAAAAAGCTAAGAAATAAAATCATGAACAATTTCTTTTTAAATCTGACATTGGTTTGCAGCTATGAAAATGCTAGGTGGCCCTAAAGACCCTATCCGTTTTTCACGTTCCCCCCCCCCCCCCAACTCAAATCATATCCTGTATCCGCCCCTGAAGAATGGTTCCAGGATCTTTCGTCATGTTTGTACCTATTCCTGTTTGTACCGAGATTTTTCATACGGGATCTTTCTTACCTGTTACTGAGATCTTTCGTACATATTGCAGAGAAAAAAAAGATTATGTTTCTGCTATATAGAGTTGATTTACTTGAGCTCCTCAAAATTTGATAGTGGGATCTTTCGTACTTATGTCTGGTGTTTGACCATTGTCGGAAACCCACGCTTGGACACGCAAGCTCACCTCCCGTGGGTCATAACGACAGAATTTTCTTATGTGAGTACTTGTCGGTTAATTTGTTATCGATAGCAAAATATCATCTATTTTATTTTTCCATCAACAAAAGATGCCCTAAATAATAATGATAATGTTGACAGTGATTAATATTTCTTAACTTTAGGAGTTACAAAACAATATTGCTTACATAGTGGCTTTAAATGGCTAATTCACTGACAAGTAATCGCATTAGATTTTTGTAATGCTATCCAGCGAAAATTCTGCTGATATGACCCACAGGAGAGCTTGCGTGACCGAACGTGGGTTTCCAACGATGGTGTCAGGGATATATATGTGACGGTCGCAATCTGTCACATGTTTCTAGTTGACCAAAGCGTATTGATTTATAACTTGTTTACATTCGGCTAAGTCCGTTAACTCGACATGTTAAAATATCTCATTCGTTATTTTACACATGTTATATTTATAGTACATACATACGTATGTCGTCACATTCGATATATACCGGGTTCTTTGGTAGCTAAATTATACATTCCGATGGGTCTATTTTGTTTACCTTGAATCTAGCGCCATTTTACTCGTTATTTCTTCTCGTTTTGTAATCTTGTCCGTGATTGGTAGATAGATTACTTTACCGATGTTTTCATTGGTTAATTGATTACTATAGACTGAGCGAGTATATAAACCCCTGCACCTTGTGGAGCGGCGTGTGCTTGTAAGCGACCGTAAGTTTGCAACAAGTTCACCATTCCCTCTCTTTACTCTAGTTTACTTTATTTCGGCATGAATGTCTAAAAGATAGAAATTATTGTTAGGGTCCTCACTCGCTCAGACTCAGTCAGGTAGTTTATAAGTCATGTAGTTATAGCCTTACTGATTATACGTCCGTCCGTACATTATGGGAAGGGGGGATGATTTTTTATTATTCTGTACTGTGATAGTGTCTACACGTGTTACACATATTTTTGTACTTCATCTCGTTGCCTCATTTATCATCATGTTATATTAGAATATTGAAACTTAGTTCAAGTCATTTGAAGTTCATATTCTCAAATACAATTCAGAAGGGCGATATGGGCTCTAAATTGTGAGCTGGCCAGGGCCAAAATCATAGCGATACGAATCAGAAAACTATACGATCACACACACATTTTAGAAGTCTGTCATTCATATTGACACATATCCGAAATATCGGAGTTCATACAACAAGTCGGTTTGACTTTTACTTCTCAAAGTTGAGAATTGTCTATAAGAGACATATTACCTGGTCATATTATATTTGACCTTGACCTCACCTGTCACATATACATTTGTACTGATCTAAAATTACAGTACGTCTTTACAAGGAAATAAGAGAGATCTATTTATTTTCCATGAGAAAGCGAACCGAAAATTTGTCAAATACCCATGAGTTTTTGTTTCAAAACGTTAGTTACGGCAACTATGATACAAGAAAATAATAAAGATTGGAATTTTACCGTCGCCAAGTGGGCGATAAGAAAAACATTTTTGGTAGTCCACACTGAATTTTTGGTCGCATTGGCGAGCGGGCGAGTGCTTATTTGCATCCCTGGGTGTTTGACTGTCTCACAAGTTTATTGGAAAATCATCTATTGGTACGAAAAATCCTGATAATTGGAACGAAAAGTACAAAAGAACTCAATATGAAAAGACTAGAGTTGTAAAATCAGAAAAAAATTTACTATCAATTATCGGAAACTATCGGAGGAGTACATCGATATCAGAATCAGACTTTTTTACCTTAAAATTGTTATATGTTTTGTATCTTCAGAAGGAGAATACTCAGGGCGTATGTATGCAAGTAGATCTTGCAAACAAAGGTATTTATCTCGAGGTTTGCTTTAGACATGATAGAAGGGGGGCATTCCTTTTTCTTTCTATTAAAGCCAAAACAGTCCCATGCTGCGGACTTAGTACTGCCAGGATATGGATAAATCTGCTCTTCCTCAACCGGTAACTTTGCCAAAGCGATCGCATCTAGTTTTTAGTTTTGAATTATAGCAAAGACTTTTCGCACTGAGATCATTTCGTGTAACTTCAACAGCGACAATTGATTTTCGAAATCATTATCCATAGTCAGCACTTTTCAAGATTCAGTGACTATCATTACAACACTAGAAAAGACATCAATATGAAAAATCCTGACGCCCTGAAGAACATGTATCCTTCCCATGGCAAAGGCGGAAAGGGAAGGGGGGGGGTTAGCTTGCTACAAAGTAAACAAAGATTTTACCTGATGCATGTTCCTTTTTAGGAGGAAGCAATCATACTAATAGCGAGCGGAGCTCGCTGCAAAGGCCCGAAGGGCCTTTGCGAGCGAAGCTCGCCCTTATGGTAACGCGTATACACTTACCTTAGTGAGAAAATATGTTGAATCAAAGAATGAGAATGTACTACTATGCTTTCAAAAACTTTCGTCCCCTCGCAGACAGAGTTACTGCGGAGATGCTGAATATTGCCATTTAATTTTTTTTTCGACTCCGAGTATACGTATATGTTATACTCAATTTTTGTTTACAAGTTAAATTTATTGACATAATTTTTCGTAAAGCAGATTACGAAATAGCATCGACAACTCGGCGTAACCGCGGAATCTTTTTAGGAAAGCCGACATCTTCGTTTGAGTATTTTGTTTACTGTGCTTCTATGACGTCATTGACGTCATCGCGCCAAATTCTTAATGTCACTTTGACGTTGTAAGATTTTCCTTTAATGGACGTATTTTGCTTGACGTAAACGCTTCTAAAAAGGTCAATAAACCGGCCAAAGTATTCCCATGGGCGATTTTGTGTTCAATCCGGATGGCTTCACGTTATTAAGTTTCTCAATCCAGAACACTTCTCGAATTTTATGATAATATTTGGAGGCATCCGAACATTTCTCCAAAATTATAATTTTGATGTCCGATATTAAAGTGGTTTTCTTTATTGAAATGTTATGAAACAGGCTTTGGACGACTGTATCTGACATCGGCGAGATGGATTTTTTTCTTTTGGGCGATATGCATTGAGTTATTTATTTTCATTTAACCGTTTTATAACAAAATTAAAATGGCTTGAAATAAAAAAAATCACATGTAGGAAATATAACCAGGTCTGTTTATAAATCCTTGGTCTGACCAGTTCTAGCTGAGCTCTTTAAACTAGATCGTTGATATAAAGTTTCAAAATCATACACCTTTTGTATTTGCTCGTATTTTTCTGTAAATTTGACTGGAATCCCCCCTCAACCTAATCTAATATTTGCCGGTCAAGGCCAAAACAGGAACGTACAAAGAACCATATTTTAAGCCAGCCCCCCTTAAAATGTTCATCTGCTGGTCTAGACCAATTTTACAAATGCCTCTGTGTTTCCACTCGGCTTATACTGCCTTTTTTTCTTTTTTGGCAATCACCAAACAGAAAGTTTTGTAAGATAGGATAAACCGTCATAGTCTAAAATCATATTTATTTTCTCTCCGCTCGCACAAAAAGGCTTTGCCTTGATTCATATTATGTCTAAATATATAAAAAGTGATTCAAATAGTCCACAGGATCGCCGTAAAATAAAAGCAAGAACAAGAAAAATCAGCGCGTGGGTCGAACTGACCAAGCCGGCGTCTTTATTAAGGGAAATGCACCTTAAAAAGTAAATATTAATGACTTAGAAATGCATCTTACCATTTATCGCCATGGGATTACCCAAATAAACATGTTTCTTCGTGGGAAAACAACTTTCAACCCGCTTCTGAGTTTCCTCTGTATACAAATAAAATGCTCGCCTCTGATTGGTCAATATTTGATTTGAAATTGTGCTAGCGCGAACACAGAGCCCGCTGTATTTTTCGGCCTTTTTTCACTCTCTCTTTTCTTTTCTTTTTTTTTTTTTTTTGATTGTTCTGTTTTTTATTTCATATACATATATTTTGCCATAATGAATATTTTTATTTTAAACCTCGAAAAGAAAATAAATATTCACTAGGCCTAGAGGTGATTAGTGATTAGCAGGTGATTTTGTGTTTCCAGCTCGGAGATCCAGACAATATTGATGGAGTATCAGTAGCGGATCAAGCGCTCCTTTTGCTGGGGGATCAAGGGGCGAATTTTGCCGATTTTGTCTTTTGTTTTTGTTTTTGTTTTTTGTTTTTTTTGCAAATAGACCAAAATATACCTGGTTATTTGAAAATTTGGAGTCAGTGCCGTGGATGGACGTTCTTCGTATTTTTTTCAACTAGTATATCGACATATTTTTTGTAAGTTGCCATCTTGATATTTAAATGTTGTATATGATAAGGAGAGGGCTTATGTAATGTTGTTATAACTTTTGCCCCATCCTATTTCATGTTATTATGAAATAAAATATGTTAAAACTAAAACATTTTTTTTTTCTTTTTTTTTCTTGGGGGATGCAAGTCCAGAATAAGGCTTGGTTGGCCTGTCCCTTGGAATCAAAATATGTACAATTATTTAATTTCATAGAATAGACTTGAAGTCTCGGGAGGGACTGGACCAAACTTGAAAAACTATATCCACCCCACATATTGTATTTTATGATTGAGAGCGAAGCTGGCCCAATCGGCATTTCAAAGCTCAATTGATGAAAAAAATTGTGTGAGAAGACAATGAATTCTTTTCGACGAATTGTCCTGTTTAAATTATATTGTATTTATATACTGTATTTATGAAAGAGATTAATTTATGACTGAGAAGTGTCCCACTTGTCTTGTGTTTCATCAATACGTCAGAAAGTCACAATAGGGCAGAACTTTTTCGTGTTTATAACTTCATTTTAAAAAATACAAGTTGTCTTCTTGTGTGGTGGAGGGAGCCGGGGAATGGGCCTAGGGGTAATTTATTAATGAGATCCCGGATAGATCTGCAATCCCCCCTTTCAGCGTACAGACGATCGTACATGCATTCATGAAGGATCGAACATGAAAAGCAAAGTAATCGATTATCAATTCTCTCTCTCTCTCTCTCTCTCTCTCCTTAAACATAATGTAAGGCTAGAGCAGATATTAATGTCAGCAGCGGATCCTTAGGTTCATGAGCGATCCAAAAAAAAAAAAAAAAAAAAAAAAAAAAAAAAAAAAAAAAAAAACCATCACTGTAAGTTTGACAAATAATTGTTGATTACAAAATACATAATTATTTTGAGCTTCAATTAATTTATTTCTTTATCTTTCCCTGTAATAGTTCACAGAAAAAAAAGTTTTGAGGAAATGCACTTTCGGGTGCCGGTCCAAAACATGCTGTCATGAGGGCGTGCAAATATCTTCAAGTTGGACATGATGTCAAAGTGTCCCCCCCCCCGTGCGACTCTCATATCCATGGGTACGCAGCGTGAACCCTTTTAGGTCACAGGATTTTGGACATCATTAATTTCAATGCTTCTTTAAGCTTTTAAAAAAAATGAATTTTTAAAGGGGGGGGGTGAGTTTATAGGGTATAAATTTAAGACACTCGGGATTGAAACCATCCATTCAACTACAAGAACATCATATAAAGTTCAGTGGTCATTTTTATCTGCATTTGATATTTTGCTAGGGGCCATTTATCAACACAAAGGGGAAAGGGTGGGATATATAGAACAACTCGACGAAATTCTTAAAAAAATGGCACTCGCTTATAATTAGAACATATCGATAAATAGTCTTGTATTCTCGTGTAAAAGTAACTGACATGCGGATGCAAATTACACGGGTTAGTGATTGTGTACTTGTCAAACTGTCAAAATGTTCAATTGTCTGGATACCTCTAAGCACAGAACTGGACACTTACATGTTTCAAACCAGACCTTAAAATAAAATGAAATGAAATGAAATGAAATAAAATATAAAAAAGAAATAAAATAAAATAAAATAAAATAAAATAAAATAAAATAAAATAAAATAAAATAAAATAAAATAAAATAAAATAAAATAATTGATAATAAAAAGAAACATAAAAATGATATGCTGATTATAAATAATTTAAGGAACAAAAGAAAAAAAAACGGACAAAAAGAATTGATGAATAAAATCGCTTCTTTTATGATGTAAAAGTAACTGACACTCGGATGCAAATTACACGGGTCAGTAATTGTGTACTTGTCAAACTGTCAAAATGTTCAAATGTCCGGATACCTCTATGCACAGAACTGGACACTTACATGTTTCAATTTAACAAAAGAAAAAAATGGACTATAAGAATTCAAGAGTAAAATCAGCTGATAAAAAATGATTTTTTAAAAATAAAGTCATTTATATTGTATTTTGATATACTTGCATATTTCTAAATAATAAGTTGAAAAACAATTAAATAAGAAGAAAGGAAAAATGAAATAAAATATATATCTAAAATATTGAAAAAAAAGAAACATACCATGCATCAGTTACCATATTCACACACACACCCTCAGAGAGAGAGAGAGAGAGAGAGAGAGAGAATTTTGATAATAAACAGTTTTCAATGTATATTTTTCTAAGAACAATATGCGTCTTAGTCTAGAAATTTATAAACTAATTATATAACTATCTATCTAAATAAATAAACAAATAAATAAATAAATAAATAAATAAATAAATAAATAAATAAATAAATAAATAAATTAAATAATTAATTAATAAAACACAGTCGTTTCTTATATAAATACAATAATAAAGTGTTTTTATTTTAAATAAATAAATAAATAAATAAATAAATAAATAAATAAATAAATAAAACACAGTCTTTTCTTATATAAATGCATTAATATAGTGTTTTTATTGTATTTAAATAGATAAATAGATAAATAAATAAATAAATAAATAAATAAATAAATAAATAAATAAATAAATAAAAAATTAACAAATAAATAAATAAAACCCAGTCGTCTCTTATATAAATACAATAATATAGTGTTTTTATTGTATTTAAATAAATAAATAGATAGAAAAATAAATAAATAAATAGATAAATAAATAAATGAATAAATAAATAAATAAATAAATGAATAATAAATAAATAAATAAATAAATAAATAAAATGAGGAATCATAAGCACAAGTTTTACAATTTATCAATATATGACAGAGAAGATTTTTGGATTATGTAATAGGCAGGTAAAATTTTGTCATAATTTTGAAAGTTACTATATTTATCGAATCCGATTGGTCATTGCTACGACCTTTATTTCCCTCAAATTTGATTGACAGGAATAGCTAGGAGAGGTAGGAGTAGCTCATTAGCATAATTGATTGAAATGTATGGGTGATGCAGTGGTAACTCATTAGCATAATTAGGATTACGTACTGTGTTTTTATGTCATACACCGCTGAAATCATTTGAACGCCACTATTATCACGCCAATCAAATCTACTGCACTCATGAAGTGACAATGTATTCGAAAACCAAGCCAATGACGTTAATTCATTTTAATAATATAAAATAGGTAGATTTTCAAAAGTAGTTAATCAAAGTAAATTAAATAAATTCACATGTAAATAGATTATAGAATAATTAAATAAAAAAAAAAACCAAATTGATGAAAATAAACAAATTAATGAAAAAAATAAAATTAGTGAAAATGAATAACAAGGAAAGTATACAGATAAAAAATAAATAAAAATAAATAAATAAATAAGATGATTAATAAATTAATAATAAAGAAATTAGTAGAATAAGTGAAAATAATAAATAAATTAAAAAATATATTAATAAAATTAATTAATTAATAAATACATAAATTCATTAAATAAAGAAATGAATAAAATAAATTAATGAAAAAAAAAAACTAATAAAATAAATTTAATAAAAATAAATGAATTAATAAAATAAATGAATTAAAATAAAAAAATATTTTTAAAAAATTGAAATAAAATTAATTAAATAATAAAATCAATAAACTAATAAGATGAATGAATAAATAAAATTAATTAATTAGTAAAATGAAATAATTAAATTAAATAAAAACATCAATAAAATAAATTAATTAATGAAATAAATAAATTGATAAAATAAATAAAATAACAAAATTAATGAAATTGAGAAAATAAATAAAATTGAGAAAATAAATAATTAATAAAATAATTTAATAAAAATAATTTATTGATAAAAAAATCAATTATAATAAAATGAATGAATGAATTAAATAAATTTATAGAATAAATAAATTAATAAAATAAATAAAGAATTAAAATAAAGAAATTAATCAAATAAATAAATGAATAAAGCAAATAGATTAATAAAATGAATAAATTAATAAAATAAATTAATTAATAAAATTAATTAATTAATAAATAAATTAATTGATGAAATAAATATCTTAATAAAATAAATTGATTAATGAAATTAATTAATAAAATAAAAAGATAAATAAAATAAATTAATAAAACAAATAAATTAATGAAGAAATAAAAATAAAAAAAAGAAATTAATGATAAAAACTTTATCAGGTTTCCGCAACTGCGTAAACTATAGAAGTAGTTACATATCAAGTTTCCGCAACTGCGTAAACTATTTGAAAAGTTTAATTAGGTTTCCGCAGCTGCGTAAACATATTCAACAGGTTTCATCAGGATTCCGCAACTGCGTAAACCATTTGTTCCAAGTTTACATTGCGGAAACTTGTTGAAATAAAATGGAAAGAAATTTAACAGGTTTCATCACGATTCCGCAACTGCGTAAACCATTTGTTCCAAGTTTACATTGCGGAAACTTTATCAAGGAAAATTTATCAAGTTTCATCAGCGAAAACATTGCGTAAACTTGCGGAAACTATATGCCAGTTTACGCAATGCGGAAACTTGTGGAAACCTGAAAATATCAAGTTTACGCAAGTTTACGCAGTTGCGTAAACCTGTTTTTTCGCCCAGTGATTATTATTTTTTTTTTTTTTATTCTTACCCCCTCATCATTTCCAGACACTTTATTCAAAGGTCTTATAACACAGAGCAAAAGGGATAGTATCATCAGAAAGAGCATTACAAGATCTTCTTTAACTAATTTATGTTTGTCGATAAGTTCACCAATGCCCCCGCTGGAGGTCATCAAAGGTAAAATCTTTAAACACTTATAACTCCTAAACTAACCGTACGATTTGAACGAAATTTCTTTTAAAATGTTCATTGGGAAAATTGTAAACTTTTATAGGCTTACATGCTCGATAAAATATTTACGGTTTTCGCGCAATTCCAAGTTGAAAATGGAACTTTAAATTGGCACAGTGCCAATTTCTACAGTTTTTGAGATTTTGAGTTGAAACTTTGATAGCAGGTTACTTATATGTGGCCATTTAATGTTGACCTACTTTCAAGATCAAATTTTCATTCTCAAGGTCACAACAAACTTTTGCCTATAGAACAAAAAGTATTTGACCTTCAGAGTTCAACTTCATACATATTATCGTTAAACCAAGTTCTTCCACCTTGAACTTGACCCAAGGTCAAATTGAGATTCTCAAGGTCACAACAAACTTTTGCCTAAAGAACAAAGACTATTTGTCCTTCAGAGTTCAAACTTCAATCATATAATTGTTCAGTCAAGCTCTTTCACCTTGACCTTGACCCAATGTCAAATTCTCATTCTCAAGGTCACAACAAACTTAAGTCTATAAAACAAAGATTATTTGACCTTGTGAGTTCAAACATTACACAAATATTCTTTGCAACAAATCCTTTCACCATGACCTTGACTCAAGGTCATTTGTTCGATTTCAAGGTCACAACTGACTTTGGTTGATTAGATATTGAGCTTTGCTCAGATTAAGATCAATCGTGATGAGAATGATCACAATACATATCTTTCATTTATGACATTGGTTCAAGGTAAAATAATCATTTTCAAGGTCATAACAATCATTTACTCTTGTTCAATTCACACACTTTGTCCTATACTATTTATTCTTCACACAAGTAGTCCTTCTTGTTTGAACTCAACATAGTATAAGAAAGATGACTTTTTCTTATTTTTGTTCTCTGTTTCCTTTTTTTCTTACTAGCATTACATATCTGTACATTCACGTTGTTGTCATTTTCTATTAATAGAAATGATCTCATTGCAAAATCATTGTGCAATCCTATTTTGAGATAGTAATTGTAAAGGATTTTGATATTGATAGAACATGGAGTTTAAAGCTTTCATAAAACTGAAAGCTATTTATTATTCTTTTCTTCTATTTTGTTGATAAATGAATAAGCGTCCTAAGTTAGACATAAGCTCTTTTGACTCATTTGATGAAATGAATAAGGTACTAAAGCAGCTATTCTTTTTTCCATCTTTTTTTTTCGGATTTTAACACTAATCTAATAAAGGAGGAATCCTTCTGTTGCTTGCAACAGTAGCCATCTAGTTCATTAAATATATTCCTTATATTTTCAACTCAAGGAAAAGTTTGATTGCTTTCAACAGATTTTGAGTGAGCTATAGAATGCAGTATTGAAGATGACTTCTGACGATTTTCTAAGAGATTGCACCATTATGTGATAATTCTAGTCTTTATATTAATCTCAATGGGGTACCGGCCTATTTCTCCATAGACGATGGAGCTTGGTGTAGATTTTTTCATATGGAGGAGATGTTTTTGAAATTGAGATAAACTTGCTCAATAATTTCATTCTTTCCGTATCCCCAAACTTCACAGCCATATAATAGAGCGGGTTTTACTACTTCATCAAACACGTCTATTTGGCATTGAATCGATATATTTAGCGACCTCCCCTTTTTCAGAACGCTAAACATAGCTTTTGTGGCCTTTTCTGTTAGCCATTTTTGGCGCTATTAGATAAGCCTGTTCCGCTACGCAAAAGACCGAGGTAAATAAATTATGTCACTAGTTAGATTTCTTCGTTATTGAAGTAAAGTTTTTGGTTTTCTCGCATTCTGCCAGTACAAAAGAATAATACCTTCGTTTTTGCCACATTTACTTTTAATTTTCATTGTTTTGAATAGTCTGAAAAGTGGTTTAATTGGTCTTGTAAATCTTCAATGGATTCTGCCAATAAAACAGTATTATCTGCATACATTTATATAAAAAGCTTTAAATACGTATCTATATCATCATTATTTTTATCAAAATTTATATTTACTCCATTCAATTCTTTGCTATTTACGAAATCCACAATATCGTTCACATATAAAGAAAATAGCAGAGGTGAGAGATTTTCGCCCTGTGGCACGTCTATTTGATATGGGAAGAATTCCGAGTATTCATTATTGTGTTCTATCCTTTGATCCTTTGACTATCACTGTATACATTTTCCAATGAATATAGTTTATATTCAATTTGTACGATAGCCCCTCTCTCCATACAGTATCGAATGCTTTTGCAAAGTCAATAAATACACAATACAGTTTTTTCTTAGTATGCTTCATTGGGTCATATAGGATATGAAGGATAAAAAGGTTGTCTACAGTTGAGTAGTTTTTCCTGAAGCCACTTTGATTGTTGTGTAAGATTGAAAAATCTTCGATGAACTTTGTTACCCTTTCATTTAAAATAGAAGTAAATAATTTTCCGAAACAGCTTAGAAATGTAATAGGTCTATAATGGAATTGTAAGGATCTAATGGATTGCCCTTATTTTTGTGTCGCCTGCGAAGCATAGCGACACTTAGGGATCACTTTGTCCGTTGTCCGTCTCTCCGTCCGTCCGTCCGTCTGTCCGTCCGTCTGTCTGTCTGTCTGTCACACTTTGGGTGTCACAGCCCATAACTTTTGATTGGTAAGTGATAGGGCTTTGATATTTCACATGTGTATTCCTTGTGACAAGACCTTCCTTCACATACCATAATTTTTGACCTAGTGACCTTGACCTACATATTTGACCTACTTTTCAAAAAGATTAAGAATGGATATATCTTTTGATTGGTTGGTGATAGGGCTTTGATATTTCACATGTGCAATCCTTGTGGCAAGACCTTTCTTCACATACCATTATTTTTGACCTTGTGACCTTGACCTAGATATTTAACCTACTTTTGAAAAAAGATATGATTCGCTATATCTTTTGATTGGTAAGTGATAGGGCTTTGATATTTCACATCTGTATTCCTTGTGACAAGACCCTTCTACACATACAATAATTTTTGACCTAGTGACCTTGACCTACATATTTGACCTACTTTTCAAAACATATTAAGAATGGATATATCTTTTTATTGGTGAGTGTTAGGACTTTGATATTTCACATGTGCAATCCTTGTGGCAAGACCTTTCTTCACATACCATAATTTTTGACCTTGTGATATTGACCTAGATATTTGACCTACTTTTGAAAAAAAAGATAAGATTCGCTATATCTTTTGATTGGTAAGTGATAGGGCTTCGATATTTCACATGTGTATTCCTTCTGACAAGACCTTTCTACACAGACCATTAAATTTGACCTGTTGACCTTGATCTAGATATTTGACCTACTTTTTAAGAAAAGTAATATTGGCTATATCTTTTGATTGGTAGGTGATAGGGCTTTGATATTACACATGTATTTTCCTTGTAACAATGCCATTCTACAAATACCATTATTTTTTTACCTATTGACCTTGACCTACATATTTGACCTACTTTTCAGAAAAAAATAAGAATGGATATATCTTTTGATTGGTAAGTGATAGGGCTTTGGTATTTCACATGTGTATTCCTTGTGACAAGACCTTTCTGCACAGACCATAAAATTTGACCTTTTGACCTTGATCTAGATATCTGACCTAGACCTACTTTTCAAGAATTTTGATCCACTTTCTAGAATAATAATCAAACCGCTTCGCAGGCGACACAAGCATTCCTTGGATTGCTATTTTTATAAATTGGTTTGATATTACCTGATAGCCACATATTAGGGACTATGCCACTATCAAATACCTCATTGAATAATCTCTTAAGGGTTGGCAAGAGCAAACTGGACACACTTTTGATTTATTCATTGCATATTTGGTCGTCGCCTGATGCTTTGTTATTCTTTATTTTTTAATATATTCTTGAATTTCATCATCTGTTATTGCCGCGTTTATGATTTCGTTAATTTGATTTGTGCCATTTTGGCTATCTTCTACATCATTAGCTTCATGGGAAGTATCAGCAGAGTTTAGATTTTTGTAGAACCCGTAAAGCGTGTCTATAAGGATATTTTGTGGTTTGCTTGTTTTTTCTTTATTTAGAATTTTCCAATAATCCTTTGGGTTTATAGTTTTAAGATTTTTCATCTTATTTTGCAGTTCTTGTCTAAATTCTCTAATGCTTTTATCCATACTAGCTTTGTATTGTTTTTCGCTGTCTTTTTCCTTTTTAAAATTTTCTGGGGTATTATATTCACGCAACAGCCGTTTATTTTTACAGAGAACTTGTTAGGCTTTCCTACACGGTTGATCCATTTTCGTTTTTACTTTTCTTGTGGGTAATCTTTGGTTGTCAGTTTAATGCCAAATGTGTCGCTTGCAGATCTTATTAGAATAATGTCGAAGGGTTCCAACTCTATACCTTCTTGAAGAAAATTCCAAACCAATTTTCATGCACCAGACACGTGTTTCGAATATTAAATTCTCATCAGTGATGCTTTCAGCGGAGCTACCAAAAATAATTTCAGTAGCGCCCTCTTTAATTGTTTGTAATTAGATTTTTACATTTACATTACAGAGAGTGCGCGTCTCCAAATTTCCTGTAGGGTCGATTCAGTAGCATATCCAAATAAAATCTATGGTCAAAATAGCATTGGAGTGATGGTGCTAAGATATTAAACTCCTTTAATTTCGATTATATTTATCGGTGAAATGGCTAGTTTTCGAAATAGCAAAAAATATATATGATGTCACATTGATAAAAGGCCAAAACAATGCTTCTTTCAGGTGACAGAGCTGGAAAGAAGTAATTAAAACACTTGACAAACATCAGGCCACGGGGAACGATTTAACTGCTCCACACTGCAACATGAAATAAGTGCCTATATTAATAATGTCGAAGGGTTCCAACTCTATACCTTCTTGAAGAAAATTTCAAGCCCATTTCCATGCACCAGACACGTGTTTCGAATATTAAATTCTCATCAGTGATGCTTTCAGCGGAGCCACCATAAATAATTTCAGTAGCGCCCTCTTTAATTTTTTGAAGTTAGATTTTTACATTTACATTACAGAGAGTACGCGGCTCCAAATTTCCTGTAGGGTTGATTCAGTAGCATATCCAAATAAAATCTATGGTCAAAATAGCATTTGAGGGATAGAATATTGCCTATATTCCCAATTACTGTATTTATAAATGGTTTATCTATCATATCATCTGAAATGCTTTGTAAACTTTCATAGACTGCATGCATTCAGTTTGGTTATGTCAATATTTGACTCAAATTGCGTGGATTTCTCGCTATCCCATTTATTTGGTATTTGTACTATAATAGTATTTCTGGTAGAGAGGGTCTGATCATCAAACTTCGATATTCTAATCACAACTTCAAATGGACAATACACATCAGAGCACAAAGCACTGAAATCCAACACATCACAGTCTGATATGTACCCCAGTACATACGCAGTATTCAACAACGGATGCATTTTTACTAGTTAATTTACCGTCAGTATTATCTTATATATTTAATAAATGGTTATTAAAATTAAGGAAAAATTAAAGCGTTGTTGTTTGTATCTTTCTCAAGCATTTTTATTTCAATTTATTAATATTCATAAATATACAAATGAGTTGTTTTGCATATAACCACTTTCTTGCCTTGTTATATTGATACCAGTTACAGATGTTTAGCTCAATATTTTGCTAAGATATTGCTATAGTCCTTTCTTTACTTGAACAGGGGGTTGCCATGGAAACGGTCGAAAAACACATAGCCTAGATGAGTTTAGTTTTGAGTACATTCCGAAAACCGATTCCGTAGACCCTAAGGAACATTTTTGTACCCGTGAAAAAAAGTACTCAAGGGGTTGCATGGTGGGTCCAACTGGCCCACCGACTACAACAGATTCATACTTTCACAATATTTACAAAATACTTGTACGGATATACAGAAAATAGTTTTGATGTGGCCAAGTCTAATTTTGCCATCTCAAGCGAAAATATTTATAATTTTTCATTTGTTCATTTCCGGTTTCAAAGGTGATTTCAAAGGTGGATAACTCTAATGAAAAAATGAAATCAAACATTTTTTTTTCATTAGAATCTACTAAATACAAGCCTCCTTCATCAATTTCAGTATCCATTTCAATATTTCTAAATTTTCGTAATTAACAACGATTTTGGGCCTAGAAAGTCCCTAACCGCCCTTGCCCTTTGTAAGGGGCCATAAAGTTTTTCTATTGATTTCTTTAAAAAAAGATATTTGTACTTGCGCAAACAATCCTCTATCAAAACAAGGTTAGTTTTTCCTCCTGAACTTGAGGAGGCACTATTTTTAACTGGTACTATTCATTTTTTTTGTAATTTACATTAACTTCATAGAAGAAATGAAGTTTTTTATATTATTATAATGGGGAGACACCACGTGTCGTTACATACTAGTCCTTCATGGATCCTCCTACATGTATGACTTTAATTGATCGATGGATATTTTGACACTCCTCGCTCTATTTTTTGAGAAAAAAATCTTGATCTTGAAAAAAAGGAATGTCGAATTTTATGAGCCTTGGTTTTCGCTGTAACTTACATAATATATATATATATATATATATTTTTCTTAATGTCAACACTTTATTGTTTTTCATACAATGTAAAAACATGGCAAAATCATGACACTGCATATTAATTATGGAATAACTGTCTTTTGGAATGTGATTATACTGTGAAAACCTACAATGGATCCAGGAATTATGTTCCTTAATGCGCGTTAGACAGTTATTCTATATATTTACATTTCAGTTTTTCATGCTTAAATGACGTTGAAATACGAATAAAACTCCGTTGCCAAGGCTCTGTTACTAAGTACCGTCAAAGTTCAAATTAAGCCAAGTTACTATGACGTCATAGTCCAAACCACGCCACCGCGGTTATACTCCTATAATTTCAGTGTAAATTCTATATAAATGAATGGGCATATGTAAATATATAGACATATTTGTACAATATAGACGAACCTGGTAAAGTGCTATTGCTATTAGTATGCTTGTATTATTTATTTTGTAAAATCAAATTCAAGAAATTGTGGTTCCCCGCTTTTAGGGTGTTCGTCTTTAAATAAGTAATTACATACCCCTCCTCCCCTTATTCTTAAGTTTTCATAATATATCTCATGTATTATCACAATTCTAAGTATCAAAAGATTAAACTCCAAGAAAAGGTCAAAAGGTCCAAGAGAAAGGTCTTGTGAAAATGATTGCACATTTAAAATATGAAAGTCCTATTATTTATCATCCTAAATTATGGTCGAGGTAGAAGTTTTTAAATATGGGTTAAAGTCCAAGGTCAAAATGTTGTTACAGTGGTGATCGCGGGGGATTACACACTTTTACCTAAGTTTCCGAGGCTTAACATAAGTTTCCGAATTTCGGAAAAATCCTACCTAAGTTTCCGAATCCTACTTAACGAAAATTACCGCCTTGACCGAAGTTTCCGAATTATTAAAATTCGGTAGGAAATTTAGGGTAAACCGTGAAAGTTATGTATTTTAGTTCGGTTTTTTTTTAGGAAAAAGCGTAATATTTCGTTTTTTTTCGGGGTAATGGTAGTTTTAAGATTGATTTCAACAAAACGAAATTTCCATTATGTAAAAAAATGGAATGCAACATGTGTTCCGTAATTCATGTGTATGTTGGGGTGTAATTGAGAAGGGGGGGGTATATCCCTTGAAAATTTCCAAACATAGTCATATACTATTTTGTTGGCAATTTGCAATACTAGGGATGTTCTTATATGAATACGCTCACACTGTTATAACTCTTCCGCTCCCCCGATTGTCTAGATCGCACAATTCATACATCATGATGTATACAGGTCAAATGTGGTATTCAGTAAATCACTGGGAGCCGTAGCCAGGATTTTTTTATTTCCATGAAATCATTCTGCAATCAAAATCCCATCCCCCCTCCCTCGCTACATTTAATCAGATATGTTCAACGATTGCCAGCAGATTCTATATGAAAGATATAAGGAATTTGCGGAAAAACTCTGTACGTTACGTAACTGATTAAATGGAAAGAGGGACACATTAGTCATTGTAATATTTAAAAAGCCTTGCTTCGGCCCCCTGTGTACAATAAATAAGGTCCATTAGAGTATCTTATCTAAAAAAAGTTCGATATTAGAAAAGTATTATAAGAAAAGATTGTTGAACTAAAGAAAGGATCTTATTTAAGAAAAGATCGTTGAACAAAAACAATTCGAATTTCCTCTGATCGACGAATTTGTACTTTTCACAGTAGAAATACTTCGGCATTTTCAAAAATTCTTAGAGATTTTTTAATTTCAGATTCAGAAAACTGTAATGCAATTTCAAAAGACAATAAGTAATATATTATATTCCTACATAAAAAGCCGTTTTTACACTTTGTACCGACAATAAACCGAGCTAATGATCGAACTTGTTTGCAATTTCAGGCAAGTTCTGTGTGTGTGTTTTTTTAATAATTCCTCATTGCGTGATAGGGTGTGTGTGTGTGTGTGAGGGTGCGTGTGTGTGTGGTTTTTTTCTATAATTTCAGCTGTCTTTAGCCGGAGACGTATATAATACGTCCCTGCCGTGGCTTTTAAAAATAACAGCATTTTGTACAATGTAGAGGCGTAGAGGGTTTTGTTGTTGCTTTTTTTTGGAGACCCTCGATCAGGGCCCGATTTTTTTTCTGTTCTTTAGCGGATGCATGTCCAAAGATAATTCAGCAGACCCTTCGGGCTAGATTCTTTTTGGGGAGGTGCAAACTTTCTGGACATTTTTTCTTCGGGAGGGGGTGCAGTCTTTCTGCCCCGCCTGTCATAAAAACCATATGGGGTCCCTTTGTCCTTCTCAATATTTTATAATTTGTTAGACCAATCTGTTAGAATTCTTATCTAACTACCATTACATGTACAACTCCATATCTAACAAATCCTTTCCAGAGTGTTCTCAATCTTATGAGAGCCCCTTGCAATAATTAATTGTGACAGGCAGAATGAAAAATGTGGCCGGTCTGGGAACCAAACCCGAGACCTTCTGCTATGGAGGCAGACGCTCTTAGCAACTCTACTAACCGGGCACGATAACCGTACCCCGAGAGTCCCGAGATACAAATATGTTGCCGGACTCTGTCCGAAAACCTGTGATTGTCTGCTATCTTGAGGTAAAAACTCCTATGCAAGATCTGTCATAAAGGAATAAATTATTCCCAATTATTCATTCAAAGTATTCATACTGAATCTTCTACACAGTTTCATACAAAAGTATATTATGACCTTGACCTCTTACCTTTACTTAAGAGCAAAAAAAACCCCTTGGATCCTAAGAAACAATTATGTTAAATGTTTTTGAAAACCATGTAGAGGGGAAAAAGTTTTGTCACAAAGTTTTGCCAAGAAAGTCTATTGTTACCTTGACCTCTGATCTAGATTCAGGTCATTAAAAAACCCTCGAGTGCTACGTATACGTAACAATTCTGCAAACAACAGAATAAAATTGAGAACCAAGAGGACCGGAAACTGATTTGTTCAAGGAAAGGGCAAGTTGTTCGTTGCAGATTGACCCTCAACATGTGACTCTAATTTTGAAGTTAGCCTTGACATAGATACTGAATGACAGGCATTGAATAAAGTTTTCTGCATATATGCATGGTGTATTTGCTTTGCAGTGAGTAAAGTAGAAATCAAAAGGAAGTGTAACATAATGAACTGATGAGCATGATCATGTATATACTGATATTCAAATAAGTGATCTAATGATTCTAATCACATCATGAATATAAATTTACATGTGTAAACATGATCTATAGACCTTTGGTTGATCCAACTTCTGTAAGTGCTTCGTAATTGTTTTGCATTTTGTGCTGACATGTTTGTGTATATACATTTTTGCAAAGATTTTTAACCCTTTCAATTTCATTGTAATTGTAATTATTATAGCTTATTCAGCTCAAGTATAATGTGGGTCAATACTCAACACCTTATAGGTCAAAAAGGCATAGCTAGAAAAAAAATATTAGATACCAAAACCCAATTGCCTTACAATTTATTTCGTTTCTTGCAACTGATGAAGTACATGCAGAATACTATCAATCTGACAAGAATAAATGTACAACTGTAACTGTCGAAAGACAGGAAGTATGAATGGCAGTAGATGGTAAATTACTCTCTACATTTGAGTAAGAGAATAACACTGTTCAAGAACAGGTATGTCACCTGTCACATGTTTGACCCTAAAACATTGCCTTGACCTTGAAAATGACTTTGAGCTAGACTATAGCCTCTAAACATACTTCATCCTGATGCATACCAATTAGCTGTAGATACTGTAGCCATATATATATGATCATGTATCTTCAATAAACATCCCCCTCCATTTTCACTTAAGTTCACAACTATGTGACACATGATCTAAAAACCTGTGACATATATCATAGGGCTGTTATACTCTGATTCATCAATGCATCACAAGATTTTTTTTTTTTGCGATCCAAGTATCGATATATCCAAACACACCAAAGTTAAAATTTACAAAGAAAAATATTTATTGTATTTTCTGGATTTTTGTCCCCCACGCCAAAAACAAAAATAACTTTCAGTGAAAATGAAAGTAACATTCGGGGAAAGGGACATATGGCTACGGGGAAGTTAGAAATGCCAAGAGCAGCACGAGACTGGTGTGATAAACATTTGGTTTCCTGGTTTATGAAATACATGTAATAGGAATCGGGAAAATTCTGGTAAAAAAGCTAGTATTGAATACATATAACCTGTTGAATGAAAAGCTACTTATATATCATGAATATAAATAGTATCAAATAGGATTTTGAGAAGGTTTTATCACTTTACTTAGTATTGTGATACATATCATATCCGATATCAGGTATCATGAAACGTATCGGATCGGCTGGGTGCAGTATTGTCCCTGCCCTAATATATCACATGCCGATTTCTTGAATTATACAATGTTTCAAAACATTTTGATGAAAATTAATGAAATCTTAAAATTGTTCACTAAAAATGCTTCTTGATGATCTTTGACCTTGAAAGTGGCCTTGGCCTACTGAGTCTCATCATGCTTAACTATCTCTGCAAGTTAAAAAAAAAGTTTGATGTATATCAAGTAAGTTACAGACAAATATGTGAGAGACTGACAAACAGACAGACAGTTAGAGACATATGAACAAACAGCCTCGTAAAGAGATTTTTATATGACGACATTAAATTTCTCAATCTGAGTAAATCAGAAACCACACTTTTTTGCCATTCCATATACATGGATTACATGCCATATAAATCTGTTAATTTTTCTTCATCTTGTCTTGATTCTGGTGTCCAAGATACATAAATTATGAAGGAAGGAAGCTATGCCGCACCAATTCATTATCATTCACTTCTGTTTGACCATGTTTTATGTGTTAACTCTCATTATCCTGAAATAAAACGAGTACAACTTTTAAATAAAATAGAAAAAAAATAGAAAAAAAATGTGATGATAACAAACATCTAGATCACATCATCTAACAATAAATCATAAAGGTTAATTCCTATAATTACCAAATAGATATCATTGGATAGTTTTCACTTAGTCGTAAATTATATGGTTTTATGGTAGAGGGTAGCAATAATGCAATTATATTTTATAAACAAATAAAATACTGCTAAAGACGGTATGGCCGGATTGCAAAGTAAGTTTTTGTTACTAACTGGGTCAAGGTCAGGTCAAAGGCATAAATTGAAACGATTTGTCAGAGGCAACCAATAAATATAATATCATGTTTCTACAATGTATATAGCTCCTGAGATTTTGGTTCAATCAGAAACTTAAGCAAAATCATTAAGTAGGTCAAAGTCCTTGGTCAAGGTCACTAGGTCAAATGTTAAAAGATAAATCTAAAGTACTGCATAAAGTTCCTTAGATTTTGCTTTAACCAGAAACTTCAACCAAAATCTTTAACTACGTCAAAGTCAAAGGTCAAGGTAGAACCAAAAACTTTAACCAAAATGTTGACAATGGATGACACACAGACGGATAGAAAGACATTCGGACATCGTCAATCTATTGACTGGAGTTGCTTTGCAATCAAGCCAAATTCTTTTTATATGGGGGCATTTTCAATGTCAAAGTTTATTTAGTTTCTGATGTAAGCCACGTGGACAGTGATTTAAATCATAATCTCTTAATTTTGTTATTCAGGCACGATGCGTTCTAATATGCTGCTATTTACCGATAGTCCTAGCCCGAGTAAGGATAGATCTATCAGTCAATTATTATACTGCCGTCGACTTACTAGAGTAAGGACTATCGGTCAACGGTAGCATAATAACCGTTACATTACACTGCCGTTGACTGATAGTCCCTACCTGAGTAAGGATTATCAGTCAACAGCAGCATAATAAAACGGTCCGAGGCGAATCACAAAACGAAATAAATATTATACATCATCAGATCACTTTACATGTACTACGTGTACTAACCTACCGTTGAATCTCCAGAATACCGGGCCAGTGGAATCCGCACGTCAATCGTTGATTATTGGATTGAATGCAGGGGCTCTGACAGTAATTTGCGACTCCTTCATTATGTTTGGACCATGTTTGTTGCTGTTTTTGATACGTACACTGGGCGAAAAAACAGGTTTACGCAACTGCGTAAACTTGCGTAAACTTGATATTTTCAGGTTTCCACAAGTTTCCGCAATGCGTAAACTGGCAAATAGTTTCCGCAAGTTTACGCAATGTTTTCGCTGATGAAACTTGATAAATTTTCCTTGATAAAGTTTCCGCAATGTAAACTTGGAACAAATGGTTTACGCAGTTGCGGAATCCTGATGAAACCTGTTAAATTTCTTTCCATTTTATTTCAACAAGTTTCCGCAATGTAAACTTGGAACAAATGGTTTACGCAGTTGCGGAATCCTGATGAAACCTTTTAAATTTGTTTACGCAGCTGCAGAAACCTAATTAAACTTTTCAAATAGTTTACACAGTTGCGGAAATTTGATATGTAACTACTTCTATAGTTTACGCAGTTGCGGAAACCTGATAAAGTTTTTATCATTACTTTCTTTTTTTTTTTTTTCTTTCTTCATTTATTTCTTCATTAATTTATTTGTTTTATTAATATATTTAATCTATTCATTTACTTTATTAATTAATTTCATTAATTAATTTATTTATTAAGATATTTATTTTATTAATTAATTTATTTCATTAATTAATTAATTTTATTAATTGATTTATTTTATTAATTTATCTATTTTATAAATTTATTTATTTTGTTAATTTATTTTTTATTAATTTATTTATTTTTTAATACTTTATTTATTTTATTTATTCTATCAATTTATTTAATTAATTCATTCATTTAATTATAATTAATTTTTTATCAATTAATTTATTTATTAATTTATTTCATTAATTAATTTATTTTCTCAATTTTATTTATTTTCTCAATTTCATTAATTTTATTTATTATATTATTTTATTTATTTCATCAATTTATTTATTTCATTCATTAATTTATATTATTGGTGTATTTATTTAATTAAGTTATTTCATTTTACTAATTAATTAATTTTATTTATTTATTCATCGCATTAATTTATTGATTTTACTATTTAATTTATTTTATTTCAATTTCTTAATTTTTTTGTTTATTTGTTTTATTAATTTATTTATTTTTTTCATTTATTTTTTTTTTCATTTATTTATTTTATTCATTTATGTATTTAAGAAATTTATGTATCTATTAATTAATTAATTTTATTAATATATTTCTTAATTTCTTAATTATTTTAACTTATTCTACTAATCTATTTATTATTAATTTATTAATTATCTTATTTATTTTTATTCATTTTTTATCTGTTTAATTTTATTTTTTTTCATTAATTTGTTTATTTTCATCATTTTTGTTTTTGTTTTATTTAATTATTTCATAATCTATTTACATGTGAATTTATTTAATTTATTTTGATTAATTACTTTTGGAAATCTACCTATTTTTTATTATTAAACTGAGATAACGTCATTTACTTGGTTTTCAAATACCTTGTCACTTCATGAGTGCAGTAGATTTGATTGGCGTGATAATAGCGGCGTTCAAATGATTTCATCAGTGTATGACATAAAAACACAGTACGTAATCCTAATTATGCAAATGAGTTACCACTACATCACCCATAACCTGTCAATCAATTATGCTAATGATCTACTCCTACCTCACCTAGCTATTTCTGTCAATCAAATTTGAGGGATATAAAGGTCGTAGCAATGACCAATCGAATTCGATAAATATGGTAACGTTCAAAATTATAATGACAAAATTTTACCTGCCTATAACATAATCCAAAGGTCTTCTGTGTCATATATTGATAAATTGTAAAACTTGTGCTTATGATTCCTCATTTTATTTATTTATTTATTTATTTATTTATTTATTTATTTATTTATTTATTTATTTATTTATTTATTTACAATAAAAACACTATATTGTTGTATTTATATAAGAAACGATTGTGTTTTATTTATTCACTAATTATTTATTTATTTATTTATTTATTTATTTATTTATTTATTTATTTATTTGCTTATTTATTTACTTATCTATTTATTTATTTATTTATTTGTTTATTTATTCATCTATCTATCTAAATACAATAAAACCACTATATTATTGCATTTATATAAGAAACGACTGTGTTTTATTTAATGATTTATTTATTTATTTAATTAAATTAATAACACTATATTATTGTATTTATATAAGAAACGACTGTGTTTTATTAATTAATAAATAAATAAATTAATTTATTTATTCATTTATTTATTTATTCATTTATTTATTTATTTATTTATTTATTTATTTAGATAGTTATATAATTAGTTTATAAATTTCTAGACTAAGACGCATATTGTTTTTAGGAAAGTATACATTGAGAAACTGTTTATTTACCATTATGGGTTATTAAAATTCTCTCTCTCTCTCTCTCTCTCTCTCTCTCTCTCTCTCTCTCTCTCTCTCTCTCTGAGGGTGTGTGTGTGTGTGTGAATATGGTAACTGATGCATGCATGGTATGTTTCCTTTTTCAATATTTTAGATATAATACATTTTTCCTTTCTTCATATTTAATCGTTTTTCAACTTATTATTTAGAAATATGCAAGTATATTAAAGTACAATATAAATGACTTTATTTCAAAAAATCATTTTTTATCAGCTGATTTTACCCTTGAATTCGTTTTGTCCATTTTTTTCTTTTGTTAAATTGAAACATGTAAGTGTCCAATTCTGTGCATTTGAACATTTTGACAGTTTGACAAGTACACAATCACTAACCCGTGTAATTTGCATCCGCATGTCAGTTACTTTTACACGAGAATACAAGACTATATATCGATATGTTCTAATTATAAGCGAGTGCCATTTTTTAAGAATTTCGTCGAGTTGTTCTATATATCCCACCCTTTCCCATTTGTGTTGATAAATGGCCCCTAGCAAAATATCAAATGCAGATAAAAATGACTACTGAACTTTATATGATGTTCTTGTAGTTGAATGGATGGTTTCAATCCCGAGTGTCTTAAAGGAGCTGATAAGATAAGGGCCGTTTTTAGCCCTAAATCTCATGCCGTATTTCTTCTGCATGACGGTACATATGCAGACAAAAGATAATCATAATTGAAACATAATGTATTTGAAGACTTTTTGTATGTTTTACTTTTCGATGAAATGCTCCAAAGATCCTTTAATGAAGGTCCAAAGAGGTAGGGGGTACTCAGGTAATAAAACTAATAATATAGACCAAAAACGTAGAAATTTAGGAAAATTTTGCCTAAAATGGATAAATATTAACTAAAAGATATCAAATGTATCTACATTGTAAATCAGAAATACATTTCGAAAGTTCTATCTCCTGTAATCGGTAAATAATGAAATCCGGAACTCAAAATACGGTCTTATTTTGTATGTAATGGCTACAATAGAAGCTTTTTAGCGCGAAATACACATTAGCGGAGAAATCTACATCGCTCCTGCTTATTTCGTTTCTAATTGTTGTACATTTCATTCGATCGTATTTAGAACATATTTTTTGATGGATTAAGGAGGAAAAATAGTCAAATTTTCCATATTTAATGATCTTAAAGATCGATCCTTTAACAAATGCACCCCCCTTCCTTTTTTGGTTTTTCGTTTCTGGGGTAGTGTTCCCCCCGGAGATACAGATCCCCACTTCTCCAGAATTTTTGTATCATGGAAATACACCTCCAGTATACGTGGCTTTCTGTATCTCCGGGGGAACAATGTTCAAAAAAACTTTTCCGTTTTTTATTGATTTCTATGGGAAAAGGACAAGTTTTGACCCAAATATTACCAATGTTATGCATAATAGATCTAAAATATCTTAAGTTTTGATGGGATACCGTATATGTATTATTTAACGAACAATTTTTCTTAAAATATCCATTTTCAAAATTCCACTTTTTAGGGCAGATTTTACGTCTTATCTTATCAGCTCCTTTATACCCTATAAACTCCCCCCCCCCTTAAAAAATTTCAAATATTTTTTAAAAAATCTTAAAGCAGCATTAAAATTAATGAAGTCCAAAATCCTGTGACCTATCAGGGTTCACGCTGCGTACCCATGGATATGAGAGTCGCATGGGGGGGGGGGGGGGGGGCGTAGGGGCACTTTTAAATCATGTCCAACTTGAAGACATTTGCGCGCCCTCATGACAGCATGTTTTGGATCGGCACCTGAGTGTGCATTTCCTCAAAACTTTTTTTTTCGGTGAACTATTACAGGGTAAGATAAAGAAATAAATTAATTGAAGCTCAAAATGATTATGCATATTTGTAATCAACAATTATTTGTCAAACTTACAGTGATGGGGTTTTGTTTTGTTTTGTTTTGTTTTGTTTTGTTTTTTTTTTTTTGATCGCTCATGAACCTAAGGATCCACTGCTGACATAAGTATCTGCTCTACATATTTTATTTCATAATAACATGAAATAGGATGGGGCAAAAGTTATAACAACATTACATAAGCCATCTCCTTATCATATACAACATATAAATATCAAAATGGCAACTTAAAAAAAAAAATGTAGAAAAATACGAAGAACGTCCATCCACGGCACTGACTCCAAATTTTCAATTAACCAGGTATATTTTGGTCCATTTACAGAAAAAAACAACAGACAAGATCGGCAAAATTCGCCCCTTGATCCCCCAGCAAAAGGAGCGCTTGATCCGCTACTGATACTCGCTCAATATCAATGGCGGATCCAGCGCCCCCTTTGCCGGGGGTCAAGGGGCTATTTTTGCCGATTGTGATTGAAAATGGGCCAAAATATACCTGTTTTTGGAAAGTTTGGGGTCAGTGCCGGGGGGGGGCGCCCCCTCCGCACCCCCTGAATCCGCCACTGAATATTGTCTGGATCTCCGAGCTGGAAACACAAAATCACCTGCTAATCACCTCTAGGCCTAGTGAATATTTATTTTCTTTTCGAGGTTTAAAATGAAATTATTCATTATGGCAAAATATATGTATATGAAATAACAGAACAATCAAAAAAAAAAAAAAAAGAAAGAAAAAGAAAAGAAAAGAAAGAAAAGAGAGAGTGAAAAAACACCGAAAAATACAGCGGGCTCTGTGTTCGCGCTAGCACAATTTCAAATCAAATATTGACCTATCAGAGGCGAGCATTTTATTTGTATACAGAGGAAACTCAGAAGCGGGTTGAAAGTTGTTTTCCCACGAAGAAACTAAACAAAACATGTTTATTTGGGTAATCCCATTGCGATAAATGGTAAGATGCATTTCTAAGTAATTAATATTTACTTTTTAACGAGCATTTCCCAAAAATAAAGACGCCGGCTTGGTCAGTTCGACCCACGCGCTGATTTTTCTTGTTCTTGCTTTTATTTTACGGCGATCCTGTGGACTATTTGGATCACTTTTCATATATTTAGACAAATTTGTATGATTACTTCCTCCTAAAAAGGAACATGTACCAGGTAAAATCTTTGTTACAAGCTAACCCCCCCCCTTCCCTTTCAGCCTTTGCCATGGGAATGATTGGGTAAACTTAAAGATACATGTTCTTCAGGGTGTCAGGATTTTCATACTGATGTCTTTTCTAGTTTTGTAATGATAGTCGCTGAATCTTGAAAAGTGCTGACTATCGATGACGATAATGATTTCGAAAATCGATTGTCACTGTTGAAGTTACACGAAATGATCTCAGTGCGAAAAGTCTTTGCTATAATTCAAAACTAAAAACTAGATGCAATCGCTTTGGCAAAGTTACCAGTTGAGGAGGAGCAGATTTATCCATATCCCGGCAGTACTAAGTCCGCAGCATGGGACTGTTTTGGCTTTAATATAGAAAAAAAAGGAAGGCCCCCCTTCTATCATGTCTAAAGCAAACCTCGAGATAAATACCGTTGTTTGCAAGATCTACTTGCATACGTACGCCCTGAGTATTCTCCTTCTGAAGATACAAAACATACAACAATTTTAAAGTAAAAAAGTCTGATTCTGATTGTGATATCGATGTACTCCTCCAATAGTTTCCGATAATTGATAGTCAAATTTTTTTCTGATTTTACAACTCTAGTCTTTTCGTATTGAGTTCTTTTGTACTTTTCGTTCCAATATGGAAGATCGCAAATACTTCTAACCAAGACTATACGAATGTTCTCGCGCACACTTCGATTGTTCTCCATTGTTATGACGTCATCAATTTACTTGGGCAGAAAAGGTGCCCAAGTTTTGAACAATGGTTTAGGTAGGTGACTAAATGAAAAATCAGAACGGACACGCTGCACACGCTGTATTTGCGATCTTGCGTATTATCAGGATTTTTCGTACCAATAGATGATTTTCCAATAAACTCATGAGACAGTCAAACACCATCCTCGGAAACCCACGTTTGGTCACGCAAGCTCTCCCGTGGGTCATATCGGCAGAATTTTCGCTGGATAGCATTACAAAAATCTAATGCGATTACTTGTCCATGTTGTCAGTGAATTAGCCATTT
This sequence comes from Pinctada imbricata, assembly GCA_033119305.1. Classification (NCBI taxonomy): domain Eukaryota; kingdom Metazoa; phylum Mollusca; class Bivalvia; order Pterioida; family Pteriidae; genus Pinctada; species Pinctada imbricata. The sequence goes on from VSWD01000006.1 coordinate 19,354,109, forward strand.
AAAGCCACTATGTAAGCAATATTGTTTTGTAACTCCTAAAATTAACAAATATTAATCACTGTCAACATTATTTAGGGCATCTAATTTGTTGATGGAAAAATAAAATAGATGATATTTTGCTATCGATAACAAATTAACCAACAAGTACTCGCATTAGATTTTTGTAATGCTATCCAGCAAAAATTCTGTCGTTATGACCCACGGGAGGTGAGCTTGCGTGACCAAGCGGGGGTTTCCAACAATGGTCAAACACCAGACATAAGTACGAAAGATCCCACTATCAAATTTTGAGGAGCTCAAGTAAATCAGCTCTATATAGCAGAAACATAATTTTTTTTTCTGCAATATGTACGAAAGATCTCAGTAACCATGGTAACAGGTACGAAAGATCCCGTACGAAAAATCTCGGTACAAACAGGAATAGGTACGAACATGACGAAAGATCCTGGAATCATTCATCAGGGGTGGATGCAGGATATGATTTGAGGTTGGGGGGGGGGGGGGCGTGAAAAATTTGAATAACGGATAGGGTCTTTAGGGCCACCTAGCATTTTCATAGCTGCACAATGCTCCAAGTAGCATTCAAAATTTGGTTGCCAAAAAGCGATCTTGCTTAAATTTCGGTCGCCATATCCAAAATTTGAACGCAATAATCAAATTTTTGGTCGCTGTTTGTGTATAATTGACTCTCCAGAACCAAAAAATTTGTATCTCCTCATAAATAACTTTTTAAGTCCATACAGGGAAAGCCTCGCTAGAAAACACTTTGACATAATCAGTTTAATCCCTGCATCGTCAGGACTCACGCAAGCTATCTTTCTCAAGTAGCAAGCAAAGTTTTAAAACGAAGAAAGAAAATTGTACTTGACGAAAGTCTTACATGTACTTACAAATCACAGACATTCTAAAGTGTATACGTGTATGAAGCCATTCATTGTACGTTAAAAATAATTGCATTCATCGCTTAATAGATAACTGGATTGCCGGGGTAGACGTTGCCGTGGTAAACACTGTTAATTAGTGTACAACATGTAAGTATATGTGTCAGTAGTCTTCTTTTATCGATTTTAGAAAGGTACTTTACATTTTACTTCACGTCTGTAATTCGTGTGCATCTGAAAGATTTTTTTATTATCGTAAATCGAAGAACGGTCGAAAAAGAATGAACGTACATTTCTGAAAAAACTTTCTAATTTAAAACTGACAAACACCCCTATTCAAACATTATGAAAATAATGTCCACGTAGTTTACGCCTATAGTACTTCTATATAAGATCGAAGGTTAGCAGTCAATTGCATATGACTGAGTAGTTTTTACCGACAAAATACCGGTTTCAACATCTTTTAAAAGATATCACGTTCCCTCTCGTAGTCTCTCCTCGGCGATTGTTTATCTATTTTCATTTATTTACTACGTGAATAGCGTGAATTGGGGTTAAATTTTAATTCTTACACATAAGTACAAAACTTGTTTAACTCGGCGCCCGATTTTTTTTATGGTCGCGATTTTGCAAGTTCATTTAAATTAAGGTCGCAAAAACTAATTTTCAGTCGCAAATGCAACCAATTTAGTCGCAACTTGGAGCACTGCTGCATACCAAATGAAATTGTTCATGATTTTATTTCTTAGCTTTTTTAAGTATTATAGGTAGGGATCGGCCGATCCCATGATGGGTTGATCCAATGCGTATTGCGAAATCAATCTCTTCAAAACAAGCGTACATAATTTGCTCCCCCTTGTTGGATCTCAAATCAAAAATTTTATATTTCCCACAATTCTCTGAGCGCCATCTAGCATGTCGAGTGAGCATTCAAAATTTATGTCTCTTGAGAGTTTGTCATCACTAGCCAATTAATCAGCACACATATTTCGATAGTTTTCATTAGATTGTGCTACATAATCAAGTAACTGACATATCTATGAAACATAAGAAAGGTATTTCTAAATATTTTACGCCAGCGTCTTCGGCAGATTTCTGTGGGCGTGTCCGTTTTATTTCGAACCTTCGCTTCGTATGCTAATCAGGACACTTAAGGTCGATTCTCATTGGTCCAGTGGTTTTGTACATTTGTCTTGAGAAGATGCATGATATCTTACCCTTCCTTATCATAATAAGTGTTGTTTTGAATATTTTGACGTGTCAGCACTTCAGAGAATGACTATTCATCACCAATTGCTTGAATAAATCGCGTCATCATTTTTTTCAATAACAAGGGGCGTGTCTTTATTCAAGAACACGAACAGTTAGCATGGCTAGTTCCGAAGAGTCCAATGGGGTTGTAGTTCAATGTGTTCAAGGAGGGAGATAACTCTAGCCAATTTGGAGGAAATATTGTTATGTGGGAACATTCAGACTGATTATATAAAAAATTTAGATCTGAAACATTGAAATTTAATTTTGGATTCCTCTTTGTAGCGTTGACGGATCTACACCTTACTACATGTACACGATGATGCTCAGTGGTCACTGGTACGTCACTGGTATGTTGGACTTTGGCTTCTAAAAGGATGCCCTTTCTGTAAAAGATGCTGCACAATATACATGAAGGATGGTATGCCAATATTATTTTTATTAATTGGTAAACAGATTCTCTTTCTTCTGTGTACATGAGATTTGTATATACATGTACTTGTCTGTCATACAAAATTGATGTCAAAACACACGTATACAATCCCTCCCCCTTGTGACATGATAAAATGCAATAATAATATTAAACCAATATTTTCAATATTATACTTTTCAATCATAAAAATCAGTCTGTTCTTTGAAATCTACACTTGTATGCACACCAACTTAATAATTACTTATAGATTCAGGTAGGTCTAATCTTTCTAGAATGTGACAAAGTATTTAAGCTTGAAATCTGATTTTATTTACATTTTACAGGTCATCATTTTGCTGTCACTAGGTAGAGGATGACTGGCATGAACCTTTGCCGTGTTTGCAATGAATATGTTATCTAGTTTAAGATAGCAGTAAGTACATTACATTACGTACATGATACTTTGATGGGTTTTCGTAAGGGCTGTCACGGTTAACTGAAAATTCGGTTACCCTCGGTTCACGCTTGGTCGGATCGATTTGAATAGTACTTTACAGAGTTCGCTTTTGGTCTGTCTGTATGTCTGACTGTTTGTCCGCAAAAACTTTAACCTTGGGCATAACTTTTGAATGGTAAGTGATAGGGTTTTCATATTTCACATGTGCATTTCTTGTGACAAGACCTTTCCATGGATACCAAAATTTTTGACCTTGTGACCTTGACCTTTGAGTTTGACCTACTTTTGAAAAACTTTAATCTTGGGCATAGCTTTTGAATGGTAAGTGATAGGGCTTTCATATTTCACATATGAATTCCATGTGGCAAGACTTTTCCATGGATACTTAATTTGACCTTGTGACCTTTACCTCAAATGTGAAACTACTTTTCATCAGTTTTATGGGGCATTCGTGTTTCACAAACACAGGTTTTATTTATTATTTTGTTTGTTGGTTATACATGTATCAAGTTATAATTGATAAATAACAATTAGGGCTCACGATATGATATGTATTGCAACATTTACTCACGATATGATTGGAATCACGGTACAACATTTTTAGCTTGCTGGGATGAAAAAGTCCTGGAGAGCTAATGCCATACCCTCATTGTCGTCATCGTTCGTAGACAAAACTTTAACCTGGGCTATATCTCTTGAACTATAAGGGGTAGGGCTTTGATATTTCACATGTAGATACCTTGTGAGAAGACCTTTCATTTGAGACCATGACCTAGTGACCTTGACCTTTGACCTTAACCATTTACCAACTTTTTAATTACTCATACTTTGGCAATATCTTTAGCTCTCTCAGAGATAAGACTAACATTAGATGAATAGAATCCTCATAACAATACTTTTTGTATTTTGGAAGTTATTTGATTTTTTACAAAAACCTGCTACCGCAAGCTATGTAATCTTTGATTACCCTATGTTTAATGTAGATATGAAGGTATTTCTGTAATTCGTCAGATATTTTATTAAAACAACAACAAATTAAGATCATTTTTAATTTGAATGATTCGAGAAGTATGGTATTGACTTGAAAAAGCAAAAACAAAACTCAGAGATAATCTTTGACGACTCGGCTTTGAGCATTGCCATGTTGATTTTTTAAAGATAAAACGAAATGCCGTAAACGAGCCATAAGTCAACCATACGGCCTTTTCTTGTATTGTGTATCGAACCGTCGTCAAGAACCACAGTGAATCAATAATCACGGTGAATCGAGAACCACGGTGAATCGTCACAGCCCTAATAACAATGAACACTCTATATCCACAAATTTTCGGCCACTTGGCCTTTATCAAGTGGAAAAGCACGAATATAAAAGAATTCTACGTAATATCCATAACTGCTGTAACTGAAAGATAATTGTTTTCTCATTATTCATAGTCTTTGATCGACTGTCCTGTTCACTAAATCCAGAGCACCCTGTTTTGGCGATTCTCTCTGAAGTATAATGTTGTCAACTTAAAAATTGATATCCAGTCTATCGAACTCTTTTAGTTTAACAGAAAATGCCTCCTTTTTGGTTGTGCATTGCTTAGTTAAAAAATACGACGGAAAATATAATGTCTATGTGAATTTTCTATAGTAAAAACAACTAAAATGCATGATGACGGACACCATGACGTCAATGTTTACCCCCATTGTTTGTACAGAGAACAATATGGCGGCAGGCTGAAATTAACATGGGAATTTCCCGTAGACATTTTATTTTTCGTATGGCAGGTTAAAAACCTATGAGCACCAAATTCTATGAGCACCAATTCTCAGAAAGTATAATTAGTAGAGACTAGAGAGTAATTCTTTTCCATTACATCAATCATTTTCTGGTCTTGTATTTTGCTTTAGACCCTGTTCCCCAGGGTCCTGGAAAATGGATGTCACTTCGATTTATTAAAGCAAACAACCAGGAGAGCTTCAGTCTCATAAGAGACTTCTGGTATTTAATGATTATTGTTCTCTTGTATTGTTGCATGTATTTATAAATTGTTACTTTGCATTTATTTTCAGCATCTAAAGAAGATTCATGAGCTGATGCAGTTAATTCAGGGAAATTTAACCTCAGCACAATTTGTGTGGCTAGCAGACCAATATCCTCAATAGTGACAAACTTTCGAAATGGTTACAAATTTGTAACATACTGACATTATGTGGATTTTTTACTTTGAAGTTGTCAAATCAATTTTCAACACATGCATAATATAATCAATGTTGTTAAGGGACATATATGACATGTAAACATAATGTAAGGAATTATATCTTGATTAATAGGAATTACCCGGTCTGTTGTCCATCTATCATACAATCATTTATGTTTTATAACTTTTAATCCCTTTCATAAATTTAGATAATACATGTATGGTCACAAAGTTGATGCCCAGAACCCAAGGATGTGTCATGTTCATATCTGGAAGGCCAAATTGAAGAGAAATGTTGAAATCTTGTCTCATTACTCTCTGATATCAAAATTTTGGCCTCGACTTTAGAGTTTGACCACCTTCTTTTTAAAACTAATCTTGGACATAACTTTTGAATGATAAGTTACAGGGCTTTCATAGTTCATTTGACAGTGTATTTCTAGTGATAAGACCATTCTAAAAATTCCTAGTGATACCAATTGTCTTGACCTAGTGACCTTTGCCTGGAAGTTTTGCATACTTTTCAGACTACAGCTATTATTGTAGATGACAGAAGTACATTAATGTTTCATAAACATATATTGTTTTTCCTCTTCATGATTTTTGAAATTATGTCCAAGAATAGTGTCTTTTATTTTACTCAGATTTTGAAAATAGTTTTCACATCTAGACAAAATGGAAAAATAGGAAAATGCTGTTAGGCTACTCTTTTCCTTTGTATGTGTTTCTTGCTACATTTTGATATATAAATTTATTACATGATTATTAATATAAAAAGTAAATACTTGTTTCATTCTACATTATTTGGTCTTTTTCCCAGTAACATAAGGCAATGTAGATGAAAAATAATTTGCTGATATCTAGATATACTTGCTATTTGGGGATACATTGAAAACTCGTTAACTTTTGAGTTCCTATATCAGTTTATGGTTTTCAAAACCCTCTGCTGGTTTATTCTGTAATCACACTTGAAGCATTAGTTCCTCACAATTTACACACTATGTAAACTTTAGAACATCAAGGTTACAAATAGTTTACGCTAGTTTCAGCAAGATTACACATTTGGAAACTTTTATACACATGGTTTCCAAATAGTTTACGCAAGTCTAAACATGATATTGTAAGATTCCAAATGGTTTACGCAAGTCTGAACTCGATATTGTAAGATTCCAAATGGTTTACGCAAGACTGAACTTGATATTGTAAGATTCCAAATGGTTTACGCAAGACTCAAGTAAGATTCCAAATGGTTTACACAAGTCTGTACTTGATATTGTAAGATTCCAAATGGTTTACGCAAGTCTGAACTTGATATTGTAAGATTCCAAATGGTTTACGCAAGACTGAACTTGATATTGTAAGATTCCAAATGGTTTACGCAAGACTCAAGTAAGATTCCAAATGGTTTACGCAAGACTGAACTTGATATAGTAAGATTCCAAATGGTTTACACACTGCATAAACCAGTGTTTATTCAGATTCCAAATGGTTTACGCAAGTTTCAACAAGATTACACATTTGAAAACTTTAATAACGTCAGTTTCTATATGGTTTACGCTAGCCTGAACTTGATCTTGAAAGATTCCAAATGGTTTACGCAATGCGTAAACTTGTGTTGATTCAGATTCCAAATAGTTTACGCATGTTTCCATATGGTTTACGCAAGCAGAACCTTTATATCATAAAACGGCAATCAAGTTTACGCAAGGTAAACTATGCGTAAACTATCTGGAATCCTGAAGTTTCAATTGATTACGCAAGTTGGTGCCTTTAAGTTTCAGTTGCGGAAACTTGATGGAAATTACAAGATAACGCTTGTGTAAACCATTTGGAATTTGAGCGGGTAGTCGGGTTACGCAAAGCGTAAACTTGAGTTTCAGCGACGGAATCCTTGTGTAAACTATATGGAAACTTCAAGTTTCCGCAAAGTTTCCATATAGTTTACGCATTGCGTAAACTTGATTTTTCACCCAGTGGTACTATATACGTCCCTGGTACCATTCATCAGTACATGTACATGCATGCAACAATTCAACCATGCATATTTTGCAGATTCTTGGATACCTTGCTGTCAGTACAGACATTTTACCAGTCTATTCTTCAATGTGTAACACGGCTATGATCATTCTTCATCAAATTCCTGACTGTTTCGCGCATTTCATCAAGGGAAAAATATAAAAAAAATCACGTTTTACTGCTACAAAAATTTGATCATAGTAATGCTTTAAAACCGAAGGTATATACCTAGAACATTCCGAATCCGACAAAATGCAGAGCTATATAAAAAGGTGAAAAAATAAAATAAAAAAGAGAGAGAGATAGAGAGAGAGAGAGATCAAGTTGTTTTATTATCATAATTATGCAATATGTAATTTCTCGGTAGTGAGTGAAAAAAATGTAATGTATGTCTGTGTTTGACTGGGGAAGGGGGGATGATCCAGACCATGTCTACAGGCAAAGGAGAGGGATCACTTGTCTAATTTTATAATAAAACTATCCCAGAATATATCTTTTTTTCTAATATTTGAGGAAATTAACCTCGACTTATCGTCAAAAAATTACAGATTCGTGGTTTGGAAAACGAAAATGAATTTTATCGTCACATTATGGTGCAAATGATGCTCGTTAGACAATCAAATTGAATCAGTTGTACTTTTGATGCCTTCAAATGAAATACAATTTCGAAATAACATATTTGTTAAAAGAAATAAACAATAATAACAATTATTCACGCAGCCTTGTTTTAGGATTTCGGGTAAATACAATTATTTAGGTTATTCCGGTGAAATTCGGAAAGTAAGGAATTTTAGGTAACATCGGTAAATTTAGGGCGGAATTTTGCCCCTAAGTTTCCGAATTTCCAGTTTTTCCTAACGAGGTTTCCGAAAAACAGTGTGTAAACTACTGTACCACCACTCTACCAATAGAAAGGTCTTGTCAAAGGAATACACATGTGAAATATGATAACCCAATCACGAACCATTCAAAAATAAGTTAAAGAAGATCCTGACGATAATCTCAACAGCACTCACAATAGAGCACCAAATTGAACATCGACGGACCCCTAGCAAGCTAGAGGTGGGACCAGGTGCCCGGGAGGAGTAAGCATCCCCTGTTGGCTAGCCGTACCCGCCGTCGATGTTCAAGCACGGAAATGAATAAAACATAATAACCATACACTGTCTGACGTTATGTCTATATAGAAAGTGCTATGGAGACAATGTCAGGGAAATATATTCAAAACACTTACTGTCAAACCCCTCGCGGGGAACTTTTTTACAAGCTCCACACGGCAAAGGGCAAAAGTGTGACACAAATAAGTTAAAGAAGATCCTGACGATAATCTCAACAGCACTCACAATAGAGCACCAAATTGAGCAACAATGGACCCCTAGCAAGCTAGAGGTGGGACCAGTTATGGTCACGGTTAAAAGTTTTGAAACGTAAGTCTCACTCCAGGGTCAAAGTTCAAGGCCAAAAATTTTGGTTTCCATGGAAAGTTCTTGCCGTGTGGAGCTCGTGAAAAAATTCCCCGCGAGGGGTTTGGCAGTAGGTGTTTTGAATGACAAATATGGATAATGACCATATCCCTGTTTACAGCACAAAATTGATAATTCAGAAAATCAGAAACCGAAGGCATACACAATCAGAATAAAACAAGAACCAAAGCAAACAAACAAAAACCTCCACCATATGAAAAGAAGCGAACTCCCGATATGAGAGTGAGACCAAGTGCCCAGGAAGGGTAAGCATCTCCTGCTTGCATGCAACACCCGTCGCTTCAATTCGGTAGAACTGTCACATCCGGTTACTTCCATTTTGGAAGATATAGAGTGTAATCTTTGTTTGGATGGTTCAAATGGTCTATGACAGAATATCATCCACCATTCTAGAGAGTGGAACATCATAGTGTATGACGAGTTCCCCATATCGACCGTAGAACTTCCTCAGTGACGATGTTAGTCGGTCACAAACATATCCCTGACTGAGAAGCTTATCTGAAAGACGCCTAGCTCTCAGAACAAAATCCGTATACTTGGTACTTGCTCTGGCATAGCGTATAAACTGAGATATGAACACGCCATAAGCAGGCGATGAAGGGATGTTGCTACTCAGAAAAGGAAAGTTTGTAATGCTGAAATTGAAGTCGTCACGTTTGTCATAGAGTGAGATGTTCATGTGACCATCAGTGTCGTAGGACAACATTATGTCCAAATAGGATGCTGAATTATTTGTCTCTGTGGTTTCTTTGACTTCAAGCTCCGAAGGATAGATACTGCTCAGGTAATCCGCGAATTTTGGATTATTGATGGACAACACGTCGTCTATGTATCTGTAAGTGAAGTTGAAGTCAGAAGCTAAGTATCTTTTCCCTTCAGAGACCAAAGATTGAATGAATTCAGCTTCGTACGAGTAAAGGAAAATGTCGGCAAGGAGTGGGGCACAATTGGTCCCCATTGGAATTCCGACAATTTTCTGGAAGACCTTTCCTCCAAACACCACTAAAATGTTGTCGATCAGAAAGTTTAACATCTAAATAATGTCTGTTTCAGTGTACTTATTTTCAGAATCGGACTTTTCTTTTACAAAGTAGGTTTTGTCATAGTTAACAACAATAAATTTGTATTTGCGATTACCGTTCTTACTTGTAAACGCATTACTTATAATTTTTTCGAGTCTTTCTTTCAATTTAGAATGTGGAATTGTAATGTAAAGTGTCGAAAAATCAAAGGCTTTGATCGAATGGACTGTACTAAAATGAGTGGATTTCAGATGTTCTAAAAGTTCCTTCGAATTCTTTAAAATCCACATCTGGTTGATACCACTGCGAGAATACACTGTCGAACAATATTTTTGAAGCCCAGATTTGATTTCAGATAAAACTTTGGTGAGTAAGATCGATACAGATTTGGTAGAACATTTTGAGGAACCAGCGATGAAACGTTGTTTGTACGGATTCTTATGCAATTTAGGTATGCAGTATAAGTATGGTAAATCTAAATCTAAATTGGTAGTGTCTAACCCAATGGAAGCAAGAGCTGATTTGGGGTTATCTATTATTTCAGAGGCAGAAAGGTTTGTTTGGGTGTAAGTGGGATTTCCAGGTGTCGAATTTAAACCCAACTCTTTAACTAGACTGTCGAAATAGTACTTTTTGCAAGTAAATGTGTAATTATTTGAGGCTTTGTCCGCTGGTGTGATGACATAATGTTCTTTGAGGTAGGTAAGCTCTGTGATAACATCAGGGTCTTTCAATATAGACACGAATCTGGTGTTCACAGTTGATTTTAATCGGTTAAATCGGATAAAAGTAACCCTCTGATTGATTTTATCCATTCGGAAAGGGTGTCGAGCTGTACATCCTCTTTCTTTGCCCAAAGTCTTACTTTCCCTGACATTGTCGCCATAGCACTTTCTATATAGATTTAGCCTACGACAGTGCATGTATTTTATATATTGTTTTATTTCCGTGCGCGATCATCGACAGGTGCTAGCCAACAGGGAATGCTTACTCCTCCCGGGCACCTGGTCCAACCTCTAGCTTGCTAGAGGTCCGGCGATGCTCAATTGTGTGCCCTATTGAGAATGCTGCTGAGATAATCGTCAGGACCTTCTTTAACTCATTTTTGTCACACTTGTGCTCTTTGCCGTGTGGAGCTCTTAAAAAAGTTCCCTGCGAGGGGTTTGACATTAAGTATTTTGAACATTTTCCCCGACATTGTCGCCATAGCACTTTCTATATAGATTTAGCCTAAGACAGTGCATGTATCTTATATATTGTTTCATTTTCGTGTGTGATCATCGACGGCAGGTGCGGCTAGCCAACAGAATGCTTACTCCTCCCGGGCACCTGCTCCGACCTCTAGCCTCCTAGGGGTCTGTCGATGCTCAATTTTGTACTCTATTGTGAGTGCTGTGGAGATTATCGTCAGGATCTTCTTTAAGTCATTCGTGACACTTACGCCCTTTGCCGTGTGGAGCTCGTATAAAAGTTCCCTGCGAGGGGTTTGACATTAAGTGTTTTGAATATTTCCCTGACATTGTCACCATAGCATTTTTTATAGATTTAGCCTAAGACAGTGCATGTATCTTATATATTGTTTCATTTTCATGCGTGATCATCGACGGCTGGTGCGGCTAGGCAGTAGGGGATGCTTACTCCTTCCGGGCACCTGGTCCCACCTCTGGATTCCTAGGGGTCCGTCGATGCTCAACTTTGTGCTCTATTGTAAGTGTTGTTGAGATTATCGCCAGGATCGTCTTTAACACATCTGATAAAACTCCAAGGTCAAGGTCACAAGGTCAACATTTTTTGGTATCCATGGAAAGGTCTTGTCACAAGAAATGCACAAGTGAAATATGAAAGCCGTATCACATTCCATTCAAAATTATAGACAATGAAAAGTAGGTAAAACTCCAAGTGAGTTGAAGAAGATTATGACGTCAATGTGACTCGCAATAGAGCATTAAATTGAGCATCGATGATACCCTAGCAAGCTAGAAGTGAGACCAGGTGCCCGGGAGGAGTAAGCACCCCCTGTTTGGCTAGCCGCACCCACCGTCGAAGTTGATGCACGAGACTGAAAACAATATCTACAAAACATGCACTGGCTCAGATGATGTCCATATAGAAAGTGCTATGGAGACCATGTCAGGGAAAGATATTCAAAACACTTACTGTCAAACCCCTAGCGGGGAACATTTTACGAGCTCCACTCTGCAAAGGGCATAAGTGTGACACAAATGAGTTTACGAAAATTCTGACGTCAATCTCAACAGCATTTACAATAGAGCATTAACGGTCCCCAAGCAAGCTAGAGGTGGGACCAGGTGTCCGGGAGGAGTAAGTATCCCCTGTTTGGCTAACCGCACCAGCCGTCGATGTTCACGCACGAAATTTAAAATCATATCTACAACACATGCACTGGCTGAGAAAATGTCAAGGTCACAAGCTCTTAATTGTTGGTATTCTTGTTACAAGGAATACAAATGTACACATGTGAAATATGTGTTTGATTTTTTGAAAAGAATTCTTATAACGTCGGAGGATCTAGATCTAAGTTTTTATAACTTCTAAGTTGAATATACAGGAAAAAATGCATTGTACAATCCGAAATTGAAAATGTGAAAAAAACAAGAGGGGGGTTACATCGCTCCCCTGAGTTGCAGGCAAAAGGATAGTTGACATTTTGGTTTATTTATTACTTGGTCTGTACTCAACAGATTTCTTTTTCTCATCTATGAGAAATAACAAGAAACCAGCCCCATGTTTAAAGATCAGCGGATATCTAGAGCTTTTTCATACTGTGTTTTACAAAACACAGAAATCTAACAAAGTTTTTGGAAATTCTATCTTCATGGTGGTTCTCACTAATGTCTTCACAGTTTAGGTAAGTGTCTGATTAATAATAATACTCAAAAACATCTACAGACTGGGCTTTTTTGTTGACGGGTAGCTGATATTCATTCGATTTACGACGCATAATTACAGCAACTTTCGGAATTTTTAGTATGTGGGTTGGATACCTTGATAGAGCTGTTTAGAGAACACTTAAGCAGGTCTTCTTTCTTTGTCCTCATGTTATAATATGGTGCAGGTAAAGATAACACTTTTTGGTCGAATAAATATTCTCCGAATATAACTCTACTCGTCTCTGATATAGATTATTATTATAAAACGGATAATGATGCTCATATTATAAACCTGATGTAATACATACATATAATTTAAGACAGGATATACCTTGCTTAATCGAAGGATATTCACGTGTACAAAATTATTTGTGTTTTGCCATTAAATTCGGAACATCGTTCGGGAAAAAATAAATTCAAAATAAAGCATGGACCAGGCATACATGTTTCGGGTATTTAACACGCAATATCAATATCACGCATAATATTGCGACTGTGAGAGTATAGCTAATGATCTTGCTTTACCTTTCTTGAGGAGTTTAATGCATCACAATCATGAATATATTAATATTGAATCACATTGCATTTGCTATACGTTTATCTACCTTCAAGTATATTTTTGTATTTATATAATTCAACAGCATAAAATGCTTTATATACACTTGAATATACGCATATAATTATATAAAAATATTCTTCTGTCAACCTTATATACACTTAGATATACGCGCATAATTATATAAAACTATACTGTCGGTTGGCAGCTCTTGTGCTATAAAACATTAAGATAAGCGAATAAACAAATAGAAAATCAAAATATAAACGATTTTAAAATTCATTCCTGATTTTCATTTTCAATACGCTTCGTGTGAGGAAATCATTTTCCTACATGTAGGTCTTTGCTTAATTAAATTTTCAATGTACAGAGTGTCCTTGAAAGTGCTTTTGACTATCAAATATGTGTCTTAATACCAAATAAACTATTACTAACTTTACTTGAGAAAAGACATGCTCATTTCCGAATGGGAGGGGGACATCTTATTCCATTACGTCGACTAAGGAAACAATTACATAAATAATTCTAATAAAGCCATTACATCGATAATTGAACGAAAGTTATACAATACAACAGCTACATTCTAACAAGCTCAATCGACAGCCTTGTTTACGCGAAAAGTAAGTAGGAAAAACAGACGGAGACAATGACACGAACTCCATAGAAATACGAATTGCAAATTTTCTAATGAAACATTCGAAGTGAAAGTGTGGAAGGCAATGCAGAATGTTTTGCAGGTGGCGCCCCTAAACTGAGTCGTAAAAATTGTTTTCATATGACACATACTAGTCAAAATTTCTAAATTACCATTTATTCAATTACCTAAATATTACGATTGGTAGAAATTGATTATTTCATATCTACATTTGTAAAAACTACAAATGTTTTTTTCAAGTGTAAATAAAAGGTTATCATCCTGTGATCATGATGTGTATCTTCAAATCCCAAAGCATTCACGCAAAGAATCATCCGCTTCCGGTTTGTAAGAAAACTTTGTCTCTTGACTGAAAAAGGCTACAATAGAAAAGTTCTTACGGCTACCGTGTAATTTGTTTTTGAATTCTGAAATATCAGCTGTTTATAACGCTGTTCCGTCGTGATATGCTTACATTTTTTTTCTGATTCGTTACGAGTCGATAACACTTCCGGTATTATCGAAATACCGGGTAAGGATTTTTGTGTTGAAACATTTCCTGCGAATGCGGTATAAGATCTTATCCTGCCATTTGCCACTATTCATGAAAAGTTAGCCTAAAAAAGGATTTTTGGTCAATGGAAGCTCATTTTACACACCGCTCACAAGAGTTATGTGCACGCAGCCATTTTACGGCAAATTTGTTCAATTTTCTTTGCTTATTATCGTTCTTGTAAGAAATCCATTTCATTTCAATTATGGTTTTCTTACCAAAAAGGGTACGAACAGTTCTTTAAGTGGTTTTTACTTGTAATTTACAGATTAATCACACGAAATTCATGGAAAGTGTTCAAAATTCAAATTTTGTCACGGTCTGTTTCCATTGACAAAAATTTCTTTGTTCTCCATTTTAAAGTAAAGAGTAAAATGTGGTACCTCAAATCCAATTATCATTGTTAAAATAAAACTGAATTCTACAATAATTATAATCCACATCCGTGGAATGGTAAGTTAGAAATTTTGACAAGTATATAATACAACTATATCATCCAAGTTGATAGGACCAGAAAAGACGCCAAAAGCTCATCGAGTTTTCTCTCTTAGTGTTAACAACAATTTCGCCCCTTTGCCATGAAATATTCGATACTAATCTTAAGAAGAATAAATTGGATAAAGAAAAAGATGTACTCTAAGATTGATAAATGCAATTGTCCATTGATCCTAAAGCCTGACAAACATATTTTTTATTTAATCTGCAATAACAAAATAAAAACACAGAAAACACTCATTTTATCCAACATTCAACTTTAGCATTCACATTCCACATGATTTCAGACTAACCGGATTTAAAACCATGACAAGAAACATATGTGCGCCGCTGGTTAGCATATAGGTACATCAATATATCAAAGATTGAAAAGAACCTAATTGTGGTATTGAAAAAAAAAAGTATATGTAGAGTACATGTGATACAAGAAATATATAAATTCTAACAGGAAAAATGATAATAAGAATCATAACAAAGTTCAAAAATTTCAACATTTGATGTAGATGCTCTTAACTTGATCATACCAAACGCACTTTGAAAAAAAAACATTCCTTAGTTATAAATGCATACTCACTCAGTCGGGTATTTCTAAGTTGACAGCGATATAATGCATTTTTCCGATGTACATCATCCCTGCTCTGAATGGAAAGTCTTGATTTTAACTGGTATTCTTTTCTTTTCACAAGAACATGCCATCATAAGTGCCCTCATACGTGCAAGCAAAACATATATCATGTGCGGTATGTTCTAACGCTTACGAGATATTACATATTCTCACTGAAGATCCTAACAGACTAACTTCCTCTCGGGTAATCACTTCGGACTCATACTCTGTTTCCATCCATCTGAGGTCTTTTACCCCGCTTCTCTGTAAAGCTTTTGCCAGGTTAAGTACCCTTGCATCATCCTTGTGTAAGTTACTCCATTTTTGAAGAATTGCTCTTACTCTTTCGCATGTACTTCCATTGTCCATGTTGATGTTTTCTATTTCGTTCATGGTTAATCCAACTTCCAACCCTAAATGCATGTACTCATATGTTACATGAGAAGTAGCAGCATCGAGAAATTTTGGGTAAACTTTGCAAAGCTGAATCGCAGGAACAAGGCACACATATATTTTATATTATTTAGTATTTGTTATCATCAAAATGCAATCGTTTATACATTATTATATAATCATATTATTATAATGATCAGGTGAAGTTAAAGTTTTTTTTTCTCCGTTTAAGGAATAACGTTGGTCTTTTTTCCTGACAAAGTGTGTATTATGTCTATCGCCGATACGATTATTAAGTTTATTCGTCTGCACATGCATCGCAATTTGTCAGACTATCGTACATGTATGTTTAATTTTTTTTCAAATTACAAATTGCACCATTTACATGTCACAAATTAAGATTTTATCAAACAAGTATGTAGCTATGTAAGTCCATTTACGTTGATCATGTTCCCCAAAAATTGTTTAAAGAAGTTCACTTTTTCTTTAATAAATCTTATAGGTCCGTCGAAATATCTTCTTCTAGTTATTGTCAAACATATCAACCTGAGGAATCGTCTTCCTCCATTGCCTGAAAATGAATTAGAGGTACATAGAATTACATCAAAGAATGGAAATATAAGAAAAACCAAATAAAATAGCAAAATCCATATCCATATTCCCTAACGGGACGAAAATATCCCCACAGCAATATTTTTGAAAAGTTATCTTTGGATCAATCTTGAGCGTCAATTGTGACCTTGACCTTTGGCCTATTACCTTTGTTGAAAGTCGTGACATACCCTTAGGTCCTTAGGAACATTTCTGTGAAATATTATTCAAATCCATCCACAGGAGGGAGGAGTTATGTCCCGGACAATGTTTAACTAATGATATCTATTGTGACCTTGACTTTTGACCTCTGACCTTGTTTTAAGGTGGTGACACACCCTTAGGCCTTAAGGAACATTTTTTTTAAATATTATTAAAATCCATCCAAAGTGGAAGGAGATATGCTCTGGACAAGGTTTTAATAATGATGGCTATTGTGATCTTAACCTTTGACCTATAACTTTGATTTGAGGTCACGACACACCCTTGGTTCCTAAGGAACATTTCGATGAAATATTATTGAAAACCATCCACAGGGGAAGGAGTTATGCTCCGGACAAAGTGTGATTGACAGACAGACAGACAGACAGACAGGGTGATTCCTATATACCCCCTCCCCAAACTTTGTTTTCGGGGGATATAAAAATGAGAAAAATAGAAAACATAGTAGAACATCTAGATATCATCATCTTTAATTGTGTCAAGTTTGACTGAAATCCATCAATTGCTTTGGGAGGAGTTGCGATGACAGGCTGCAGACGGACGGACAGAGGTACGGACGGACAGGGCGAATGCATTATATGCCCACAACTTTGTTGCAGGGGATATAATGATGATACAGTCGAACCTGTATTAAACAGGCGACCAAGGGATACCATGAAAGTGACCTCTTAACAGAGGTTTTGTTAAAGGTTCATAAATAACAATGCTAACGGTTATTTTCTCTTTTGTGTATTGTATTGAATATATAGATAAATTAATATAAATGTACACGAACAATGTTATTTCATTTATTTATCATTATTGATTACATGCATTGTTGTCTTGTTATTTGTTGACACATGAACTAAAAGTATAAAGTGTCATCATAAAAATAGAAATGATAAAACATAAAACTGTCAAATGCAAAATGTACTTAAGTTTTTAAAAAGCTCGTGATTTCAGTCTGTCTTCCATTAACAAGAGAATAACGAAATCAAATGTTATCTATATCCATCAAAGAGAAAAGATTGTTTGTATTTCCATGAAACAAAGCAAAATGTTTTTCATTTTTCAACAAAACTTTACATTTCTTCAGGAATGATCACTATTTTCACATTGTCAGCGTCCTCCGTATTTGTGTCGTCCGCATCGTCAGACTCGGAATCATCCTATTGTATGCTCTGTAATATAGAAGTCGCTGGCTGATCCAAATCAGTGGAGGTCTCCCCAAAGTTTTCATGTTCTCGTGCAATGTTGCTCCAAAATTATCTGGTCTTAAATGATGCTATTGAATTTGAAGTAACATTTGTACTACTTCGTGAGTGTCACGGCTGGTGGACAAGGAGTCTCCGAGGGCACATGTAGCCAGGTTCGATCAACTTCGGTTGATCGTCTGTCTCTTTAGCGAATTTGAAATTTTATTTTAAAAAATTTCTTGAAATTTCTAAAACGTGGCTCCTGTAGCATCATATCCCACCATTCTGCTTCGTCTTTCGGTACATTTTTTGGACATAATAATTTTCACACTTTTTGGTCATATAACATTGTTTAGACTTAGGATCACTGACGAAGGTTAAGTTCCCGAAACGTGCATGTCTGGTGCATGCTGCATAATTATCTGGTCTTAAATGATCCTATTGAATTTGAAGACGTTTAACATTGTATAAATCCCGAAATTCACATCCAAAGAGCTCCCGTGATAGCTGCATAGCGCGAAGTGATATATCATCCTCCTCCTGGTTGCTACATGTACTACTAACCCCATTACTTTCGGCCGCGGCTGTATATGTACATGTACTTTCTACATTTTCTTCAAACTTGTCAACATCAAAACCGGCTTTCATAAAACAGTTTGATATTGTGACTGCTTCTACCTTTTCCCAAGATTTATTTGCCCCATAAATCGCTTGTAAAATGTTTTTGTCTTTCAAAATCTCTGATCCCGTTGGTGTGGTTTTGTCCATTTGTCTTATTACATGTCGCATTTGGCGTTTTCGGCATTTTAGTATTAAAGTTTGTATGACACCTTGATCCATTGGTTGAGCTTTTGCAGTGACGTTTTTTTTTTTTTTTTTTTTTTGGAAGTTTTGGTAGTGACTGAGCATTGTCCACAAATAACAAAATGCATCTCTTCTGCCGTTTCATTTGGTTGTTCACAATTTTGAGCCACTCTTCGAACACAGCTGACGGTTATGTTTGTACTTTAACGGAAGTGACTCTGCTTTTATTTTACAAAAAAAAAATACATCTTGGTTTCTTCGCCCTTCCAATTTAAAGTGGCGTTAATTCCTCGCCGGTCATTGTAAAACACAAAGCCAATGTGTCTCGTTTCTTAGATCGCTTGCCCCTTGCGCAGTCATCTTCTTTGACATAAAAAATACTGTCTTGTCTTTGAACAGAAATGAATTTAGATCACCATAAATGCATTAACTACGGAAGCGTTTAAGTGCCAGATTAACACATTTTTCTACACTTTTTTCTGTAAATTTCATAAATTTTTCTGTTCACTTTCTCCTGTAAAATTAACACTTTTTCTGTAAATTTTACACTTTTTTTCTGTAAAATTTACACTTTTTTTCTGTAAATTTTACACATTCCTCTGTAAATTATATACATTAACAGCCATTCTCTGTAATTGTCAACCTTTCTATAATAGGGGTGTGGCACGCATGGTCTCAGAATATGACTAATTTGTGCAAGTACCTTTGTTTTAAAAGATAATTAAAGAAAATGATTTTCCTTGATGTCCATACTCACCGGTTGCCATGGCAACGGCTCAAGGAAATTTCCCTCCAAAATCAATGTTCTGAACCATCATAATGAGTTCATTTTGAGGCAATTATAAATATTGAAATAGAATTTTTTTTTATTTGATTTTATAGCATTGTTAGGTTACTAAAAGAGAATCATTCAGTGTATTACAATTTTTCAACTGATGAGTAGTTTTCAGCTCACTGGCATACTTAAAGAGGGTCCTAAAGGAGGTCTCAAAAATGTTAAAACAATGCAAGTTTTGAAGCGATTTTGTTCTCTTTTGCAGCCATACTGTTAATGGGCATTTGTTGTCTTTATAGAAGACACTTTATAGTATCATTATATACAATAACATTTTTGGGGCTATTGAGTATAATTGTAGTAACCATGGAAACAAAACTGCTGATTTTCGATAATTTTATAGACAAAATCAACAAAAATGGCTCATAATCATCATTAAATTTCTTTGATTATAAACAATTATTATTCTCAGTGATCAATTATTCAAATTATATGTTAAACACAACATTTTGATTTATAAAAGTGTGATTGCCATGGCAACACAAGTCAATTATGCCTTATTTTTCAAAAAAAATAATTCTAAAAGCCTTCGGTTTTTTTTATTGAAATACATTAAATGACCTTGACCTTTTAAATGGCACTGACCTTTTACATATTTTCATCAATAAGTATGATTATCCATGCATGTTGTGTCAATCTTTGAATAATGATAATAATATTACATAATTATTTAACACTAATTCAACAGTCAGATAAAACGATTTGATTTATCCCAAGTCTTGTTGAGTATTTCCTCACTTTCTATGAGTTTTTTTGTTTAGATGAAAATATATGATGATTTTCATTTTGTTATGCTTGAAAGAACATCAAACATGATAAGAATGTAACTAGATGTTTTCCCTAAAGAAAAAGATACGGTAGTTGCCAGAGGTCAAGGTCACAAGGTCAAATGTCTTGATTTCAGACATAGTACATGTACTCCCTATATCATATAAAGTTATCCCTATATGTAGCTCTTGCATTGCAGGCACATAAAAAAAGCTGTACAGTGATATTACAGTGATACTGATATATTTAAAGCACCATTTAGATGTTAGGAGTTCATGGTCAAAAAGGTATTAGCTCTTTGTTTGTAAAACATAAATTAATGCTCCGAATAGTAGCTTTGAGTAGCATAGGTCAAAGTCACAATGTCAAACTGTTGATACTTTCAAAAGGAATGCAAATATGAAATACAAAGGCCCTATCAGTTACTATTCAAAAGTTTGAGAAAAGGTCAAATTTTAACATCAAGGTCACATTGTCAAAGGTTAAGGTATAAAAAGAGTGGTCTTGTCATTTTATATATGAAATATCTAAAACCTACCATTTATATTCATATACGAAATATGAAAGTTTAGAAAAGTAGGTCGAATTTCAAGGTCAAGGTAGCATCGTCTCTACTCTAAGATGAATAATCTTGTCATAGGTAATGTACTTGCGAAATAACAAAGCCCTTCCACTCATGCTTCAAAAGATTCAGCCAAGTTTTTAACTTGTTAGTTTGCAACCTCCCCCCTCCTCCTTTTGCTTTGATGTCTCAAAATCGTGAGAAAATATTTTATATTATAAAATACTGTATGTATCACTTGAACTATATGAAATTTAACTTTTTAAGGCATTCAGGGAGACAGATTTTATATGAATTCTTTTTAGTATTTTCCCTGATAAAAATGAAAAAAAAGTAGGTCAAAGGTCAAGGTTAAAAGTTTAAGTCAAAAGGTAAAAAATTTGGTATGAAAGATGTGTCTTCTCAATTAAGATACATACCCGTGCTAAATCTTATCGTCTGTACTATATATTTGATACCATTCATTGAAGCGGATGAAATGACAGACCGGAAAACACAAATCGCTATATATCACAAGGGTGTAGGAGGAGGTTGGGGGTGGGGGTTAGCCGGGGCACATGCCCCCCCCCCACACACACACTTTGAAAAGTGGAGGCACAACCATGTTTGCGCCCGTCCCCTCCCTTTTCAGTCACAATATTTCATGATGAATTAACATTGTTTAAAATAGCAACATTTTGTACGGTACAATAAATCTACAATTTTTCGGTCAATTTTTAAAAATTTTCCTTGGTTCGCTACCGCTCACCAGACATTTCCTCATGTACCTATAAAAAAGATACAAAATTTAGAATTGCACCAGATATATCTAAATTTGTGCATGTAAAACATGAAATCCTCATTCTTTATCCCCCTTTTTTTTTTGCTTGCAAGAAATTTTGGGATGTTATGGCCCTCCCCTTTTTCAGGCAGACGCACTTTATAAGAGCGCTGATATCACAATCTTTTCATAATCAGACACATAATTATCAAAATGGCAACTAATTGGGAACACATCTTTTCAAGCAGAACAAGATTTACCTTGTACTACAGTACAGTGCAGTACAGTACAGTACAGTACAGCAAACACAGCAGGCGGTATAAAGGAAATTCGAGCTACCCACATTACCCATGCGATATTTGTACTTTGGAGCTATTACTCAGCAATCGTATTGGTAGTTTTTTTTTCTAATAATACGATTGTCAGTACGTTTGTCAAATCTAGCAAACAAGCAGCTATCAGTCTTCTCAGCCTCGACAATTTAACAATTTGTTCCAAAATTTCTGTTTCCTCCTCTCTTTACAAATATTCCCTTTGATATTTTGAGTTCAACGAAGGTGAATAATTTGACAATGAAAGAATTAAAGGTTTCATCATGCAATTAAATATCAATTAAAAGAGACAAAAGTACAAAAAATAGATTTTTATAGGGGAAAAATTCACATTGATAAGAGGGAAAAAGGGAATTCCTAGGTAATACGGATCAAGGGTGCAAAAAAATCCATTTTGATGCAATATGGGCATTTCTTCATTTGATTTTTTGGCCGGATTGCGAAGAAAAATCCGGTCTATGAAATGGCGAAGACCGTCAGTCTGTCCGTCAGTGAGTCAACATTTTTGTTTGAGTGTTGCGTTTAAGTCTGTTGAGAAAAAAAAAACTGTTAAGAGCAGCAACTTGAAACTTGACATGGTGATAGACCATGATGAGACGAATCATACTCGGCAACAAAATTTGACCCAGTTACCTTGACCTTGGAGTTTGACCTACTTTTGAAAAACTTTAATCTTGGCCATAACTTTTGAATGGTAAATGATAGGGCTTTTATATTTCACATATGTATACCTTGTCACAAGACCTCACCATGGATATCAAAAGTTTTGACCTTGTGACCTTGACCTTGGAGATTGTTCTACTTTTAAAAATAATAAATCTGGGCTGTATCTCATGAACTATGGAGGCTATGGCTTTGAAATTTCACATGCAGAATCTTTATGACCAGACCTTTTATTTGATATCATGACTTTTGACCTAATGACCATGACATTGATCTTTGACCTACTTTTGAACTATAAAAGGTAGGGTTTTGATATTTCAAATATAGATTCCTCAAACCCAGAACATTCATTTGATATCATGATTTTTGACCTAGTGACCTTGACATTGACCTTTGACCTACTTTTCAATTGTAAGAGGTAGGGTTTTGATATTTCACATGTAGATTCCTCATGCCCAGAACTTTCACTTGATATCATGACTTTTGACTTAGTGACCTTGACATTGACCTTTGACCTACTTTTAAACTATAAGAGGTAGGGTTTTGATATTTCACATGTAGATTCCTCATGACCAGACCTTTCATTTGTTATCATAACTTTTGATCATATGACCTTGACAGTGACCTTCTTTTAAGCTATAAGAGTAAGGGTTTTTATATTTTACATATAGAATCCTTAGGACGAAATCTTTCATTTGATATCATGACTTTTGACCTAGTGACCTTGACATTGACCTACTTTTAAATTATAATAGGTAGGATTTTGATATTTCAGTTGTAAAATCCTCATGACCAGACCTTTCATTTGATATCATGACTTTTGATCAAATGAACTTGACATTGACCTTTGACCTACTGTTGAACTATAAGGGGTAGGGCTTTGATATTTCACTTTATATTCCTTATGACCATAGCTTTTTTCCATTGCGCAATAGTATTAATGACCTTTGACCTTTTTGTCTGCGCTAAAATGTATACGTCATCGAATACAAACACTTCGCAATCCGGCCTTACCGCTTAGCAGTTAATGGTTTATTTATTCATTTATCTTTTTTTCACTTTTTTTTTATTTAGTATATGTACTTCACAATTTACAATATTTTCTTGCAATGTATGGTCCAGCGGGGAGTGCATGTCAGCTAGACCTGAGAGCAAACGTGATCTTTGAGATGTTTATGTTTCTTCAGTCACGATATGAAATCGATATTAATTACTTTTAATCGACGTTTATGGTGACTTTTTTTTTAGCTGAAAATTATTTCAAAATGGTGAAAATCTAAGTGTGGATCTGGTGCCTTCTATCCTTTGACATATTTTTGTTTTAACACCCATCACTTTCCATCTCCTAAATCAACTTGTTATTGTTTCACTTCCCCATTGTTTGCGAATATTAAAGGCGGATCTAGGAATCTTTGAAATTAAAAGGAAGTTGAAGATTCGTTTTTTTTTTTTTTGGAAAACGAAGGATTAAATATATTATAGCGTTGGAAGGTTTGTAATTTCTTATTTTAGATTTGCTTTTTGATCATCTTAATTTAATAGTGTAGGGAGTCGGAAAATATTAAGAACTGGAGTATATACATCCGTGTCTAAATTCAGTCATTTTAGAAGATGAATGATAATCAAAAATACTTACATTAGTTTCATTTTACAAACTGGCAAATAGAGTAAGCTTGATAATTTTTGGAATGTTATTAATCATAGTTTGTCTATATACCTAGAAATTATAAAATCAAATACTGCATAAGAAAATAATTTACAAATTACATTTATCACAAACAGCAAATTCTTAGATGAAGAGTTATCATTACTGCTATTTTATCTTTAACCCCAATAATCCTATCTTCTCTCAAGAAATATTTTTCTTTCAACCCCACCCCCAAATCCCACATTTACCCCCTCACTTTAAATCCTACGCGCCGGACTGTCAAACTCAATTGAATCAGGGTGATACTTACATAGACAGTCTACCAGAATAGGTTGAGGTTTTGATTTTGATATCACTTCCTTTCTCATTCATATTTATTGTGTTTTGATACCCCCCACCCTCCTCTTATCCACCGGGCCGGATCCACAGACGATTTGATTTTGGCGTTATTTTTACCTATTTCTTTTTTTTTTAATTCATCTCATACAAAGATATTGTATTATTCCCACTTAAGAAACCAAATAAACATTATATTATGATTTAACAGTAATATAATATGGACCAAGATTACAGGGACATTTAGGGGATCAACCATGGGGCGGATACTTTTTACAAGAATATTTCTCAGTATTTCTCAAAGCTGAATTTTTTTCTCTGGTCCTCTGGGTTGGATTTTTTTCCAAAACAAATACCGTCGTAGCAAAATGCTTTATTTTTTCTACGTACGTATGATAAAAAACAACAAAAGGCCTAAAAAGGATGG
Source organism: Pinctada imbricata (assembly GCA_033119305.1). NCBI lineage: Eukaryota > Metazoa > Mollusca > Bivalvia > Pterioida > Pteriidae > Pinctada > Pinctada imbricata. The sequence continues at coordinate 19,379,067 of VSWD01000006.1, forward strand.
TTTATATTATTTTATAGATAAACATCGGCAGCCTGTGCAACTGATCAAAGATTAAAAAGAAGACATGTCTCAATATATACAGTATGGTCATTGAACCTAATTTTCCCGATCCCACGAGTAGAGAGAGAGAGATCAAGTGCGATGTTTATCATAAAAAATATAGGCATATGTATCAAAATAAACAAATTATAATCTGTAAGTACTCAGCAAAAATGTAAAATTTCCCTCCATGTTGATTGTTGCTAAACGTTTACTTCCTCCGTCCTAGAAAGTTCTTCTATGGGAATTCCCCTTTTTCTAAAATTAGTAATTTTTACGGAAATTGATTCTTGATTTATGAAGTAATTGTAAATAGCCCCAAAAATGTTTTTGTACATTTTGAAAATATACTACTAGATTGATTACATGGTATGTTTACATTTTACAGGCATGGCTGCGGTTTTTTTTATATTTGCTTCAGGAAATAGGCTTAGAATTACACATGTAGTTACAAATATTTCACTATTTTATCAAAGTAGGGAGACATATTTTCGGTTTGAGGATTAATACATGAAGAGTCCATGTTGTACTACAGTATTTAAAACAAATAAGTTCTGTATAACATATTGTTCTAATTTGAAGTTACCCTAAGTTAAAATCCCCATATTATCATAAACCAAATATTGAAACTGTGTTTCCATGGTAACAGATCCCCGTATGACATTGTCCCCGTTAAGCTTTTATCATATCTGGTTACAATAATTATGTATATAAAATTTCATCACGATTGGTCACCATGCGTGCCAAATTTAGGTTGATAGTTACAGAGAATTGCTGTTAATGCGTAAATGTTACACAATTTTCTGTAAATTTTACACTTTTTTCTGTAAATTTTACACTTTTTCTGTAAATTTTACACTTTTTTCTGTAAATTTTACACTTTAATGTGCAAATTTTACATTTTAATGTGAAATTTTACACTTTAATGTGTAAATTTTACACTTTAATGTGTAAAGGACTAGGTGCGCTAATCCCTCATATCGGCCCTATAATTTCGACGAAAAATATTTTGATAAACGAATTATTAATGATCACTTTTTGCAAAGTTGAATGTCTGAGAAAATACCGCGTCATAATTCTGAGCCCTCGTAGCGTCATGCGCGTGATGTATGACGTCATGTTTTGACGTCATTTACCCTGAATGACGCAAAACTCAGGAAAATCATCGTATTTTACACACAAATCTTCAAAATTTATCTATTCTCCAGGCCTCGTCCGCGAATTTTTTATGCAAATTAAAAGGCCGATCAGAAATCCATCGATTGACACAAAAATATTTATGGGCAAGGCCTGGAGTACCACTTGATTTCATAGTTTTGTATCGATATATCTCTCATTTATTGATATTTTCAATGATTTCAGCGTTTTTAGACGTTGTTCAGTATAAGATTGTGAAATGAAAATAAAGCTTTCATGAGTTGGACTCACCATACATTTGACATTTTTTAAACTAGAATTTTATGGATATATAAACAACTTGGAAAATAGGGCCGAAATGACAGGTTACCGCATCATTGACGAGGGTTAAGTACCCGAAACGTGCATGTTTGGTCCATGCTGCCAATTTATCTGTTCTTAAATGATGCTATTCAATTTGAAGACGTTAAACAACCTACTGCTTTTACACTTTCTTCTGTAAATTTTACACTTTTCTCTCTAAATTTTACTCTTTTCTCTCTAAATTTTACTCTTTTTTCTGGAAATTTTACATTTTTTCTGTAAGTCTTTTATCACGAAAAGTATTGCGATAATGCATCCGTAGTACTGTGTAGGTAAAGATCCTTAGATTACATATAAATACAATTACATAAGCGAACATTGCTGACTTATGCAAACATATCGAATGACAAGTGTTAATCTTGATGAAAATCTTATTTTTATTTCTTTATAAACTAATGATGATCGCCTTCTGATATGAATTTAGATGTAAAATCAGGGAAACAACTGAATTTCGGGTTGAAGTATACCTCATATCGAGATACAACGACCCGAAATCAAAGTGGTTACCTGCAATCTGCGATTGTTGGCCGACATTGTTTAAGCGAAAGATCAAAACCAGTCAGAACTAGCCATTTTCAGGGCAATACATTTACATCTCTTACGTATTAATTAAATAGGCAGGAATTATTGCCGATTTTGCTTATTTCTGATTGGTGGAGACGCTGTTTGATAGAGTGTACCTCAGTGTGAATTGATCGCTAACGATCCAAAGCGGTCTATTCGGGATTAGCGCGTGCGGTACCAGCGCGTGCGTTGATTTTTGTAGTGCTAGATCTTTGACTACGCCTATTATTACAATGCAAATGATTATCAAATCCTGATAATTTAATACAGCAAATATTGACTTTTGATTTCGATCTACTCGCGACTATACAGACCTCGTCAGGGAGTGGTTAACCTCGGCTTTCGCTGACAGAAGAAAGACAAACTAAGAGACAGACAGACACCAATATAACAACTATATGCAAAATAACAGACTGACTCGAACAAACACCCTTTCACATATATAGACAAGTCCACTTTAATTACATAGATGCTTTCAGACAATTTCATCCTAATACTAGAAGATATACTTGGAGGAAAAGGACCCCTTTTAAACAAGCCAGATTGCATTTTCTTCTTATTTAAGGAAACCTCTTAAGAAGTCTCAATAACTGTACTATAAACCCAGGATATCGAACTGACCATTCATCTGTAAAAATAAACATTTCTTTTAGGAAGTTTAATAGAGGAAGGGGCTTCTGGAAGTTCAATAACTCTCTTTTATATGATAGTACTTACTTAGATATAATTAACCCAAAAAAAATAGACGATATTAAGAAACAATACGCTGTCCCAGTTTATCTTTTTGACAATGTTGTAAATATTTCTGATGATGAAATACAATTTGTAATAAATGATCAATTATTCTTAGAGACATTATTGATGGAAATTCGTTGTAAATCTATATCATACTCATCTTATATAAAGAAAAAGAGATTAGAAAAAGAAAATGAATTAATGGAAGAAATACCTCTCTTAGAAAACAGTGAACAGGAACAGACTATTGATGATCTAATTTCAAAACAAAAAGAGCTTGAGGACATGAGAAAAGAAAAATTGAAGGGAGCATTTATAAGGTCTAGGGCAAAATGGGTTAGAGGAGGGGGAAAAACCTTCTAAATATTTTTGTCACCTAGAATCTAGAAAATTTACTAATAAACTAATTCCCAAAATTGAAGAAGACCATGGAAATATTATCTCTGAACAGCATGAAATTCTTTAGGCAACTAAACAATTCTACGAAAATTTATATTCGAGCAGAGAGCATGATATTGAAGATATAGATCTTAATGCAGAACTTAACTTTAATGATATTAAAAAATTAACAGAAGAAGAATAAGAAAAATTAGAGGGTACAATATCATTAAAAGAAGCTTCTCAAACATTGCTTAAAATGAAATCAAACAAATCACCGGGAAGTGACGGTTTCACATCAGAATTTTTTAAGGTATTTTGGAAAAAACTTGGTACTTTTGCTGTTCGGTCAATTAATTACGCATATATCTCAGGAAACCTTTCGGTAACGCAAAAACAAGGATTGATTACATGCCTACCAAAAGGGGACAAGCCAAGACATTTGCTTAAGAATTGGAGGCCTATATCTCTTTTAAATACAGTATACAAAATTGCTTCAGGGTCAATTGCTGCTCGTCTAAAATCTGTACTTGATAAATTAATACACCCGGACCAAACTCGTTTTATTGCAGGGAGGTACATAGGGGAAAACACAAGACTCATATATGATATAATGGAATATACAGAAGAAGAAAAAAATACCTGGTTAACTCTTACTCATAGATTTTGAAAAAGCTTTTGACTCTCTATCCTGGTCTTTCATACAAAAAGTCATACATTTTTTTTTTAATTTTGGCACTTCCATAAGACATTGGCTTTCTATATTTTATAATGATATTTCTGCCAGGATTAACCAAGAGGGACATTTTTCAGAATCTTTCAGTATACACAGAGGTTGCAGACAGGGCGATCCGCTCTCACCATATATATTTATACTTTGCGCAGAAATACTAGCTATTCAGATACGAAACAACACAGATATTAAAGGTATATGTATTAATGACACTGAAACAAAAATCTCTTTATACGCAGATGATGCTTCATTAATCTTAGATGGTAGCGAGAAGTCCTTAGTGGCAAGCTTAAAGAGTTTAGAAAAATTTGCAAGAATATCAGGTTTGAAAATTAACTACTCTAAGACAGAGGTGATATGGATAGGATCAAAGGCGGGGAGTGGTGATACACTTTGTAAAAATTACAGTCTTGAATGGGGAAAAACACTTTTAACCTTTTAGGAATACAATTTTCAACTAATTTAAACAATATCACCAATAACAATATAAATCCAAAAATTATAAAGATGAAAAACATTCTAAAGCAATGGGGGAAAAGGAATCTGACACCTATTGGTAAAATAACTGTACTAAAAACACTGGTCCTTCCAATACTCAATCATATTTTTATATCTCTACCTACACCATCAGAACAGAAACTTAGAGAAATTGATAAAATTACTTTTTCATTTATATGGGATGACAAGCCTGATAGAATGAAAAGGGACCAAATTAAGAAAGAATATAATGAAGGTGGTCTAAAGATGGTTGATATTAGGACTTTTATTAAATCTCTTAAATTATCTTGGATAAGACGTTTATTGTTCGAAGACAAAAGTTGGAGAAATATTATATTACAGTACATAGATTTGGAGAAATTCTTTACTTGTGGACCAGAATATATAACTGCTTTAAGCAAAACTATTAAAAATGCTTTTTGGGTAAATGTTTTGCAGGCTTGGACAGAATTTAGTTATAAATCTGAGCTAATAGATGGGATAGAAGATTTAGGGAAACAAACTCTGTTCTACAATAAAAATATATCTGTTGGTAATTCATATGTATATATTGGATCTTGGTTCAAACGTAATATATGTTATGTCAATGATTTACTTGATGCTGATGGAAATTTCCTTTCACTTGACGAATTTAACATGACATATAACTTAAATACAATTTTTTTGACTTTTCAAGGAATTATTGCAGCCATTAAAAAAATTATCAAAACCAATTTTGGTAGGGATAGCACTTTACCGAAAATTGATTCACCTTTCATAAGAAATGCTATTTACCATACCATAAACAGTAAGAAAGGATCTAAAGTCTTTTATGTTTTATTTCATAGTACAAAACATATCACTTTGTCTAAGGGCATGACTAAATGGAAAAAATTATTTGATTTATCACATGATGAATGTACAAAACTTTTTTCTGTTGTATTTAATGCTACAAATAACACAAAATTACAATGGTTTCAGGTTAGAATTTTAAACAGAATATTATGCACAAACTCATTTTTATACAAAATTAATAAACAAGATACAAACTTGTGCACATTCTGTCATATGCATGATGAAACTATTGACCATTTGTTATGGGAATGTGAAGATTTATCATTACTAGATGAATATTGTTTTAATGCATTACACTGTAGCCTACAGCTATCAAAAAAGGAATTTATCTTAGGAAACTCAAAAGATAAATCTTGCAAAAATACTATTATCTTACAAATAAAATACTATATATATATAGCATGCGGTGTTTGAAAAAAAAACCTAAGTGTCTTTGGAGCTGTCTCGTACATTCGAAAAGGAATTGAAATTTGCAAGCTTATTGCACACCGAAATAAAAAAGTAGAAAAATATACTAATTATTGGAATAATTGGTTGAATATTCTTTGAACCTAATAGGATATAGATGTATGACCAATGTTACTTTTTATATTATTCATGATACTACTGGAAATGTTCACATCACAGATTTTTGTTTTGTTTTGTTTTTTGTCATGGTAACGGTTAAGACATGACTTGATGTACAAGTTCACTTAAAATTTTGGAAAAACAAATATAAATCAGACATATTTTAAAAAATCTTTCATTTAACATCTTTTCATAATTACTCAGTGTGATGTGACCTTTTTTTTATTAGTACAATGTTTTGCTTGGTATATTTGACAATTATGAAAGATATGTTATCCCTATTTTCGCAATATTGATTTTTTGACATAAACATGTACTTTCTTGAGTGAATGTGTGAGTGAAAGTTGTCTTTGTGTTTTATGTCTGTCTCTGTCTTTTTATATATATTTATGTGTCTTGTTTTTCTAAAATACAATAAATTATAAAAAAAATACATAGACAAGTAAAAAGATAAATACACACAGAAAGAAACAGACTGCAAAACTCACAGATACACGTTCAGACTGACACAAATTGGACGATATCCAGACAGAAAGGAAAACAGACACAAAAACATATACAGAGGCACTCACTCACAGCTAGACTTATTCTAATAAACACACAGATAGACAGACAAGACAGACACACACATACGACAAACATAAAAACCATCAAACACAAAGCTCAGATACACTGTCAGACAGACACACAGACGGACGGACAAAGACAGATAGACAGACACAAAGACAAATAATATAAGAAAAAGTGAGTGAGCTTTTCGAATTGGTTCCATATTATAACCCATCGAAATTCATTATTGAATGCAAAATAATCAAGAAAAGATAAAATCCAAATCAGTAGCGGTTAGGGGGGAAATCTGCTATGGGGGAAAGTCTACTATATCAGTTTCTCCACCGGGGAAAAATCTACTATAACGCATATTTTTTTTCGGGGGGAGCTACCATGGGGAAAACTACTATATAATACCGGTAGTATTTTATTTTAAAAAGTGATCCTGATATTCGTGCCGACGATGATATATAGAAGCTGACTTAAGAGGACGAAGCGTGCTTTCTCTTCCTGTAATGTGTAATTGTGTAAATTAGGAGCGCGTAGAATAATGGAGCAGCAGGGGTGGGGGCATATCTATATTGTTGTTGGTTTTTTTTTTTTTGTTTTGTTATTTTAACAACAACTTGTTAAGAGAAACTTCAATGAGATAAAGAAGATCAGCAGCACTCACAATAGAGCACGAAATTGAACAGCATGGTATAGGTGCATCCCCTGTCTGGCTAGCCGTAATTATTAGGGCAGTTTTCATAAAATTTTCTGGCTCGCTACTGCTCGCCAATTAATATTTTCTTTCAAATAGTATAACTAATCGGAGTTATTTCACATCAATAAAAATGCAAATATACAAAGGCATTTGATTGAGTTAAAACTCCAAATGTGATTATATTTCAAAAGAGGAAATAGACAGCATTGTCTGACAGTTTAAGTTCAAATGCTTCTGCTCGCCAGTTATTTATTTTAAATCTATCAGTGCATTTTAACTCTACTAGACACACAAACACATGGATATTTAACACTATATCTAACCCCTCCCCCACCTTTGTGTAAAAAAAAAATAATCCCAGATGTGCCCTCCCCTTTTTCCAATCAGATCTACGCTACTGTAATTTAGTTAATTAAGGTTCATAGTTACACCCTTTCCAACACATCCAAAAACACTATTTAACATCACAGGTTAAGTTTTAATATTTTTATTGGTAGAGAACAATGTAATGTATAGTATTTTAATAAAAGAAAAGTATTTGTCAACAAGCTTCCAATGGATTTATGACCTTCCAAAGAAGTACATGTCCATTTTTTCTTGAATATTCCCCAGATTTGCATCATATCATCAATAGACCCTTGTTATTTTAAACTTGATGCATGAATGTTTATGGTTATTCTTTTAATCACGAAAGAAGGTCTCAAACAAATAAAAATAGAAATACATCAATGCTGGTACGTCAAATTCTATGAAATAGTAAATATTATACCATTTTAGGCTCTATTCTTGACCAGTCCAACCAGTAAATGACGGGTTTAAGTACTTTGTTAGCATGCCAATGAGCGGAAAAATTGCTATCTTAATCTAAGTTAACATATCTTTCAATAGAAATAAATGTAGCAATCATCGCACAAAATTTTAAGTTTGATACAAAATTATGACCTTACCCCCTTCAGATTTTGTTACAAAATGCTTGCAAGATATCCCCTCCGTGCTCTTTTTGGATTTACATCTCCTGAACCGTTCATCTAAATTACTCCATTTATCATCCATATATCAATTGGAAATAGAACTGATCAAAAAGCGAATTCTGTAACCCATTTTATAATATTTACCCATTATATCAGTAATATTAACGCCTGCAACAGTTTTAAGCAAATGACGTCACGTGATCCAAATCAGTGGAGGTCTAACTAAATCCCTGAAATCGCCTGTTAAGACCATTTCCCTGCAAAGGGTTGCGTAGTTGAGAAGACTATTTCCCTAGAGAGTTAGTTTCAAATTGGGGCGGAGCTTCTTTTGGGTGCGTCAGTATCAGCCAATCAGCCAATCAGCGAGCAGAGTAATCCGCCTTCTATCCGCTTAACTCATAAGTTAATCCGCAATGAAATAAAACAATCAAAAATTAAACATGTATGAGTATGATAAATGATGTTTATGTTTTTCTTATCGAAAATAAATATTTTCCGTTACTCAGTCATTCAGTCGAGAAGGCGAGTCAAAATCATTCCTATTGGAACCAAAGGAACCTAAGAGATATGTTTGTTTCAGTATAATGTTTGTTTCGGTATACCTAAGAGATATGTTTGTTTTAGTATAATGTTTGTTTCGGTATAATAACCACCCGGTCGTTAATAGTTATACCTGAGTGACATAAACTTGATAGGCGTGGTGTACTGTCTTTGAAGACAACGCCGTCTGTGAGCGGCGTGTTACATCAAAGACAAACCGACAGGTAATCCTTCATTATACTAATGAGATACGCGAGTCTCATCTGTTTTAAGCTGTCAATCAAAAATTGATAAGGGTAAAAGGATTAAAAAGAACCAATCAGATACCAATAAGAGATGTTAACCCTATAGCGGTCAGTGAGGAAATGACAGAAAATTTCCCCATCCCCTTATAAAGTCCCCCGTCGGCTTTTAAGGTATACCATTGAGGGAGTTAGCACGATTCGCCTTCGGAAATAGGTCTGGTCTCGGGGAACCAGAATCGTGCTAACTCCCTCAATGGTATACTTTAACTGTATACTATTGAATTACAAGACGTTTAACTTTATAAGATGTCAAATGTGTGGTGAATCAGGAAAGCCCGTTTTGATTTCATAGTCCTACGTTGTATACTTCATAGCGTAAACGCACCTAGTCATTCAACGAGTTAGTTGTTCTACTGATATGAGATAATGAAAAGTTTAAACCTGACCTAAAGTTGCTGACAGTGAACATGCTAAAGAGCTATGCGAAAACGAAAAGGATGGATGTTACTTGAATAATAAGAAACACTGTAGTCTTTGCACTAATGAAAGAGATGATTAATTATACCCTCTAACAGCTTCGCTTCTACTTTCCTAGTCATTGTTTACTCTTCTTTTCAGCAAGACATTTAATTTATCTATGTTATTGCTGACGTTATTTCATGATTTCTGCGCCCTTTTTTATAAAGAGTATATCTGTCAAAATAATTATATTTGTCATTTCATAACTTACGATGTATCTCGAATATGATCATGATTATACAACATTTTCTTGGTTTCATTGATACGGAATAACTACTTATTATAAAATTATGGTTATATTTAGAAGAATATACCTTTACTAGTCAAACTTACTGGTTAATTTGATAAACAAATGATTTTATAGTGAAGTTTACGATTTTCCCCGATTCACAATTTTTGTTTAACTTTGTATGTATACCATAATTCAATGTTTCTATAAGTATGTTTCCCAAAAAATTCAAATAGTTAGGGAAAAAAATATCGATACTGACACGCATCTGCAATTTCTATAAGAGGGCATGTGATCGTTATTTCTTTAAAGACCAAACATCTCCCGCACTATCAGAATTGTGTATTTCTGAGTAGATCCCGCTTAGGAATGTAGAAGCATCTGAACATCTGGAACTCTGTTCTTTATTCATATATTATGATAGAAGGTTGAAGATGAAGGGGAAATGCTGTTTTTGTCTAACATTTTGCATTTTCATACGGCAAACTTTAGAGTGAAAGTTTGAGAAATTGTAAGCACTACTTTCAATTCGTAGATGAATTATCTATGAGGTAATTTTGAGATAGAAATGCCAACATATCACCCCTTTCTGTTTGTGCCCAGCCATTTAGGACATGTCAGTTCGATATGACTACTTCCCATCTCTTGCAAAATGAAATCCTTGATGACTTGCTATTAACAAAGAATAATGAGTTTAAGTCATATCTAAAATCTACTGACACCCCTGATGACTCTGACAATTAAGAGGATATAGTGTGATAAAGAGGCAAATTCAACATGTTTCAGCCTGTAGCTATAGAGGTCCATGTACTTAACCACAATTCAATTTTCCATTTCGGAAACATAAATGTAAAATTGAAAATTGAACCAATTTTTCATTTTCAATGTATTATATGAAAAATGGAAAATTGGTTCAATTTTCCATTATTCATTTTAAAATTGAAAAATTGAAAAATGAAAACGGAAAATGAACTCAAATACGCTGTATTAAACCACAATTCAATTTTCCTTTGCAAAAGTAAAAAAAAAAAAGAAAATGGAAAACTGAACCAATTTTCAATTATCATTTTGAAAATGAAAAATGAAAAATTGATTCAATTTTTCATTTTTCATTTTATTAACAAAAATTGAAAATGGGTTCAATTTTCAATTTCCTTTTTGAAGTTTCATTATGGAAATAGAAAATGGACTGTAATAGGCGGTACTAAACAACAATTCAATTTTCCTTTTCAAATTCCGTGATGGAAAATGAAAAATTGAGTCAATTTTCCATTTTTACACTCCGCGCGCTAATACATAAATAGAAAATGAAAAATTGAACCAGTTTTCAATTTTTCATTTTTCGTTTTTATTTTAACGATACACGACCTGCACACCCTTTCTCTATAAGTGATTAGCCAATCAGAGCGCTCGTCTCAACCGTAAACAAAAGGTTTCTATCGACACTTGGCCTTTTCTCTCGCTTCGCAAATAAACAGTCGTAAAAACTTTGTGGAAAAAACATTTTATATGTTTTGTTTTTAAATAATATTATGAAATATGTCATCTTAGATACATTTGTGCAGCTCTCTCGTATTTTTACAACATATCTATATGACAAGGCAATGCGATAAGCATTGTCATGGCAATATAAAGGATCATTGACTTTTAAGTTTCCTAGTGTTATCGCTTCTATTTCGAGTGAATCTACCAGAATTGAGCTTTTTTTGTATAAAAATAACTAAAGACATTTAATTGGAATAAATTATAAGGAAATCCCTTTCTAATCAATCCATAACCCGGTTAACGTCTCTGTTGTCGAGAGGTTATTCTTCTGTCACTGCTGTATATCCGGTCATCCTTTTGATAGTTGTACACTATCAGGCGCGGGAGGGTGAGGTTTTGCATCGGCCCAAAGGGTCGATCCCAGGCACGGAATGCCGAATGGAGGAGGGTACGGGAGGTAGATGTTCGGGGGGCATCCCCGGGAATTGAAAAATAAAATAGAATAAAATTGTGCAATCTGAAGCATATTTTCTCCTTATCATCTCGAATATCAGGTCCATTTTAGTGATACCATTACCAATAAGTAAAATCGAGAGCCTGGGTTTATCTCGATCTTTTTTTTTCAGATTATTGACTTTAATACTTGTTGTTTATTTGTCCGGTTATTTTATACAATTATTGACTTTTGATGAGGTCTACTCGGGACTATACAGGCCTAGTTAGGTATTGGTTGACCGAGGACGAAGGCCTAGGTTAACCAATGCCTGTCCAGGTCTGTATAGTCACGAGTAGACCGAAATCAAAAGTCACTAACTGCTTTGTGAACAATTTGCAATGAAATGTACAGTATTATAGTTGTAAATAACTGTTTAAACTCTCCGATGTGAACAATTTTCAATAAAGTGTACAATGGTGTATAACGTGTAAACAATACTAACTAGATGGACAACGAGGAATAACTCCTTAATGCATTTGCTTTTTTCAATATGACAGCTTATTCTTAATCTTGTATGCTTTTTTCTTTACTAAATCTTACCAAATGTAAATGGACGAAGAGAAGAATTAATTGAAAATATTTCAATATCTAATTAATGTCAAATGAACTGCCAAATTACATCTTACTTGGTTAGCAAAATTTGTAAAAGGTAAATTAAATGTCCATGTTCATTTAAGGTGGGTCCCTACTCATAGATATAAAAGATGAAATTTGTATTTTAGAGGTTTTTCCTTACCTCAATTGTCCAAATGAGAAATAAAAACATACATAGATATGTCATATTTTTCACTAAAGATACAGTATATTATAGAAAAGTACCCTTGCACATTAAGATTGAGGAGTATCAAATATCCAGAATATGCTTTTGAACCCTCTAAATTCAGTAATGATAATAATATGTTTATTAATTTTGTTTTATTTAATGCGCGCTTTACAAGTCATCTTCTTTATTTTTATTAATAATACGGGTTTGTATTGTCAACCCTTTTAATTCTACCATGTAAAGGGCATAAAACGAATTAGTTGAAAAATTCTTATCAGATCTTTTTTTTTTTTTTTTTTTGGTCTATTATACAAAATCATTGCGGTGGTTTAATATTTGCGGAAAATTGGAAAACCGCACATTAAAACCACCGCAATCATTTCCCCGTTAACAGTATTAGAATTAACCTTAAACATCTTTCAATTGTTATTTTATTTTCTCGCGATCGAATCTTCTGTTTTAAATCCTTGCTTAAACGATGACGGTTCATCATATTTTATATTGCGTGTACCTGCTGAATGACAAATATGGATAATGACCATATCCCTATATACAGCACAAAATCTATAATTCAAAAAAGCATAAACCGAAGGCATACAAAATCAGTATAAAACAGGAAACAAAGCAAACACTGTCAATCAAAAACCTCCACCACATGAAAAGAAGCGAACGTCCGATATGGGAGTGAGACCAGGTGCCCAGGAAGAGTAAGCATATCCTGCTTGCATACAACACCCACCGCTTCAGTTCGGTAGAATTGTCCCATCCGGTTACTTCCATTTCGGAAGATATAGAGTATAATCTTTGGTTGGATGGTTCAAATGGTCTATGGCAGAATATCATCCACCATTCTGGAGAGTAGGACCTCAGAGTGTATGACGAGTTCCCCATATCGACTGTAGAACTTCTCAGTGACGATGTTAGTCGGTCACAAACGTATTCCTGACTGAGAAGCTTTTCTGAAAGACGCCTAGCTCTCAGAATAAAATCTGTATATTTGGTACTTGCTCTGGCATAGCGTATCAACTGAGATATATACACGCCATAACAGACAATGAAGGGATGTTGCTACTCAGAAAAGGAAAGTTTGTGATGCTGAAATTGAAGACGCTACGTTTGTCATAGAGTGAGGTGTTCATGTGACCATCAGTATCGTAGGACAACATTATTTCCCAATAGGAATGGCAGCCAAAAAGAGAAGCCGGTATGTGGAAACAGAAATATTTGTTCTTTTGGCCTTGACCGGTAGATTAAATAAGGGGGTACATAGTGCGATTTAAATAAAACTACGAGCCAAAAAATGGTGTCTGATTTTGAAAACTTATATCAACGATCTAGTTTCAAAGAGTTTTTGCTTGATCTGTCAGACCAAGAACTTATAGACTGACCAGGTTAAAAACGGCATCGATCTATGTTAATAAATTTCCTACGTTTGAGTTTTCTATTTCATGCAATTTTTTGCAAATCGACCAAGGAAGAAACAACCCTATTCCGAGTTCTTACAGAAAGAAACCACCCGGGCGAATATAGCAATCGGAGCGAAACGTCCCGTTTAGCATCATGTGTCAAATCGGACGGAAATAGCGAAAAAAGCGATGGGTGTTGCATGCAATCAGGAGACGCTGACTCGCCCTGGGCATCTGGTCTCACTCCGGAACGTTATTCGTTCAGAGGTTCTCAACGTTCCAATGGAAATTCTTACGATGTTGCCTTGCCTTCTCGACTTTGGGACTGAATAACTGAAGTTTATATAACTGATAGCTACTTCTTTGAAGTTTATATAACTGATAGCTACTTCTTTGAAGTTTATACGTATGAAAATAACACGTTAATCTTTTATTTTTTTCATTCGCAAAGTCCGCAAAATCTGCGACACATAGAATTATGCCTGTATTAACCTATATGAATTGGGATTGTCGTTATATTTAACATACTCGACCATGTAAAAATGACTTTGTCGATTTCTAGGAGTAAAATATTGCTATTTTCTAATGAGCATACCAAATGTTAAACGTTTTTAAATTCAATAGCATTGATGTCTTATAAGGTTTAAAAATGTTAGACGTCTTCCAATTCAGAAGAATCATTTCAGAACACATAAATATGCAGCATGGACGAGTTAAATTAGGTTGTAGAGTTATGCTTTTCCTTCTGTATTAAAACTTCAATTTTCCTATTTTTTCTATTTTGCTGTTTACGAATAGAAGGGAAAATTTAATCATAATGATTTCAATAAAAGTAAATTTACTGGCCATATTTCTGGTTTATAAACTTTTGCAATTACCTATAAGAATGTCAACTTTTTATGAGAAGGAAAAGAAAAAAAAATGAATTCTTATTTTTCTTTTTTATGTATAGATAAATAATGCAATCAATATGTTGAAAATTTTCATGCATTTTAAAGGTCAGAAGAGAACATTTTTGTCTGGTGAAATTTCCAATGTTGAAACTACCTTTATACATAAATATGGTGGGTAGTGAGATTAAAAACAAGCCACCATATGTGATAAGGAGTTATTCCTCTTCGTCCATCTTGTTAATATTGTTTACATGGTATACACCTTTCTTAATGTTTATCGAGCATAATGATTAAGATTAATTACTAATAGAAATAAAGCAACGTGTCAGCGGTTATTTACTACTATAAACGTTAAGCATCTTCAAATTCAATAGCATCATTTAAGAACAGGTAAATTTACAAACTGGACCAGACATGTGCTCTTGTGTACTTAACCCTCGTCATACTCATCTAAACAATGTAATATGGCCAAATAGTGTGAAAGTTATCATGTCCAAAAATGTACCGAAATGTTAAAAGTCTTAAAATTCAATAGCATCATTTAAGATCAGATAAATTGCAGCATGGACCAGACATGAACGTTTTGATCCTCAATGTAATATGCCAAAGGAGAGTGAAAGTTATTATATCCAAATATGTACAGAAAGACGTTATGTTAGCATGATGGGTGGGATATGATGCTACACGACCCACGTTTTAGAAATTTCAAGAAATTTTCATAACAAAAGTTTTCGAATTCGTTGAAGAAACGATCAACCGAAATCATACAATTTATGCTTGCAAATGGTATTACGTCAATATAAGATTACGATTGTCATCTTTCATATGCCATGATCATTATCATGTCTATCAAAACCCGCTACATTTAAATGACTGTGTCAATGTTATATTTTTTACTTAAACATAACTGTTTTCTTTTTCATATATTCGAAATTTGTGCTAGACCTGATGTACAAACCAAATGAAATTTGCGGTTTAATGATTATCATGAGAACGCAAGGAGTTTGAACTTTAACAATGGACCCTATGGGAAAAGTAAGAAAATACCAATTTTAGAGGTGATAAAATGTAACTATAAAATTTTCTTTTCCCAAAACTATGTTAGTTTGATACTCTGAACAATATTCTGAAGAGAAAAAATAGGGTATCCAGGCATAACATTTTCAACATTCTGACCTGAGGGATATTCTACCTTAAGGTTTCAGGGTATAATAAAAGCATATTCGAAACGCTACCAATTTTGTACCTCCATATCCTACATATTTTTAGATATTTGATTTTTTTTTTCTTCCTGTGTCATTCAACTCGCCTTGAAAATGTATGGTCTCAAACATTGCCTAATTCGTGCGTCTACGGCTAAGTTTGTTGTGTCATTTTTTTCTGTTATCAAAAGAACCGGAGGTAGAGTATACCCTTAGTGCATTAAATCAGTACACATGATATTATTTTATTCTTCAGTATTCAATCTCCAGTGACAAAGTCTTGTTATATCAGGACACATTGTCAAACATCGTGTCCTCCATAATTCTATTCTCAATAATCCATCTTCAGTAACAAAGTTTTGCAAAATCAGGATTTATTTCCTCGAATTTTATCTCAAATGATTTAAGTATTTCATTGATCGAGGTATAATATCGATTTCTTGCTTAATATTTAAGATGGCTCTTTTTCTGTTATCAGTACACTATTTAAAGCTTCAAAATATTCAGATGTTCATTTTCAATAGCATCATTTACGAACAGATAAATTTGCAGCTTGGACTAGATATCCACGTTTCTGGTACTAAACCCTCGTCAATGATCCCCAATATAGTCAATGCAATATGGCCAACGAGTGTAAAACAAAGACGATCCTGACAACATTCTCAACAGCGCTCACAATAGAGAACCAAACTGAGCATCGACGGATTTCTAGCTAGCTAAAAATGGGGCCAGGTTCCCGCCTTCGATGTTCACGCAGGAAAATATGATAATATCTACAAAAAATGTACTGTCTGAGGTTATGTCTATATAGAAAGTGTAATGGCGACAATGTCAGGGAAAATCATTTCAAAAATCTACTGTCAAACCCCTTGCGATGAACCCTTTACGATCTCCACACGGCAAAGGGCAAGTGTGACTCAAATGAGATAAAAAAGATCTTGACAACAATCACAAAAGTACTTACAATAGAGAACCACATTGAGCATCGACTTACCTCTAGCAAGCTAGAGGTGGGACCAGGTGCCCTAGCGGTGCAAGCGTCCCCCTGTTTGGATAGCCACACCCGCCTTCGATGTTCACGCACGTAATAAAAACAATATCTACAAAACATCTACTGTCTGAGGTTATGTCTATATAGAAAGTTACGTAGCGGGATGGGCGGGATATGATGCTACAGCACTCAATTTTCAGTCATTCCAAGAAATTTTGAAATAGAAAGAATTTCAAGAATGCGTTGAAGACACGATGAACAGAAATGGAATATGTGGCCTTTAGGACTACTGGTCAACCAGCAGTGACACACATTACATTACTAAATTCTTATGTAAAACTTGTATTCACTTCCAAACTGAGAGAGATAAAAGATTTTTACAACGTGATTGAATTTTCAGTTAACAAAATGTATATAAAACAAAGGAGGGGATCTCCAACAACACCAGGTTGTAGCACCCATAGCAAAACCCCAAAACACCCAATGCAAAAGAAAGGAGGGGATCTCCAACAACACTAGGTTGCAGCACCCACAGCAAAATCCCAAAACACCCATGCAAAAAACACAGAACAGATACCCACAGAAAGAGACGCAAAAGGGACAAGGAACACCAACTCACAACATAGAAACATGAAACATAAAAGACTACACATAAACCAACGAGACCAATGGGCACCCGGTGCCGACTTAGGACGGCCATCTGCCACGTAAATAGCAGACGGTGTGGTCATCCTGGATTACGTGCGCACAACCCTCCCACTATTCCGATTTCCCAGAGGTCTCGAAGAACGCACAATTATGGTGTAAAACAACCTCCTCACTGTTAGGTGACCACACACAAACAAGACCGTAAAACACAGGGGTCCAAGCAACACAGATGAATATGTAAATGGATATAAAAAGAGGACGTGCGTAATACAGTCCGTGCTCTGCCGGCTGTAGCGAGCTCATATATGTTATCACCCGAGGAGTCCGACTGACATTCAGAGAGGACAGGTGGTCGGGGCCCTGTCTTCTCTAAAGAGGTTTGGACAGGGCCCGTCATGGAGTCCCGTCGTAACAGTCAGTCAGAGTGCAAGTCTTAAGAATGCGCTCGTACAAGACTGTATATTGGTCAAGTACCAAGCTTAGTGTCCGTCTGGTGACATTAGGATCATATCCACGGTATAAAAGGCGTTTGATGACTCTGACGCATTTTCGATACATATGCTGTCTACCTTTGATCCTTCTTATTTTGTTAATTATGTCACCATAAAATGCAGGTTGTGAAATACCCAAAGTAATATACTCCGTTGCTTGTATGGGTCCGAATTTCAAAAGAAGTTGATCATAATTTTTGTAAAATTTCCAGAAAGTCTTTACTAGTTTGTGAAAGCGAAAACCTTGACCTAAAAGTTTCTTTGTAATTTGTAGATTTCTATTATGAAAATCCAAAACATCAGTACATGCTCTAGCATACCGGATGAGCTGTGAAATGTAGATAGCGTATGACGGTAATCTAGGGACATCACCGTCAAGCCAGGGAAAATTTACTATGTTGAATCCAAAATTATCTCGTTTGTCATATACACTTGTATGAATTTCTCCAAAAACACAAAGCAGACAAGCACAGAAAGAGACGGAATTTCTGCAAAAACACAAAGCAGACAAGCACAGAAAGAGACGCGTAAGGGACAAGGAACGTCAACGCACAACACAGAAACATCAAACACAAAGGACTACACATAAACCAACGAGACCAATGGGCAACCGGTGTCGACTTAGGACGGCCATCTGCCACGGAAATAGCAGATGGTATGGTTATCCTGGATTACGTGCGCACAACCCTCCCACTTATCCGATTACCCAGAGTTCTCGAAGAACGTACAATTGTGGTGTAAAACAACCTCCTCACTGTCAGATGACCACACACAAACAAGACCGCAAAACGCAGGGGCCCAAGCAACACAGATGAATATGTAAATGGATATAAAAAGAGGGCGTGCGTAATACAATCCGTGCTCTGCCGTCGCGAACTCATGTATGGTCATGTAACATGTAAGAGGGCCTGAGGGGAGGGTCTCCTTAGAGAAAAAATTGTTGAATTTAGAAATGTAAACTAGTGAAAAACTTAATTGAATTCTCTTTCCAAGATTGTGTATAAATTTTAGACTCTATGGTGATACATGTATCTATTAATAGTAATAAATGATATTGATAATGTATTTAAGCACATGTATACTTTTCATATTTCGAAATATGAACTTGCCATTAAAGAAGAAAAGTATGACGAGCGAAGCGATCCAAAAAAATTTATATAAAGAGAAAACTGTGGCGAGCGAAGCGAGCCTTAAAATTTTCAGGAAATTTAAGTGAATTTTATGGCTATTCATCAAATTCAGATTACTTGTAAGAGCAAGATTATTTCTTTTTCTATCACACCATAAGCAAATTCATTTTTTTCATCAAAATTCAAAGCAAAATTATTTCTTTCGAAAAAAAAAAACCAAAGCCCCCCCCCCCCAACCCCGGATAATCAAATGGACCGTGCCTTAAGAACAAATAAATTTGCAGCATGGAGCAGACATGCATGTTTCGGGTACTTAACACACTCTTCAATGATGACAATTATGGAAAAAAGCATATCCCCATCAAGAAGTACAAAATCGTTAATCGAACAATCATCTAACCAAATGCAAGGGCATACAAAACCAGGATAAAGCCAGAACTAAGGCAAAGTAACAGAAATAAAAAAGAAATCTACCATATGAAGAGAAGTGAATTCACTGCGAAGGAGTGAGATCAGGTGCCCATGAAGAGTGAGCATCTCCTGCTTGCATGCAACACCTGTCACTTCATTTCGATACAAAGGTCACAATCGGTAGCTCCCACAAAGGAAGACAAACGTGTAAATTGGTATGTCATGGCATAAAAGGTCTACATCAGAATATAATTTATGCCTCTGGACAAAGTGACGTCATAGTGTTCTACTATTTCCCCATATCGACCATAGAACTTCCTCAGTGACGATGTTAATAGGTCACAAATGTATCCTATCTCTAAACAATGCAATATGGCCAAAGAGTGTTAAAGTTAGTATCTCAAAAAGTGTAAAGAAATACGTAGCAGAATGGATGGGATATGGTGCTACAGGACACAAAATGAGGTCAGTATTGTCCAGTCGTTTTATGATTCGATATCAAACTACCGTATAACCAGAAATTTTCGCGAGTATCAAATTTCGCGTTTTAAAGGTAAAATATGGTGTCTTTATTTTCGCGAGTACAATTTTTCGCCATTCCTAAATTAAAACCAAATATGTACATATGATGTTACTGTTTTGTACCTCTTATTATTAAAGTATTAGTTATTTCTATCATGAGAACACACACAATTAACTTCTCTTTACGTCTTATCAGGAAAAATGAACAATGGCACATGTACAATATGAAGAAATGAAACGGATATACCAATTTATGGTCAACCGTATCAAACACAAATTTTCGCGAGAATAATTTTTCGCGATTCGATATCCCTCGCGAATATAGCGAAAATTAGTATCTCGCAAAAATTTCTGGTTATACGGTAATTTGAATTTAGCTATTTGGAAAGGAAGCCTTTTGCAAGCCAAAGTATCCTCTGACACCATTCTATCCTCTGGCATCAGTCTATCTCTATCCTCCAACACCAGTCTGTCCTCTGGCTGACACCTGTCTATCATCTGACACCAGTCTATCCTCTGACATTCATTGACACCGGTCTATATACTCTGGCACAGTTACGATCTGACACAAGTATATCCTCTGACACCAGTCTTTTATCAGACACAAGTTATCTTCTGATACCAGTCTATCGTATGACACAATTCATCCTCTGACACAAGTCTACACTCTGACACCAGTCTATCTTCTGACACCAATCTATCCTCTGAAATCAGTCTATCATCTGTCACAAGTCTATCCTTTTATTCCAGTATATCATCCGATACCCTTGTAACACCATTCTATCATCTAACATAAATATATCCTCTGACACCATGCAGCCATCCATCTATCATAAGTCTTCACTTTAACACCGGTCAATTCTCTTATACCAGTGTATTTGCTTAACCTAGTCTATCATCTCACAATAGTCTTCCCTATGACACCAGTCTGCCCTATGAAACAAGTCAGACTACAAGGGCCGTTCGTGGACACATGCCTTAAAATTAACATTTGAAGTCGTATGCGAATGAAAGTTTCTAGAAATGAAAGGGATACATTCAGAGAGAAAAAATAAAAAAATATCAGGTAAAAATGACTTTAAAAAAGGGCATAATTGTCACCTTTATACATGAAGGGTAGAGGCTACGGAGATGCAAAATTTGAGTTGTTGAAAGGAACCCATCCCTTTCGTTATATTGCTAAATAAAATAAGATAGAATACTCGACTATCAATTAAACTTTCTATATCATTAATACTATTATTTTTCTTGACCACTGCGAAGTTTTAACAAAATTGGACCAGATTAACGACTTTTATGAGGATTTATGCATGATATTGTTGATCAAACAGACCAAAAATTGATGACGTCAGAGTTCTTTGCGGAGCACCAGACGGTCATTCAGTTTTGAATTTCTGCTGAATAAAACAGACGGAGACTTAACAGCTGATGGATACATCTTGATACGGACCAAAAACATCAACACTTATGTTGTTAAGGTAGAAGAATGTGTTTTTATGAAGAATAGATATATAAACACGCAATTTTGATAGATGTTGTACAAAAAGTAAACGAAAATAAGTAAAGTGATGCCGTTTTCTCCCTTCATGGTGACCTGACTTTGAATGATTCAAAAATGAAATACATCATGATATAGAGGTAGAAATGCACATGAAAATAGAACATGCCTTCCTTATCAAAATACATGAAAACATATTTTTGAATGTTGTACAGATGAGAGGTGTTTTAATTCTTTTAAAATGTCAAATTAATGCTGGACATCTGACGACGTCATTACGTTGTTAGCTGCTCCGTGACCTAGAACCTTACGTTGTTCAAAGGGGGATTTGAAAATTTGGTATTGACCAATCGTAATGAAAATTCGTATATGTATTCAAAATTATCCGTTATATAAGGAAATCAACATGGTTCTTAGCAAATTCTCTAGATCTTTCCTTAATTTGCGTTGTCCACGAACTTTCGGAACAGCCCTCGTATGTTCCCTCTGACATAATTATATCCTTTGACGCCTATTTAATCTATGACAGAAGTCTTCCCTCTGACATCAGTCTTTCCTCTGAAATTAATCTTCGAAACTTCTGACAGCACTCTTTCCTCTGACAAAACAGTTTATCTTTCAACTTTCCCCATCTGCAACCAGTTATACCCTCACAACATTATGACTTTTGGAACACTCCTCTGTAACCAGTGTATACTGACACAACTTTATCATCGGACAGCAGTTTATCATCTGAACTCAGGCTTCTAGTATCCTCTTACAACAGTATACCTTTTAACACCAGTTTTCCATCTGACAACATTCTATCCTCTAACACCAATATTATACATTGTGACAATATGGTAGAGAGGTATGAAGATATGTTTAGCCTCTGAAAGCAGTCTACCAAGTTACCAACCAAGAAATCACCAGTAGAATTTATTTATTTTTTATTCAAAGGATTGCACAAGAATTGCGCATTCAACAAAGGCTCCATTGCCGCATTCACAGCTTGAAGCAAAACATAGAAATGTCCTTACACGGAAGCACAGAGTACTCAAACTTAGAAACAAACACAAAAGGGACAAGAAACACCATATACAACATGAAAATTCTAAATAATGTATAATACAGAATACTTGACTTTAACCGAGAAGACAAACTGGAAATTGATGTAGAATTCAGACAGTCATCTGTAACTTTAGTAGCAAATTATTATTATATTGTTCTTAGTACTCTTGGAAACACGGGTCATGTTTTGCAACGGTACATTTGAATAAAGACACAATTTGGCGTTTAGATAAGTTAAACGCAGTTGTATATGAATTTGAAACAACTTCGACATTTCTTGGATAATAATACAAAATCTATTGACTTTGTGTGCTATAGTTTCAAGTGTTCTTGTCAATAAACTTATGTGTGTTGAAATGTTATTTGCTATGTACAGTTTACTCTCGTTTACTCAAATTTCCGCAAATCTCAAACTGTTCTGATTCTCTCTCATTAGTATATATGCATTTTAACTCTTGATTACTCGAATTCCGATAACTTTTCTATAAGACGAACTTATATCTAGGTATCTTAGCTTATTTTACGAGGGCTGATTGATATGTTGTGGGCCTCGTATTTAAGGATTTGAATGTCATCAGACATTTTCCATTATTTTTCTACATCATTATCTACAAAGGTTTGCCACCGGTGTTTAAGGGCATGTATACAACTTTAAAACACTCCTTATCTTGACTGGTCAGAAAGTCATCCACT
This sequence comes from Pinctada imbricata, assembly GCA_033119305.1. NCBI lineage: Eukaryota > Metazoa > Mollusca > Bivalvia > Pterioida > Pteriidae > Pinctada > Pinctada imbricata. The sequence continues at coordinate 19,402,353 of VSWD01000006.1, forward strand.
GCAAGTATGACGTCATCATCGGAGTGAAAGTGGGTGCCAGATATAGCTGCTTCCTGTTTTAGGAATAGAATTTGCAAGTCTGATGGAGCAATATTATTAAGGCGGATGCTCAATCGAATAAAAGCTACAATAATGAATAGCAGCAATGGCAAGTGACAAACTTGTGAACAGCAACACTTTCTGGATGAGCTTTCCACAGCGCTTAAGTTTAATATTTTTCTGTGACTGTGTCAGAAGTGAAGCATGTTATGCGTCATTGATTGTTTGTCCTTATTGGAGATACTCTTTCAGCAGAATACCTTTTGCAATTCAGAAAACCAAGGTTCTTAAAATATCAATCAGCACACAAAATAAAAACAAAAATGGCCTAATTTGTAAATTTCTACTATGAATATCCAAAACATCAGTACATGCTCTAGCGTACAGTATGAGCTGCGAAATGTTAATATGACGTTAATCTAGGAACACCGCCGTCACTCCAGGGAAATATACTGTGCTGAATCCAAAATTATCGCTTTTGTTTAATACACTTGTATGAATCTCCTCATTAACAATTTTGATATCAAGGTCCAAAAATGTGTTTCTATGTTTGTAATGATTGCCCTGTTAAGCGACAATTCTTGTGGATATACATTGTATATGATTTTTATTTATCCTTTTCAAAAACAGGATTGCCAATAGTAAATTGTCACCCAGATACCTAGACGTTCTAATGACACAATTCAAATCATCATGTGCAACAAGCTCACACTAAGTACCCATAGGGATCCCTTCAACCTGTTGTAGAGATTCTCAACAAAATTGACATATGCGTTGTCCAAGAAGAAGGATAAGGTATTACACAGGCCACTACATGTCCATGATTCGCATGATTTGTATTCTGTAGCGGAAAAGAAAGCCTTTGATTCAGATGTATAGATGAAAATTTCCACTCTCGATCAAAACATCATTTAACGTGTTTCGAAAATCAATCATAAATTTTGTCGTGAAAAATGACAAATATATAAAAAGAATTTCCCTTTCAAGAAGTACAAAATCGTTAATCGAAAATTCATCAAACCAAAGGCATACAAAACCAGGAAAAAACCAGAACTAAGGAAAAGGAACAGAAATAAACAAGTTCTACGATATGAAGAACAGTAAACTCCCTGCAAGAGAGTGAGATCAGGTGCCCAGGAAGAGTGAGCATCTCCTGCTTGCATGCAACACCCGTCACTTCATTTCGGTAGAAAGGTCACAATCGGTAACAAGCGTGGTGTATACATCCCCTGAACTCTTAAATAACACTACGACTCCAGCAAAATTTCACTCTTATGTTTGCAGCATAAACATGCAAACTTGAAGACAAAAAACGGCACCTTTCCTCAGTCGATAACCGTCTAGCATAAATCGCAAATGAAGAACAATATCCCAGATGTTCAGATGCTTCCATATTTCTTAGAAGAATCTGCTCAGAAATACAAGATTCTGAAGTATGAATACGATAACAATTCCTTTTGAAGAAATTGCAGATTAGTTCCGAAATCGTGAAAATTACGGAAATTCGTCTTTTCCTACTGTTTGTACTTCCTCTTTTCGGCCTCGTTTATTACTGATAAAAATACGGTGCAATGAATTGTTTTTATGATCATTGAGCATATATAGAGCATGAATGTCTTTATTTGTATTTTGTTACGGGTATGCAACACAGCAAGTGCATTTATTGTACATGTATTGATTTGTAAAATTGTAAAATACAATTTGTGACAATTATTCTATATACATTTGTATGTGCCTTTGTTATCTATTTTATTCTTCTTTTCTGAAATAGCGTTTTTCTAAGTAAATAAGTATGTAAAAATTCAGGTCAGTGCGGGTTCAGTTTGCAGTTTTGAACAGCTTTCACGGTATGATTACTTAGATCTGATGCATTGTGACATCACGATTGCTTGCATGCGAAAAGCAACACGTCCCTTCCAATAGTTTCATCCCATATAATTACATTGGTTGTGCATATATTTTTCAATACTGACAATTTAAACTACAAAGTTTGTTCCTCTGCTGGTGGATTTAGTCCACGAGGAGATCGTTTGTCTAGTGAAGCAGTGGCTCGGACCTTGACTTGACGTATATTTATAAATTCTCCATCTCAAATTTGATCAAAAAGATCTTCGCAAACTAAGGTGTATTTCCATGAAGGCGTTTCTCTGTCCTTAGACGGTTCTTTTGTAGCCATTTTAGGTCAGTTTGGACATTTGCTCCTCATGATTTGATATTATTTTGATTTTCTCTTCTTCGGTCTCGAACATCACTGATGAGACATAACTTCTTAAAGTGCGCATATGGTGCACTGGAATTTGATAATAGAACAAATATATATTTCAATATGGACAATTTCAATCATTAACTGGAAAATCCATATATCTTTCGAAATGGTAGGCATTAGCTGTAGTATGCTTTGTTAAAATAAACATTGCCGTTTCTAGCAATGGATCATTGTCCATTTAGATATAGAATTAAAATGACTTTTTCATTTGTATCAATCATTCCTTCTGAACTAAACAGTTCGTTCGCTGTATTGTTAAGAAAACTTGTTGTCGGATAAAATATATAAATTTATTCATATGAGATACAGATCGGGTTTATATTAGTAAACATGCAAATTGACAAAATATATGTGATTGAAATGTCCTTGCAGTATTCTTACGAAGTCAATAGAAAGAATATACATAACGTGTTTCTCTTTTACACAGATTTTACAAAAAACCCAAATCTAATGCAATATGAGGATAATTCAATAATATTGATACTAATAAAATACAGTATGCTAGGTCAATCGAATAGATTCGTATATGTACATCCTAAATGTTGTTAAAGTAATATTCAATTTTTTACATACTATATTAGTTTAATTTAATACACACAGTCATACACATTTAAGTTGAACAAAGAAGATCTACACTAAAATGATTCGTATCTCAAAGAAAATGTAGAGATCTCTGTCATCATTAAGTCTGATTTTAATTTCAACAGCGTACAACGGTTTTTTTTTAAACCAATGGAAATGTTCTCCTTCCGAAAAGAAAATAAATTTCAAATGAAAAATAAAAATGAAGGAGATACATTTTTTGGTCTAATTGATTAGTAGATGCATTTCTATGTTTTAATCTACAATTACTCTACAGAATACACTTTATATGTAGAGAGATTACATTCATCAAAATGTTCCCAATCGCTGAGTTAATTCAACAGATAATTCACATTAAGTCATCTTATAGTATATTATCTCAATCTAATTTCAATTATGTAGAAATTAGAAATAAAATCATATGATGGCTTTAGAACCCATATAATTGGTCTCCTTCCGAAAAAAACCTTATCAATGATAAGAGAAAGCTTGAGGAGAACAGGTATTCAGGAATGATAGAGGAACTTCCTCTTAAAGTAACAGATATCCAGGTATTATGGAGGAAATTCCTCCTGAATACTCTAATAATCTACCGGCTATGTAAAGCTAAAGGAGAACAGATATTCAGGTATGATGGAGGAATTTCCTCCTGATTACTCTAATAATCTACCGTCTATATAAAGCTAAAGGAGAACAGATATTCAGGTATAATGGAAGAATTTCCTCCTGATTACTCTAATAATCTACCGTCTATATAAAGCTAAAGCAGAACAGATATTCAGGAATGATGGAGGAATTTCCTCCTGATTACGTACTCTAATAATCTACCGTCTATATAAAGCTAAAGGAGAACAGATATTCTGGTATGATGGAGGAATTTCCTCATATAGGAGAATATATATTCAGGTATGATAGAGGAACTGTCTCATAGCTACTCCAATAACAGATATTCAGGTATAGTAGAGGAACTTCCTCTTGAAGGAGAACAGATATTCAGGTATTATTGAGGAATTTCCTCATGAAGGAGAACAGATATTCAGGTATGATGCACGGATTTCCTCATGACGGAGAGAAGATATTCAGGTATGATAGAGGAATTTCCCTATGAAGGAAAACATATGTTCGGGTATGATCGACGAACTTCCTTATGGTTACTCACAGAATCTACAGTCTTAATAAACATACATACTGGTTATAGAAAGAAGTAAATTATAAATACAATGTAATATGAATCTAGCATTACCTACGAGGGAGCGTAGGATGTTTCAAAGTTATTGTCTTACTTTTAAAGCACCCGTTTGTCTGATCATCTACTAATTTATTCATCTACCAATTTAATAATCAAATTCCGTTGATTTTGAATTCGTTATTCGTTCATTAGTATACGAAAAATCATTATCCTAAATTATAGATTGATAAAGATAAGACGAACATCGGACTTCACGTGCAAGGTCGCACATAATGCAACGCCATACTTGACGTCATAATCTTTTGAGCACTATCATCATTACGTCGCTATTTACTTTTGCAAGGTCGGTTTAGTAAATTTGATTCAGCTTTGTATGACAAAGAAACTCAAAGGAAATCAAAATTGTATAAGTGCTGATCGAATTACTGATTTCAAAATAAAATATTCATCACGGTATGAATTTTTGCTGGGCTTTTGTGGTTTCCGGTGGAAATAATACAGAAAGAAATTGGCTTTCAGTGTAGGCATTTTTTGAACGTTTGCTATCTTTCAAAAGTCGATATGCTGTAAAGGACTTAAGGAACTTACATATGTGTATAGACATTCCTATCTATAAGGTCTTTAATTGCGATCAGTTCACATCGCGAAGTGGTCGGGAGTTACGCTCCCTATAAATGTCCATTAAGCTGAGTCTCTCTATGAAGTTTAAAGAAATATGAAGAGATTATCATATTATTATATTAACTATTACATGTATTTTATATTAGTTTGAATCTCATAGGAAAAATCATCACCCCTCCCCCAAATAAAAAATGCAACAGACGTGATATGTAGCACTGTCTCTTATTAGTTTCCAGCTTTTCCTTTTATTAATTGATTGATGTCTTGTCTTTGATAGGACAAAGAAAAACTAACAGAATCAATGATATTGATTCAAAATGGCATCAATCCTACATTTGTATCTTTAGAATGACAAATATGGATAATGACCATTTCAAAGTACACAGTACAAAATCGTTGAATCGAAAATCATAAGCAGAAGGCATATAAAATCAGGATAAAGCAAGAACCTAAGCAAGAAAAGAAAAAACATCCACCATATGAAATGAAGCGAACTCCAAAAATGGGAGTGAGACCAGGTGCCCAGGAAGAGTCAGCATCTCCTGCTTGCATGCAACACTCGTCACTTCAGTTCGGTAGAACTGTCACATCCGGTTACTTCCATTTCGGAACATATAAGTATATTCGTTGGTCGGATGGTTCAAATGTTCTAAGATAGAATATCATCTACCATTCTGGAGAGTGGGGCATCATAATGTATGACGAGTTCCCCATATGGACCGTATAACTTTCTCAGTGATCACAAACTGACCAAGAAGCTTATCTGAAAGACGCCTAGCTCTCAGAACCAAATCTGTATATTTGATACTTTCTCTGGTATAGCGTATCAAATGAGATATGAATACGCTATAAGCTGGGATGTTGCTACTCAGAAAAGGAAAGTTGATGATGTTGAAATTAAAGTCGTCACGTTTGTTATAGAGAGGTGTTTATGTGACCATCAGTGCACAGCTCAGCTCGATACCAACAACCTCAATGACATCCGCCCCTTCCCATCTCTCTCTAGTCACAGTTCAAGGAAAATCACGATACATTCGGAAATATAGTGCCCAACTTGAAGGATATGATTACACAAAATGAATAAACTTTGCAAAAGAAGTCGTATTTGCTATATCCTTTCTTATCTTTAAACTTTCCAAAAGTGTATAAAACTTCGAAATATTTCGAACCATCGTAAACAAGCCATTAAAGGTACAAAAGGTCTCGTCAAGATCAAAACATGAATCAACTATTTCTGTCAAAATTTTAACGCAAACGAGTCTATCATGCTTAGAAATTAGAAACTGGCTGGTTACAATAGTCACATATGCCCTCACTACCGAGCTATGATCAATTATTGCTTATAAAATGGGTACCCTAATATAACCTACTTTCCTCCGTAGAAGAACGATTGCGAACACGTGTAAGCATTTATTTGCATAAGGCTAGTACTGTATCGAAACAAAACAACATGGCTGACGGATAACGCGTGGGACAAAAATGAATCGACAATCGGTGTTATCAAAATCTGAAAAGAGAAAATTAATGTAATGAACAAATAGTATTGGCTTTGTATTGGAAAGTTATAAAGACCTAGCTTAGAGGACAACCGTGAAATTAAAACTCTGACAAGTCTGGGGGAAAATTGGCTAAAGGGATCTGCAGTGTACATGTATAGTTCTCGTTTATTTTTATCTATGAGAAATATAAATATATAAGTTTGACGTTTATATATATCCACAGTAATCTTGAAATGTGTATATATGATATATGTCTTCACAGTCTTAATCAAATATTAAAAAAGGAACAAAAAATCATAACTAAATAAAGGTTAATTTTCATTCAGGATTTGGTAAAGAAACGCACATGTGTATAGCAGATTACACCTGCCTCCCATTCAAGCCGTCATACACTATTACACGTTGTTAGTCATTTGAAAGTGTTCGATTATCCACGTTCAAAGTGGTGATTTGAATGGAACATGATATCTATACATGATATCAACCTTGTATTTGCAATTAATGAAATATTAGTGAGTTAGTTTTTTTTGAAGAGAGAATTTTCTGTATAAGTTGTTTAATACATGTTTCGTAGTAATCGCACGATGTGACATTCAAGCGATTGGCTGATCGCGGTAGCGTGTTCACTTTGACCTTGGTAAACATGACATATTTCTACATACTGTATATGCAAATAACAATTTCCGAAGTTTACCGAAATCGTGTGTACCAGAGAGTAAAAACGTCTATAAAACAAAAATGTGAGAGATATTTTATGAAAGTAATACATAGATGTTCAAATGGTAGTACTTAAAAGCTATTTACGGTAAAACTTTAATATTGATAGTTTAATCCCTGTTAGACTATTTGTACCTTTAAACATGATCGATTCACAGAATGGACTCATTTTTTTCTTGTGCAGTTCGAAGTAGAACGGAAATACGCAATGTAGCCAGAAAAGCTTTTCTCTGATTGGTCAAGTATATTTAGGAAGCGGTAAATGTAGAATAGAAAATGTCAATACATGAGACAAGTCAATTAACGACACACTTATAGCTTTTTGGTGAGAAATGTATTATTAGATCGATTTTTTTACAATTCCCAAACAAAGAATATGGACCTTATCATAGAAAAGAATATGAAACAAAAATATTTTCGATTTGAGATAGGGAAATCCTCTCTCAGTATCTATTTCTAAACTTCCGGTCTACTTTGACGTCACAGAGAAAAAAATAGCCCGTTTTACAGAGTTTTAGGGTGTATTGCGTTGATATATTTAAAAGTTTTATAATTTTTTGGATAGTTTTAACATAATATGAAACACTACAAGCACAAATTTATTTGAAAATTAGATGGGCTACGAGAAATTCGATGTTCAAGCGAGGCTGTTAGATTTCATTCAATATGGATAGTCAATGTCCTTTATATATAAGGAAAGTAGGGGCGGATATTTTTGTGGATCGTTGGCATCGAGCTTCTGTGCATCAGTGTCGTAGGACAAAATTATGTCCAGATATGATACTGAATTATTTTTCTCTGTAGTTTCTTAGACTATCTATGCTTTATCTATCCGAAGATAAAGCATCAAAGTAATAAGTATATGTATTCTGAAGTTCTCTTATATGTAATTTCGCAAACGCGTAGAGATAGGAATTTTAAAGACGCTAGAATGGACGCTAAATAGAAAGAACATTTTGAAATGTCCATGCAGTTTTCAAAATGTTCTGTACAATGCATTGGATATATCAAATGATTGATTTGTATATGTTTGAAATCAATGATGTACATTCAAAATTAAGAAATAAAAGGCAGATGAATAAACAAACGTATGGTTTCTTTGAGAAAAAGGTCAACCACCTATCGTCTCTATATCTCCATCAAGTTCACAGAAATATGAAGAATAAATTAGATTTACTTCTTGAACCTCATAGAAATAATAAAGGGTGAGCATTTTGAAAAGTCGAAATAATTTTCACATCTAGTTATTGATTTCTGTATTTGACAACAATGAGGTACAATATTAGAAATAAATCAAAGGTACAACGAAATAATAAAAGTGTATAATTTCGTTAGAATAGAGTGGTCCGTACCAAGAACCACATCATGTTACATACGGTTCTTAACCGGAATCAAACAGAAAAGTGGGAGGTTTGTGCGTACATAATATTCGGAAGACCATTCCATTTTATACTTGCGTAGAACATCTCCGTCCTATATGGGCAATGGTCACTCTATGGTCTCGTTGGTTTATGTGTTGTCTTATCGTAGCTATCATGAAGGAACTGTAAATATTACTTAGTCAATTTTGTATATAAAATTATAAATCAGCCAATAGACATATTTTCAAGACAAGTGTACGTACCGTATAACCAGAAATCTTCGCGAGATACTAATTTTCGCTACATTCGCGAGTGATTTTGAATCGCGAACAATTATTCTCGTGAAAAATTACGGTTGGTAAGGTATAATAGAAATTGCCATATTAGTTACATTTTGTTCTTAATGTAGATGTCTCATTCTTCATATATCAAGATTAAACATAAGAAGAAGTAAATGAAAAATTCTTCTGATAGAAATATTTTAATTAAATTGATGTTTACAAGGTAAAATCCGGCAAATTTTATGTAATATATTTGGAAGTAATCTAGGAATCGTGAAGAATTGTACACGCGAAAATAAATACACTTAAGTTTACCATAAAATCGCGAAATTTGATACTCGCAAAAAATTCTGGTTATACATCACTCCTCCTTGTCGGATGTCATACACAAAACTGCAACTCCAAAGAGTGTCTTAGCGGTGAGTGTATACGACAATATCCTTTCATATACAAGCAATTTTGGGAGTAAAATCATTCAAACACATTAACAAGCACTTAAATTGCTAGTTTTTGATTTTTTGGCCTGACAAGTCTCCGCTTCGACACTCACCTGAAACGCAGTTTTGTGCATGACATCCGACAAGGGGGAGTAAGATTTTACGTACACTTGTCTCGAGAAGATGTCAATAGATAGGACAATGCAAAATGAGTAACCATAATGTAATGAAAAGTAGCAACAGCAAATTCTAAATTCAAGTAATACGGGACAACAAACAAGAAATCGAATATGGTTTATGTAAGTTAAACAGTAAGGTATTGTTCACTCAAATGAGAAATAAGAATATGCATTTTATTATTAGTAGAGTTAGTAAATGATATTAGAAATAAACCTAAATGCAAAAATTCTTGACTGTGTGGTAACTACAAGCATCTCACTCAGTTTATGTCCACATCTCTTGTCAAGTATACCTCAGTCACAGGTACACATTCTACATTCTTTTTTGTATTGAAGAAATTAACTAGGAGGAATCCTATTTATTACATGAACCCTGAGGTATTAAGTGAAAAGAATTCACGTTCATCACTTTCAAATCTACTATAGGTACTCTATACAAGAGTTTGTTTATTCCAGAAAGATGACCCTAAGTTTATAAGATGCTGCATTTAGACCTTGCTGGTTCTGGAGGAATCTCTTGAAATTCTCTTTCAATCCAAGCAAGGTTTCTTATCCCACACCTCTGGAATGCCTTAGCAAGCTTCAACACCAGGGCTTCTTCATTGAGTGAGCTGCTCCATTTCTGCAAAATGGCTCGTACTCTTTCGCAGATTCCACCGTTCTCCATTCCAATGGCTTCTATTTCTTTCAAGGTTAGACCAAGTTCCAATCCTAAATGCACGTACTCATGTGATATTTGACTAGCAGCAAAATTGAGAAACTCTGGATATACTTTGCTTAGCTGAATCGAAGAATCAAGGGACAGATCTGAAAAAACATTACGTATGGAGAGTATGATAATCACAAACTTGTATAATAATAAACGAAAAGTGAAGATAAAAAGAGATAATTATTGTGAACATAAAGTACAAATGTATGAGAAATGTGTTTGCTGTAAATAATAGAAAGTTGAAATGAAAAGAAAAGGTATTTTTTCTCTCCAAGTCATCATTTTACATGTATTTTCATTCATAGATTACTGCCGGATCATATTTTTTTCCATCTTCACCATTTGAAATTCCCTTCTATGTTGTAAAGAATCTCAAAAAGTACATGAGCCCGATGGAATTGAATTATTGGATTATTGATCATTGAAAAGTATAGGATGTGTTTGATATTTATACAATAAGAGTTCTATTGAGCCAATTGTATACCTTCAGTCAGGCACGGTTCATTTGATTTTCAAGGGGGGGGGGGGGTCTTTTTTGTCGGAGCAAGATAATTTATTTTTCGCCACGGACTTGAGCATTATTTTATCTGGCAAAGTTGGAGCAAGAAAAAAAGAATGTTCGATCAACAGATGTCTTTGTGTGAAAGATGACTGTTTTTTATAAATTATTACAGAAGTAAAAACCGAAGTACTTTAATTGTACATGTTCTCAAAACTGTAAATATTTGTTATTTTATGCCACTTTTAAATTAGTTTTATTCACTTACAAAGAGAGTATTAATCAAATATTTTTACTATATTAAAATGTACATAAAAGTAAAAACTTGTATAACTGTGAAAGGTACATGGTGGAATAAAGTGGAATAAACATCAAAGAAGCACCCAACGACAAGGTCAAATCGTGAGAATTCCCATCGGAACGGTTGCGAACCCCGGAATGAGCAACATTCCGAAGTGAGACCAGGTACCCGGGGAGAGTCATCGTCTCCTGATTGCATTCAACACCCCTCGCAACAGTTTCATAGAAACCTGTCAAATTCGGTGATTGTCTCGATGTACATTTTTTGTACATATAAGGTAAGTATGTCTTATTTGGTGATGCCATAAGCCATAAGAAGAAGAAGACGAAATAAAAGGGAAGTCAGTTATGACATTGTGGAAGCTTAAATCGTTATGCTTGTCATACAGTGAGGTGTTCAAATGGTCGTTTGCGTCGAAAGATAGAAGTATATTCAAGTATGAAACGGATCTGTCACTCTCTATTGTTTCTTTGATATATAGTTTATGAGGACATATTTCATTAGATGATCCTTAAAGCTCGGATTATTGATAGACAACACGTCATCGATGTATCTGAAGGTAAAATTGAACTGAGATGCGAAGGAGGGTATGTGCGTACGTAGTCCGGACAAGCAAATGATTTGCTACTTGCTTGTCAGATGACCGTCTTATATTAGCAAATGTTCCCCATTGTTCTCGTAGGTTGTGTTTTGTAGTTAGTGTTTTGATGTCGTGTTTAGTCCTCCTGATCCCGAATGTGTCTACTGATCTGCTTGTCCACTCTTTGGTGTTCTTTTGTATTTGGCCGTTTCAGTTACTCCTAGAGGTGCTGTAACCTGTCTTGTATAGTATAGAAGGGGTAATGCTGTTATACTGTACATAAAGCAAATTTGGTTGCTATCAAGAAAAGACTAGTATATAACGGTTTGTTACATGGGGAGAAGGTCTATGTGAAAAAAAATTTATAAAGGAGAAAGTAAAAGTAGCCAAGTTTGTCAACTTCTTGAAATTTATTAAACGCGGGTCCCGAAGCATCATATCCCATCCATCCTGCTACGTCTTTCGGTACATTTTTTGACATGATTACTTTCACATTCATTGGTCATATAACATAGTTTAGATCGATAATCACTGACGAGGGGTATGTACACGATACGGGCATGTTTGGTCCATGTTGGAAATTTACCTGTTTTTAAATGATGCTATTCAATATGAAGACGTTTAACACTTGTACCACTTGGTGAGCGTCACCGCAGGTGGACCAGAAGTCCCCGAGGGCACATTGCAGCCTAGTTCGATCAACTTCGGTAGATTGTTTCTTCAACGCATTCGAAAATTACGACCTATTATCAAAATTTCTTCAAAGTTCTAAAACGTTGGTCCTGTAGCTGTGAACATCGACGGCGGGTGCGGCTAGCCAACAGGGGATACTTACTCCTCCCGGGCACCTGGTCACACCTCTAGCTTGCTAGGGGTCCGTCGATGCTCAATTTGGTGCTCTATTGTGAGTGCTGTTGAGATTATTGTCAGGATCTTCTTTAACTCCTTCATATCCCATCCATCCTGTTACGTCTTTCGGTACATTGTGGTCCTCACATTTGTTAATATGTGCTGGTGGACCAGGAGTCCACGAGGGCACATGTAGCCAAGTTCCAACTAATTTCGGTCGATTATATCTTCAACGCATTCGAAAATTTCTGTTATCAAATTTTTTTGAAATATCTTCAACTTGTAAGCATCATATCCCACCCACCATTCTATGTGGGACCTGTAGCATCATATCCCACCCATCCTGCTTTGTCGGTCCTATAGCATCAAATTCCACCCATCCTGATACGTCTTCCGATACATTTTTTGACATTATTACTTTCACACTATTTGACCATATTTAAAAAAAAATGTTTAGATTGAGGATCACTGACGATGGGTAAGAGCACGAAACGTGCATGTCTGGTCCATGTTTCAAATTTACCTGTTTTAAATGATGATTGATTTTGAAGACGTTTAACATTTGTAGCACTCGGTGAGTGTCATGTCTGGTGGACCAGGTGTCCCCGAGGGCACGTGTAGCCAAGTTTCATCAACTTCGGTTGATCGTTTCATCAACGCATTCGAAAATTTCTGTTATCAAAATTTCTTCAAATTTCTTCAAATTTCTAGAACATGGGTCCTGTAGCATCATATCCAACCCATCCTGCTACGTCTTTCGGAACATTTTTGGACACGATTACTTTCACAATATTACGTACATTATTTAGATTGAGGATCGCTGACGAGGGTTAAGTACCCGAAACGTACATGTCTAGTCCTACTGAATTTGATGATGTTTAACATAGGTCCGCCTGCCTAGTAACTGAAATCGAAGGATGTATTTTAGGACCCAGATTGACGACATCCACACAGTTTACCTAGCCAACGAAATTAAATGGTTTATCCCGTGGTGATGTGTCCTTTAAGACATATATATATTTACCCAGTGAAGTGTCTTTTTCCATTGACTGAAATGAAAAGAGGATGATATTTGATATAAGATATATTATTAATGATCATAGAGAATATAAAAGGGCAGACAGAGGCACAGTCATATTCATGAAGGCTTTTATATTGGCTGCATGAGAAAGACAGATGTAAATTTTGAAAAAATATCAATAAATCTATTATTTAACGGTAAAAATAATACATAGGGATATATTACGGATACGTCATTAATTACATATATTGTATTCGAATTGGTATTCCATTGGTATTCTTATTTTCATATTATAATTCATACGTTCTATATATGAGAATCATGAAGTGAACTAACATAAAACGATGCTCGTTTCATAATAGGATACAATGACTGATGACGTCATAACACTCGAAATTTGACGTTTCTGGTGAATATGAATTTCAGATTAGCATGTTTAATTGGTTATGTTCAAATGGCATCAAGTGCTAAAATAGGTCCTATCGATTCATCACATTTTATCACATTTAAGAAAGACATATCTAAACGATAATATCATATAACAGCAACGGCTATTGTAGGTGTTAGCCCCTTAGCAGTAGCAAAACCTCACTGACATTTGATTTATGAAAAAATAAAGATAAAATATTATTTTCTTGTTATGGTCGGTTTCAAGTTGTTTCTTCCAATCTTTTATTCAAAATTAGCAATGCACATTGATTCCTTGACCTTCCATTTTTTTGGCATATTACATTGTTTAAATTTGAGGATCACTGACGAGGAGTCCCCGAGGGCACATGTAGCCAAGTTCGATCAATTTTGGTTGATCGTTTCTTCAACGCATTCTAAAATTTCTGTTATCAAAATTTCTTGAAATTTCTAAAACGTGGGTCCTGTAGCATCATATCCCACCCATCCTGCTACGTCTTTTGGTATGCTTTTCGACATAGTAATTTTCATACTTTTTTGGCATATTACATTGTTTAGATTTGAGGATCACTGACGAGGGTTAAGTACCCGAAACGTGCATGTCTGGTCCATGCTGCCAATTTTATCTGTTCTTAAATGATGCTGTTCAATTTGAAGACGTTTACATTTATACCCCTTGGTGAGTGTCACTGCTGGTGGACCAGGAGTCCCCGAGGGCACATGTAGCCAAGTTCGATCAATTTCGGTTGATCGTTTCTTCAACGCATTCTAAAATTTCTGTTATCAAAATTTCTTGAAATTTCTAAAACGTGGGTCCTGTAGCATCATATCCCACCCATCCTGCTACGTCTTTCGGTATGCTTTTCGACATAGTAATTTTCATACTTTTTTGGCATATTACATTGTTTAGATTTGAGGATCACTGACGAGGGTTAAGTACCCGAAACGTGCATGTCTGGTCCATGCTGCCAGTTTTATCTGTTCTTAAATGATGCTGTTCAATTTGAAGACGTTTACATTCCAGCTGTGCTTTGCTTCATTTCAAATGTTGAGGTCAAAATTAAAACTCATAGGAAATATAAATCATTTCTATGTTGGTTGAAGAATGTATGTATGGCACAAAGTTTTGATTGAAAAGTCAATTATGAACATTAGCTTTAAACTAGTACCTTTGTTTAAGGTCAAGACACATATCAATTGGTTCTTGAGTAAAGTTTCTTTTTAATCAATACTTAGATATTTTGAATCAATACTTAAGTATTTTGAATAAACACTTAACAGCCATTCTATGTAACCACCAAAAAATCCCAGAAACGCATGTCTTCAGATTTCAACAAAACATTGTGACATGGGTTGATACATCATAACAAATTAGAAAAACGATGAAAAATTTCAAAATTCTTCACGGTTGCCATGGCAACAGACTTGAGCTAAATTGACCAATGAAGGCCCATTTTACCCCTAAAATGTGAAGTTTGATCATGTCTATTGCCAATTCTTTATCATTGCATTATGTATGCTTTTTGTTTTTAGAAAAAGCACAAGATCTGAGCAAAATTAAGCATTTTTTATCATAATTCAACTCAAATTTAAAAATGTCTAAATTTTCACTTAAAAACGCCATATTTTCTGAAAAATGCATTTTTCTCAATTTCTCTGTATTAAGATTATTTTAAGTGGATGTGGTGAAAAAAGGTACCTTTTTATTTTCAATTGAATTATCTTTTTTGTAACGCCAAGCAATGTTCTTTTATTCATAAAATAAAACATCATGGGGAAATGATTGCGCATGCCCAGGAATTGTTACTAAAAATAGCTCATTTTTACTAATCAAAAGATATAAAAATCCTTTTTGAAAATTTTGATGATAGAATAAAAAGAATTTAATTTTGTTTGAAAACAATATCATCACATTTATTTATTTCTTATCTTATTTCCAAATAAAAAGAGAATAAGGTAAGGTTAAAATATCCATAGCAACCCCTTTTTTCCCTTAGCAACGGATTAAAAAAAAATAAAAATATCATGTTAACAGTCATTATCATAGTACGGGAATGAATATTTTGATAAAAATTGATTCTTTAAATAGAGAACAATTGAGAAAGTAGAAAATTCAGTAAGCTTTCAAAGAAAAATCCATAGCAACTAAACATAACCTTAGCAACAATCTGATTTTTCTCTGTATGTGACATAATAATGTCGATTTAGTCAGTACTGTCAGACAAGTTATGGATAAAAGAGAAATAAAAGTTACATTGTTGTGCTTTCCTTTTCAAGATATTTACTTCACAAATACAGCAAATGTATGTATTGGTTAATATGAAGTACATAGCAACCATTTCCATTCCTTAGCAACACGTATCAATACGTTTTTATCTGTAATAATGGAATGCCTTATGTAAGAAAAAATAACTTCCGTGGGATTTTATGCCAAAAGCAAATCACTATGATAAAGATATCAACTATTAATAAGTGTTATTGAATAAAATTGATAGACCTCTGAGATATGTGACACTTCCGATGCATTTGGGGGTAAAAAGTGCACATTTTGTTTGAGCCCCTTACTCTCGGGGTCCTAGAATATGGGCGTGATCTGTCTCGCAACTCCTCTGCCACTATAAATGATGGAGTATTAATTCCTTTTTATGTCGCCTGCGAAGCATAGCGACACTTTTAAAGCCTTGGTTACAACCTGCTATGCGGGTTTTTTTTTTTTTGGACGTGCGTGTTTGGAGATGCTACGTGTGCTATGCTTTTCTGAAGACGCAAGGAAGCAAGTGGCAAGAGTACGAAAGGAGTGCGTTAATGCACGTCGCACGTACGGTTATATGGAGTTATTGCATGCATCATATGATGCGCATGTGGCAAGTACGTCTTGCTAACAACGTACTATCTCCGTACGCCTTCTGCATTATAGTGTGGCTGTTGTACTTACACGTACTGCTTGAACGCACGGGTTCCTCACACCTTTACGCGACAAAAGCGTTGCACGTACTTACAACATACTCACAACGTGCGTGTCGTACTTCTTGATGAATCTTAGACCGAACGCAGACAGGACGCAGCGAAAGTTCTGCATGCACTTAAACTGCTACGTCCTGTCTGCGTGATCCCAACTCTGTGCGGAAGCTGTACGGACCACGTACTGATAACACACGGACACCGTGCGGACCCCAAAAGTTTACCTATGTTTTTGCACGTAGACACCACAAACTTAGATTTACGGCGGGTTGTGACCACCGCTTTAGGGATCCCGTTGTCCTTCTGTCTGTCTGTCCGTCAGTCTGTCTGTCTGTCACACTTTGAGTGTCACAGCTCATAACGTTTGACTGGTAAATGATAGGGCTTTGATATTTCACATGTGTATTTCTTGTGACAAGAATTTTCTACACATACCATTTTAAAGTTGCGACCTTGACCTACATATTTGACCTAGTTTAAAATTTAAAATTTTCAAAAGATTCGCCATATCTTTTAATTCTTTCATGAGCGCTTTGGTATTTCATCAATGATCATATGTGTATTCCTTGTAACAAGACCTTTCTACCCATACCATAACTTTTGACCCAGTCACCTTGACCTACATAGTTGACCTACTTTCCAAAAATTAAGATTGTTTATAGCTTTTGGTTGGTAAGTAACAGGGCTTTGATATTTTACTTGTGCATTCCTTGTGACAAGACTTTTCTACACATAGCATAATTTTTTATCTTGTGACCTTGACCTAGATATTTCACCTACTTTTCAAAAAAGTTAAGACTGGCTATATCTTTTGAATGGTAGTAATATGGCTTTAATATTTCATATATGTATTCATTGCAACAAGACCTTTCTATACACACCCTAATTTCTGACCATTTGAACTTAACCTAGATATTTGACCTACTTTTAAATAAAATTAAGATTCGATTGGTAAGTGATTGGGCTTTGATATTACACATTTGTATTTGTTGTAACAAGACCTTTTGAAACTTGACCTAGATATATGACCTTCCTTTCTTTCTAAGATTGTATATTATATCTTTTGATTGGTAAGTGATAGGGTTTTCATATTTCACACATGTATTTCTTATGATGAAACCTTTTTTTACCAAAATGTTTAAGTATTGACCTTGACCTAGATGATTGACACTAGTCTTTCCTGAAAATTTGAGATTGACCATGTCTTCTAATCGGTAAGTAAGAGGTCTTATATTTTACATATGACTTTCTTTGAGAATACCTTTCTACTGATACCAATTATTTTGAACCAAGTGACCTTGACCTACATAATTGATCCACTTTCTAGAAAAAACCGCTTCTCAGGCGACACAGGCATTCCTTGATTTGCTATTTTTTCAATATGAGTCCTCTGTAGTTGTGAACCTGATATTTTGTTTGGGATCCCCAGGGACCAGGAAAATGGGTGTGGTCATTTTCTCCTATGTTATTTTATGTAATATTGTGCTTACAACTCCTCTGAAGCTATAAACAATGGAAAGTTAATTATACCAACCGCAAACAAGGGATAATACAGGAATCACCCTATCCGTCCGTCTGTCTGTCCATCGCTTTAAGAAGTTCTGAAAGCAAACTTCTGACCCTGTGTCCTTGTGACCTTGACCTTCACCCTATTCAACATTTTAGGTTAAGAGGTTTTGAAAGCAGATTTTTGGTACCATGACTTTTGACCCCTCAAACGAAGTTTAGGAGGGGGTATATAGGAATCACCATGTCCGTTTGTCCGTCCATCTGTCCGTCTTGATAAGAAGTTATAAATGCCGATTTTTTTTTATTCTATTAATGGTAGGCCTTACATATTTCATACACTCACCATAAAGAGTACTACAATTTGGTATAATGATTTTTGACCTTGACTTTAGGCTTATGTTAAAATTAGGTTAAAAAATTTTGAAAGCAGATTTCTTTCATACTATAGATTGTAGGCTTTTCATATTTCATACAAACATTCACGATAAAGAGTACTACAGTTTGGTATCATGACTTTTGACCTTGATCTTGACTGGTCTTATGTTGCAATTTAGGTTAAGAAGATTTGAAAGCAGATTTCTAACATGGTATAAATGGTGGGCTATTGTCATTATGCGCTGTCTGTCCATTGTCCGTTCGTAACTTTTTACATTTTCGACTTCTCCTCTGCAACTGATGCACAGCATTTCACGAAATCTATCAGGAAGCAAGTACTCAAAGGCCTCTGCCAAGTTTGTGTTTTTCGTGCAGATCTGTCAGCAAATATGGCCACAAAGGGCTCTGATTGGCTGACACATTTTCAACATCTCCAAAACTGATGCACAGAATTTTACGTAACCTTAAAGGAAGCAAGTACTCATAGACCTCTACCAAATTGTCCACTATCATTCTTTTGTTTGCAACTCAAGTAAATGATGTGGACCCCTTGGGCCTCTTGTATTTCAAACAAAACATTCACTTCAAAGAGTACTGCAGTTTGGTATGTTGACTTTTGACCT
This sequence comes from Pinctada imbricata, assembly GCA_033119305.1. NCBI lineage: Eukaryota > Metazoa > Mollusca > Bivalvia > Pterioida > Pteriidae > Pinctada > Pinctada imbricata. Next base: position 19,421,359 of record VSWD01000006.1, read on the forward strand.
TGTTACCTTGACTTTTGAAGATTTGAAAGCAGATTTCTTTCATACTATCCATGATAGGCCTTTCATATTTCATGACCTGACATTCGCCATTAAGAGCACTATATTTTTGTATCATGACATGACTTTTGACCTTGTGACCTTGAACTTAACTTTGGGCCTATATAAGAAGTAATGAACTTTTGAATAACCATAATAGTATTAATATTATAGAATAAATATAGGATCTCAAATGAATTTTTATTTCATACAATGTATTATGAAACAAGTTGTGTTTTTTATATCCCCGAGCCTTTGAGATTCTTTTTATCACACGATTCTGCCAAAAAATGTCTATTTCCAACGTGAAATCAACGATTCTGAGAACTAGAGGCGAACCACGCCATGACCTAGAAGTCGTCTGCTATGCTACGATAAGTAGTTCCCAATCGTATATACCGGTATGTTCTGTGCGTAAAGAAAAAAATATTTGAATTTTGCTTAGTACTTTAATTCAATAATTATTTCAACAACAACCATTTTAATCATTTATATTGCTTGTGCGTCTTAATTTAATATATGACCGATATTTGACAGGTCACACTTGTCACAGTGTAGGTGATGAGGCTCCAAACTTGACTAATCGCATTCACGCAGAGCAATATGTAACGTGTTATCGTAACATTTTAATTATGAAATGGCTTTATGAAAGTGCATAACGGGTGCATTATGTGATAAAAGTATTTATCAGTAACTAAATTTTGCAAGAAAGAAACAATTTGAAACTCGAAAACGAGGAGATGCTGACGTCATCAATAATTGGAGATGAAATTTGGTAATAAGATTGACATTATGATAAATGAAACAATGGGATGACAACAATGTCACCATCTGAAGATAATTCTAAAGAAAGTATTGAAATTTTGCACGATTTAAATTTTCAGAGGCAGAGAATTATTATGAGCAATTCAACAAGTATCACAACACCCATGATAACAGACACATGGCTCAGTGTGACTCATCCTTGAACCATTCTAAGGCAGTTACTTGTATGGTATCACCCTTTGCATCAGTCCAAGATGAAGAAAGCATATCAATCTGACCATAGAGAAGAGGTTCTGCCAAATGCTTTTTGCTCAGAAGAGCCCCCCCCCCCCCCCAAAAAAAAAAAATTAAACACATTTGATATAGGAATTTGAATTCAAAACTCATTTCATTCAAAAATACATAAGAAGCTAAGTGTATAAACATCTTCAAACTTTTTACATCAGTCAATACGCTGTAGTTATAAATAATTTCCAATTTTTCACGATTTTGCTTGGAAAAGAAGCCTTTTCGCCCCCAAAAATCACTTTTGATGTGGGAAGTAAAATTGGAAACTAATTCAATTCGAAAGAACATCATAAATGAACTACATTTACATCTTTTGATTTTTGTTATCAGTTTTTATGCAAAACTTATAAATTATTTCCAGTTTTTCCTGACTTTTGCCTAGAAAAGGGATTTTTACCCCCAAATGCATCTGAAGTGTCACATATCTCAGAGGTCTATCAATTTTATTCAATAACACTAATTAATAGTTGATATCTTTATCATAGTGATTTGCTTTTGGCATAAAATCCCACGGAAGTTATTTTTTCTTACATAAGGCATTCCATTATTACAGATAAAAACGTATTGATACGTGTTGCTAAGGAATGGAAATGGTTGCTATGTACTTCATATTAACCAATATATACATTTGCTGTATTTGTGAAGTAAATATCTTGAAAAGGAAAGCACAACAATGTAACTTTTATTTCTCTTTTATCCATAACTTGTCTGACAGTACTGACTAAATCGACATTATTATGTCACATACAGAGAAAAATCAGATTGTTGCTAAGGTTATGTTTAGTTGCTATGGATTTTTCTTTGAAAGCTTACTGAATTTTCTACTTTCTCAATTGTTCTCTATTTAAAGAATCAATTTTTATCAAAATATTCATTCCCGTACCATGATAATGACTGTTAACATGATATTTTTCTTTTTTTAATCCGTTGCTAAGGGAAAAAAGAGGTTGCTATGGATATTTTAACCTTAACTTATTCTCTATTTATTTGGAAACAAGATAAGAAATAAATAAATGTGATGATAATGTTTTCAAACAAAAATTAAATTCTTTTTATTCTATCATCAAAATTTTCAAAAAGGATTTTTATATCTTTTGATTAGTAAAAATGAGCTATTTTTAGTAACAATTCCTGGGCATGCGCAATCATTTCCCCACGATGTTTTATTTCAAGAATGAAAGAACATTGCTTGGCGTTACAAAAAAGATAATTCAATTGAAAATTAAAAGGTAACTTTTTTCACCACATCCACTTAAAATAATCTTAAAACAGAGAAATTGAGAAAAATGCATTTTTCTGAAAATATGGCGTTTTTAAGTGAAAATTTAGACATTTTTAAATTTGAGTTGAATTATGATAAAAAATGCTTAATTTTGCTCAGATCTTGTGCTTTTTCTAAAAATAAAAATTATATATAATGCAACGAAAATGAATTGGCAATAGATATGATAAAACCACACATTTTAAGGAAAAAATGGGCCTTAATTGGTCAATTTAGCTCAAGTCTGTTGCCATGGCAACCGTGAAGAATTTTGAAAATTTTATTCCATTTTCTAATATCTTATGATGTATCAACCCATTTCACAATGTTTGGTTGAAATCTGAACGCATGCATTTCTGACCCATATGGGAATTTTTTGGTGGTTACAGAGAATGGCTGTTAAGAGCCATTCTCTGTAAAAACCAATGAATTTTATAGGGGTGTTCAAATGACCACCTCAGATTTTCGTGATTTTGATAAATTTTGGTCAACATAAGACCTGTATTCAAAATTGATATCATTTTCATTGATACATGTAACAGTTGCCATGGTAACGCACTGACTTGTTTGGCCCAATTTCAGGTGGTAAAAAATGAGACAAAATGAGGTAGGTTTGTAACACCACTGTTTTAAAATTAACTTATCAGCATTAGATTTAATGCGAACATTTGACAGAGTAACCCAGGAACTTAATAATGAAGAAGAAACATTAAAAGAAAATTCTATCCAAGTATGTAAAATTTCAAGACAAATATACGTAATTTTGCCAAAATTCACAAACTCGTAAATTAGCACTTTTCATGAAGTATCTACAAAATGATGCAGGCACTCGCGCCTGATATGATACTGTTTTCAGATAATTCAATCTCTCCTCATAACAATATAAAAAAATTGGAGATGTTATTTTCGTTTAAAGAAAATAAACTTATTTTGAAAATCGTTGCCATGGCAACATCTTCATTTTACTCGATTTTTGTTTTACGAGCAGCATTTCAAATTCAAAAAAGATAAAAATACCAAAATAGTATGAAAATCAAAGTAAGAGATCTCATGATATTCTTACGTCGGCTGTATTTTGTAATCGGTTGCCATGGTAACCATGTCAAAAAGTTACAATATTCACTATTTTCAGCATTTTCAAGTCATTTGTCTTTGTTCCTGTGCCTTATAATAAACGGAACTTAACAATTTCATTGTTTTCGTATAACAGGTATATCATACTTTGAAGAAATCATTAAATTGTAGAGGAAATATATGAAAAAATCACATATTTATCCATAGCAACGCAGCATATTCAGATGTACCGAATAGCAAAATGTTCATGAGTATGCTTTAATTTTCAGTTTCTATATATTATCTTGAATTATTCTATACTAAAATCATATTAAAACACATACCTAAACGTAAAATTTTAGATAAGCTCACTCGTAGTGTCTGATATTGTGAAAATGGCTGGTTACCATGACAACAAAATTAACTAATATTAATATATCAATTTCAAAATGTTGTCTGTATTTACTAGTTTTGCTTCTCTCTTAATGGGTACATGATAAGATTTTTTTTTCAAAGTGATGGTGGATGCTATAAAATCTATCAAAATACATGAAACAAGTTTCAAAATGATAGTAGTTGCTATAGTAATTTGGCCATACGATCTGAAAAAAGCATTTTCCGCTATTTTTGAAGCCTTTTCCTTGAAAAAAGAAACATGCTTGCACGACTATTTTTACATATATGACAAAGCAAAGTCTTAACTTTATTTTAGATTAAAACATTTTCAGATTACTTGACCTTTGATGCCCGTATCCACGGACTCAAAGTGGCCTAATGTACATTTTTACACACATGTTTCCATAGCAACGGACTATTTCCTAAACATTTGTGTTGAATTTTCATGTCTAATTGAATACATTTATTAATTATCATCACTTTCAATTAAAATTCAATGCTCTAGTCAAAACGGACACTAAATTAAGTATAAAATTACTTTTATTTCTGCTATTTGAGTTTATGTTGCCATAGCAACGATAACAAACTTTGTTCAAATGTGAATGCTGATGTTATATTTGCATAAAAAAACTAAAAAATAAAAGTTATTTATCATTGAATTTTGAAAAAAAGATGCCAAGAGCAATTTTCTGATAAGATACCTTTGTTGTTGCTATGGGAACATATAGATTATGCATTCAACCCAACATTATTTTTCTAACTTGAAAGAGCAATGATAGGGGACTAATAATTCATCGGTGTTTGTTTTAGATTATGTTGCATAATTGATGTATGTGACTTCGGAAACGCCCAGATATGCATTTTCTCAATGTGTAAAGTCAGTTTCCATGGCAACCTGGTTTGATATTCGGAAAAAACATTTTTTTTTTACTTTTTGGGTCAGACCCAACCTTATGTATATTTTTATCAAACTCTTAGGCATGCCGTACCATGCCTCCCTAATAAAAGTGCAAATACTTAGTACAGAGGATAGCTATTAACACTTCCTGTCATCTCAAATGCATGGTTGAATGATAAATACATGAGCTACTGTCAAACTATCAAATCGAAAAAAAAAATTCAAACCTCCTGATCATAACTCCTGATGACTAACGGTTTTGCTCAGTAAATTTTTGAGATGGATATGCACTATTCATTGAAAAGAAACAAAAGTCAAGGCCAAAGATAGATATTTCATAACACCATTTTTTTGTCCCCGTAATCGAAGATTCGGTTGCATATAGTTTTTGGTCTGTCCGTCCGTCTGTCTGTCTATTTGTCTGCAAAAACTTTAACTTGGCCATAACTTTTGAATGGTAAGTGATAGGTCTTTCATATTTCACATATGACTTTCTTGTGGCAAGACCTTTCCTTGGATACCAAATTTGACCTTGTGACCTCGACCTCAAAATGTGAACTACTTTTCAGCTGTTTTACCGACAAAGATGCCAACGGAGGCATTCATGTTTCACAAACACATGTTTTCTTCAGCTCCGTGTGCTCAAACTTGCCAAAGGGCCAACTCTAAATATGTTAATCCATGGTATACCAGAAGCGCAGCATTAACCTTGATTCTTGATTTCATAACAAGGAAATTTAAGTAATTTTTTTTGGGGGGGGGGGGGGGGTTACAACAATTTATTTCATCAACAAACAAACTTGTGAAATATGGCATTGAGTTCTGTGAGACTTGAAACCTAAAACGTTCTTTCTTTCAAACACTGAACCCTGATAAAAGCTATGGTTTTTTTCCTCGTTTTGCATACCTTTTTTTCTAAAAGCATTTTTCTGAACACATCCTCCCTTTCGGACTAAAAGAAATCTGAATCTGCTAATATCAAATGGTCTTTTCAATGTTTTTAACAGAGAGGTTGTGATCCTTACTGTGTAAAACAATGATTGAAACGGGACATTAAAAATTAATTGCATATCTTTTCATGAATAAAAAAAGACACCTTGTATCATCAGTATCGTTGTACAATTGAAACCAATGAACAATTTACCACATTGCAGTTAATGTAAGCGAGATATCTGAACTGCTTTCTGATAAATGTTTATAGGATGGTTCCAATAATTTTGTACTAAAAGATCCAATGGACAGAAAAGAGGGATACAGTTATAGTTACCCTTTTGGTTTATTCAAAAGAAACACCTCCCCTGCCAAAAATTGTTGTTTCTCAGTTTTTACGTATAACTGTACTGAAGTCCATAGGTTTGACCCCCTCCCAACCTGATGCCTCTGATCCCCTTCCCTTCAATGTTTTTCTAGAATTGCTCATGTTCCAGAATTTGGAAATAAAATAGAATTGCGGAAAACCTGTACATCACACTACCAAAAGAACAATGCCAACTAATAAATCAGTTATGACATAACATTTCCTTAGATAACAGGAGAATCATCATTGATAAAATTGTACAAATGTAAACGTCTTCAAATTGAATAGCATCATTTAAGAACAGATAAATTGGCAATGTGGACCAGACATGCACGTTTCGGGTACTTAACCCTCATCAGTGATCCTTAAATCTAAACAATGTAATAAGCCAAAAAAGTATGAAAGTTACTATGTCGAAAAAGCGTACCGAAAGACGTAGCAGGATGGGTGGGATATGATGCTACAGGACCCACTTTTTAGAAATTTCAAGAAATTTTGATAACAGAAATTTAGAATGCGTTGAAGAAACAATCAACCGAAATTGATCGAACTTGGCTACATGTGCCCTCGGGGACTCCTGGTCCACCAGCAGTGACACTCACCAAGTGGTATAAATGTAAACGTCTTCAAATTGAATAGCATCATTTAAGAACAGATAAATTGGCAATGTGGACCAGACATGCACGTTTCGGGTACTTAACCAGATACGATCCCTTTTTCAATTAAAAACTAGAACTGCCCCTACAGTGATGAATTATACCCCCGCGGGATGTTTGTCTCTAAACGGATCCCCTATTCCTTATAGTTTAAAAGTAGGTCAAAGGTCAAGGTCACTAGGTCAAATGTTTTGGTATTAAAATGAAGTACTTATTATAGTTAATGTGTTTTATGAAATATGAAAGCCCTATCACTTATACTTGAAGAGTTAGCTTTAAAAACTTCTTAGCCGGACGGACAGACGGACAGGGTGTTTCTTAAACCCCCCCCCCCAAAGTTTGTTTGCGGTGAGTATAATTACAAGTCTTTATTTTTTACATGTACGAGAGCTGATTGATATGTTGTGAGCCTTGGTTTTCTGACCAGTCAAGATAAGGATTTGTTACACACAGGTGGCAAAAGTGTAAAGATACTGAAGGGGATTATGTAGAAAAATAATGCAAAATGTCTAATAAAATTTAAATCCATCAATACGAGGTTCACAACATATCAAGCAGCCCTCGCATAGAAAAAAAAGAAACTGTTTCCCTTGAATTCTCATGGATCTTTTACAACTACAAAAACTTCTTACCATTTGATTCAGTGCTCAAAAGGTAATAGAGATATTAAGATAGAAACAAACTCATAATTTTGTATCGTGCAAATCATGACTATGACGTGTTGCTATTGAGAAATATTCATTTTTTCCATTTTTTCTGTAGACCGTAAATTTAAAAATTTAGAAAAATTAAGTACCTGGAAAATATCTTATACATTATATTGAAAGGTAAAGAGACTCCAAAAGATGATAGATTATAAAAAGACAAAATTTGACTATGAAATTTCACAAAACAGTAATCTTGAATGAGATGGATACACATATCTCTATAGCGTTTTCCATCGAGTATTTGCATTTTCAGAATTAAAAAAACTTGGGAATTGTGGCAAATACACATTGAAAAACATGGTTGTCATGGCAACCGATCTCCAAATTAGATAACTTGATATTCTTAAATTAATGAAACTGATATAAAGATTAGCCTGTTTGATCAAGTTTGTACAATAATACAATCTTATATGTTCAGGTGTTTGTTTGAAATAAGAATATATGATTTAAGAATTGATTTCCCAGTTTTTCGAGATTTTTCTTTAAAATTTACTATTTTCCCTTAAGTTTTATGACTCCTTTTTTCTACAATTTCTGTTAAAAGCTTCATGTCATTTATTTATTAAAAATTAATCAAATTAAACTTTGAAATGTACACGATGAAAGATAGAAAATTTAAAGAATATTTTAACATAATAATGAAAATTTCACTGTCTATTGATGATAACAATGTTTCGTTGCTATGGAGATATCCTAGTATTTTTCATATATTTTCCTTTGATTTTAGTGACATTAGAAAAAAATATCTTATATGAGTGAAACAAAGAAATTGTCTTTCTTATTTTCATAAAAGGCAAAGACATAACAGGAAAAGACGGAAAATTGCTTTTAAAAGTGTCAATTTGGCCTTTTTAGACATGGTTACCATGGCAACCGATGATTAAATATAGACTAAATTTCAATAAAAATGTCAGAAAAATTGAAAGCTTCAATAATATACAAAAACTACATGTTTCTGTCTTCTGTGATCTGAGATACTTTATGTTATCCATCAATCATATAAAATGCAGATGTTGCCATGGTAACCATTTTTGAATAAGATTTATTTTCTTCAAACAAAAATAACATCTCTGGATTTTTTATATTTTCCTAATAGATAGTCATACATTCGTTCAACAATATTCAATCACTTTACTTAGCCTGGGTTATTTTGCTATGCATAGCCGAAAATGATGATTTTTTGTGTTTTTGTAAAATGTCAAAATATTGAAACTTTGTCGTGAAATTTGAATGATTTTAAAAGTTTTTTTTTTACCATACTTTAATGACACAACTTAAAGAGCAAGGTATCTAGTTTTACAATTTGGATGAAAAATTGAACAATTGAAAGGCTTTACCTGAGCAAATTGTACTTGAAAGTAGTTCATTTCATGCTCGTCAGAGCCCCCTTTTCTTGTCAAAATGGGATTGGGTGGTTACCATGGCAACGGATTGTCGTATACAAAAACAAATGTTATTTTTACTATCAGGGGGACAAACTTGGCTCAGACACTCAAAATCATGAAAATCTGAGATGATCGTTTTTCGACCACTTTGGTCCTTACAGAGAATGGCTCTTAAATCTTTTGAATCAATACTAAAATATTTTGAAGAGCAGATGTTGCATGTTAGTCCTTGAAAGCACTCGTCGATAGACGAAGGAAAGGATGGACGAGGAGGCAGTCAGAGAGCCAGGACATTCCTATAAAGCACAACACTGTGTTTTCGTGTGAAAGATACATTTTTGTTGTTGTTATGGAACCTTAATTAAAATGAATAAACATCCTCACAATTTTCACAAGTTTGAATATAAAAGAGTGTTAAAGTAAAAACCTACCCGACAAATTATGTGTTTGTCAAACTCTTCCAAATGGTCCTTGAATATGTCTCTCAAGTCTGTTACTGTGGTCTCTGCCTGTTGTGTCCATCGATGAAAGATGTAAAACGCTTGTGTGTCGCCGTTGAAGTGCCCATAGTCTGATTTTATGCTTTTTGCTGTGTTGGCATCATTCAGCAAGGCAGTACATAGTAAATGTACATCAGCTCCGTGTAAATGTAGCTGTTTTGCTATTCTCATCAAATTCACATCTTCAAGTTTGCAGCTGGTGAAGTCTAAAATAAAGTTCATATTTAAAAAAAAAATATATATATACTAATTTCTTATGGAATGTAAATTATTAGATATGATATAATTAATATAATTTGATACTCAAATTCGAACATTTAAAAAAAAGTGTTTGCCATGGTTATGTTTACCCAAATTATTTTATTTCGGTTTTTGAAAATGTGCTTTTTGTGACATGAGAAAAAAAGAGCCTGATGACAATCTCAACAGCACTCATAAAAGAAAACCAAATGGAGCATTGGCGGACCCCCAGCAAGCCAGAGGTGGGACAAGGTGCCCGATAGGAGTAAGCATCCCCTGTTTGGTAAGCCGCACCCGCCGTCGATGTTCATGCACGAAAAATGAAAACATTATCTAAAAACATGCACTGTCTGAGGTAATGTCTTTACAGAAAGTGCTATGGCGACAACGTCAGGGAAAATATTTTAAACACTTACCGTCAAACATATAGAAGTTATAACATTTTGGCGATCAAGTGGACATTTTTACTAATCAAACAGGGAAAGTCCAATTTTCGTATATTTGAAACACATAGAAACGGTTGATGTAGAAATTTAGATCCTTGGTAACCTACTAATTTTTGTGTTTATTTCAAGGTCTTTTAAACCAATAGAGAAATTAACATATTATTCAAGTGAAAGAACTTTAAAAAAAAACGTAATTACACTTCTGAAGCAATTTTGTCAGAACAAGCAATATTCATTACCGTAGCAACCATGTGCATTGATAAAATCTAAAAAGATAACAAATACAGATGAATACTGTATCCTTCAGTTTTGAGTTTTATAGTATTGAAACTATAAACTATTTGTATGAGACACAGCAAGGCTTCAAAATTGTGTAATCTGTGCGTCTTATGAGATGGTTACATTGGCAGCCAAGTCACTTAGCAACAATTTATTGATGATTTTGTATTCCTGGATTCTTGTTCTATCTCTTTATTAAATTCTATGAAAATCGCGCGGACAATAATTTTTGGTGCTTAAAGAGATTTGGTTTTGAACACTACCGAAATATGTGGAACAACACCTGAAGGGAAAGGAAATCAGTTTGTTCAATTAATGTACAGACTGCTTGAATTTAAAAAAAATTGTGAAGATTATAACACTAAAGCAAATGAAAATTGCACGAGCTCATAAACATCGATGCAGTGCCTATCTGTCATCATTCAGAATTTCTATTGGAACAATTGCAATACAAAACGAAGCATCAAAAATCAATCCACTTAATCATTACGACAAAAAACACAGGAAAACTTCAGAATTATAATGTAAAGCACATAAAACATAGACTAAAATCAAATTGCACATACTGACTTGTCAAGAGAATGTCATGGAAAAGTAAAAGCATCATTAATGTCGACATCGATATATATAACAAAACCAGCAACGATATAATTTGGTAAATATCCTGACTTTATGAGTGAAAAGTTCGTTTTCTTACCATCGCATCTGCATTGACCAGACGATTGATGAGAGGATCCCTCGGTTTCCTGATTTAGTAGAATAAAAAAACAGATTTATCACAATGTTCATTATTCAGTTATTCTTATTATCTTAATTGCAACAATTCTGTTCGAAATTCTATAAGAACCAATTCTTAGTTGTAAACACTCAATCACAAAGGTGTCTACAAATATTGCAGGCAATGACTTACGGTTTGAAGTATCTCTAAGTCCGCATCTATTTCTGAGGATGTACAACAGATTGGGCTGTCAGAGGATGTAGTGTATAAAGACACAATGCGGTCTATCGTCTCTGACAGAAACTGCCTCATTGCTCGGCAAAGCTGTATATCAGGGACCTTCCTCTCTGTGTGTGATATAGTGACAACTATTTTGTCAACCTGTCGGTCCAGTTTAATGATATGGTACCTCCCGCTCTTCAGAATTACCATACCATTGTAGAGATGCCGTTCAAATATCTCCCAGAGAGCCAAGCATGAGCACACAAGTCTGTTGAAAACCGCAGGTGGGAGGATTGTGTCTGCAGAAAACTCCAAAACAAACTGTGCACCTTCGACTCTTGAAACAGTGCATCCCTCTGGTTTATCGGCATTGATCATGCATGGTACGACAAAGAAGTCGGCTGCTACCTGTTTTCCACTCCTGTAAATCATAGGTTCGGTAACCAGATCTAGTTTTTTCATGATTCCAAGTAAGTGTTCTGTGTGTTCTTCAAGTCCGCTGGCCCTCCATGTTGTTAAGATGTGTGTTTTCTTCACCTGTCCAGTTAGCCTCATTTTCTTCCAAACGTTTCCCTGTAAGCTGCGTTTTACAAAGCGTTTGCATGTGATGAAAGATCTCATTGCGTTGATAACAAATTTGGGATCTAGTACAATCTTTTCCTTCAGTGCTGGTGAACTGAAGTAAAGAATGTATCCCATATTGTGAAGGTAGCTAAGGAATATCTCGAGTTCTTCTTCATCTAGAGGGCTGGGGAGTTCTTTGTTCATCGACTTAACATCATCCATGCTGATTACGTACTGACGGTCTTTCCTCCTTTGCAGAAGCTTCTCTTGAAGGGCGTTCCATCTTGCAGGAATACGTTCTCCGAACTCAGGGTATTGCTGTCCCTCCTCTAGTATGATGTTCCGGATAATTTTCCTAGTTTCGTCGTTCATGTGTCGTGCGCTGATAAAGAGCTCATCGCGTACAACAAGCTGTTTCAATGTAACCAATTTGCCGAATTGTTCAGAGATTCGTTCTTTGATTCCAACCAAGGCAGCGTCATTCTGAGATATAATAAAAGGAAAGCGTGAAAAAAGAAAGTATAATTGAAAACTGATAAAAGCGTCTCCACATTGAAAACGTCGAAATAAAGTAATGTACACCATATGTTATTTTCATTTCTCTCTCCTACACGAAGGAGAGTACAACAGAAAAGAAATTAAATCAAACAAACGAATTTTTACCCTTAGTTGATCCCTGTGGGTTCCTATCAGAACTATTTTAGGGTAATTTGCCTGTTGACCCCTTGCGTAAGTGATGATGGTCGATATCCAAAATTCTAGAAAATCTGTAAAAGGAAAATATTCATTCATTACATTAACATATTAACATCGAGTTGTGAAACAAATGAGGGGATCTCCAACAACACCAGGCCGCAGCACCCACAGCAAAACCCCAAAATACTCAATGCAAATACACAAAGCAGACAAGCTCAGAAAGAGACGCATAAGGGACAAGGAACGTCAACGCACAACCCAGACACATCAAACACAAAGGACTACACATAAACCAACGAGACCAATGGGCAACCGGTGCCGACTTAGGACGGCCATCTGCCACGGAAATAGCAGAAGGTTTGGTTATCCTGGATTACGTACGCACAACCCTCCTACTTTTTCGATTACCTAGGGGTCTCGAAGAACGTACAATTGTAGTGTAAAACAACCTCCTCACTGTCAGATGACCACACACAAACAAGACCGCAAAACGCAGGGCCCAAGCAACATAGATGAATATGTAAATAGATATAAAAAGAGGGCGTACGTAATACAACCCGTGCTCTGCCGCCGCGAGCTCAAGTATGTTATCATCCGAGGAGTCCGACTGACATTCAGAGAGGACAGGTGGTCGGGGCCCTGTCTTCTCTAAAGAGGTTTGGACAGGGCCCGTCATGGAGTCCCGTCGTCACAGTCAGTCAGAGTGCAAGTACTAAGAATGCGCTTGTACATGACTGTAGATTGGTCAAGTACCAAGCCTAGTGTCCGTCTGGTGATATAAGGATCATATCCACGGTATAAGATGCGTTTGATGATTCTGAAGCATTTTCGATAGTGATGTTGTCTATCTTTGATCCTTCTTATCTTGTTAATAATGTCACCATAAAATGCAGGTTGTGAAATACCCAAAGTAATATACTGTGTATTGGTCCGAATTTCAGAAGAAGTTGACAATAAGTTTTGTAAAATTTCCAGAAAATTTTACTAGTTTGTGAAAGCGAAAACCTTGTCCTAAAACTTTCTTGGTAATTTGTAAATTTCTACGATGAAAATCCAAAACATCAGTACATGCTCTAGCATACCGGGTGAGCTGTGAAATAAAGATACCATAGGACGGTTATCTAGGAACATCACCGTCAAGCCAGGGGAAATTTACTATGTTAAATCCAAAATCATCTCTTTTGTCACTTGTGTGGATCTCTACATTAACAATATTGATATTAAGGTCCAAAAATGGAGATTCTGTGTTTGAAACATTTGCCTTGTTTAGAATAAATTCTTTTGGATAAATAACATTCTTATACTTTTCAAAAACAGGATTATCGATAGTAAGAATATCATTCAGGTACCTAGAAGTACCAATGAAACATTTCACATCATCATTTTTTCTTTGCTTTTGAAGATTTTTGATAAATTCCTTTTCATACGTGAATAAAAATAAATCTGCAACAAGAGGCGCACAATTAGTACCCATTGGAATCCCTACAACCTGCTTGTAGAGTTTCTCACCAAATCTTACATAAATATTGTCCAAAAAGAAGGGCAAGGCAATACAAAGGTCACCACATGTCCGTGATTTGTATGATTTGTAATCTGTGGCGGAAAAGAAACCCTTCGATTCAGAAGTAGAAATATAAGTTTTCCCCTCTCGATCAAAACACCATTTAATGAGTTTGGACAGTCGAACATTTATTTTGTCGTGAGGAAGCGTGATGAACATATTGGAAATGTCGTATGAAAATATCTTATTTGCTTCAAAATTTCTTGATTTCATTTTTTGATTTGTGAGTAATGGAATATGATATGTATTAAGTTGATTTTTGCATCTTCGTCGATATTATTGTTTCGCATGATTTTTAATCCGCTAGTACTTTCCTATTTTCCAAACTCATAAAATGGTGATTAAATCGAGAGGGAAAAAATTATATTTATACATCTGAATCAAAGGGTTCCTTTTCCACTACAAAATACAAAGCATGGACACGGATGGACTGATGTATTGTCGTGTCCTTCCTCTTGGACAACATTTATGTAAGATTTGGTGAGAATCTATAAAATCAGGTTGAAAGGTTCCCTATGGGTTCTTATTGTGCGCCTCTTGTTGCAGATTTTCTTTTAAACACGTACAAAATAGAATAAATCCATAATCTTCAAAAGCAAAGAATACATGATGATGTGAATCGTTTCATTAGTACCTCTAGGAACCTGGATGGTATTTTTACTATCGACAATCCTGTTTTTGAAATATACAGAAATGTTATTTATCCGAAAGTATTGATTCTAAACAAGGAAAACGTTACAAACACAGTAATACCATTTTTGGATCTATATATCAAAATTGTTAATGGAGAGATTCATACAAGTGTGTATGACAAAAGAGATTGTTTTGGATTCAACGACTTGAAAGTAAATTTTCCCTGGCTTAAGATGTTTGTTTATTACCGTCATATGGTGTCTTTATTTCACAGCTCCTCCGGTATGCTAGAGCATGTACTGATGTTTTCGATTTTCATAGTAAAAATTTACGAATACGAAGACAATATTAGGTCAAGATTTTAGCTTTCACAAAGAAGTAAAGACTTTATGGAAATTCGAATAAAGTTATTGTTAACTTCTTTTGAAATTCGGACCCATACATGCAACACAGTATATTACTTTGGGTATATCACATCCTGCATTTTATGGTGAAATAATTAAAAAAAATGATCAAAGGAAGACAGCATAACCATCAAAAAGGCGTCGGAATTATCAAAAGCCTTTTATACCGTGGATATGATCCTAATGTCACCAGACGTACACGAGGCTTGGTACATACCATCGCATTATTAAGAATTGTACTCTGAATGACTATGACGACGGAAATCCACTATGGACCATATCCAAACCTTTTTAGAGAAGACAGGGTCCCTACCACCTATCCTCTCTGAAAGTCCGTTTGACTCATCGGGTAATAACATACATGAACTTGCTACAGCCGGCAGTTATCGTCGTACTCTTTTTATATACATTTACATATTCATCAGTGTTGCTTGGGTCCCTGTGTTTTGCAGTCTTGTTTGTGTGGTCATCTAAAAGTAAGTAGGTACTATTACACAACAATTGTACGTTCTCTGAGACCTCTGGGTAATCGGAAAAGTGGAAGGGCTGTGCGCACATAATCCAGGATAACCACACCGCCTGCTACTTGCGTGACAGATGATCGTCCTAAGTCGTCACCAGTTGCTCATAGGTATCGTTGGTTTAATTGTTGTCTATTTTATTTCATGTTTCTATGGTGTGAGTTGGTGTGCCTTGTCCTTTTGCGTCTCCCTCGGTGGATGTGTACTCTGTGTTTTTTCATTGGGTGTTTCTGGAGTTTGGTTGTGGATGTGAAATATTGTGTTGTTGGATATCCCCTCCTTTCTTAATAACCTCACAATCAATACTAGAAAATAAAAGTGTTACACGCCATTGAAAAGACAATCTCGCCATTGACGAGGAAATCTCGAACCCCGTATAGAGGCAGGACCAGATGTCGGAGGCGGATTGAACCTCTCTGATTACTTGCAACACCCGAAAGCAAACCGAAAATCTTGGTTGCATATTGAAGCTTAATGTTAAGCTCACTTGAATGAAGTTTAAATTAGCTTCATCTATTCCCTCCTTGTCCGTCTCATTGTCCGTTTCCGCATTTGAGTAAGGTTAAAGATTATAAGGTAACATTATTCTGAACGTTATTTCTACTACATCCGTTTCAAACATCAATTTGCATATTTCGTTCTTGGAATTTTAACTTGAATTCATGTTTTGTATGCTGCATTAAATCTACTTGGCATTTAACTTTAACCTAATTAAGAAAACATAACTCTCATGATAAATTTTATGTGGTAGCTGAGTTCCAGGTTTACGGAAGCTTTTTAGGGCTGCAGCGTTACTTTTTTTATAATCTGTTATATCAAATTACGAATTTGATATTTCAACTTACTAATTTCATATAACAACTCATTGATTTGATATAACTACTTATTAATTGATATAACGACTTATTAATTTGATATAAAAACTTATTAATTTGATATATCAACTTATTAATTTGATAAAACAACCTATTAACTTTATATTTCAACTCATTAATTTGATATAACAACTTATTAATTTGATATAACAACTTATTAATTTGTTATAACAACTTATTAATTTGATAAAACAACTTATTAATTTGATAAAACAACTTATTAATTTGATATAACAACTTATTAATTTGTTATAACAACTTATTAATTTGATATAACAATTTACTGGTTTTATGTAATTTTCATCTTGAAATGATGATGTAGAAGAGATGATTGAGCGAATCAAAGCACTAACAGAGTAAAATTGGACAGTATCTTATGCTGTAGCTTTACACTTTCATGTATAATTGCATGCACAAACAAAAAACCATCCTTCCCAATAAATTTATGATGGATTAGTGATCATTTCAGTTTTTTTAATATCATTAGATATGATCATAACTTGGTCCATGAATGGCTGACCATCCTTTAGTTCATCAGTCTGCCAGTTGCAGCAACAGTTTTTCCCCATAGTAAGTTGTTGGAGAACCATTCGCTTTCGATTAAACATCCACCTCAGGCGGACCATCAACATTTATATATATGATTTTTAATCAATAAGGATGGGCGCTCGATTTATAATAACTCTTTAGAAACTGGTGCCCCTCTTTCCCAATCAGACCCTGATTCCGCATCTGTAAAGATTTCTTACAAAGTTGTAATGGATGTCAAGGGCTCCTATTGGGTGGTTTTCCGAAGTCAAAGGGAAAACAACATGGAATTTCAAAATAAATTAATGAAATCAAATTTTCTCTATCACCATAATATCATATTTATCATGTATACATGTAGCTCACAGAACCCCGGTAGTGGGGGTTGCAAACGCATGGATCCAGGAAGGGGGTGTATTGTCTGTTTAGGAGGGTCCAGCCTTTGACTTTGAAAAAGTTTACACGTAAAGACAAGAAAATCATAACGGTAATTTTTGGAAATTCCCAGGAGACATCCTTATCCCTCCGCTAGAACCGCCCTTGCACACGATAGACAACACTGTTTATGATTTGCGGGAGGAGTAGAGCTTGAATTTGAAGACGTTAAACATTTGAACGAAAATTGTAATAATGGACTTGATAATAACTAACTGGAAACATTTTATAATACTTGTTTTTTTTTTCAACCATATCCTTATTTTCATTTTCCGGACCTTCAATTGGCGGAATTAAGAGTGGTAGGATGGGGGCGCAATCCCCTCCCACATAAATCGTTAAAGTAAACTGTTTTTGTTTGGGGGAGGGAGGGGGGCTTAAAGGTCTATGTGTATAGGCTGTTTTGAGTCGCAACTTTTCGCCAGATCGCTGCCGCTCGCTACCTTTAGCTTGATTTAGTTGGATTTACATATCATTTTTTTTTCATTCAAAACAGAAAAAAAAGCAAATAGAAACAAAACAATCCCCCCCCTCCAACCCCCCCCCCCCCCCAAAAAAAACAAATCTAAAAAAACCAAGGAATTACTATTTCATGCTTAATAGCCAGCATTACTAGTATTATGTATTATAACCTCTTCCCCACCCCAACCTAACTTTCAATAATTTTTGACCGGTCTTTTCAGATATTGTGAACATATTATTCATTCAAGGGACGGGATTAGTGGTGTGACCCCCCCCCCCCCCCCCCCCCAAAAAAAAAAAAAACCAGAAATCACTGGCTCGCTTCAAACCGTATCATGCAGCTTCTATAAAAACGATTTTCCGTCCGAGGGGACAGGACGCCCCCAACCCATATCCGCCCCTAAACTCAAATCCTCTATTAAATTAAATATATTGAAATTAATAAGGGGTCACTTTGTCCATTGTACGTCTGTCAAACTTTCGATGTCACACCCATAACTTTTGATTTGGATGTGATAGGATTTTGATATTTCATATGCGTATTTCTTGTGACAAGACCTTTTTACACATACTATTATTTTTCAACTAGTGACCTTGACCTAGATATTTGACCTACTTTAAAAAAATCAAGTTGGTATCTTTTTATTGGTAAGTGATAGGGCTTTGATATTACATGTGCATTCCTGGTGACAAAACCTTTCTACACATACCTCATTTTTTTACCAAGTGACCTTGACCTAGATACTAGTATTTGACTCACTTTTTCAAACAATGAAGATGGACTATATCATTTGATTGGTAAGTGATTAGATTTAATAGGGCTTTTATATTTGACATATGTCTTTCTTATGACTGGACCAATCTACAGTTTTGTACCAGTGTCTTTCCCAAATGCTGCACACTGCCCAAACATGACGACGGGATTCCACGTCGGACCTTGTTCAAATCTGGGCAGAGTTCTAAGACTTGGTTCAGATTTTCTGTCCTAGCAGAGCACATACTATAATACGCATGCCATAGAATATTTTAGATCCATTTACGCACTTGTAATCCGGATTACTACACAATTTCCTGATAGCAGTAGGCCGTCCAAAGTCGGCGCCGGATGCACATTTATCTCCTTCCATTTATGTGTTGTAAATAATGTTTGTGTCGATTTTTATACCCCTCGCAACAAAGTTATGTGTGTTCGGGGGTGGGGTGTTTGTTAATACTGGACTCATCCTGTTTGTCCGTTTGTCTGTAGACGAGAGCTTGTCATCGCAACTCCTCCCAAACCATGGCTGGATTTCAATGAAACTTTACACAATGAAAGAACATGATATGTAGATGTGCACGAAGAAAGGGGATTGCTGTCGAAAAAGTTAGACTTGAGTTATGGCCCTTGGACTTAGATTCTTCATGCATTAAATTATTTTCAATGTCAAACCATGTCATCGCAACTCCTTCAAAACCATTTGATAGACTTCAATGAAAGTTTACATTCCTCTCTGAATGTCAGTCGGACTCTTAGGGTGATTACAAACATGAGCTCGCTGCAGCCGGCAGAGCACGGAATGTATTACGCATGCCCTCTTTTTATATCCATTTACATATTCATCTGTGTTTCTGGGGCCTCTACGTTTCGCGGTTTTGTTTGTGTGAGGTCATCTTACAGTGAGGAGGTTATTTACACCACAATTGTACGTTCTTCGAGATCTCTGGATAATTCGAGAAGTGAGAGGGTTTTGCGCACGTAATCCAGGATAATCACACCATTTGCTACTTGCGTGACAAATGGCCGTCAAAAGTCGGCACCGGTTGCCCATTAGTCTCGTCGGTTTATGTGTAGTCTTTTGTGTTTGATGTTTACATGTCGTGTGTCTCTTTTCCGTCTCGTTCTGTATTCGTCTTTTGTGTTTTTGCATCTGGTGTTTTGGTGTTTTGCTGTTGATGCTGCAGCGGGGTCTTGTCGGAGATATCCTCCCTTCTTTTACACAATGGAATATCATAATATATAGATGTCCATGAAGAAAGAGAATTGCAGCCAAAAAGGTAATAAGAGAGTTATTGCCCTTTGACTTAGATTTTTAAATGTTGAATCTTGCCATCACTTATCCCATAAGGCTATCTCATATATGTATCATTAAACATTTTTAAAACATTCTATCGTAAGTATTTAATTCTACAAAATGACCTTAACCCTGAATGATGACCTTATATGAGAGAATATCCATTTGGAAAATATATTATGTCAGGTCTTAAAATGGATCTGTTCAGTAAAAGTATTCGAGGGTGGGGGGTATAATTCGTCCATTTAGGGCAGTTTTCATTTTGTTTGATGTTGTAGTGAATATTGTCGTGTATGTTTGCGGTTTGCACTTTTGTTTGATGTCATTTATTTGTCGCTTTCTTGTGGGTTTGTTTCTCTGGTCAGTGCAGGGTGGTCATGCTGAAGATTCGATGAGAGCTTTCTTTTATTAAAAAAATCTTTGGCCTTTCTGTTTTGACCCAGATGACTGACCTTCTTTTTTCTGAATACTTGACCATGTCTTTTTAATTTCTATGTAATAGGTCAGATACATTGTATTTCACATGTATAATTTTGACGTAGTGAAATTGGCCATACACAACATGGAAACAAGCCCCCATACACAACATCAGAAATTGTATAATATATCATTTATTACGCTGTATTGCCACTTGAAAGCATTCAAAATAGGAATATATGACCATTCTCAATGTCTCCAGGTATGAAAATGCGTAAAATCAAATTATAAGACATAAATGTCCTGTTGAAATTATTTCCCTATTTGGATGGTCCAACTCGCGAAATAGTGTTGAAGTGTTTGAGAGAACAAACGACTGTGAAACGAAATTAAGCACATGGGGACATTTCTTGATATTTGCTGAGTTCCGTAGGATCAGTTTAGGAGCCTAGGTATCTTACTTCTGGAGTTATAGAAACTGATGCACAGCTCGGTCTGCTTTTCTTCGCTTCAGCACAAGCCCCCGGGTCGCAGCACAACAAGCCCCCGTAATGCTGCGTTGTACCCGGTGTATCTGTACTCTTTGAAAATGTATTTAACCGATGATGATGAGTATACTCCCATTCAAAACTACTGATGTTATTTTAATCATTACTTTGTGTGTTACTAGTTGAATATACATACAAGAGATATATCAAGAGAAATATGAAGTCACCAAAATTCTCGCGAGAATTTAGCAGTGCCATCTGAGAGATAAATACAGAAACTGCGTTTTTTAGCGAATTTCTTTGTTTTATCAAAATTAGATTCGAAACAAGGCTTATCTACCTCGTAGATTGCATATCGTTCTTTGATAGAGTTTTCAGTCAATTCATTTTCTTAATCGTAGATTTATATTGTTTTTTTATGAAAAAAATAATGCCACTAGCAGTCATTTACCATGCATATAAAAAAAAACTACCGACGGGAAAAACGTAGTATGGGCCAAGAATGTTAGCTGAAGAATTCTCGATGCCCTTTATGCAAAGAAAGATTGTTGTCATAATTAATTGCGCTGACAAAAGAAATATTATATTAGTCGACTCAAGTTGCATTAATAGACTTAATATTATTATGCATAAAAAATTTCTAGTTTATGTTGCATGTGTACATGTCTTATATTGCATTTCTTAAGAGAGAAAATGAAATAATGATAATCATTGATAAAGTCCTGATTGATTCTGAATATATAGTTTTTTTTCAATGATTTTCAATTGCAATGAAAAGGTCGCGTTTTATAATGCGTAGTATATTTCGTTCTGTTCACGAAATCTTCTTACTTTTACGTACAAAGTAGGCACATGTATTAACTGTTTTATTTGTTTAATTGGCTTATAATGACTTTGGGGAAGGAGGAGGTTAAGGTTTCTGTTACCGATATACAATATAACATAATGATATACAATATAACATAACGATATACAATATAACATTTTACAGATCCAGGTCTCCTTTGGATCTATTGATGAAAGCCAGGGGATTTGGAAGTGGTCTCGATTACTGAGTGTTTAGATTAGTTTGAATATTCTCATATATTTTCCTTTTTCCCACTTCTTCTGAAGAGTAAATAAAAGATAAAGTAAATTTTGTTTGAAATTTTCTATTGCTTTTTATTGCTTGACAGAGGTAAAATCTTTTTGAAAAAATGTATTTCGCGGTTTACAAAGGTATTTGACGGTGAGAGTTACGTGTCCTTGAATGTTTGAATTTCGTACTTCGAGCGTTCGATAGTCAATTTCTGATAGGAATAGTAAAAGCAGCCCCTATTACTGACAATAAATTGTAAAAAGGCTGTTATTCTCAGAAACTGCGATAATTTCCCTATTAGAAAAGTACTACGAGACCATTAGCACGGACTTGGTTATTGTCCATGGATTACAGATACGAGTTGCACTGAATTTTCCATACAAAAACTGAATAGGTCAATATTTCACTGTCTGGTAGCACTATTGCTTGAAAGCAGGAAACAAAGAATCGATTGGTATAAAAAGCATGAAAAATAAACATGCGCATCAGGGGGTGCCTTTACAAAGTATGTAGGATATCGATGCCAAGCTATTTTTAGCAGTTTGACAACTGGGGTCACGTGACAGGTGCGATAAAAAATGGACCGTATTTCGTGACATCATGAAGCTTGAGGTGACGAACAGGTGCAAATCAACAGTTTACAGAGC
Organism: Pinctada imbricata; assembly: GCA_033119305.1. Lineage (NCBI taxonomy): Eukaryota > Metazoa > Mollusca > Bivalvia > Pterioida > Pteriidae > Pinctada > Pinctada imbricata. Next base: position 19,443,866 of record VSWD01000006.1, read on the forward strand.
GGGTAAAAAGAAAAAAAAAGGCAGATTTTGGTAAGTATAAGTGATATCAAACTTCAATAACTGGTGCTGTATGAAGGACATATCTTAGAATTAGTATAATTACATCATGAAATCAATTTATTCATAGAAATAAAAGGAAACTCCTTGGATTACCAAGAGACATGTGTAAAATGTATGTATAAATGACAGAATTTCAACGAGTTTTACTTATGTTACACTGTTACTGCAAAGCTGAATAGTAGATAAACTTTATGTGAATAGTTTAGACACTTGTAGATTATCATATCAGTTCGTACGAAAGTTGAATGATGAGGAAAAAAGGGGCGAATGTGATACTAATATGCCCATGCCCATGTATATATGTTGTTTTCATAACATGTACCTATACACTTGTAGTTGTACAGTGAGTAAGTTATACTTGCAGTAGTATGTGCACCGAAATATCGAAATATTCAAATACCAATTATTGTTTTTTTTTTCTTCAGAATGTAAACTTAGAATGGATTTCACACCAGCTGCTGCATGAAAAGAAATATTGTCACATACTGTGAAAGTTTCAGAAACACATGCATGTATCATAGCCACACCGTACTGTTCATTTTGGATATTTTTGCAGGTACAGAATTTTTAAATTTGTGTGTAGAGTAACATTTGTTTTGCCTATTTAGGAATATTATAATGATTTAAAAAAGAAGTCAAATAAAATAAATTCATTTACTATCTATAGTGAATAACCTAAAACTATAGCCATACCAGGCTTATTTAGCTATTCATAAAATAATACTATATCACTGCGAATTCTTTGTAATTTATGTTGCTAGGGCATACATGTATATTATATAACTAACTTGTAAATTTACGAATTTTGTGTCCAAGCTGTACCATACAGTTTGAATTTAGAAAAAGCTAGATTAATATAACCAATATTTTTTTCTATTTCAGATCCTTGCCTTGAAGAGTGAATGCTTGAATAATAACTTTGAACAACCACACACATTACAGATGAAGAAATGTTACTTTGAATATATAATAAAGAAAATTAATATCTCCTTAAATTGATCTGTACTAGACTTCATGCTCAAATCTCCAAGAGCGGGGAGGGGGGGGGGAGGGGGGGGGTTAAATTGCTTGTTTTGATAGTTTGTCTGCCTGAAGCATTTAGCCTAGCAGGAGAGGGCTTTCAAGGTCAAAATGTACACAAATTTCTATGTGCATGGCAAGAGCAGATACGAAAATTTGAAATTTAAGCTTGACTTTGCTTTCAAAAGATACATGTAGCTACTGACACCTGCATGGTATGTAACAAAGACACGTAAATAAATTATTGCTGTACTTGCAGAAGATCTCGTACAAGGTGGCTGTTAAGGAAAAGTCCCATAATACCAGTTATTAAAATGTCGCTCACTCTTATGGTGTTAGGAAAAAAATAATGACAAATAATCTCAAGCTCCTGGCAAGAGTTATTCACGCACCATTAATTTGTTCCAGCTATACAATTATTTCATTTGATATCTGCAATGCAGAAAAAAATAAGATTGGGTCATCGGTCAAATAACAAATTTGAAATACTGAAAATATTCAACAAATTTGCTTAATGCTTACATCAAATTTGTCATAGGACAGTCGTTTATCTAGATTTTGGTGGATCACTTTGTCCCCCCCATCATGTTATCACGAAAATATCGGGAGTAATGAAACAAAGTAGGATTGCTGCTCGACCATTCCGAGGCACATTTATTGATCATATACATACATGTTTGTTACGACAAGGATCCGATATTATAATTAGTCGATATCAAGATATCGACTAATTCTAGATTTGTACAGGTTTGTCAACTTTCGATTTGATTCATCAGATTCATCATTGCAATAGGGGCAATTGTCCGATAGAAAGAAACATTCTTGTGACTAGTGAAAAACACGTGACCAGAGCTATCCACTTCACAAAAGTAGGACATGTCGTCATGACAACGCTTTGGCATCGCAATTCTGAATTGAAATATTGCACATTAATGTGATATCTACAAATGTCAATGGTATTTTTTCTTGAACAATTTTTACTTTTAGACCAATTAGTGTGTGATATAGTAAATTCTATGCCTTCAAAATCCCTATTGACATCTCTGGATCCTTGGATCCATTGCATCAAAGAAACGTTTGGATACTTAGAATGCGAGGCTGCCAGTGGGCTAATTAAAAAGTTTCTCACCATCCAGCCGACTAAGCTGTTTCGTTGAGGATACTCCATTTTGTTTGTATATTTTCTTTCGATAGACAAATTGATAAGTGCAACAAAGAAATTAATGAGCGATATAAAAATCGATAAGACTGTGTGTAGTCACATATTTTAATGGGATTTATTTTAGAAGTTTCCCCTTATTTCCCCCAAATTCTCCGCTTTTCCCGCGAATATATACTGAAAGGCTTTTGATTGGAATTTTCCTACCGCACAGGTCAAGCAATTTATGAATGACTGTGACTTGAGTTATCTAGTGCAAATGCACTATTTTCTAACTTTTCAGAATTATCAACACATAAGTTTCTATTGTGTAACCAGTTGTTTTGTGTGAATTTCATGCATAGCCTTACTAATACTACTCTTTACTCTTTATTCTAAGAGTCAAAATTTTAAACCTATTTTGAACCAAAAATTTTTTTTCGCTTTTAAATAAATGTTGATATCGATCAAGCTTTTTTGGAAAGCTAATACTTGTAAAGGAGTAACCTTTCGAATATTTTGAAAGGCGAAGGGAAACATGATTGCTGCATGAAATCCGGCTATAGATTTGACCCCAAAAATCTCTGAATTTTGGATCTGCTGTAAATAATAATCCTGTCTGGACGACTATCAAATAAATTCATGATCTGAAAATGCAAACAAAAGGAGAGAAAAAAAAACCACCCAAAACAAAGCCGTTATACATACACTGAAAAGTCCTCTAGCCCGACCAACCCCCTTTCCCGGCCCCATATATCAATGGCCGCTCTTTAAATTTCTGTCAAACACACTACCGTCGCCTCGGGAAATAGGTCTGGTCTCGGGGAACCAGAATCGTGCTAACTCCCTCAATGGTGTATTTCGTCGATCTCATGAAGAATTTATAAGTGCTAATTCACTTTCAGGGGACATGGAATTCAAATAAAACATATGAAATCTGATTAAATAAAATCGAGTAGAAGATTCCCAATGTCAGTGCAGCAAGGGCGATGAATAGAAACTCAGGTCACGCTTTACTTTCAATTTTCATCAACTTTTGCATGCAGTTGCAAGTTGTCAATTATAAGTGCTTTTCAATGTCAATGTCAGCTACGCTTTTACATGGCTTGTGTTTTTATTTATTTATTTTTGTTATAGAAAATATACACTGAAAAATGTTTAAAAAAAGAAAGAAAAGAAACAGTGCCTATGCGTCTTCTGACACATTGAAATTGAATTTTAAATCAGGATGAATTGAGTTAAAGAAGATCCTGACGATAATCTCAACAACACTCACAATAGAGCACAAAATTAAGCATCGACGGAGTAAGCATCCCCTGTTGGCTAGCCGCACCCGCCGTCGATGTTAAAGCACAAAGATGAAAACAATATATAAAGTTCATGCACTGTTTGACGTTATGTCTATGTAGAAAGTGCTATGGCGACAATGTCAGGGAAATATATTCAAAACACTTACTGTCAAACCTCTCGCGGGAAACTTTTTTACGAGCTCCACACGGCAAAGGGCATAAGTGTGATACAAATGAGTTAAAGAAGATCCTGACGATAATCTCAACAACACTCACAATAGAGCACAAAATTAAGCATCGACGGACCCCTAGCAAGCTAGAGGTGGGACCAGGTGCCCGGGAGGAGTAAGCATCCCCTGTTGGCTAGCCGCACCCGCCGTCGATGTTAAAGCACGAAGATGAAAACAATATATAAAGTTCATGCACTGTTTGACGTTATGTCTATGTAGAAAGTGCTATGGCGACAATGTCAGGGAAATATATTCAAAACAATAACTGTCAAACCCCTCGCGGGGAACTTTTTACGAGCTCCACACGGCAAAGGGCATAAGTGTGACACAAATGAGTTAAAGAAGATCCTGACGATAATCTCAACAACACTCACAATAGAGCACAAAATTAAGCATCGACGGACCCCTAGCAAGCTAGAGGTGGGACCAGTATACCTAAATTTTAATATTAATATGACAATGGACATCATCCACGGAATTTGCCGATTCCTCTATTTCCAATCTAGATCAAATTTTGTTGTTTTTTTTTCTGCTGGGAAACAAACATCAGTTTTATTGGGTTTTTTTACCCTTATTTTTTTCCCGATGTCTAGAAAAAATAATGTTGGGTCTAGAATTACCTGTTGTCCAGAGCATAGGACTATATTAGTATGTAGTAGATAAGGTCTCCTTTCTTAAAATAAGAAACCAGAGAATCCATAACATGAAGACATTTTGGTATAAACAGTGAAGAATTTATGCATGTTATCGATCCCATTGCGGTCAAAGGCGTCATAAGTCGAACAAGTTTTTATCTGTCACGGTAATGATTATTAAGGGGACGTATAATGTATGTAAATAAATATTACGAATTAATATATTCAACCCATGCAATTCTAAAATTTTTTACAGCATCATGTTAATTTCATGTATATTGGGTTCATGGGTTAGTACGGTAACCGACAAGACCGACACCCCGGCGTGGCGCCCCCCCCCCTTTTTTTTCCCGCCCCTCCCCCCCCCGCAATTTACCCCTCAATATACAATAAGTGAAATGAAATTTAACAGACTTGAATAAATATTGCTTGATATTTTTTCATATGATGAAATGAAAAGGTTATTCAAATTAACATTTTAAAAAATTTACAGAGAGCAATTAACGCGATTACGTCCCTTGAATAAATCTGATTCCACAGAACGTTTATTTAGTAAACGAACGAACTACCGATTAGCATCTGTCAGAAAAACCGCAAAGGCACAAGATGTTACCGTACATAAATTAAAGTGAAATTTTGCACACAGTCTTAGTGATAGGTGTTCTTCAATAATTCAACTGAGAAAAACGTTTACATTCTATAGTTTCTTTTAAATTATCTGCCATTCGTGCCAGTGTCGGTAATTTTTTTATGAAATGGGTACATTTTTCTCGATTTTTTAAATAGTCGTTCTTTATCAAAGATTTCCCCAGCAAGAAGTAGGTAAATAAAACCCCCCTTTGTAGTATGGTATCAATATTTGCTTTGAATGATAAGGTTTCACCTTGCGCCATCTGATTTTGTACGACCAATGTTGATCTACGAAAATATACGTGTCACGTGACAACCCGACGTTCGGGGAGCATATATCAATAATTAACTGATAAATTATGATTTAGCACCTATACTGATACATAAACTATTTCATTCCATCTTATTTGGACAGTTTAATAATTCCTTGAAAATAGCTATCAAAACTGACATCAAATTTTGTCAATGACGTCATGGAAGGCCTTAAATGTGCTGCGTAATTCAAAATTTACGAAAATCATTTTAGATTTGAGCGAAGGTGAAATGAAAAACATGCTGTTAAATCAGATAGTTACGTAATTTTATGGCGAAAATGGCCGAAATCTGCCTTAGCTATGCTGCTGCGAGTCGTCACAGTCAGTCAGAGTGCTCTTCTTGAGAGCCTGTGGTACAACACTGTAGATTGGTCCAGTACAATGCCGAGTGTCCGTCTGGTAACATTAGAATCATATTCACGGTATGAAAGGCGTTTGATGTTTCTGAAACATGTTCGATGGTTATGCTGTCTGGCTTTGATCCTTCTAATTTTGTTTATTATGCCACCATAAAATGCTGACTGTGAAATACCCAAAGTTATAAACTATCTGTTTCATGTATAGGTTCGATCTGTAAAAGAACCTGACTGTATGATTTTTGTAAATTTCTAGGAAGTCCTAACTAGCTTATGGAAGCGGAAACCTTGACCTTAAAACCTCTTGTCTATATGCAATTTTCTACTATAAAAATCTAAAACATTAGTTTACGGTTTAGCGTACCGGATGAGCAGTGAGGTGTAAATGCCGTATGACGGTAATCTGGGAACGTCATCATTAAGCCAGGGGAAAATTACTATGTTCAATTCAAAATGATTATCTCTTTTGTGAACGTTTTTATTTTTGATATTCAGGTCTGAAGATGGTGTTTCTGAATTTTTAACATTTGCCTTATTAAGTGTCAAAAGTCTTGTGGATAAATTTATTTCTTAGATGTTTGAAAAATAGGTTTGTCAATAGTGAGAACATAATACAGGTACCTAAAAGTACAATTGAAGCATTTCAAATCATCAATTTTTTAAAGATTTTTGATATTTTTTTATCGTATACAAATAAATCAGTAACAAGATACACATAGTTAGTACTCATAGGAATCCATACAACCTGTTTGTATAGATCCTCATCAAATCGAACACAAATTTTGCCCATGGGAAAGGACTAGCTATTACACAGGTCACTACATGTCAATGATTTGATTTAAAGTACAAATCTTATATGGAATATGAACTTCACATGTCTTTACCTTCAGACTGATAACAGCGGGTGTAATATTTCAGAAATCAGTATAGTCATTCTGTCTTTAAAGCAGAATCACTGGGATGAAATGTTATGTTCAAAGAAGAATCTGGGGTGAATGCCATTTTAAATCATGTTCTTAATTTCAGAAGATACAGTTATGTGTTGTGAGTATATTACCTATCACGTGACGTCGTTGCACTTTGCTTGGATGGAGATCCTCGTCATCCACTTCTCCGTCTAGACCTTTAGCCAAGTTAAACACAAGGAGATACAGACCACGTCTTGTTAGGTACGTTTGGTGTGTTGTGTAGAATATAAGCTGTCCAGCAAAATCCGTGAGATCGACTCGTATGTAGTCATTTGTTCCGATTAACATTTCATTGTGCTTCCCTGAAAAATACCAATTTTGTGTAATTGCATAAAGCATAAAAAACTTAAATAAGCGAATAATCTCGTCTTTTAATCCTCGTCGTAATAATGACGGGAAATGATTTTTTTGTCCTAAATGATCAGAGGTATTCATTATTTACCTGGGAAACATTTTAAACAGAAAATAATTAAAAAAAACTATGAAAGTAAACATTTCTGACTATTATTTCTCTTTAGCATATTCAAACTGGCATTGGATATTTAGAGTCAAGCCCCTATGAAAATTTACAATGATACTCAATATTCCGATTTGTAGTAGTTTTCACTAATCCAATGCAGTATTCGATTACGCCGCGACTGAATTCCTCCCATCAATGTATGTATTAACTAATTTATATTAACGTATCCTATGTACAAATGGAGATCTTGCCGACATCTCTTCCATTTAAACAGTGTTAAAATTATCTCGGTAATCTTCGGCAGTGTCTCGATAGTTTCCTTGGCTTACGTGACGGACATCATGTTGACCTTTGATAACAGAAACCTGTTTTTATGTTGTATTAGATATATTTAGATAAAAGGATGTCATGATTCTAACTATATAATACACTTGATATTCATTTGTACAACGGATACCTTAAACGAATATACATCATACGATACGTAAAACGTAAATCGCAATAGATTGCGAAATTCTATTGTCTGTATTGCGATATATTGTTTCTTTACATTTTTTATCATTTCTTATTGTAAAATTAGGTTCCTCTTTGTATGTTTATAAATTCTGTTCATGTTGATTTAATTCTTATTTGCTTAAAAGAAATACACAAACGTCATTGAATCATTTTGATTTCTTTTGCCATTATTCATTACAATTACATGTATGAGCGATATGGACCTTGGACGCTTTTTCAGAAAACTAATTAAAATCAAAGTGACTCAATGATTTTTTTTTGTGTTATCTATAATTGCGCTATATATTGCGATACGATACAAGTTTATTAATATTGATATCGCAATATATCGAAATATCTATATCTTATAACACCCCTATCACGCGTATTGACATGTTCCTATCCAACAAAAGGCACGGTGGACAGGTGTTAGTAAGATATAAAAATCCTAATAAAAATCCGTTTGTTTCTTTTTAACTACACGATACACTATTCTTAGCAACTTAAAATGTTCATCTTCATGAATACTAGAAAAGGACCCGCGCATGCGCAGGAAAGATGGTCAAGGGTACGTTGAAATATTTCTATACGTTATGTATGACTCAAGTAGGCAATGCAAAGGGATTCTGTTCAGATTTGTAGATGTCATCTCATATTCTTTGGAACTGATGTTGATAAACTTACGACATGAATTTGAAATAATATAATACTTTTCATTGGCACCGGTAAGGGAATGACCATAATCAGTTAAATTTTCTATGAATGACAGGTTGGAACCCCCCCCCATATCTGCCAATAAAGGCCAAAAGAAAAAAAATTGTTATTCTGTTTCCACTCTTAAACGTAAACTAATTTAATAATTATCTCATAAAATGTCAATCAATAAGAAATTAAAGCATGTATCATTTTTAAAATATGAATTATTTGTTGAATTATCGACTTTAGCCTTAAATGAAAGGTCATTCATAAGCGATCCTGTGAATTCAAATAATTGGACCTAAATCTTCAAGTCGTAAACTTTTAGTTACTTTAGTTATTATTTTTCGGCACATGTACCATAGAATTTTGAGCATAAAACTTTTAATAGGGCGTAATTTAACAGATATGGGTGCTCCATATACTTCGATGGAAAGGCATTAACTTCTAGAACAGTCCAGGAGAATACTGAAAATAGTAATATTACTTAAAACGGTAATATTACTGTTAACAATAATCCATGAAATTATTGAAAACAGTAGCGTTGCAACCCTATATTACATATTTCTGTAATATAGACAAAGGAAAGTTTTAAAGCCACTAGCACAGTTTATATCATACAATTCTTTCATTCAACAACAAATTCATTAAATATGAAAAAAAAAATTTTTCTGAAAAGTGAAAATAATGTCCATTTGGAACCTATTTTTCACTTTTTCTTCTTTCTTAAATCACATTTTCTTCAAGTATGTTGAGGAAAATTTTTTCCTGATGTTCTGAATAATTTTTCAGTGTACATTTGAATGAGATACAACTCCTAATCATACTCATTTCACCCCGAATCCACTGGTATAAGAGCGAACTGACCATTTAAATAGTATTACTACTTACAGTAATATAAAGAGATAAATTTCAAAGAAAGATAACTCCAATTTAATTTATATTATTGTTTTTAGTAATATTACTTATTCCAGTATTCTCTTGGACTGTAGAATGTTCTTATGAGATTGGACGTCGTGCATTTCAGAAAACGAAAATGGAATATTGGATTTTGGTCGAGTTGTAAATGACCTCCTACTAACGTTTCAAACGTCCTACAAGAATTGCCTTACTAAATTTATGATACTTAGTAGTATAGATTCTACAGAATCGTTCCTTTAGTAGCTGGTAGTAAGTAAGAATGCATGTAATATCTCCCCCTGCTCTAGACATAAGAATTGATATTAACAGTATTACAGGGTTTTTCAACAGGAAATTTGAATACTATTATTATTCCAAACATGCCTTTCGACTATTTACATGATTTATGATACTGAAATTCTTTTTATGCAAACATCGAACATTTCAAACAAAAATCAAATCTTCAAAATAAATATAACCAAAATATCAAACATTCCCAAAGAATCCGAATCATGCAAGTTTTAAAAGAGTTATATATCGAAGTTGTGTTGAAATGTCACTCATGAGGCAAGGACATCACAAAAGTCATGTAAAAATCCTTAAAAAACAGTTTGACGCAATTCTAGAAGTTATGGAAATATACTTATTTTAACAAATGCAACCTGAATAATAATTGACAGAAACATTCTGAACGAAATCTTTTTCTCACAATAGCGGATTGTTCTCAAAAGTTCTAAACGTTTGGTAGACTGTACCTGTAGTGTGCCATGTTCGTGATTCCTTGTCGTATAAACACTGGTTAATGTAAACATCGATTCCATCTGTACTGTCGATATGTTTCACTTTCCTCTCAAGAAGTTGCATCGCTATCGTTGTTTTGCCAACTCCAAAATGACCAACAAGCATAACTCTAATGACATTAGAAACATATGAATCCTTACTCAAAGCAGCCAGATATCGGGTAATGGCTTTCTCTCCTAGAGCCTTTATTTCCTTTGGAACATTTTTGGGGGATTTTTGGAATTCTGAAATAACGTGTGAATGTATCGTGGAGTGTAATAATCTTAAGGTTCCCGCACCCTAATAAAGTTACTTCCGGTTAAAATGTTTTACACTATTCCTGCATTTCCGACAAATACCGACGGTTTTGTTATCGGGAATGTTCGGAGGTAATTGCATGGGTCATTGGTTGACAAGTGGCATCATTTATATGAGCAAAATTAGTGTATAAAGTTTTCTATATGATGAAATAGAAAATCTGTATTTTTGATAATTCTCATTGAAAATGCATTACGGGCTGAATACCTCAATTAAGATAATGCGTAAAAATGCATCTAAAAGAAGCAAAGTAGAGAATCTTAAGATGAGGTAAAAGTATGATTGAAAAGTAAAGCTATCTTTCATTAACAAAGAAATATTTCAAGCGACTAATTATTTTCTTTTCATTGACTCTAGCTTGGTGTGTATTTAGTCTTTTGTGTTTAATGTTTCTATTGTTTCTATGTCGTATGCTTTTTTAACGTCTTATGTTGTGCGTGTCTCCTTTTTGTTTTCGTTTATGCTAATTTAGTATTTTGCACAGTCATGTCTGAGTAATTTCCTCCTGTCTTCTCTGTATTTTATGCAATTCGTTTTTCTTCATTTCTTTGATTTTGTACAAAATCTTGTTATTATATGTAAACCTTCGGGGACAATCTGCTGTATTGATAAAGAGATATAAATATCTATTTCTGATATTCAATTAGTTTAAATAAATTTCTTGAAACTTACTAGTTTGCTTGAATAATTCAAATGTTATTACTACAGTTTAGACAAAAGGCTTATGATTCATTGAATTTACCTATCAAAAATAGTTTATTATCATAATGGGGTTTCTCTATTTAGTCAAATCAAACCATTTTTAGTGAAATAATTAGATAATCTACTGATTAAGAATTCTTATAAACTGAACTGGTCGGTAAAAGATATCTTTATCGGTATATGTGAATCACATGTTAGATATGTACCCTCCAGGAAAGTACAGAGGATTTGCAAAAAAGTTGTAATAATAATTTTGAATATTCCCAATTTTTGCTTTTTAAACATTTCTTGTTGATAACTGACCAAAAAGGCACCAAAACACCATCAATACGAAGAAGACACTTCATGTCTCAAAATTACAGGGCATAAAGATTAACATTCTAGGCTCCATTCCGAAAATTTCTGGAAAAAATTGATATTTCAAAAATGCAACAATTTTTTTTTCAAAATTCTAGTATTTTTCGGAAGGATAACTACATTCAAATCGATCCAATATTTGTGTTTAGATATGTCTTGATTTTGTACTGTGAAAATGAAATGATTATATTTTTCTTATAATTCGCAAAATGTGTGTGGTAACAGATTACCTGTTGGCTGAATGTATACAATGTACGAGAAATGGTAGTGTGATCCTATACCATTTTGGGGCAGTATACCTATAAGGAAATATTGCTCCTTATGTAATAAAGGAGGGAATGTCCAACCCGATTCGGTTTCAGTACAAACAGCAAAACAGCAAAACACCTGATATGAAAACACATAGTAGACAACAACAGAAATTTTGGGATGCAAAAGAGACAGGCCATAATAGCATGAAACACAACAGACTACGCATAAACCAACTAGACCGAACGGGCAATGGGGACCTTCTTAGGAAGGTCATCTGCCATGCAAGTTGCAACTGATGTGGTTATCAGGATGTTTGCTCACAACCCTTCAACTTATCGGAATACAGTTGGCTGTAGAGAACAGTCCTATATAGAAAGAAATAATTCGTACAATTCGCTACGAGGATTTCTTTTAACTGCACAGGAAAGTAATTGGAGTTATTGGAGAATCTATAACGAATAACTGTTTATTTAAAAACAAATAAATATCCTTTACTGTTACAAAAAACTTGAATATACTTTAACATAATTAATTTTAAAACACAATGGATTAAAAAAGGTGTTTTTACATCTTTTTACGAGGGTTTATTTCGAGCTTTTAATTCTACAGCACATCAACGAGATTTACTATTTAACTTGAAATTATCCTTTGTTTTGGGTTTACTCTTGTTCTTGAATTGAAAGTGTAGAATATTTTCATCTATTAAATAAAAACACATCAGGAGAATAAATTCAGATATCGTCAAGATACATTCACTTTTCTTATCTATCGAAAGAAGAGGATAACTACGAATACTGTGGAAGTGTTCCAACTCTTTGCCTTCTAAAAGACATTTTCAAACCAATTTCGTGTTTTGGGATAGGACATTTCCAACATAGGCACCAAATAACAGCGAGGTAGCATTCAGACAAAGCCAAATGGAGTTTCGGTAGCACCCTCTAGTTTCCTTCTTAGAATTTAAATTGGATATTCAGATATAACGAGCGCGTGGCCCCAAACCTCCAGCCAATTCAGTGGCATAGGTAAACACAGTCTACAACAAAAACAGCACCGGAGTTATGGTACCTGGATGTCATCCCCGATTTTGACTACAACCTGGATGATTCAACAACCTCAAACAATGACACAAAATTGATGCAAATCAAATTCCAGGAGTCAAAAATATTCTTTGGGGATTCTATAGTCAGTAATGCCAAGTCTTTCGCTGAAAATAATACTTTCGAATATTTATCTTAAAATACCTTTCTTTAATTCTCACAATACTCACACACACACACAAACACAAAAATAAATTTGAAACTTGAATCGCCATTTCTTTGTAAGGATAGCTTGAAATATGTTTTCTAATCTTACCTACGAATACCTGCAAAACAAGAAAACAAATTTATTTAAAGAATAAAACTCCTTTACTTCTGTTAGTGGAACTAAGTGCTATTTCTTTATATGAATATGAAAGTAAATGTATTGTACATGAATGTTCTACTCTTAGAATGCGTTTGATACAAAACGAAGATTACTGTTTTTTAACTAATACAATTGTCATATTAAAGAATGGATAATTCGTAATTAAAATGTTCCTTGTCGATTTCTCACTAAGAGGTATCAATTTTCAGCAAAACTTGATTTCTAATAATGTTAGGATTGAAGGAGTACTATCAATGAAGAACATTTATGTAATCGCATTCTAAAAAGCAATAGAATTACATTTGACAGAAGACGAAATTGCTCGCCGAGTAGGTTTTTCGTAGTAGAATTGTCATTTTATGAAATGACAGGCAAGGTAAAAAATATCCAAAGGTCAAAATCACTCAGTCAAGGGCCAATAATTAAACTGAAAAGTATTGCCATAAGGTATCCCTCATTATATATAATCATAGATTGGGATTTTGATAAAGTACGTCAAATTCCAATGTCAAGGTCACCATTTGAGGCCAGTTTGCATCTATTTTTGAGCTTTTAAACCATACATCTTATAGTACATTAGATATAATCAAGTTTCTAGTTTCTTTTAAAAGTAGGTCAATCCTTACGTTTAATGTCACTAGCTTTAATTTCAACTATCAAACAAACGGGTTATCCTATTCCAAATCTACATGTGCCATATCAAAGCTCATATCAAAGCTCTGCCCCTTATTGCTTTAAGAGATGTAGCGCAATATTATTGAACTTTTTTTCTTAAGTAGGGAAAACACCCGATTCAAGTGAAAGGACTTGTCATGCGGAATCGACATGTGCAATATCAAAATTCTAACTCTTTCAGATCACCATGCATGGCCGATGTTAAAATTTTCACTTAAGGTTAGGGTTGCGACTACAGGGAGATAACTCTATTTTCATATAACATAACATTTGAAACCAAGATTAACGATACATGGTATAAGATCAGATTGTTACATTATTTTAGAAAAAAATAATACTCCTTGAAACTTTCATTGCTGAATGGATATTATGGGAGAAAATGCAAATTCTTCAATAAAAATCGCCGTAAATAGGAAAAAATTTGTCATTTTAGCGCGAGTTCTGCTACCAAAGATTCAAACATCAGAACATTTACTATCCATTATACTCCTTAAAAGGAGGTAATTAGAAATTCAAACTTTCAAAATGTTGATTTTCTGCATGAATTATTGTTCTATTTGTAGGAACAGTCATTTTGTTCAAAAACTAATTTTGGTACATATTGATTTGACTGCTTTAGGATAAAGCAATACCATAGATATATATGTAGAAGAAAAATTGTGTAGCTGGCGACCTTCTAGCTATTAATAAAAATAACGAGTTGTTGCCATGACAACCAGCACCATAGTTTTTATAAGAAAATACCCTCCTTAGAACTGATTGTTTTATCAGAATTTTTCAAAATAGCATTTAATTCATCCACAAGCTATAAGAAGCTTGAAAAATAAAGATACATATAAATTTTTAAATTTCATGCATTTCTGAGGTATGTAAAGTTATGATGTGGTATTCTCTAGAATTACAAAAAGTTTAAAATAGGCCAAAAACGAGACGGGCAATTTTTGAATATTTGGTCTGTATAGTTCGAGGAGATATTCCTCTACATATGAATCTATCCATCTTTCTTCTACCTCATTTCTATTAAAAGTCGCCACCCTGACCTCAGCTCCATAGTCAAAGTCAGCAGGTCAAAATGTACATGTGAAATATCTGAGCCTTACACCTGATACTGTATGCATTAAGTATAGCCGAGGTCAGCGTTTGGCGACGCAACCAATGCTAAGGATATGACACAAGCTCCTTTGACGCGTGTCAGGGCTTGTTTAAACGGGAATTTAGCAGATGCATTGGGAAGTGAAGTGTTTTGTCTTTCAGTTCAATTAACGATTCAGATAATTATAATTTGAGCAGATAGTCGATTTGAAAATTTCAGAACCTAGAAATGTCCTTTCCTATGAACTTTTTTATGATTCTTATCTATGGGATAGTACTGAACGATTCTAGCTTGGTTGCCACTCTGGCAACCTTGGGCAACTCTTTTTATCGCCGGAAATCCAAAATGGCCGCCAAATGCCTTCCACCAATAGATCAAATTAAATTCTTTCTTTAAATATTAAGTTTGGCAAATCAGCTCAGGGGCTTTGAGGGTCAACAAACCCATTTCCGATGTCATTTTTACAATTTGAGTTCATTCAGGACTAAAATTCAAGATGGCCGCCAAATTTCAACCTCATTGTTGTACATGTGAATATTTCAATAAAACGTTGATGTAACACATTTTATCTGTAGTTTTAATGGCCCTAGAATAGATTCATTTTGCTGTTTTGGTTGTTTTCAGTTTACGCATGCTTCTGGGACAACTCTGCTTATCGTGGGAAATTCAAAAAGGCCACCTAATAGTCTCCTACTACTGTGTAAAATGTAATAATTACTTGATATATATCAAGTGTAGCACATCTAATAAGGGTTTTTAAGGGCCAAATCCACATCTGATGTAATTTTGCTTATTAGTTCATTAAAGGCTAAACATAAGATGACTCCTCACTTCAATATTCCCATTTCGTTACAAATAACTGTGGTGCATCTTATCACTGACAAGTGTTTATTACCCGAAACGCGCATGTCTGGTCCATGCTGTAAATCTATCTGCTCTAAAATGATGCTAATGAATTTGAAGACGTTAAACATTATTTGTGATCCCAAAGGTGGTATAATTCACGTGTAATTTTCTTTTGTCGATATGAGCTTACACATGCACTTTTTACATAAATTGCACATTCTAAAACCGTAAAAGAGAAGGATTTTTTTATCATAAAGATAGAAATAAATTGCATATATTGTGTATTTTAAGAAAGGGAATAAGAGTCGACCTGAAGCAAGAATCTACATCATAGGGCTATGGATTGTCAAAATATCATGTCAAATACTTATATATATATAAGTGATTGTCCTACTTGGAAGTCTGCAAAAGGAATTCAAAGGAGCAAAATTCTTCCAGGATTTCTGCATGATCTGTATTCTTGACAAAGATCATTTTCCCTGTCACTGTTCTTTCGACTAATGCTCCTGTTCTGTTCTAGATTCATTTCAAGCTTGTCACACTGACTGAGTCTTACTCTTCAACCAAATACTCTGTGATGTAAGAAAACATATGGAATGAAAACCTGTTTAAGATATATGATATAGAAACAACCTTCAAACTGTATGGAACACTGGTATCCAAGACAATTGCTTTCACGATAGATTTCACCCACTTGAGTTTTACATGCCAAAACATACGAAGTACCATTTCATCTTACCACAGTTGAAGATTCCTCAGATTCAATTTTGAATCACATTTAGAGAAAAACGGAGGAAATCGCCAACCAGAAATTAAGATTATCCTAAGATGTAATCATAGCAGATGAAATTTTGAAAGGCCTGTTCATTTACAAACTTAATCGGCCTCATGAAGAGAAAGGAGAGTGCTAACCCTGTTACTATTGGGCAGCCTTCTTTCATAGAAGAATACATTCTATGCACAAGATGTGCATGATTCGGAATATGAATGCTCATTAGTGGTACTTCCATGATTCAAAGAGGCATATATAATTAATGTTGTTTTGCCAAATTTGAAGACATTCTATTCTTTAAAAGTTCCATTTTAAGTATAAATATTTAGGATAGAGATGTAAGGATCAGAAGTTCGTTGCAAAATGGTACGTGTCATCATTAACGTTATACATAAATATAGTAGATAGCTCAACTCAACATTAATTACAACAAGGGACTGTTGTAAAGAAAACATCAAACACTTTCTATTGCATTCTTGCCGATTGGAAAAAAGCAATACAGGCCAAGCGAAGAAATTGCCATGATGGTCAAAGAGCTAAGACAGCCAAGTTTCCTCGAGTTTACTTGCTTACTCTAGAATCCCCTGTGTCAAACAAACTGGTCTTATATCAACATGATCAATAGGGAAACTTTATTTTTGTCTTTTGAGTACCATTTTAATCAAACAAATGACATGTTTATCTTTGCATTACATTATGACGAATCCTAGTCTGTTGAAGCTGAAACCATCCAATCTTATATGTCACACTTATTCATTTTACATAACATAGTAAGTCTTATGAAATAAGACTGAGTCTTATGAAATAAGAGCTTGTGCTATTTCTTTTTACATTTTACTCAGTGGAAGGGGACTATTTGGTGGCAATTTAGAATTTCCCCCGATGAAAAAAAGTTGTCCTACAAGTATGTGAGAACTGGAAACAACCAAAACAGCAAAATAAATGTATTCAAGGATACTTGAAACTACAAATAAGATGTGTAAGGCGACTTTTTTTTATTGAAATCTACACATAATGACGCTGAAATTTGGCGGCCATCTTGAATTTCTAGCCTAGAATAAGCCCAAAATGCCAAGATGACATTGGAAATGAGTTTGTTGACCTTCAAAACCCCTAATTTGATGTGCCACACTTAATATTTAAAGAAAGAATTAAATTTCACCTATTGGTGAAAATCATTTGGCGGTCATTTTGAATTTCCCCCTGATAAGCAGAGTTTTCCCAGAAACATGTTAAACGTCTTTAAATTCAAATGTATCAGCTGAAAACACCCAAATAGCATAATAAATGTGTTCTAGGACCATTGCAACTACAAACGCTTAATTGAAATATTCCCATTGTACAATAATGGGATTGATATTTGGCGGCCATCTTGAATTTTTAGTCCTGAATGAACTCAAATTGTAAAAATGACATCGGAAATGGGTTTGTTGACCCTCAAAACCCCTGATTTGATGTGCCACACTTAATATTTAAAGAAAGAATTTAATTTCATCTATTGGTGGAAGGCATTTGGCGGCCATTTTGGATTTCCGGCGATAAAAAGAGTTGCCCAAGGTTGCCAAAGTGGCAACCAAGCTAGAATCGTTCAGAACTATCCCATAGATAAGAATCATCAAGAAAAGTTGATAGGAAATGACATTTCTAGGTCGGCCACATGTTATATAAGGCTGTTAAATGGACTAAGAAAGTGGCTTTAGCATATGATAAAAATGCATTTACCTGCATTACTTTACCCTTGGCTAGATCTCTTGCAGTTCTTCCGCCCTAAAATGTATACAAGACACATTAGGATGATGCACAGTTTCAAAAACGTCTGAGTAGATATTAAAACATTTGCATACACAAGCGATTTTATTTCTTGTTAAATAAATATTGAGACCCTCCGATCAGCATTCTATCTGTTTATCCGATATAAAAATGTACGTATACATACATGTACATTCAAAAACTCGCCTCAAAGAACCGATGAGCATCTATTATCGGGTACGTATTATCAAGGGAATTATAGAGTAATATTATGACATAAAAATTCATGAATCGCATGCAATATATGTCCCCTACTGTCATTAATACATGTCCTTCAACTCTGTCTTGACCAACATCAAAATTAGTTCAGTATGTGTATTAGAACAAGAGGCCCAGGGGCCACAACGCTCACCTGAAAACTACGTAAACTAAGCATATCAAACAAAAAGAAGTTTGAAAGAGGAAAATAACCAGACTTCAGAGTGGAACAAAAATTAACAACACTTCTTAAGACATCTCTCTAGATAATCCTGATGCTTTCGGTATTTCGATACATGCTTCCGTTCTGAAGAAGAAGTTTGTCAAATGAGGGTACTTCCCATGACCTATTTTTGCCTGTGGTGGTGCCACCTGTTGACAGATCCGGACAAAAAACAACAATACTAGTAGGGGACCATGATTACTTCATTCCTACCAAGTTTCATGAAAATCTGTTCAGCGGTTCTGGAGAAGAAGTTGAATATGTATGAAAATCATCCCCCCCCCTTCTTCTTGAGTAATCTAAGTAACCCGAGACAGACAGTTATACAGAAGTTAAAGCAAAATCCTCCTAAAATTACAGCCTTCTCCCCCTCCTTTCACTACGTTATGTAAATGTGAAGTTCTTTTTTTACATTAATATTTTGAGCTGCTCTCAATATTTTAATTTCAAAGTTATATATCTAAGTCTTCACAAGATGAATTTGAAAATACTTATTCATCTTTTTTGAATTATTTGATTTCCTTTTGCATACTCATTTAATAATTTAAAATATATAACATTCAAATGAATCAATAATCCAAGAATTGAAACCTCAAAAACATATATCTATATTAAAGAAACACAACTCTTGCATGAGTTCTGCTGCCTCTTATACGAAACTAAAGTTACCAGGGTTTAAAATTCCTGATATAGATAAAAGATACCAGAACTTGAACCCACAAGCCTTGGGTCCATGTGCACAGTAAACATATCTATTTATGATTGAAAAAATACTGATAAAAATCTGTTCAACAGTTCTGGAGAAGAAGTTGAATATGTATGAAAATCATCCCCCCCTTTCCTTTTCACATAAGAAAAAAAAAATCATAAAAAATCAAAAATCAAAATTTTAGTATAAAATACATATCGTAGCAATGCTCAGTTGAGCTAAAAATTGTTGGGGTCTCGCCGGGGTTTGAAGCCACTCCCCATGGGTCCATTGGGCATTGAAAACATACATTATACCTATGTACAATCTTAAAAAATATTCCTTAAAAATGCAAAAGTGGATATCTTGACAAAATTCTTTCACTTGTAGGGTACCATGCATGAGTACCTCATACCTACAAATTGTCATGACAATCTGAAGAGTGGTTATAGAAAAGAAGCAGAAAATGCATGAAAATCAACCCCCCCCCCTTTCTTTTTACATGAAAAAAAAATTCATAAAAAATCAAAAAAATAAAATTTAAGCATAAAATACATGTCAAAGCATTTAGTAAGTTAAATATGATAAATATGCAGTAAATGAGTGTGTAAAATCATACAATTATTGAGTTATTTAAAGAAATAGTGCAAAAATGTGCATTTCTGACTAAGTCCAAAAAGACGTCAAAAACGCGTCACAAATTTGACTTCGAAGTGGAACCAAAAATAACAACACTTCTTAAGACATCTCTCTAGATCATCCTGATGCTTTCGGTTTGTCGATACATGCTTCGGTTCTGAAGAAGAAGTTTGTCAAAGGAGGGTACCACCTGTGACCTACTTTTGGCTGTGGTGGCGCCAACTGTTGAGGGATCCGGGCGAAAAACAACAACACTTGTAGGGGATCATTAGTACTTTATAGCTACCAAGTTTCATCAAAATCGGACGACGGACGGACGGACGGACGACGGACGGCACGCTATGACAATAGCTCACTTGAGCTTTGCTCAGGTGAGCTAAAAATATTCCTCAAAAATCCAAAAGTGGATATCTTGACAAAATTTTTTCACTTGAAGGGTACCATGCATGAGTACCTCTTACCTACAAAATGTCACGACAATCTGAAGAGTGGTTATAGAAAAGAAGCAGAAAATGTATGAAAATCACTCCCCCCCCCCCTTCCTTTTTACATAATAAAAAAATTCATAAAAATATTAAAAAAATAGAATTTAAGCATAAAATACATATCAAAGCATTAAGTAAGTTATATATGATAAATATGCAGTAAATGAGTGTGTAAAATCATACACTTTATGAGTTATTTAAAGAAATAGTGCAAAAATTTGAATTTATGACTAAGTCCGAAGAGACGTAAAAAAAAAGTCAAAAATTTGACTTCGGAGTGGAACCAAAAACACTCCTAAAGACATCTCTGTAGATCATCCTGATGCTTTCGGTTTGTCGATACGTGCTTCCGTTCTGAAGAAGAAGTTTGTCAAGGGAGGGTACCCCCCGTGACCTACTTTTGCCTGTGGTGGCGCCACCTGTTGAGGGATCCGGACGGACGAAAAACAACAACACTTGTAGGGGATCATTAGTACTTTATACCTACCAAGTTTCATCAAAATCCCTTAAGCCATTCTTGAGAAGAAGTTGAAAATGTGAAAAGTTTACGACAGACAGACGACAGACGACAAACGACACACGACGGACGACGGACGGATCGCTATGACAATAGCTCACAAGAGCCTTTGGCTCAGGTGAGCTAATAAGGGAAAAAATTTGTTGGGGTCCTGCCAAGTTTTGGAGCCACTTCCCATTGGTCCATTGGGCATGGAAAACATACATTATACCTATGTACAATCTTAAAAAATATTCCTTAAAAATCCAAAAGTGGATATCTTTACAAAATTCTTTCACTTGAAGGGTACCATGCATGATTACCTCATACCTACAAAATGTCATGACAATCTGAAGAGTGGTTAGAGGAAAGAAGCAGAAAATGTATGAAAATCAACCCCCCTTCCTTTTTACATAAGAAAAAAATTCATAAAAAAATTAAAGAAATAAAATTTAAGCATAAAATACATATCAAAGCATTAAGTAAGTTATATATGGTAAATATGCAGTAAATGAGTGTGTAAAGTCATACACTTATTGAGTTATTTAAAGAAATAGTGCAAAAATGTGTATTTCTGACTAAGTCCGAAGGGACGTCAAAAAAGCGTCAAAAATTTGACTTCGGAGTGGAACCAAAAATAACAACACTTCTAAAGATATCTCTGTAGATTATCCTGATGCTTTCGGTTTGTCGATACGTGCTTCCGTTCTGAAGAAGAAGTTTGTCAAGGGAGGGTACCCCCCGTGACCTACTTTTACCTGTGGTGGCGCCACCTGTTGAGGGATCCGGACGAAAAACAACAACACTTGTAGGGGATCATTAGTACTTTATACCTACCAAGTTTCATCAAAATCCCTTAAGCCATTCTTGAGAAGAAGTTGAAAATGTGAAAAGTTTACGACAGACAGACGACAGACGACACACGACAGACGACGGACGCCGGACTGATCGCTATGACAATAGCTCACTAGAGCCTTTGGCTCAGGTGAGCTAAAAAGGTATGGAAAATAGGAAAATTTAATGAAAATTGCTAAGAAGCAATACCTTTTGTAGGAACAAATATATAAAACCCAACTTCATACCTCATACTTTATCATACCATAATGTATCTGCATACCAAAACTCAGCTCAATATCTACAACAACAGGCATGGAAAGACTGGAAACTGATAAGTTCATGGAATTTGCTAAGTCCAGGGGCAATAACTCCTGTAGAAATGGGTCAATCAAATCGAAACACGAAGTTAATTTGTATTACACTGTAATATATTCACATACCAAAAATGATTTCAATATCTGCAATATCATTGAAGAAAAGTTCGGAAAACTGAGAATTTCATGAAATTTGTTATGTCCAAGGGCCATAACTCTTGTGAAAATAGGTCAATCGAAACCAAACTCGAACTTGATGTGAATAACACTAAGATGTGATCACATATAAAAAAATATTTCAACAACTGCCGAGAAAAGTCCGGAAAACTGAGAATTTCATGAAATTTGCCAAGTCCAGGTGTCATAACTCTTGTAAAAATAGGTCAATCGGAACCAAACTCAAACTTGTTTCACATTGAGATCAACTGACATACCAAAAATAAGTTCAATATATGCAACGACAGTGAAAAAAAAGTCTGGAAAGCTAAAGTGTGACGGACAGACGGACGGACGGACAAACAGACAGACGGACAGACAGACAAACGAGTTTGAAACGATAAGACCCCTCCGGCGAGCCGGTAGGGGACTAAAAATGCGTGCACGGATGTATACTTCATTGTCAACCCATCAAAACAATTGCTAGAAGTTTATATATACTTCAAGTTCCCCGCGAGGGGTTTGACAGTACGTGTTTTGAATATATTTCCCTGACATGGTCGCCATAGCACTTTCTATATAGACATAACGTCAGACAGTGCATGCATTTTATACTCTGTGTTCTTTATTGTGCATTAACATCTGTGCGGCTAGCCAACAGGGGATGCTTACTCCTCCCCGGGCACCTGATCCCACCTCTAGCTTGCTAGGGGTCCGTCGATGCTCAACAAAGTGCTCTATTGTGAGTGCTGTTGAGATTATCGTCAGGATCTTCTTTAACTCATTCAAATATCAAATTAGCTTGATAAGCGTTATGTCAATGGACTGTATACATGACGTCGCTGATGTTGCGTCAATGTCAAAATCGGTTAAAGGAGAGTAAATGATATTATTTTAGTCAAAAATTGCAAAAAACTAATCCATCTTTATGCTTATTTCATTTTACAATATTCATTTAGATAGTCCCATCTCTACAGTGTGAATATGTAACTTATAATGTATATTCAAAATGAATATGCAATTTCATCTTATAATCACACGGTGACATGTGATCGAGATACACAATCGGCTAGAGCTACGTTGGTGTACAACCGTCTCACAGACAACAATTGACCGAATCGAACTTTCGTGTCAGACTGGCGAAATATTGAGGCTAGAAAATAAAGAGTCCAATATCATTGACAATAAATCAAAATGTACTCTTTGTCGACTTTGATCGGACATTGTGTTCTTTCATCGCAAAAATGGTTTTTAGCATATCGGTGTTATTGATCATCCAACTTATCTGGATACAGTACCTTAAGATCCTTCCTTCATTAGATCATTAATCATTAACTTTCTCTACAAAAGGTGACTCTACAAACAATACAGAAAATGTCAGGTTTTAAAGCTATAACAAGCAACATAATATACTATTTTTGACATCTTTCATAATGATTCATTCGAAAATTATGAACCTCTTTCAAAACATTTATTTATATCGTTTAAACGCTATACATTCCTCGGATAACAAAAAGAGATTAAGATTTTAATAATCCATAACTAAATGATAGGAATACTGATAAACAAGAATATGATTATTCAATCAGTCTAATAACAAACAGGAAATGATATTTTCTCTTCTATCTTAAGAAATAAATGAATGTATGGTTCTGATTACTATATTAGTATCAATAACCTATATGAATTTTGGTTATTCTCAAAGAAAATGTCTTTAAGCTTAAATCAAATAAACGAGCATACATACATATTGATAATTTACATAGTTTACCCTAAACATTCTTTTCACTCCTACAGAAATTCATCCCAAAAATAGAAAAAGTACACAAAAAGACATTTATTGAAAGGATATATGATAATTCAACTCTATTTCGTTGCTCTACTTCTAACATCTTAAAATTATGGTAAGTTTGTACGTTGATATGTTCACCAACAAAAATGTTGAACAATAATTGTTTAAATTCATTGTTCTTTTATGCGATAGTATGCGTGTGCATTATAGTACACGTGTGAGTGACACTTATGTATATTATAATCTACAGGGCGCCGTCTTTATTTTTTTATCTTAACATCTAACTTCATACCGTTTTGCTTATTGAAGATGAAAATACCGTATTGATTTTATTCACCAAGCGCTAAATTATCGTTACGATGTTTTGAAGATTTCGTTTCCATTGTCCATTTTGGGTATATGACTATTCATCAGATAACATGAAAGACACGACTGTCTTGCAAAAGGTGCAAAAGTGTTTTTTAATATGTTTAATTTCCAAAGACAGGAAGACCGTTTCTTAGTAATCACAAATTTGGAAAGCTTAATGACATGCATAAGTGGTATTTTAAAACTTCCTAAGATGTGTATTCACAGTTTCATTTCGAAAGAGATATCCTTGTCTTTGGCTTATAGGATCGAACTCGTTTTAAAAACTAAAATCATCCAATGTTCGTACCCAAAGATGATATCTTCCTATTTAAGGTGCGTCATTGGTCACGATTTTGGCTTATTCTTGCGCATCTCCTGTTTTAGCACTCACTGAGCTTGACTTTTATAGATATTTCAATTTATTATGGCTAATGTATCATTTCTTACTATTTTTAAGACTTAAATTCATTAAACACATTAAAGCGGCCGAGTTTAAAAATTTGATCTAAAATGAATGAAGTATGCATAAGAAAATGCTTCGCGGGTAATTTCTGTAAAAATTGAGGTGGAGGTACTTTTTTTAAGTGTTTGGATTTCTTTTACGTTAGTAATTACCCATGAATGATGTTTTACGTATGGAATATTATTGATTTAAGCTTTTTTCTAAGGTATGGCTGATAAATTACGAAAAATCATAAATTGTTTAAATTCCACCCAAAATAAGGCAAATTTTCAGCTCTGACATTTTTTCAAGAAAACCAAAAACTGACACTATTTGTGAGCATCTGTTCTCCTTTATTTGAACAAGGACATATACTTTTTCTTTAATATTTTGAAATGTCTTCCCTAGGAGCACGTGTTACTGTGTGTTTTGAAAAATCGTTGAAATTCGGTATCACTGAAATTTTGACCTTAACTTCGATGATTTTCGTTATTTTTGTGTAAAATCTAGTAAATTTTAAATTATCAGTGAAGTTGGTGCCATCACTTTTTGTATTTTCTTTACAAAGGTGCTATTTTAAGCAACAAATTTCAGGCTTTTTTACCCAGTTTTCAAATAAGCATAAATATTGATTTTCATCATGGAGCTATAAATTTTCCTTCATAAAATAATTAAGTGACATGAGTACTATATTTTCATATGGTTATCATAAAATCGTTGAAATTCCTTCATTCAGAAATGACATGCCTTAAATTTTGTGCTCTGTTGTGAGTGCTGTTGAGATTGTCGTCAGGATCTTCTTTAACTCATTTGTGTCACACTTATGCCCTTTGCCGTGTGGAGCTCGTAAAAAAGTTCCCGGCGAGGGGTTTGACAGTAAGTGTTTTGAATATATTTCCCTGACATTGTTGCCATAGCACTTTCTATATAGACATAGCGTCAGAGAGTGCATGAATTTTAGATATTGTTTTCATTTTCGTGCTTAAAATCGACGGTGGGTGCGGCTAGCCAACAGGGGATGCTTAATGCTCCCGGGCAACTGGTCCCACCTCTAGCTTGCTAGGGGTCCCTCGATGCTTAATTTTGTGCTCTGTTGTGAGTGCTGTTGAGATTGTCGTCAGGATCTTCTTTAACTCATTAAGGTATACGATGTACAATTGGGCATATTTTTATGCCTGATAAGGTGCTATAAACTATATATTTTCTGAAAGGTTATAATACACACTGCTCATAAATAATAATTTTGGGACCAGAAAAACAAAGGGGAGTAACTGATGAAGCATTTAAATTGTTTATTTTCCTCATACAAGATATGCAAAATAACAAAGTTGTCAAAGAGTTTTTTCCCCTTTGATTTTTAAGACATGGAGTCCTATATCTGTACTCAGGGTATCATTACCTATCAGAAAATATATAGTTTATAGTACCTTACCTGGCATAAAATTAACTATACTTTACAATTGAGATGATAAAATGGCTATGTAAAATGACTCTATTGTACAACGGATACCATAACATCAATTCTCTGTAAGCACCAACAAGTGTTGGCCACATATGTCCTGTGATTTTCATGAAATTGCGTACATGAGTAGGTCAAATAGCTGGAATAGAGATTCATTGATATATTGTTGTCAAGTGATGTGCTTCCCATAGAAAGAAGGCAATAAGATACCAAAATATGAAAATTAATCAATTTCGTTGAATCTTGCTGTGTCTCGTGCAAATGGTTCATAATTTTTATTGTTTTAATATTAAAAAAAGAAACTATTAGTTATTCAACCAAACTACTTTTTCAGATTTTATCAATAAATATATGGTAACCATGGTAATGAATGTTGCTTATTCTGAAAAAAAATTCTTCAAGACGTTATTTTCTGTTTTTCAATTGTTTGAGATATTGATAAGCGACTTTTAATCATCTATTAATAAAAAAAAAAAACTTACAATAGACACTGAAATTGGTAGGTTTCTGAGGATCTTAATTTCCATAGAAAACGTTTCCATAGGTTTAATATACTGAGTATTTGGACTTTGTGAGCTTGATAAATAAAAATATCAACTTGATATGTAAAATGTGAACACATTATTACATCACATAAAATGAAGCCTTTCTTTTCAATAAAATTGGTGTGGTAAAGGCTATCATTGCAACCATCTACAAAATGTTGAATTTGAAGAATCAAGTCTTGTAATATTATCCCTTCTGGGCCATCAGAAATGACCTTATTACTGTAATAGAATTTATTTTGATAAAAAAAGACATATATTTGCGTGGTGACTATGGAAACAAAACCGATTTACACAATTTTCTTCTTGTTTTGGACTTTTTCAAAGCCTTTGAAATCAAATTTCTCATGAAGTTACCGAACAAAATGTGATATAAAGTCGGCTGCTGAAGCATTTTCATGGAATATGTCTAATCCATTATATCTATTCAAAATGGATGTATCCAATTGAAATAAATTTTACTATATTAACAATATTTACAATATTTCAAATATTGCATAAGGTTCCCTCACAGCGGTTTTTTTTTCTCTTAGTAATACTATTGAGCAAATTAAGTTGTATAACAATTTAAGATGTGTTTTCATGTTTCGTCCATTGATATTTTCAGTAATATGGTATATAATCTAAACTGTGAAGAGCAGTGTCCTTGGATACCATCTCTGTTGCCTTGGCAACGAAAAAAATGGAATTCGTTCATTGCATCAATTTAGTTCTAACTTTGAACTTCCCAAAAACTTTTCCATTTACCTTTATTTTCAAGTTAAAACTGAAAAATTGCTACCTTCAGATAATGGTACTATTCTTGCCATGGTAACTCGCTATTCTTATTTTTCTCGTTATCTAATGAATTCACCACAAAAATGAACATAAAACAATACGCTTTAATCACATATGTCGGAAGAAATGTGTTAATTAGATCTTACGATGATTAAATAAGTTAAAGTGTTTACATTTGACAATCAGAATATATATGAGAATTGTTCTCGTCATTTTGAAATATTTTCATTATGACCAATTATTTGCATAATTACCACGAGGATCTGATTCAAAGCGTGCCGGGTCACTATGCTAAATTTCAGGTGGTTACAGAGTTAAAAGTCTTTAAATTCAATAGCATCATTTAAAACCTGATAACTTAACAGCATGGACCAGACATGCACGTTTCGGGTACTAAACCCTCGTCAGTGATCCTCAGTCTAAACAATGTAATATGGTCAAAAAGTATGAAAATTTGTATGTCCAAAAATGTACCAAAAGACGCAGCAGAATGGGTGGGATATGATGCCATGAATGTAATGAATCAACCCTTAAGTTATAAGCTTAAGATATTCCTTACAAGTTAATACATATCAACTCTTTTCTGTCCAAGTCAGATATATATTTCTTCCTCACTCAAAATAACAACATTCTATTAGATGAAGGCCTACATGCTTTGTCAGTATGAAAACGCTTTGTGTAAAAATGTAAATTGTATTCGCTGAAAAGAAGAAATATAACTTTTCTTAAATGTGACAAAAAATGCAATAAGTGATGGTACCGAATTATGTATATTCGTTATTCAAAGAAAAAGGTACTTGAATAAACGAATTTCTGACAAAGCCTGAGGAGGCATCCTGAAGGTAAAAAAAAGTTTTTTTCTTTTCTTCTTGACAAACACAAATTTTGTAGCCTATTCATATAGATTTAAAAAAAAAGCAAAAATGTGAATTTTCTTATTCATTGCGTTATAATTGCTCTTTTGGTATAGACTCAAAAACCACAATGGAAAGTTGCAAAAACATGGGTATAGAGTTGACGTTAGATTAATCTGCAAACTTCTACCTATTGCGTCAGGGAAAAGGAGCATAGGAAAATTGTAGCAAAACCAAACGACAAAATCGGGTTTCTTCTTCTGAATTATCATTATTCATTTTGAAATATTTCATATTTCAGAAAATGATCAGTGAGGCTTTAGCTTATTAGTATTTCATTTGAATATGACAAGTTATGCCTCATAAGACATGCCCATGGTAGAAACAGCGAAAATCGAGTCACGAAAATATGAACAAATAGAAGCATGAGGTCTTAAGACAGAACTTTGCTTTCAGGGTGATACAGGGAATTGAGCCATATTTTAAAATACGATAAGAATGACAAAATTTTAAAGAGTAGGCACTATAAGATTTCAAGTTATCAAAATCAAACGTGCATATTCCATTGAAAAAAGAAAATGAAGGAAAATAAATGTAATATTTATGTCTTTGTCTAAAAGCATTGACTATGCCTAGAACAGTTACAGAGTTTTTGAAGATACTAGACATTGTAAACATGTATCTTGGGATTGTTTCATATAATCTAAGACTGAAATATTCATTCACAAAGTTAGAAGACTGAAGCAATTGTAACTGACGAGATGACATGAAGTGAATATAAGTAATCTCCGTTTAAAACCTGACAACGGGAGAACATAAAAATCCTAAGAAAGCAGTTTTAAAGTCAAGCAAATTTTAATACTATACTCCAGACACGCATGATATAGATAATAAGATTTCAATGTAAGCGAATTGACTCTATAATAAGAAATAGACGACTACAAAAAAACTATTCTTAATAGCTATGCCATTTTGTAAACAATTTACAAGAAAAAGATGTCCAAACATAAAAGAAGATTGATAACATATGAAATTGTAACAAAAAGTGAAAAATTTCTTTTTTTCAAACATAACTCTACTGTTCAATTGAAAAGCATGTTTTTGAGTAAAAATGGATGCTTGACTGACCATTTCTCTGCTAAGCGATTTGTAATGTAATACCAATGTTAAACGTCTTCAAATTCAATAGCATCATTTAAGAGCAGATTAATTTGAAGCATGGAACAGACATGTACGTTTCGGGTACTTAACCCTCGTCAGTGATTCTCAATATAAACAATGTTATATGACCAAAGACTGTACAAGACTAAGCAGATTCATTAACCAATTTTTAAGAGTGTATTTACAGAGGAATCATACACCAATATCCGACTTTTTCTATCAATGAACAGACGAAATACTAGAAAACATTGATTTTTTAGATAATGACATACTCAAATACCTGAACAAATTAGAAGATCATAAATCACAAGGGCCGGACAATATGCACCAACATACTTCAAAACATTAGATGAACAACTTAAAGAACCTCTACATACTTTATTTAACATATCATTTAGGGAGGGAAAACTACCAAATGTCTGGAATGACACTTCACTACACAAAAAAGACCAAAATATAGTTTCTCAAATTACCAGTCTGATTAAAACCAGTCCCCCTTCTTCTTTGTCGTCATGTACTTACGTCAACAGATGAATCTAAAATCAAAGTAGTTCAGTAAGTGTATTAGAAAAATGTCTGGAAAACAAGAAAATTTACTGAAATTTGATATGAGGCCATGACAAATATGGATAATGATCATATCCCTGTATACAGCACAAAATCGATAATTCAGAATATCAGAATATCAGAAACCGAAGGCATTCAAAATCAGGACAAAACAGGAACCACAGCAATCAAACAAAAACCTCCACAACATGAAAAGAAGCGAACTCCCGATATGGGAGTGAGACCAGGTGCCCAGGAAGAGTAAGCATCTCCTGCTTGCATGCAACACCCGTCGCTTCAATTCGGTAGAACTGTCACATCCGGTTACTTCCATTTCGGAAGACATAGAGTACAATCTTTGGTTGGATGGTTCAAATGGTCTATGACAAAATATCATTCACCATTCTGGAGAGTGGGACATCATAGTGTATGACGAGTTCTCCATATCGACCGCAGAACTTCCTCAGTGACGATGTTAGTCGGTCACAAACATATCCCTGACTGAGAAGCTTTTCTGAAAGACGCCTAGCTCTCAGAACAAAATCCGTATATTTGGTACTTCCTCTGGCATAGCGTATTAACTGAGAAATGAATACGCCATAAGCTGGAGATGAAGGGATGTTGCTACTCAGAAAAGGAAAGTTTGTAATGCTGAAATTGAAGTCGTCACGTTTGTCATAGAGTGAGGTGTTCATGTGACCATCAGTGTCGTAGGACAACATTATGTCCAAATAGGATGCTGAATTATTTGTCTCTGTAGTAAGAACAAATAAATCAAACCCGACTTCAACTTATTCTTTATCATACTACAATGTATCTGCTTACCAAAAATCAGCTCAATTTCTACCACAACAGGCATGAAATGACTGGAAACGGAGAAGTTCATGAAATTTGCTAAGTCCAGGGGCCATAACTCCTGTAGAAATGGGTCATTCAAATCGAAACACGAACTTGATTTGTATCATTCTGAGATATATTTACATACCAAAAAGATTTCAATATTTGCAATACCTTAGAAGAAAAGTCCGGAAAAATGATAATTTCATGAAAGGGGTAGGGCCACGAAATTCTTTAATCGGCCCTGCTTCTTAACTTTTAAATTGGTTGAATATTTTTTGTGATTTGATACTTTGTAAAATTCCTTTCTTGATTATGTTTTGAGGTTATGAAATAATGTATTTATCAGCAGCTTTAAGCCCTTTGAAACCCACAAAATCGACAATTTTCCTTGAAATTGCTGCAAATCCTACATGTTTCTTTGAAATGAGCATTGGCCACATGCATCGACAAACATGAAAAATTTACAGATTAAAGATAACCATTATATCTTCTTTTCATAAAACTTTTATGTTTCTCGACGCATATGGCCACATTCAAATTCTTTCCTAAAGATACATTTTCAAGCAATTTTGACCATGTTTTATCAATAACGTCAAAATGACGTCACTTGATGACGTCATTAGACTTCTTATGTTGCTCCGGTTGGTGATTTGTTCCTTCATTATATTTTATGCGATATATCAGGTATTTCTCATTAAGTTTAAATTCAAGGAAAATTGCAGGGCCGTTTTAGGGGTTTCGTGACCCTACCCCTTTGCTAAGTCCAAGGGTCATAACTTTTGTGAAAATTGGTCAATCGAAAACAAACTCGAACTAGTTCTGTATAACACTAAGATGTAATCACATGTAAAAAAATATTCCAATATCTACAACAACAGCCGAGAAAAGTCCGAAAAAAAATAAGAATTTCATGAAATTTGCTCAGTCCAGGGGCTTGTAAAAATAGGTCAATCGAAACCAAACTCAAACTTGAGCTGTATAACACTAAAATATATTCACATATATAGAATTGTTTCAAATCTGCAATACATTCGAAGAAAAGTCTGGAAAACTGAGAATTTCATGAAATTTGCTAAGTTCAAGTGCCGTAATTCTTGTAAGAATAGGTGAATAGAAACCAAACTCGAACTTGATCTGTATCACATTGAGATAAAGTCACATACCGAAAATGAGTTCAATATATGCAACGACAGCGAAAAAAAGTCTGGAACACTAAAGCGTGACGGACAGACAGACGGACGGACGGACAGACAAACATGGTGGAAACTATAAGTCACCTCTGGTGAGCCGGTAGGGGACTAATTAAGATAGGCCAGACCTCACGCGCTATTTTTTCTATAATTTTGTACCGAAATTTCGCTCATTTATTGATATATTCAATGTTTTCCATATTTAAGACGTTTTGAACCTCGTAGAATTCAATCAAGGGCAGTAACACCGAAACTGTATTTCTGTATTTCGATAGGCCATACATTTGACAACACGTACACTAGAAAATTAAAATCCTTGAACACATGGCCGAAATGGTAGGTTATCACATATACTACTTTTAAAATAGAGATTTGGATCTCCAACAACACTCGGTTGCAGCACCAACAGCATAACCGCAAAACACCCACCCCCAAAACACAAAGCAGACACGCACAGAACGAGACGCAAATAGTCACATAGAAACATCACACATAAATGACGAGATATAAACCAACGAGATCAATGTGCAATCCTTGCCGACTTAGGATGGCCATCTGTGTGTCTTGCAAAAAGGTTTTGGTGTCGATCTTGTTTATATAACAAACAGCACTACAAGTTATGGACATGTAACCCCATTTCCCTTACGTATAATTTCTCAAATAGACAGACAAAATATATAAATCATCATGCTTTCTTTTACTAAAGAAAAAATCATTTTTTCCAAAAGACATAATTATTCAGCCTAAAGACAAACTTTAAATTTAACCCTTGACCTTGAATTTAATTGATCTAAATGGCACGTACATGTACTTCTTTTAAACGAAAGGAGGGGATCTAATGCAACAATCGGCTGCCGTAAAAAAACAACCAAAATACCAACCGTAAAAACACAAAGCAGACACGCACAGTACGAGGCGCAAATGGTACAATTAACCTCAAATTACATAGAAACATTGAACATAGATTCCTATATTCAAAGCAACAAGATCAATGTGTAATCGGACGGCCATCTGTGTGCCTTGCTTAAACGGTTCGGTTTCGATCTTGTTAATAAAACCAACAGCACTACCAGTTATGGGCGTGTAAAGCCCTTTCCCTTACGCATATTTCTTAAATATGAGAAAAATATAGAAATAATAAGGCCTTCTTTCAGAAAACAAAATTTCATTTTTTTCTCCAAAAAAAAAATCCTTTTATGAATTTTCAAAACATATTCACAAAAAATATATTTCAGCCTGAAAACAAACTTTACCTTTAACCCCTGATTTTGCATTTAATGGAACTATCCTGTTCCCTATACCTAAATGTACTACAGTAAGTAAGGACGGACGGATGGCATCGTTATACCATAACACGTCCCGTCTAAAGATGTGCGTAGATATTAAACGTCTTCAAATTTAATAGCATCAATTAAGAGATAAAACTGTTTCATATATCAGTAGTTTTACCGATATAGTTATTTGCTACAATGATTACGTCAAATCTACCATGAATTTTTCATAGAGTGTTCCTAAATGTAAAGGTAAAAGTCCTTTTACGATTAATCCAATGGGAAAAAATTCAATAATTGTATAATTCTTAGTGGTGCTTTGATAAAACAAAAAAAAAAATTCTACCACGTCATTTGAATGACTTTAGACTGAAATCAACAAATGAACCTCTTTGCGTTTTTTGAAATAAATTAACAATATGACGTTCTTTAATAGAAATTATGTTCTAGAAAAAGATAAAAGACCTTATCATATAAAATTGTTACAATGTCCAAATTTTCAATTTTTCAGACATAAAACGATATTTTCTTTCACAAAACAATTTAATCAACATTCAACGTTAAAGTTATATGTCTTTTGTATTACCCACGCTCGGTTGCAGCGCGACAAGCATATTACTATTAAAACACCCAATGAGATAACAACAAAATAGATAATTGCAGTAAGAGACTTATAAAATGCATACAACAAAGAAACATCAAACATATATGACTACAGATTTAACAAAGGTGTACAGTGGTAAGGAGCTGTTAAGATAAGGGCCGTATTTAGCCCTGAATCCCGTGAATTATTTCTTCCGCATGGCGAATCGTACACAGAAAAACATGAATCATTATTGAATTATAATGTATTTGCAGACCTTTTACATGTTTTACATTATATTAAGGAACTCTTAAGGTTGTAAAATTAAGGTGGAAAGAGGTAGGGTTGCTCGGATAGAAAATCCGATAATATCGACAAAAACGTATACATTTTTGAATATTTTATCTAAAATGGATAAATATAAGCTAAAAGACATCAAATATGTCTACATTGTGTATCAGAAATAGATTTCGAACGTTCTACCTCCTTTAATCGGTAAATAATGAAATCCGGAACTTAAAATACGGTCTTATTCTTCATTCAATGGCTACAATGTAAGCCTTCTAGCGCGAAATACACATTGACGGAGAAATGAACATCACTCTTGCTTATTTCGTTTCTAATTCTTGTATCTTTCATTCAATCATATTGAGTACACAATGTTTGATGGATTAAAGAGGAAAAATAGTCAGATGTGCTATATTTAATGGTCAAAAAGATCGATTCTTATAAAATGCACCCCCCTTTCCATTTTTAGTTTTTCGTCTCTGGGGTAGTGTTCCCCCCGGAGATACAGAATCCCACTTTGCCAAAAAAATTGTATCATGGATACACATCTCCAGTAAAAGTGGCTTTCTGTATATCCGGGGGGAACAATGTTCAATAAAACTTTTCCGTTTTCTATTGATTTCTATGAGAAAAAGGTAAGTTTTGACCTAAAAATTAGCAATATTATGCAAAACAGATAAAAAATAACTTCATATTCTGATGGGATGCCGTATAGGTATACATTTTACCAAAAAAGATT
The DNA here is from genome assembly GCA_033119305.1 of Pinctada imbricata. Classification (NCBI taxonomy): domain Eukaryota; kingdom Metazoa; phylum Mollusca; class Bivalvia; order Pterioida; family Pteriidae; genus Pinctada; species Pinctada imbricata. The sequence goes on from VSWD01000006.1 coordinate 19,478,942, forward strand.
CTTGAAATTTCAATTTTCAAAATTCCACTTTTCAGGGCTGATTTTACGCCTTATCTTAACAGCTCCTTTAGCAGATCAACAAATAAATCTCTTTGCGGTTTTTTTAAACTAACTTACAATATGTCGTTCTTCAATAGCAACAATGTTATAATTATGTGTGTTTTATTACCCACACTCGGTTGCAGCACCAACAGCAAATCTCCATTAAAACACCCGATGCGATAGTAACAAAATAGATAATTATAGTCAGATAAATATAAGATACATACAACAAAGAAACATCAAACAGATATGACTACACATTAAATAACCAGACAATTGGGCAAATGGTTTTGTCCAAGCACGGCCATCTACTGAGCCCGAATCCTAAGGTGTAGTTATGCGGATTACGTATGCATTACCCTCCTTCTTTTGCGGTTACCCAGAGGTATCGAAGAGCGCACAATTGTTGTGTATAATAATTTCCACACCGTAAGATGATAACACAAACAAGATAGGAAACGTGATGTTCAAGAAACACGTGAATAATTATTTGAATTGATAAAAAAAGTCCACTGAAATTCAGAGAGAAGAGGTGGTTGAGACCCTGCCTTCTCTAACGAGGTTTTGCAATGCCTGACATGGAGGGCCGTTGTCACAGTCAAAGTACAATTTTTTAGAAATGTGTTTTGACAAAGGGGCTAAGATTAATATGAAATAATCAATTATTCATGATAATTCATTATTCATATTCATTCTTTACATTCGAAATAGTATCCATTCCCGAATATTAATGCTGAATGTACTAGGATCATTTGTTATCATTGCTTGCATAGGGCTTCTATAGATACGTAAGATTAATGATACTATTTGTATTTATTCCTCATTGCATTTGAACTCATACAATCCGGGTTTTTTTTTTTTGTATAAGTATGCATACACTTTGGTATGGTTAGAATGTTAGAATGTTAGAACCGCCGTACATCAAAGTGCTCCGAAATCTATCTTACAAAATGTTTTGATCGGTTTTTTTTTCGACCAAACGAACTTCAAATAAATAACGTTGATATGTCTCAGAAGATTAATTTTGTTACAATGTACATTATTAAAGGAATAAAAACTACCAAGAAAAGATGTTTTGTACATTTTACATTCTAACTTTCCTTTTTCTGTTCGTGATAGAAGTTTGAAATAAGTAAAAAAGTCTATTTAACATTAAATTAATGACTTCTCATCAATCATGAGATGAAATATAAACAGATAAATCAACGATTCTCTAATCACCAATTACACTGGAACTATTCAACGTTGAATGTCCTCATATTACGCATACTAACTAGTCCTATACTAGCAAGAATGAGGGATTTTACTCTTACCAATCCAGATAGCACCAAGAGTGCGTAGGAGTATTCATAGTATTATTACTCCTACGTACTTTTAGCAATGCATTCGGAATAATTTGTACTCTCATCTCGCTAAAGATATTGGTCATTTTATTCATAATACTTATTTCTATTATTATTCATATTTCAATATACAAAGTGTCATAATTAATCTAAGCACGCATTTACAAGGCTTGAAAATGGTCAATTACTATGTCACATATCGTTCTGGTGATAGTAGGATCACATCCACGGTATAAAAGCCGTTTATTGATTCCGACACATTCTTATATGGTTTTATTTTACCTTTGATCCTTTTAATGATTTACTTGTAATTTGTCTTTTTCATTTAAACGATTAATAAAAGAAAAAAACTCATTAAATATGAAGAATTATAATGATAGGTAATAATAGAACCTACCTCATCTTTCAAGTTGACATCTGCCCCAGCCTGTAAAAGTGTTTCTGCAACATCTTTATGGCCATACCTTGCAGCATAATGAAGGGGCGTCCTTTCGTTCTAGTTTAAAGTAAGAAGAAAACTATATATGATTAACGTGTCAATGAAAATTTAATAAAAGAAAAGGACAATGCATATATACAAATACAATGAAAATCCATACTCTAAGAATACCGGTAATTATTACACTCGTGAAAAGGTACATTCTATACTCGATAACAATTTAATACTCTTGAAATAACAAACCCTACTTTACCATTTTTTATGTGTGTGAGGGTGTGTGTGTGTGGGTGTGGGTGTGTGTGTGTGAGAGAGAGAGGATGTGTGTGTGTGTGAGAGAGAGAGAGGGTGTGTGTGTGTGTGTGTGTGAGGGTGTGTGTGTGTGTGTGTGTGTGAGTGTGTGAGGGTGAGGGTGTGTGTGTGTGTGAGGGTGTGAGGGTGTGTGTGTGTGAGTGAGGGAGGGTGTGTGTGTGTGTGTGTGTGTGAGGGTGTGTGTGTGTGTGTGATGGTGTGTGTGTGTGAGGGTGTGTGTGTGTGTGCGTGAGTGTGAGGGAGAGGGTGTGTGTGTGTGTGTGTGAGTGTGAGGGAGAGGGTGTGTGTGTGTGTGTGAGAGAGAGAGGGTGTGTGTGTGTGGGGGTGGTGGCAGGGGTTGGATGATGTTTTGTTTTTTATTCTTGTTCGTTTATTCAAGGTTATTTTATCCTAAATTGATATTTCAATGCGTTAATTCTCTCCGAATACTCTGTTATTTCGATTCAGTATGTATATGAAATGATTACCGTGACTTTAATATTTCTCGCAAAATGCAAGCAAAATCAAAAACGCGAAAATATATGACGTCATATATTCAGTATGACGTCATTCTGTCGTCCTGATATTGACGTTCATGTCATGTTTTCGTCTACCTATAGGTTTATAATTAATTGAAATCATTGTTGTTTGTTCCGCACACTACACAAAAATTTATTGTTTATTGTCGCAGGAATTCCTTAGATAAGCTTCATATCTTCTGAACTATTTCAATTTGTCTTCTTTGTTTTCATGCTTGTTAAATAGGAAAGTCTGATAGGTTAAGAGGAAAATAAAAGTTTTTGTCTGACAGTGTAGTATTTGATTTCGTGCATATAAGAGTGAATAATCAATTTCACCAAAACAACAAAACAAAGTTGCATTGAATTGTATCTATTTGATTCAAATTATTCTTGTATTATAGACGTTAAAATGTGTTTTTTTTTCTGTTTCCAAAAAGATCCGCTCACATAGTAAAAGTCACAGATCTCTTTCCCTTTTCTATGTGGTCACATGAAAACAACAGATTCATAATTTCAATTCATTTAGAAAATACTTATACGGATGTACAGAAAAATATTAACTTGTTGTTTTATGTGGCCATGTCTAATTTCTAAATTTCATAGAGGAATAATTATAATTAAAAGATGAAATCAAACAATTTTCAAGTTGATTCTATTAAAGACTAACTTCCTTTCATCAATTTTAATATCAGTTTCAATATTTTTAAATCTTCGGAATTAACAACGATTTAGGTCTAGAATACCCCTTACCGCCCCTGCCCTTTTTTGTGAAGTTGAATGTTTGAGGAAATACGACGTTATTAATTTTACCGCAAGTAAGGTCACGTGTATCATACTCTGACGTCATTAGCCCCGAAAAAAGGTAAACGAAGGAAATCCATCATATTTTAGACACAAGTCATCTAAATGCGACTGCACCCAATGTTCGCCTAAAATATTTATTTTTTGCAATTTTGAATGGTCGGTCAGAAATCCATCATCTTAATTAGAAATTAAGGTAGGCAGACTTTACGCGCTACTTTTTTTTTATTTTGTACAGAAATTTCGCTCATTTATTGATATATTCAATGGTCCTCATTTTTAACGTCGTAGAATTCAATCTAGGGCAGTAAAACCGAAAGTGTCCTTCTGTATTCCGATAGGCCATACATTTGACATCTCTTTCACTAGAGAAATATCTATATCCTGAACTCCTTGAACATCAATCCGAAATAACAGGTGATCGCACCTACTTCTTTTAAAAGAAAGGCGGGAATCTCCAACAACACTCGGTTGCAGCACCAACATAAAACCTTAAAGCACCCACCACGAAAACACAAAACAGACATGCACAGAACGTGACGCAAATGGTACAATGAACGTTGGTGGATGTTTTACACCACAATGGATGTTGTTCTACACCACAATTGTGCGTTCTTCGAGACCTCTGGATAATCGGAAAAGTGGGAGGGTTGTGCGCACGTAATCCAGGATAACCACACCGGGTGCCACTGACGTGGCAGATGGCCGTCCTTAGTCGGCACCATTGGCCCATTGGTCTCTTTGGTTTATGTGTAGTCATTTATGTTTTTCCTGCGATTTGACGTTCCTTGTACCACTGTGTCTCTTTCTGTGTGTGTGTCTTTGTGTTTTACAGTGGGTGTTTTGGGAGGTTGCTGTTGGTGCTGCAGGTGTTTTTGGAGTTCCCCGCCTTTCTCATAGAAACATCAAACATATACATATAAAGTAACGAGATCAATGTGCAATCTTTGCCGACTTAGGTGTGCTTTGCTAAAATAATTTGGTGTCGATCTTGTTTATAAAACCAACAGCGCTACCAGTTATGGGCATGTTACCCCCCTTTCCCTTACGCATCTTTTATCAAATATGAAAAAAATATATATATAAATCATCATGCCTTCTTTCAGTAAAATAAACTATGAAAAAGTTATTACATGAATTTCAAAAACATATTCACCAAAACAATATATTTCAGCCTTAAAACAAACTTTACCTTTATCCCCTGACCTTGAGTTTAATGAAACTATCATGTTCTCTTTACCTACATTTGTACATGCACTTCAGGAAGTAAGGACGGGCGGATTGTCATCGTTAAACCATAACACGTCCCGTCTAAAGATGGGCGTCGAAAAAACTTATTCATCTATCAGTAGTTTAACTGTGATAGTAATTATGCTACAATGATTACATCACATATACCAAGAATTTTCTGTAGAGTGTAGTTGAATCAAATATGCAAAATTCAATTATTTCATAATTCTTAATGGTACTTTAATAAAAAACAGTTTCTACCACATCAGATGCATGACTTTAAACTTAAATAAAAAATGAATTTCTTTGCATCTTGAATCTAACTTACAATTTGTCGTTCTTCAATAGAAACAATGTTAAAGTTATGTGTTTTTTTTTATAATTGCCCACACTCGGTTGCAACGCCAACAGCAAATCACTATTAAAACACCCGATGCGATAATAACAAAATAGATAATCATAGTCAGAGACATATATGATACATACAACATAGAAACAACAAACTGATATGACTACACATTAAACAACCAGACCATTGGGCAAATGGTAAAGTCCAAGCACGGTCATCTACCGAGCCGTAGGCCTAAGGTGTAGTTTTGCGGATTACGTACGCACAATTGATGTGCATAATAATTTCCACACTGTAAGATGATAACACAAACAAGATAGCAAACGTAAATGTCCAAGAAACATGTGAATGATTATGTGAATTGATAAAAAAATCATCTGACATTCAGAGAGGAGAGGTGGTTGAAACCCTGTCTTCTCTTACGAGGTTTTGCAGTGCCTGTCATGGAGTGCCGTTGTCACAGTCAATCAAAGTGCATTTTTTTAAAATGTGCTTGTACAAAGGGGCTAAGGTAAATATGATATCATCAATTATTCATTATTCATAATCATTCTTTACATTCGAATTAGCCTCCATTCATATGAGTAGTGAATGTACAAGGATCATTTGTTATCATTGCTTGCACAGGGATTCTATAGATAAGTAAGATTACTAATACAATACATTCCTTATTGCATTTGAACTCATACAATCCGTTGTTGTATATGTATGCATACAATTTGGTGTGGTTAGAATGTTAGAACCTCCGAACACAAAACAGCTCCGAACTCTGTCTTACGGTATGTTTTAATTGTTTTTCTTTGCGACAAATCGAACTTCAGATAAATAACGCTGATATGTCTCAGAAGATTAATTTTGCTACAATGTACATTATTAAAGGAACAAAAACTACCAAGATAAGATGTTTTGTAAATTTAGCATTCAAACATTTGTTTTTCAGTTCGTGATAGTTTGAAATAAGTAAAAAGCAATTTTACATTAAATTAATGATAACTCATTAATCATGAAATAATATGTAAACAGAGAAATCAACGATTCTCTAAATACCAATTACACTGGAACTATTCAGCGTCAAATATCCTCATATAATGAATACTAATTAGTACTACATTTCAAATAGTTGTAAATGTTTTATCAACGTATTAAATAGCCAAGCTTTATCTGCATTGTAAATATAACAGGGATGGTATTTTATGGAGGGGCAGCTTCGAATTCTACGTCGACTTTTAAACGATCTCAACATCTGCTGTCGAACTGCAAAAAAAAATTGCCGATTTTGACTGTCCGATACATGACCCCAAAAAAAAATCCCGGGTGCAGAGCGCCCCTCCATTTTCCTTTAAATCTGCCACTTAACCCGTATGACATTGCTTGCAAGCCGATGGGACATACCCATGAAGAAACTTTTTTATTCGATTCTTTTCCATAAATTGATTCTTGACCTACTTTATGACCTTTAAACTCTGCAGATTGCTCAATAAAGTCTTTTTTGTTGGTCTTGTTCACGGAGAGGTTTGCTTTCGCCAATATGCTGAAAGAACGCCCGCATAGTACGGAGATACTGTTAATAATGACGTCATCATTGTAGGTTTCGCATCCTTGGAAGTTGTTATTAAAAAGAATCATCCTGTGGTTGGTGCCTTTTATCATGCCAAAGGACATAACTTTATACTGGAACTGTCCATCTGGAGTAGCAAAATCGTGCCGAAATTTCTTTAGCTCTTTCGCTTAAGGGTACTTGCCAAAAGCCCTTGATTAAGTCAAAGGGGTAGGGCTACGTAGCCTCTAAAACCGCCCTGCAATTTTCCTTAAAATTAAACATAATGAGAAATACTTGATATATCACGTGAAATATAATGAATGTTTCCCGCTTTTAATAAAAGGAGCATATCACCTACTGAAGCACCGTAGGAGGTGTTGTGACGTCAACAAATGACGTCATTTTGACGTAATTGACAAATCATGGTCAAAAATGCTCGAAAATGTGTCTGTAGTTGAGAATTTCGATGTGGCCACATGCTACGAGAAACATAAATTTTCATGACATGAAGATATGATGATTATCTTTCATTTGTAAAATTTTCATGTTTCTCAATACATGTGGCCAATGCTTATTTTAAATAAACATGTAGGTTTTGCAGCAATTTCACGGAGAATTGTCGATATCCGGGTTTTTATAGGGCTTAAAGCTACTGATAAATGCATTATTTACAAAACTTCAACAGATGATATAGTGAAGGACTTGACAAAGTATCAAATCATAAAAAATATTTATCAATTCAAATGTTAAGAAACAGGACCGAATAAGGGGCTTCATGACCCTACCCCTTTACTGACAAATTAGTGTTTGCCAATTTTATCTATGCAATCATTCCGGGTATCAGATAAGAGCATGTTTTTGGGACTTAATTTACTTATCGAAAGTCCGTGAATTGGTGAGTAATACAAGATGAACTTCAATTACTACTGCAAAGTTCAATAATGCGATTCTTGATCATATATTACGTTCGTTCAGCATAAACTGAAGTTTGATCAGATTCAAGCGGTGAGGTGATTTTATGGGCAAGGCATCATCGACGATGACGCCATTAACGGTGTCCTTATCCTTGTTTAATGGGGGTTGGGACTCATAATTGGATGTCGTTGGAAAATAACATCCGTAACGCCTATCACTTTTGCTTAACTTGCTTTGGCGTTAAAATTGTCATCTAACGTTGTCATTAAAGTGTCACTAAGATCTACCTACTTCTATGAATATCCTTCGTAAGCACCAGTAGTATTCTAATCCTTGATCTCTCGGGCGGGGTTTTTTGTTTTGTTTTTGTTTGTTTGTTCTGTTTTGTTTTGTTTTATGAGTTTTATTTGGCCATCACCCTGGTTACCAGGTGGGGTGCAAGTTGTGGTCCAAAACCTTATATATGTCTGGAAATTTATCTGTTACTAAATGATGCAATCGATTTTGAAGACGTTTAACATAGTGTCGGTTACAAATTGTCCGTGGGTTAAATCGTGTCCTAGCAACAAGGAGCTGGAAGAGTAGGTCAAACAGCTATGACAACCGGTTCAGTGAGTGAATCTCACTTGAAATGAATTCTATGAAGGGGAACATCAATGACGCCTAGTTTTTCAACCTGTATAAAACTGACCTACCAACAGAAGTCTGTTTAGACATAGGCTACACGCCCTCTAACAACAGAGTCTGAGCAGCACCAGTACCTCTCAAAAATTGAAAACATATAGCTTCTTTATAATCAGTGTTTCGACAGAGACCCCTATGACAAAAATGAGTTACAATGATCCTCTATCGAATCCATAGAACTGGATTTTGAACCCTGAATATAAGAAGTATCAGAACAAATCGAATCGAAGGCGCTGCTATCTAATTTCTTTTTTTTTTTTTTTTTTTTTTTTTTTTTTTTTTTTTTTTTTTTTTTTTTGGTAGAACATTTTTTTTTTTTTTTTTTTTTTTTTTTTTTTTTTTTATTTATCTGTATAAGCCTGTATAACAAATGTCATGCAAGTCCAGGCTTCTTGCATGCGATCAAAGAAAATAAGTCAATAAAGCAAATGACAAAATCTGTATTACGTATTACATATGTTTGAAAAGAGTGTAGTTTTAAAGTTTTCTGAAGCTGTAAATAACTAATTTTCATATATATTTCTACTGTCTCCTATATTTGTTAATTTTCGTGATGTAGCAATTATAAGCTAAAAGCTTCCGTAAAAAAGTCCATATATATTTATATATTTGATAATTTCATGAAGTTTCACACACAGTAGACATGATAAAATATGTCTTATATAAGAAAAATGTTTAACCATAACCCTTGTGATAGTATTTGTGGATACAAATGTTGTGTGAATAGATGGTTTTGATAGATATTTCGTAAATAGATAATTATAAATGATAATGATAATTATTCTGTATAGTATAGGAAAAAAAGTCGGATCCGGATTTGTTTGGTCTATGTATAACTCCACGTGTTTTTCTATTATGACGTGTCGTTTGGAGATAGGAGCCAGTCGTGCACTGTGTGATATTTGTATACATGGGAACTGTGTCGAGAAACGGAGATTTTATGAATAATAAGCAGATACATATGTGGTTTATATTTATACTGAAACAGAAGAATTTAGTGTGTGTCAGGATGTTATAAAGAATTTATCAAAGCCATGCCCAGGGCGGGTTCAATGAAGTGCATTGAAGCGACGGTGATGTTCAGTGAAGCGACGCTTATCTACCTGAAGAAATTTACCTGTGCTGTTTTGACAGTATATCGAAGCTAAGTAGCATTTCTTTATCTTTCTCTGCGCATAAATAAAGATTATTGATTTTGTATAAATATAATCGATTATTTCACCTGTATCTGGAATTATTCCGGAATATGTCTTTATTGTTCAATATCTTTTTACCTTATTTATATTTCTCTTGATTTGATTCAAAATTTTGTAGCATTATTGAAATTTAATCGATGTTATATCGTTGTAGCCGCACATCACCTGTACGCTGTATATATTATATGCGGCCTTTACCTTGATCTATTTTTAGCGCGGTATAAAATATGATTACTTGGGGGAATTCCCTGGGTTTTTATTTTGTTTTGGACTTTGTTTTTCTTTTACAGTTTCACATTGCCGATTCCAAGGATGCGCTTGTGTCAATATTTAGCCAATCACATGTTGTCTTGAATACAGATGGGATGGATTTCTTCCTGAAATGCCAGACTGAAACTTGCATTTTTATCAGATTTTTAAAAATATTTATCATGTTAATTTTTTTTGTCTTTTGTTCACTTACATAGTGTGATTTGTAGATAGTAAAGGAAATGTATGAGAGTAGAAGATTTATAGAATAATATTGTTTTTCCGAGATTTTATATCCAATTACTATATTTTTAAGGGTAATCATATCTTTGTCGAAACCTACTTTTTTCATTAGGAGGTTAATTTCATCTTTGAAATCTTTAATGAATTTGCATGATATAAAATAGTGTTCGAAATCGTCTATTTGATTGCAGAAATTACAAAGAGGGTCTGTCCGTATTTTCCATTTAAATAAAAGTGAATTATTTGGTAAAATTTTTTGGAGTAGTTTCCAACGGAAGATTTTTATTTTATTTTCATAAATTCTATTGAAAATAAATTCAAAACATTTTTTGAATTCAAATTCTGTAGCTAATATTGTATTTTTCCAAAATATTATTGAGATTGGTTCTTCGGATTTTTTCTCAATTAATGAGTCATATATGCTCTTATTTGTCAATTTTTCGATTAATATTTGATTACCTTTCATAAATACTTTAAATTCACTAGGTTGTGTATTGAATACATTAATGTTATTATCCTTAATTTTTTTTATCCATTCTATAGGTATTGCTTTTTTCATGATTGTTATTTGAGCTATCCAATTATGTTTATCTTGTAGTTTATTAAATATTGTTGATTCACTTATTTTCCCTTGTGGGTCTAGTACATCTTTTATTATTATTATATTGCTATTGATCCATTGTTTGAATAATAAGACTTTATTATTGTATTTGATAAATTTATTATTCCATAATGGCTGATTTAGAATTTCGGTAGTTGTTTTTGGATATTTAATTTCGCCGCCACCTATTTCAATCCAGGATTTCAGAATATTTTGATAAAATTTAGGAATTTGTTCAATCATATTAATGTTTTTTATGTTATCTATATTTCCTCTGAAGATTGATAGATTTACCCCTAACATATTATAATAGAATTTTGGAATAATTGACCACATGCTATTACATTTGTCATTTATTATCTTTTTAACCCAATTTACCAACATTGTTGTTATATGTGATCTTAAATCAAACATGTTCAAACCACCTTTTACATATTTTCTAATCATTGTGTTTCTTTTGATTTTTTCTACTTTATTCTCCCAAATGAATTTATATAACATTTTTTCAATTTCTTTGATTATTTCATTTGGCATTGTTATAACTCTTATTAAATAGGTTACTTGTGGAATCAATAGCGATTTTACTATCTGAATTCTGCCTAACATAGTTAATTTTCTCATTTTCCAGGTATTAATTAATGATTTAATTTTTTCTATTCTACTTTCCCAATTTATTTTACAAGCTTTAGCACTATCTGTACCAAAGTGAACACCTAGTGTTTTAACTGTTTGACATTTCCAGTCTATTCCTTCGAAATCATCTTCTATTATTTTCTTATCTCCTAGTTTGATACCTTTTGTTTTTTCTCTGTTAAGAATGAGTCCTGATAGTGATCCAAAAATTTCAATGATATTTAGTGCTTTTGTTATGTCTGACTTGGTTTTCAAAAATAAGGTTGTGTCATCTGCTAGCTGTGAAAGTTTAAATTCATCCTTCTGAGAGCTAAATAGTTTTATTCCATGTAGGTTATGTTCTTGTCTTAATTTCATTGCTAATGTTTCAACTGTTATAACGAACAAAAGGGCTGAAAGGGGGCACCCTTGTCTAATTCCTCTTGAGATATTTATTGCTGAGGATATCCATCCATTATTAGTTATTTTACAGAAGATATTATTATATAATGTGTGTATCCATTGCATGAAAGAGTTTTTGAAACCAAATTTTTTCAAAGTTGTAAACATGAAATCCCATTCAATACTATCGAAAGCCTTTTTAAAGTCTAAAAATAAAACTGCACTATTTACCTTAAATTTTTCAGAGTAGTCAATTATGTCTTGAATAAGTCTGATGTTGTAACTAATGTCCCTACCTTTAATGAAACCATTTTGATCAGTATGAATAATTTTTGGAAGAATAGGTTTAAGTCTTTGTGCCAAACAATATGCTGCTATTTTATAATCGTTATTTAAAAGAGTAATTGGTCTCCAGTTCTCTAGATCAAAAGGATCATTTTTTTTGTACATTAGTGAAAGTATTCCTGTACGTTGTGTGATCGACAAAAGTTTTTTCTCGTATCCCTCATTTAGTGAATCAAGTAATAAATTTTTTAAGTATGTCCAAAATTTTTTATAAAATTCAATTGTCAGACCGTCTTGTCCTGGAGATTTGTTGAGTTTCATTTTTCCTATTGCATTCAAGCATTCTTGTTCCGTTAATTTTCCTTCACATGTATCTAGGTCTGTTTCTGTGAGTGGCGTTTCAATGTTTAGATTATTAATATATATTTCTATATCATTTTTATCGGGTTGCGTTGTCTCGTAAAGATTTGTATAGAATTCTCTCTGCCGTTTTAATATATTTTGTTGATCAGTAATTATATTGCCGTTTTTATCATATAATTTTATGATAGATTTTTGGAATTGTCTTTTTTTTTCAAGATTTAAAAAGTATTTAGTATTTTTCTCACCCTCTTCTGTCCATTTTACCCTTGCTCTAATTTGTGCACCTATTGCTTTAGATTCATATTCTTTTTCTATTTCCTTCTCCAAATTTTCTACTTCTGCTGTTTCATTATTTTCGCGTTTTGATTTTAAATCTTCTTCAAGTTTGTGAATGTAATTTTTTTTCAGTTTCATCTTTTCTTTACCATATTTAATGGACATTTCTTTAATTTCAATTTTACATAATTCCCATAAGGTACTTTTGTCAGATTCATTATTTTTGTTATTTCTTTCATACTTATTTATTATCTCAATAACTGCCTTCTCATACATTTTATCATCTAGAAGTGAGTTATTTAATTTCCAATAACTTGGACCTTTTATTACATTTGTATTGTCAATCTTTATTGATATTGCTTGATGGTCTGTATATTTAATTAGTACTGGCCTAATGTCTGATGATTTAATTCGCTGATTTAAATCTTTTTGTGTTAGGAAGAAGTCAATTCTACTTGCTTCACTATCATTACTCTTACGTTTCCATGTGAATTGTTGTTTGTATGGGTTCTTTATTTTCCAATAATCAATAAGTTCTAAATCTTTCTTAAGTTTTTTTATGGCATTACATGTTTTTACTATTTTTTTACGCGTTTTCCTATCCCCTTGCCATTGTATATCATTCCAGTCCCCACCTATGATTATGAAACCTTTTTGCTTATCTTTAATAATGTCTTTGATATTTTTGAAGAAAGAGTTTCTTTTTTGTTTGTCATTTGGTGCATAAATGTTAACAATGCAATATACTATACCATTTATCTTTACATTGACAAGAATATATCGTCCTTCTTTATCTACTGTGCTATCAAGTATTTCTGTCTTTAGATTTTTATGAAATAATATTGAAACACCTTTGCTTTGTGATGAACCCATGCTGTGCAGAGTTTCACCATGCCATTCTGAATTTACATAAGGTAGTAATTCTGGAGTGAAATGTGTTTCTTGTATCAAGATTATATTTGCTTTTTGGTTTTTTATCCATTCATTTGCTCTATTTCTTTTCTGTTTATCCCTCAAACCTTGTGAATTGATTGATACTAAATGTAAATTTGTATTCATTATGTGTATTGTATTTAATTGTAAATGGGGTTTCTTTAAAATTATTTATGTATGAGTTATCAAATTTCTCTGATATATTAAAATTGTTAATTTTTCCTGTCATACCAGTATTTACTATGTATTGCATGAAATATTTTTACAATATACACATATATTACTATACATATTAATAATGAAATGTATGTTTTCAGTATTACATGATTGAAAAATATTCTCTGTTTTATTTTTATCATATTTAGAACACATATAAATGCCAGAAATATCAAACGAGTGCCAAAGGCAGGGTCCATGTCTGACATATGGCTTTCTGGCAAGATCATATCCATATTATGTTCCTTCTTTGGATTTTTTGCTGGCACGCTCCCTGGCAGCAAGAGTCTCTACCGGGGTTGGCGGAGATCGGATGGTATCTGCCTTTCCTTGTTTGTCTGGAGTGTTCACGCGCACATTAAGGAACTTGTCTAAAGTTCCACTGGATTGTTGATAATGTTGTGTTGTTGTGCTTTTAGAGTTATTAGATTTGGATTTCTTCTTCTTTGACTTGTTTGATTGGCTCTGGAGGTTGGCAGTCTTGGTTTGTTCAGAAGCATCCTTAGGTGCTTCCTTTGGAGCATCATTAGGTTTGGGAGCATGGACTTCCTGAAGCTGTGTTGTTGATACTTCAGGAGGTTCCTCCTCTTCTGTAGAGGCATCTTCATCACCTGTACATGTTTGACTGCCCTCTTCAGAGTCAATGTCAGATTCTTCAAGAAGTTTGGGACAATCTTCCATCTTGTGACCTTCCATATTACATTCCAGACATACAGTCTCATTTATGCAGTCTCTGGTATAGTGACCTTGTCTAAAACAGTTGTTACACTTCACTCTGTCATTTGTTTGGCCTCTGTGATGAACAGTTGCCCTATAGCGCCCAATCTCAATGGAGGTTGGGAGTGGTGTGTCAAGCTTCCCAACGATGGCAATTCTGTCACCGGTCTCACAATTTGTGAGCCGGCCATCTACTCTAAGTTTCTCACGAAAGAGACTTTTCACCTCACAATTTCGGAGTGTAAGAGATCGCCTGATTTGTCCGTCATCTGCAGATAGCGGCACATTTTTAATTCTTACACGCACATTGTCATCATCATTATAAGGGTTACCAGGGTTTGAATTATATAGGGTGATATGTTTCCCACGGAGAGAGAATGAAGATGTCAACAGAGTAGACCTGGTGTCGTTATCATCCATGTAGATTCTCCACAGATTGTGTACCCGCTGGATACCGGCTATATGTTCAGACGGTACTGTCTGAGATATCGCCTTATATATTTCAGTATGCGATAACCATTGTTCCTTTGGGGGCGAACGTACGCCAAAAAAGTCTATTTCCTTTAGGAAAATTGGTTTGGCGGTATTTCTGATACCCTCTTCCGGTTGTTGTTGTGCTACAATTTGTGCATAATTGCGGCCACCTGGCCTTCTCTGGTGCATAAACATCGCCATCATCAAAAACAGTCCACAAATATAAGCAAATGACCTTATTGTACCTGTCATATATTTGAATTCAACTTGCTTTTTGACAAATCTTTATAGCTACGAGTTGAAACCCTCCACCTTGGTTAAAGGGCAGATAACTCTCGTTTAATTTATCTAATCTTATCTTATCTATCTTAATCTATCTAATTTCACAGCCGCGCAGGCATTACATTGTTAGTAGCTGAAGGTAAATTATCTTCTAAAGCTTCCTGCACTCACCAAGAAGGTGAAATTTTGTCAAACAATAAGAACAAGTAGGTAAAGTCCCAACTCAAGGAAGCGTTTCAAGACTATCTCAGACGAGAATGGGAGTAATACCATATTTGGATTTTAACTTAACTTAAATTTTGGGAAATGGAAGACTGAGACTCTCGAGCATTTCTTTTACATGTTATTCAATCTAGTGTCGAGAGTGCCGATAGTCTGATTTTGGACAAGGAATGTTTCTTATGAGCGAGAGTGTAAGTATCCGAAATGAATACGGCCATAAGCTTCTGAGTGACATGATTTCTGATTTCGTTATCATAGAAGATCTAACATTTACCAAGAAAAGCGTGCCCAATTACACCAACTCATCTTTGTTGAATAAATTAAATTCATCTACATTCGGCGATTCCAAAAATTCTGCGACCGAAGGTATCGTGATAGATTTCGGTTGGCTAAAATTTTCACAAAAAAAATCAAGTTTCCTTTTCGAATGTACGGATTTTTACTTAAGTTAATAATATGTAATGTCCGGGATTGATCTATTACGTACCTAGCTTAAACATATTTATTTGTAACAAAGCATTGTGAATGTTACATTAATTTTCTCATACTAGTATAAATGTTAAAAGTCTTAAAATGCAATACCATCATTTTAGAACAGATAAAGTTGTAGCATGGACCAGACATGCACGTTTCCGCTATTTAACCCTCGTCAGTGATCCTCGATCTAAACAACGCAATATGATTTAAAAATGTTAAAATTATGTCCAAATATGTACCGATAGAAGTAGCACTAAACCTTTTTTCTAATCCCTTTAGTTCTAATTGTATGAGAAGTTTAAAATTAAAAATGATCTGTTTTATCCTGTTGTCCATCAATAATCCAAAATTCGCGGATTACCTGAGCAGTATCTATCATTCGGAGCTTGAAGTCAAAGAAACTACAGAGACAAATAATTCAACATCCTATTTGGACATAATGTTGTCCTACGACAATGATGGTCACATGAACACCTCACTCTATGACAAACGTGACGACTTCAATTTCAGCATTATAAACTTTCCTTTTCTGAGTAGCAGCATCCCTTCATCGCCAGGTTATGGTGTGTTCATATCTCAGTTGATACGTTATGCCAGAGCAAGTACCAAATATACGGATTTTGTTCTGAGAGCTAGGCGTCTTTCAGATAAGCTTCTCAGTCAGGGATATGTTTCTAACCGACTAACATCGTCACTGAGGAAGTTCTACGTCGATATGGGGAACTTGTCATACACTATGATGTCCCAATCTCCAGAATGGTGGATGATATTCTGTCATAGACCATTTGAAACTTCCAACCATAGATTGTACTCTATGTCTTCCGAAATGGAAGTTACCGGATGTGACAGTTCTACCGAGTTGAAGCGGCGGGCGTTGCATGCAAGCAGGAGATGCTTACTCTTCCTGGGCACCTGGTCTCACTCCCATATCGGGAGTTCACTTCTTTTCATGTGGTGGAGGTTTTCGATTGTTTGCTTTGGTTTCCGTTTATTATGGTTTTGTATGCCTTCGGTTTCTGATTTTCTGAATTATCGATTTTGTGCTGTATACAGGGGTATGGTCATTATCCATATTTGTCATGTGTATGCCTTCGGTTTATGATTTTCTGAATTATCGATTGTGTGCTGTATATAGGGATATGGCCATTATCCATACTTAACATTTATCCAAAGGACCTGACTCTAAACAAGGCATGCTAGAGCATGTACTGATGTTTGGATTTTCATAGTAGAAATATACAAATTACCAAGGAAACTTTAGGTCAAGGTTTTCGCTCTCACAAACTAGTAAAGACTATCTGGAAATTTTACAAAAATCATTAGTCAACTTCTTTTGAAATTCGGACCAATACAAGTCAACATAGTATATTAATTTGGGTATTTCACAACCTGAATTGTATGGTGGCATGATCAACAAAATCAGAAAGATCAAATGTTGACAGAATTACTGTCGAAATTGTGTTACAATTATGAAACACCTTCTATACCGTGGACACAATCCTTCTGTCACGGACACTTGGCTTGGTACTGGACCAATGTACAACTTGAATAAGCGTATTCTCAATATTGAATACTTACTGACTGTGACAGTCAGGACTCCATGACTGTCAAAATGTCATTAGAGAAGACAGCGCTCCAACCACCTGTACTATCTGAATGTCAGTCGAACTCCTCGGATGATAACATACATGAGCTCGCTACAGTCGGCAGATCATGAGTAGTATTTCGTATGATTTTTTATATCCATTTATATATCCATCTTTGTATTTTGGCTCCTATGTCATGTTGTCTGTTTGTATGTTCAACTTACAGTTAGGAGGTTATTTTACAAAACAAGTGAGCGTTCTTCAAGACCCTTGGGTAATCGGAAAAGTGGGAGGGTTGTGTGCACGTAAACCAGGGTCACCACACCGTCTGCTACTGACGTGCATATGGCCGTCTTAAGTCGTCATCGATTGCTAATTGGTCTCGTTGGTTATGTGTAGTCATTTCTGTTCGAGATTTCTCTGTGATTTGGCGTTCTTTATACCATTGCATCTTTTTCTGTGCGTGTCTTCTTTGTGTTTTTACAGTGGGTGTTTTGAGGGTTTGCTGTTGGTGCTGCAACTAAGAATTGTTGGATATCCCCTCGTTTCTTTTGGAAGCAGATGAATTTTCTGAATTAGCTTACATACCATCTGACACATCCTTTTTCAACTTAGTCCAATAAAAATGACTCGAGATTCTGTTGTAAGTGTTGCAAGTCTCATTGATACCTAAATGACCTGTCATAGGCGTGCCATGAGCTAAACTAATGATGTCCTCGCGATATATTACTGGCAAGACTATTTGGTGAACGACACGCATCACTTCAGTAGGAGTGCATCGGGTTAACGTCATTTCCGCATAAGGATGTCGTGTTTCATACAGAAGTAATCTTCGACTTTGTAAGCTTCTTCCGGCGGAGCGCCCTTTTACTGAGCTGAATAAAATTCGGGTCTTGTTTGGAAAGTAGCTGCTCACAGGTAGAGGTGTCCATACCCTTGTCTAATGACGAATTTGACTTATCATTGGGTACTGTCGGAGAAACATCCGCAACGCTTGTCATTCTGGCTTTGGTGGTATAATTGTCATCTAACGTTGACATGAAAGTGTCACTAAGATCTACCTTCTACTATGGATCGCGTTCGTTAGCACCCGAAGTGTTCGAAACCTGGATCTATGGAGTGCCATCTTCCTAGTTACAAGGTTGGGTACAAATCGTCCTCCTCGTACAACGTTCACAATATATGGCAAATTTTCCATCGGGTAATTGTTTCCTAGCAACAAGGAAACGCCTTGAATAGGAATATTATAACATGTTCAGTGATTAAATCTGGCTTCAAATAAATTCTTAAAAGGAGATCATTCAGTAACGTCTCACTTCACAGCCTGTAATAAATCTGACTACCAAAAGATGTTTGCTCAGATTGTCAATATTGAAATACATGTTCTATTGTACCAATTATATGTATTAGATTCGTGTTTCGGGTATTGAATCCTCGTCAGTAGTACTTAATGTCAAAGAGTTTGAATAAAGCAAAAGTGAATTTTCCTGGCGCCATCTACAGTATAGACTTATGATTTTCTCTTGTCAGCTCTAAATTTTGTGTGGGGTTTATTCAGAAGCGTATATAAGGAGTCTCAATAATCGTTTGACGACATCAGATTCCCGGCGTCAAGTATCGAGTACGGTAAGTTTTTATGTGGCCATCTTAGTTTTCGGGCTTTAAACTCCTCCGTAATTCGCTCGTTTCATGACGGATTTTGACTACAATCTATCATCTACAATCTGAGTGTAATAAATATCTAGTCAAATGTATCTTTCAATTTATCTATACAAAAATATAGCGAAAGTGAGATCCCCTGGCTACCACCGTAAATATATCGTTTTTATAAAGTTATCATCGGATATTCAACCGCTTGTTGCCTTGGAACAAAATCAAGAAAGTAGATTTAAGTTTATGATCAAACAGGATATTTCTTGGAGATTTTAGCGACATCATAGATGATATATTTCAAGTTTGGTTTCCCTAATGATCTTTGGCTAAAAGAATTTTTCTTCATTTTTTTCAACTTTCGTACTTTAGCGAGATGTTACGAATAAAGTTTTCCTACTTGAAAAGTTTGAGCGAATTTTAGTTTTAACCCTGCTTTGTTCAAAGATAGATCCATTTTACAGATAACTGCATGCATTATCGAGAACGAGGGAGGTGATTGACGTCCACTTAGTGACATTGGACGTCAAAATGTTCAAAACGCTTCGGTTCACTTTTGTTCTATTTCTCTTATTCATATTTCTGAATCTCTAAATGGATTCATGGAACCAGATATGAAATTTTCAACAAAACATTTTTTTCGAACTTTGACTTGAACTCGAATTCTTTTGACAAAGCTAATTGAACTGACACTAACAACACATGAAAGGTAAGTGTATAATAACGCTTGACCAGGACTATTTATGAGTATTCTTCCTTGTACTAGAATTTGAAAAGTTTGCTGAATGTTTGGAACGAATAATCTCGACTCGGAGTATCTGATTTTTGATCTCACCTCAGCTATTCCCATAGCGCGCCGTCCGGCGTCCGTCCGTCGTAAACCAAGTAGATTTTTACATAATGGACAAGAGGTAAAACGGAACACCTTGTACTAGAGTCTGATCTTAAAAAAATAAGTCTATTATAACAGCGTTTAACAAATATTTTCATCAGTATAATTGTCAATATTGAAATATGTGTTCTATAGTACCAATTTTGTTGTACTAGACACGTGTTTCGGATATTATAATCCTCATCAATAGAACTTCATGCCAAACAGCTGAGATACAGCCAAAGTGATATTAATTAGGGGAACAGGGCATCTTAATTTGACTTTTTGCAAAGTGATATCAATAAAGGGAACAACGCATTTTACTTTGACTTTTTGCAAGTTTTTACAAAATCGTTACATTGACAACCAAGTATTTTAAAACAGGATGAACGATAACATGTACTTTTTTATATTTTTGTCAAAGAATAGACTTTGTCATTGAAAAATATGTAAAAGGAAATAATTTCTGACAAATACTTCTTATCACTTTGATGTGAAATAAGGGTATTGGGTATTGTTTTTTAAGATTTTCATTTCGTGTGAAGGGTACAAAAAATGTTCCCTTTCCGGAACATTTTTAGCTATTTCACTCTTTGAAAGCATTATCTAGGAAAGAAATATACATTTTTGATTATATTGTTGTGAAAAAAATTACAAGAATGGTTTCAATCCGGAATTATTATCAATACGAGGGCTGTTCGATAAATTCGTAGACAAGTTTAATGAAACTTTTTTCGTTATCGTCAAACATTTTGTTCATATACTAATTAATTCCTTAAGATTTCATACCCTTATTGTGCAAAATTTAAAGCAATCGGTCTATTAGAAAAGAAATACGGGTGTTTTTCTTCAGGGGTGACTTCGGAAAGCGGCGCAGTAAATTTCGTCCAAAACGAAGCCACGCAAATTACGGTGTACTTATCATTTTTATCCTTTTCTTCTGTCTCTCAATTTGAAATCGTATCGAGGCATAGGTCGTTGAATGTATGTCAATCTGTTAAAAAATAAATCATACAGATTAAAATATACAATCATGTGCTCAAAGTATTCCCTGGTTCTACATGTTCGAAATATGTGCATTAAGAATTTCATTTTAGAACGTATGGATCATTCAGTTTTGTTTTCTCATGTCGTCCAAAGCATTCTTTTTAAATGATTTTCATCAAATTATCACCTTCGTTGCAATTTATATTCATATTGTCGTCCGCTCGAACATTTTCTTTCATTCCATATGTACCATCTATAACAGTTTAATGTCTTTTGTCGAGGTTGTATCGGCTTGAATAAAATTTCTGTGATTTCATGTTGTGTAAAAATTGCAGGATGACGCTTCTTTTAACAGTGATATCTAAATACCAATGTATCGTAAAAAGTTCAAATTTCAGTAACATAACCTTCCAATTCTATGAAATAATAATAATATACATCGATTTTCTCGACGTCCGCAGTAAGAAATATTAAAGGAATTATGTGCGTATGTACACGATTTCGATATCTCAATTTTCGTACTGGGCCACTATACGTCACAACACAAACTTGAGACAATGATTTAAATGACATGATATTTCAATTACAATGATATTGTATGAATTGATTATAATAAACCTCATCAATGTATTGTAAGAAAAGTGTAAGGTTACTGTCACGCATTTCTGAAATATTGCGGTTGTCTGCGAACTTTTCGAACAACCCTCGTATATCATGTATCTATATATCAAATTCCTTGATTTACGACAGATCTCAGAATAGGCTTACATATGTTTATTCAGAGGACCAATAGTCAACCAAATGAACGATCATATAAAATCTTGATTATAAATATAAATCATCATATATCAATGTTTAATAAACAGAATCAATGCTCTGACAAAGAATTGTTTGATTATTGAGCCACCTTAAGTGAAAGATATTGCCAAAAATCGTTGGAGGGTAAGCGCATGAGCTTAATTCTAAACAAAAAGAAAATATGCAGAAACCCAAGCTAAGGACAGAGCTATGCGATGAGGGAGATACCCCTTAGTTATAGAAATTTATGTCTAATTTGATGACAGGTTATTTAGAATAAATTTAATACAGTGCGTAAACACTAAAACCTGGGTGGCAAATGCAAAGACAAAGGCAACACGCCCTCTAACAACAAAGTCTGAGCAGAACCAGTATCTCTCAAAAATCTGAACTGGAAGAGCTCCTCTAGAATGACTTAGTGAATCAGAACCCTGGGACAACAAGGGCTTATGATGAACTGGACTTTGAAACCTGAACATCAGGAGTATCAGAAGAAATAGAATCTAAGGCTTCCCTATCCAATGTACGGGTAGAAAAATGATGAAATTTTACATTATCAACACTTATACATTTCAGGAAAATTAAATGATATTATCTTTTTTAAAGCCCGGCTGTCCTAGACAGTCTTAATCTCATTGCATACTGATAAGGGACATGGTCACCTTGTTTTTTCCAAATGAACAGTTGTTAAGAAAAAAAAAATACAAAGTGCTAGATTTTTATCGGATACTTTGGTCTGAGTTGATATTTGCAAAACGTATGCTCGTTTATTCATATTAATGTAAGGGAATGCGCTATGCCATTGTGAAAGGTACTTGAGTAAACATATGCGAAGTATTAATTAAAAAAGGAAAGGATAAGCCTCTTCATTTTTTTATTAATTCTATACAAAAAGATGAAAGTTTTTGACAAAAATGTACCGTTCCATAATTTTCATGTACAGAGTTATACAACAAACTATATCAGTGTCATAATGAAGATATTTCCCTTAAGAATGCAAACCTTAACTTTTGACTTAAACGAGCGTAACAATATGTATCTAAACTTATAATAGGGAGTATATGCCTGACGGAATCGATGTATCAAAGGAAATCTAGGCTTAGTGTCCGTCTGGTTGCATTAGGATCATATCCACGGTATAAAAGGCGTTTGATGATTCTGACGCATTTTCGATAGTGATGTAGTCTATCTTTGATCCTTCTTATCCTGTTAATTATATCACCATAAAATGCAGGCTGTGAAATAGCCAAAGTAATATACTCTGTTGCCTGTATTGGTCCGAATTACAGAAGAAGTTGACAATAATTATTGTAAAATTTCTAGAAAGTCTTTACTAGTTTGTGCAAGCGAAATCCTTGTCACAAAAGTCTCTTGGTAATTTGTAAATTTCTACTATGAAAATCAAAAATATCAGTACATGCTCTAGCATATCTGTAAAATAATTTAGAGTGGAAAGTAATTTAGAGTTTTGTTATGAGTGTTGTGTCTTACTTAAATTAGAATGGATGTAAAAGTGTAGAGAAAAAGCACATTCATCTATAAAATTCCAGGTTTCCAGATCACAGACTGACGCGAAACGGATAAAACAAAACTTTGGCCTTATATACAACTTTTGTTAAGCAATTCACTTAACACTTATGATGCTAATAATAGCGAGTACTAAAAATACGAAAGTGGTCTATCCGATTTAAGTCATTATCTTCAGAAAAAAAGTTTGCTATTTTCTATTCATTTGTTTATCGTCTTCAAATCGAATGTTAGATTTCTATGTGTAGAGTGTACCCATATTATAAATTTCAGCTTGAAATTAGCCGTATGATTTTAATATATTCTAATTTCTCAATCTTCTTACGGGGTTTAAATTTGAAACATGTCAATGACTTATCCATTTCGGGATGTACCACCACATAATTTATCCAAAATGCAAGAATTTAAAAGATGTTGGTAAAAAAAGGTTTATATGTGAAAACCATCTTAAAGGCCGACAGGGGACTATATAAGGGGACAGGTAAATTTTCTGTCATTTCCTCACTGACCGCTTTAGGGTTAACATCTCTCTTTGGTATCTGATTGGTTCCTTTTAATCCTTTTACCCCTATCAATTTTTGATTGACAGCTTAAAACAGACGAG